>CM035171.1:30656380-31856380 GCA_020205615.1 Panax quinquefolius | reverse complement strand
GAGTCCACCTCAAGTCTACGATTCCTTCCTCGTTGGTTAGTGGAGTTGGTTTTGTTCGACTCAACGATCCTTCGAGGTTGGAGAGTAGCATTTGATTTACTCTTGGTTTTTCTGAATCCTAGACCAACACGAGATCCATTATGTCTAGGGACATCACTTGGATCAGAGTAGCAAGGATTCATTGGTTAAACACTCTGTGTAAAGTAATACTTCTATTGAGATTAGAAGCACTGCTAGTGTTAGTTTCCAATGACTTTTCCACATTTGATTCCGAGGGAGAGTCCTCAAAACCTAGACTTGATTGATCAAAAGAATTCCTCTAACTAGAGATCAAAGAGTCCATAGATGAAGAAAACTTGTTCCACATCTTGATCGTCTTCTCTAACTCCTTAATCTTAGAAGCTAGATTCAACTTTCTTTGTGCACTTAGCTCATTTGTCTGTCTCAAATTCTTATTCTTAGCTTCAAGATTAGGGAGAGAGGAGGTGCTTAACAGAGCTATCTCCAATTTTCTTGAACTTTCTCTTTCTCTTGTTGAAGAAAAGAATAGTCTTTCGATAAGACTCTGAACCATTTCATGTATTGATGCAGATCAGAAGTTATATCATATAATGCAGTTCTTAAATCATCAATATTCACATCCAGAGAGTTGAAACCAAATACCTCAGCAATACTGATTTCATTGCTCTTCTTGTCTTTGGAATCCTTGGCCATCAAACATAGGTTGGGCACTTGAGGTTCGTCATCTTCGCTTGACTCAGAGTTTGTACCATTTTTTGAGTCACTCCACAATCCTTCATCTACAAGGCCTTTGTCTTTCTTTTGAGACTTCTTATAACCCTTAAATTCTTTCTTCGGGTTTGACTTCTTCTTTAGTTCTTCTCTAAGATGTCTATTGCAGTCAACAATATAGTGACCTGACTTCTTATAGTTGTAGCACAGTTCTTTAGTCTGCTCCTTATTGCTGTTGTTAAATCTTCTTGGTTAGCTGCTTCTTCCTTTGCGCATGAATCTTTTAAGCTTTTTGACCAGCATTGTAATATCTTCATCATCATTTTCTTTAGAGTCAAATTCATAATCAACTTGAGTCTTAGAGGCGATGTGACGCTCCCAAATTCCAACCTCCACTTGGTCACTCGAATTCGGTTCATCACGTGCTCAAAGTATTACCATAATAACTAAAATCATATATTTATAACGAAATATCTAATTTAGAATAATGTACAATGTTTTATTACAATTATTCCCCCAAGTCTCGCAACCTACAGTGCATAATATATTACATAATAATATCGAATAAAGACTTATTACATAATCCTACATAAGTATAAACATAGTCTGGAAATAGTCTTAATACAACATAATCAATTTAAACATAAAAGGGACAAGCTAGTCGGTAGCCTTGCCCTTGCCCTTGTCTTTCCTAGATATACCTCCATGTTCTGCCTTAACTGAAAGGTTTTAAATAAGCAAGAATGAGCACAAATTGCCCAGCAAGTAATATACAACAAGGGTAAAGAGTTTTATAACACGAGTGTGAAATATCGAAGTATCATCTCTAAGATAGTTCAAAGTTTTAGCATAACATCATGAATAATGAATATCAAAAATCCTTAGAATAAGAACAATAATTCAATATAAATCAACTGATATATATGAATTCAAAGATTATCAAGGTATCCGACTGGATCATAATTTATACTGAGCAGTCACTAAGGACTATTGAACATCTACTAGAATTACCAATATTAAACTGATAACCCAAAAGAATCAAGTACTATGATGATCAATCTACAATACTCGAATTTATACATAACACCACAGTAATAATATACTCATCTGTTGGGGTTTCCAACAACATACATTCCCCTTACCTTAAGGGTTGTTCAACTTAGTTTTCAAGATTTCCGCACCAATCAATTGGTTTGGACAGTGTTATAAACATGCATATAATCTAGCCGATTCAAAGGGCATAGATACTTTCACAATATTCAAGAACAATACTAAGTTCACATGAATAATAGTTTTTCTCAAGAGTTTAACAAACGAGCTCAATTGAACGAATAAGTAGGACCATAAGCTTATGATATTTATTGAATAAGTAATGCAAGAGTTAGCATACTTGCACAATGTACTTTGAGTACGGTTAGGAAACTTGCTCAATAATAATTGGAGTAAGTTTAGGGAACTTGCTCAATAATAATTGGAGTAAGTTTAGGGAACTTGCCTTACGCGTAGTTTATCCACGTTAAGAAATCAACACTTTCGAATCATATTTATAGCGTATTATATGTTCAAGGTGTTCATTAGCTAACACAGTCTTTAAACAAGCTTGACATGATTTAAGTCAAAATCAGTTTATACGTTATCACAAGTTCACCCTACGTAGCTTTGTTTTGATATTATGCAAACATTCTCTTGGACTTATCATTCGAGAGTCAAAATTAACCTTTTTTACACCACATAGCATGCTTCTTAACCCATTACATAGCATATTAGTCATATATTACAAGTTAAAGTAATCATATAGGCATACTTCAAACATCAGTTCAAAATCAGAAGTCACTTCGATCGCTTTACCATAGTAATTGCGCCATTCTTAAACTTTAGGACCCGGTAGCAATTGCTGTAGTCCCTTAGCTAAGCTTAGACTCATTCTTGCCTTGTGGCTTCTGTTTGGCTTGACCAAAACTATCACACATGTTATATTTTTTTATGTAAAGGTCTTTTCATGCTTCTTAAGTCAACCTAGGTTCCTTCTTTCATAATAAAATTCTAAATTGATTATTTTGTAATTTAAGGCCATTCAAGGTCATGAAACTATCAAGTCTATTATGCTTGCTCTCTAAACATACAAGGTAGTCATAACACTCATATTTGACATGCTTGTGAGTATTTATAACACATATTTGAAACTAATACCGCCTTAGTTGGAAATATACTTCGTTTACGTTTTTCTTGAAACATGATACATAAGCATGGCATATATATGTTTAAACTACATGAGTGAGTCTAAGAGTACCACCAACATGTTTATAAAGGTCAGATTCTATCTTCCAAGGCAGTGCATTAACATTTGTTTCAAAAGTCGTATTTTCCTTTGTAAAGTTTACAAATTCGTTCAACATGTTCATGCTTGCTTACAAACCTCATAAACACCATCTAAAGGTTTATTCATGCATTTCTAAGTCATACTAATATACTTGCAAAGTCAGTATATATACATGGCATACATACATAATAAGTTTGTTCCTAAGTCCCTAAATTTATGTTAAATTCTACACTTTCGTTAATCATGCCAATCTAGTCTAAACATGCTCATATTGGTTCACATATCTATATATACCCCTTACACATGATTGCATGCTAGTATATGTCATAATGATTGACTAACGCTTGGCAGATTTCAAAACAGAACTCAAAACAGAATTCAGAGGTAATACAGTGGCATTCAATGATGTCCTGGTTTAAACCAAGAGAAGGCGCTCGACAGATTGCTAGCCCAACCATAAAATTTACTCATGAAATTATTCCTAAACACTCATGTATCAGTTTAAACATGTTTGTAGGGTCATATAACAACTATATAATCAATACCCAACCTTATTAACATCCAATTTCACAAAATCAAAAATTTGGATTTCAAGAACTCAAACTCCATTTTGTACAGAGAATGAAATGGAAGCAAGGAAAAAAACTTATACCTCTGCAATTGTTAATTAGCTTGCTCCTAATGAACTCCCAATGTCCTAGAATGCACTCAATCTCTTAGAAATTCTCAACCAACTCAAGCAACAAAAAGAATGAAGGGAAGTGTTCATTATATAGGAAGTCCATTGACCATGCCAAGCCATTGTTCAAGAAATCAAACCAAAGGATGGAAGAATTGCATGAAGGTTAACAAGGAGTTGGTGATTAGTTGGTGATTTGCATCATGACCACCACTCCCCCCATGATCATTAGCTAGGAGGTTTTGGAAGAAAATGAAGAACATAGACCTTAGCCTTTGTTCTACAAGTGACTGGAAAATTTTGAGCAAATGGGACTCTCAATTTGGGACAATCCAATATAACTTACCATTCTTGTATACTCCTACACATTCTCACTCATATGTTATATTTTAATACACATATCAACCATATTATTATAACCTAATGTCACAATATGACTTAACATTTCAAGGTAGTAGATGTTATGCAATATCTATATCATCCATGTACAATTTATCACATTGGTACACTTTATTAAAATAATAGTTTACAATATGCTCATGATATATTATTTTAATATATACCCAAATATATATTGTCACATAGATATTTCATAATGTATTTATAACATATAGTTCAATATGTTTAATCACGTTGCCTCATACAATATAGTTCTATAAGACTTAATATATAGCCACATAAATGTCACACCACACTATATAGTTATATTTTTAATCATTTCTCACGTGCCCATGAAAATCAATATAATCCTTATTATATTAATAACTTACTTATTTGTTTTATGTCAAATAAATAGATTATTCACTCCTTGATTAATTACCACCAATATTATTTAATCTATTTCTTATTTGTGAAATTATGGATTTTCACAACCATTAATTATCGATAATATTCTTATCATATTTCTAGATATATTGCAAATAGTAATAATCACATATTATTAATTGATTACAAAGAAATCAATATTTTCCCATAATTAATTAATATCAACTAATGGTTTAACAATTCAATTGTCGGACATAACATATTTCATTGCAATATACTCCTATCATATGGTTTCATCCATGTTACACATATAACATTAATATCAACAATTCAGTGCTACAGTAGAAAGTAACCAACTCATTGATTCTTTGGCACAATTTGCTTGAGTTTATCTTCTTGGGGATGGCCTTAGATGCTGCCGCAGGTGCCTCGACATTGCAAGGCTGGTTTAGCTCCAGCTTGTGCCAATTTTCATTGTTAAACTCGTTATATACGACATGAATTGATGTCCATAAAAGTGTTACTACAAGTCTACGAGCGTATTTGATTACTTATATGATATCACACGTTCAACACGATTATACTTCCTAATTCGCGTTTTAATTTGCTTAATGGATTTTCTCTTTTCGCATTATGCCACACAAGGCATTTCACACTTCTCATTGTCAATTCACACTTTTTAATACGCATTGATCTAATATGAATCAATTGTATTAACCAACTTATAAAACAATAACACGTATATTCACATAAATACTATTTCCATTAATATATTCATTTTATAATACGTGGAAATTCTCGGGTATTACAGGTGGCTTCTGTTGCCTTAAGAGCAACTCCTTTGTCCTTCTTCCTTCCTTCTGATAGAGTTTCTGCTCTTTGATTCAGCTTCAGTTCATAGGTGAAAAGGTTGCCATATAGTTGTTGCACTATCATCTCATAAAGATTTTTTAATTCTTTGATGGTTGTTGTCTTTGCATCACACTTGCTTGGTAAGGCTCTCGTGAACTTGATAATGAGATCCTTGTTGGGATAAATCTTTCCAAAGGATCGGAGAGAGTTGAGAAAAACATTAAATCTTTCATAAATCGAAGTAATATTTTCTCCGGGTATATGAGCGAACATCTCATATTGTTGGGTGAGTAGAGACTGCTTATTCTCTTTGACTTTCTTCCGTTACTTCATGCATGATGAGTAAAGTTTCCCATACTTCTTTTGCCGTCTTGCAGTTGACTACATTTTCAAATAAGTCATCTTCTAAAGACTGGAACAAAATGTTCTTAGCCTTTTTGTCATGTTGGACAACCTTTCTTTCATTGTCAGTTCATTCTAACTTTATCTTGATTTGCGTTCTATTTGAATCATCAGGGGTTATTGCAAGCTTTGTTGGAATATAGGGCCCATTCAGTATTGTCTCAAATAGATCATCATATATTGAGTCCTTGAAAGCTTATATTCGAACCTTCCAGTTGGCGAATTTGTCTTTGTTGCACATTGGTGGTTTGCTGCCTCCACCAAGCTTGGATCCACTCACGATGTGTGCCATAATCTACTCGAGCTTTGTGGGCTTTAGATTAGAGAACCTGCTCTAATACCAATTATTTGTTTTCGGAGGCACGAAAGTTATCTAGAAGGGGGGGTTGAATAGATATTGAAAATTTTCTTTTCAAAGAGTAACTTAACAGATTTGTTAATTAAATGATTAATTAAGCACAACAGAATATATGTTTTATTTATCACCTTTAAGATAAAATCAAGGTTATAAATCAAACAACAGTTAAAGCAGATATGGTAGAATGTAAATGACACAGTGATTTAAGTGGTTCAGAGTAGTCAAGACTCTAACTCCACTATTCTACTTTAACAAACAGGAAATCCACTAAGGATATTTTACAAGCTTCAAATCTCAGAGTTTCCTTTAAGACCAGCAGTCTTGGAAAACTAGTTCACAAAGAACTCTTTAATCCCAGCAGACTTGGAATGTTAGTACACTAAGTACTCTTCAAACCTAACAAGTTTGGCAGCTCTGCAATGAGTGTAGTTGAGGTTGTTGTTATTGTGCTACTAAGTTTCCTTAAGCCCAAGTTCTGATGAACTTAGTAGCGAAGCAAGATTTTGTTGAATCGTGGAGTGAAGCTTTGTCAGATGTTCTTGTGATTTTCTTTTACGTTCTTGTTTCTTACTTATCTAACATCTTCAATCTGTTAGCCTTATATAGGAGCCTTTGAAATTTTCCTGTTGAGAGGCTTCTTTTTGAGCATTTAATGTTTCGGGCATTCTGAGCACTTTGATGTTGACATCCTGGAATGATGTGAAAGCTTCTTTTTGACTTTGCCTGACACAGCAGTATGCTTTCTCACCTAACACCTCTGAAACATCACTATCAGCAGACTAGTTGATAGACACGTTTCTTCTTACTTTTTGATTCTTCGATTCAACTAAGGATGTTGGTGAGGGCATTGGGTTTCTCAATCATATCAACGTTCAAATGTCAGTTGATGATGTCAGACATTTTTGTTTATCAGACTCGATCTTCAACTATTTTGATGCTTACTAATGACCACTATGATCGTGGTCTGATGATAAGTGCTTGCAGGCGATTTATAGTTGTCAGCCTCTGATGAGAATCGTAGAGTACTCTACGATTTTGCCTTAGTTTTGACAGTGCTTGACTAACTACGACCTTGATTCTTTGAGAACTCCACGATTTAGAGCAATGCCTACTATTTTGACTTGACTTGACAGGCACTCGGTAAATTACTTCACGATTCTGATAGGGTTGCTCAGCAGACTACGATTCTGGCTTCTGCAATCTCCATGATTTTGTTCTACCTATCTATTACAACTCATAACATCAACCCAAAAATTTTGATCTTTCTATTACAATAGATCTTACAAGAAGATAAACATTCAACTTAGATCAACCTAACAATTTTGATCTTTAATCTAAGTCCTTGTACATATGATCTTAAAAAGGACTTTACAATGTGAATGATGCAAGCACAATTATATAATTTCAACATCAAATTTAAATATGAAATTCCCAAAATATTATATTTTAAAATATTAAAAATGATTATAATATTTTAAAATTTTTAAAATTGGGGTTAGGTCAAACTGGGTCGGGTTGGGTCTAAATTTGGTCAAAATGGGTCGGGCTGGGGTCAAATCAGTTAGGAGGAACGGAAACGCCAAACAAATGCCACTTTAAGGACCTAATTGATGAAAAACCAACTTTAGGGACGACTTTGAAAGTGAATGACAACTTGGAGGGACAAAAGTGTCATTCAACCATAAATAAATTAGGATAAACTTATTTCTAATTTCTACTTATCTCATATAAGCACATGATTCAAATTATAATTGGATTAAAAAAGTTCTCAATGCATAATATAGCTCTTAATTTACTCAAAAATATTTTAGGAAGATGAATATAAGACATAACATAAAAAAAAATGAATTAATTTGCTAAGGTGGGATGAAAAAAAAGAATAAAATAGAATAAAAACTAGGTAACGTCCATTCTTGGGAGGAGTTAATTACAATAAGTATCATCATTCATAATTTGGCTCTCAAAGTAATTGAGCTCACAAATCGTTATATAAAGTACTAAAATACGCCATTTGCTGACAAAATATTACGGTTTGATTGTATTCAAATAAGGTTTGATTTTATTAAACAAAAAAAATACTAATCAGAGGAATTATTTCTATAATAACTAACTTAAAGACTTAATTAAGATAATGATCATAATGTAAAAAACATATATTAAATTTTAATAAAACATATACGATATATATATATATATATATATATATATATATATATTAAAAATAACTTCTTTGCTCTATTTATATTTTAATTACGTTACTTAATATTTATTGAATTTTTATATTTATATTTTAAGAAATTTCAATCAATTTCCAAATTTAAAACTTTATTTTGAAAAGTAATAATTAATTTTCAATTTTTATGTATAAAAAGTAATTAAGTTAATTAAACACTAAACATTAATAAAAAAAATTAAAAAATCACTCTTTTATCTTTTCAAAAACAATTAGTTTCAAACCTAAATAAATCTCAAACTCAGATTCTTCCCAAACCTAAATTATCCATTTTATAAAGTAAAAACAAATTCCTCTAAATCAATAATCATAATCACAATACCCAATCCATATGCAGATTATAACCATCACAATTTTTTATTTCTCAAAGGCACAATAATGATCTAAAAGAAGGGGTTGAATAGATGTGTAAAACTTTTTATTTGATTAATGAAGTATTACCAAGTAATCAATTAATCAAGGTTAGTTATGCATAACAGAATATAAGTTTGAAAACTCCCCATAAAGATTTATAAGAAATCTCAGTTCTTAATTTAGTTCATGTGGAAGTCGACTATTTTTCAGATATACTAAGCATAGAAGATGTAAGACCCCAACTTTTTGTGAATAAATATTTAATTTTCCCTATATATTATTCTAAATAGAAAGGTGATAACTTAATAAATGTTATAGTTATGGGTGATATGTGTAAATTTTACAAAGTAAACAGTTGTCGAAAAATATTCATTTTGTTAGGGAATATTCTTTTTATCAGGAAATATTCGTACGACGACGCAATCATTGGTGGACCCCTACGTGCCAAATTATTCAAACCGTCGGTAAAAATTTATCTCTGTTTTGTTTTATTATTATTACAATAGTATTAAAATAAAAACCCTTTTATATAAAACAAAAAACTTTTTATAATTATATAAAGTTAATTTTTTTATTAGAATATAATTAGAATACATTATATTATATATAAAGTTATTTGTTTTATTTGAATTATTTTTAAACTTACTGTGCATCCGTGAAAAACTTAATATTCGTCCATGATTTTCTTTCATATAGTGCCCCGTCATTCTCCAAAAATAGGTTTCTTAGTTAAAAATGAAAATTACACCAGAATCATAGAATTCTTCTTCTATAATATTGTGCGTATTTCTTTCTAGTATAAGGATAATTTGAGTGTAGCTAATAGTGCAAGATTTTTTCAAGATAATCTATGTTATACAATACAAATTTAGTCTTCTACTAAGGTAAATGATGTTATTTTCTTTTAATACTCATATTTAATATCATTTACTTTCATATTCGTACATGATATTACTTCATACTCATAAGGGTTGTCATTCTATTCCTTATTATTAATCTATAGGAATAACATGTATACGTGAATTACCGCATGTCTGGTTAATAACCCTTTGTATTCATTCTTTATTAAGTTATGGAAAAGATCTGTCTATGCGGATTGTCGCATGACGGGTGAAAATCCATTTGCAGTTTCGTATATTCTTTTATACTCCATATTATGATACGAGATTATTATTAGTTTCTTTAGCTTATCATTAAATGGTGAAAAGTCCTAAAATTAGTATAATATCCTTAATAGTTTGGGTTTCATCTAATATCATTTCGCTTGAATATTTGTCTGAACGTTCTTGTAAAATTTTGATTTATTCATCTGGAGTACTATTCACGACGGAAGTTAGTTTCTTTTCCTTATCCAAATTATCTTTGAAATATGAATCTTAAATATCATTCTTGACTTTGACTCCATAATTGTTTATCATGTTGACAATTTGGACATTCTTGAACTCTGAATAAATTAAATTACAAATCTTTAATATTTATCCTTGATCTTACTTCTACCCATCCTTTATATCATTGTCATCATCCCCATGCTTAAATTTGTGGTGGAAAGTTATCTTTGGCCCGTAGTGCAAAGATGAATTGTTGATTGGTATGATTATGACCAGGAATTATGTATCGGTATAATCATGACCTTTAGTGTTACAAAAAAAGGCTTATGGTGAAAGTTCTCTTTGACCTGTAGTGTAAAGATGAACTGTTGATTTGCATGATTGTGAACATGAATTTTTGATTGTTGTTACAGGGAAAAAATATTGATGATGGACTTTTAAATCATAGAAGATAGTAGACATCATGCTCTACTTGACTCTTCTAATAGATTGCTTATTTCGTTGCAGTTGTTAATCTAAAACTTGTTGTCGACTATATTTTATCTGATTTATTATTGTTATAGGCTAAAGATAATTTATTCTCCATTATCTTAGTCATAATATTTTTAATGGGCTAGTTGAGCTCACCATTTCCCTTTTTATTCCACCGTTCTTCTCAGGAAATGAGAGTGTGGCTGGGACTAGTCGGGGAGTGGAGTAATGGTCCGAGATACTTACTATAGAAGTTTTCACTATGTTGTAAAATAGTGTGACAATAATTGTAATGAGGACTTAATTTGAGTGTGAATGTTGTCGTATTATATACATACAATATTTGTATTAAAACTCACAGTATATATGGGTTGTCGTATTTTACACAACCGTTTAATAGTTGTAAATAAAAAATTTTGTATTTGAATTCTTTAGTATGTATTTGACGACTAAAAATGGGTTGTGTGGACCTATTTTGGGGGCGTCATAGCAGATATGTAACATAATGTAAATGACTGAAAGTAAAAAATATAAGAGATTTTAAGTGGTTCATAGACTGAATAACTCATATTTCACTCTTCTACTCTACGAGTAGAAAATCCACTAAGAATTCGGTCACTTAGAGCAAGACACTCTGCCCTCTTCCAGCCTAGCAGACTTGGATATTTTAGTCACTAAGCCAAGGACACTAAGACCTCTGAATCACTAAGATTCCTTCAAGTCCCTCAGACTTAGAAGTCCAATACACTAAGTACTCTTCAAGCCCAATATACTTAGAATCTCGTGGTCACTAAGACCAAAAAGAGTAGTTGTTGATTGTTTTTTAGAGGTGCTTCTAAGATTTGCATTGAGGCTTGTCTTCCTTTTGATGCTTAGCAACTTTGAATGTAATCATCGTTGATTTGTTGCTGAGCGTTGCATTGAGGTTTGAATTCTTTTAGTAATCAACAACTTCTCACGATCTTCTGTTATGCTGTCAAGATGAAGTTTAATTTCCTTCTTTTTGTACTTGGCAACCTTGAAGATATCTTCCGTCGTAGAGTGGAGCTTACTCTATGTTTTCACTGGTTCGACTCTTTGTTCTTTTTCTGATGATAATCATTTGTTTGTATCAGTCGTTTAATGCACATCATCATTGTTTTCATTTTGAATGATATTGTCTTTTATAGTCCTTTTGAAAATTCCAGTTGAAATGTTTCCGTTGATGCATTTAAGGCTTTAAATAATATGGAACCCTTGATGTTGGCTTTTAATGTGACGCCCCAAAATAGGTATACATCACCTATTCTGAGTCGTCAAATACATGGTACAGAATACAAATACAACTTCATTATACAACTGTCGTGTAAAGTACAACAAAACATAAGCTGTGAGTTTTAATACAAATATTGTCGTCTATACAATATACAAACTCAAATTCAATATTATTACATTTATTTTCCACTATTTCACTAAATAGTGAGGACTACTAATGCTATCATCTGGTCCATCACTCCGTTCCCCGACTAGTCCCTGCTACGTTCTCATTTCCTGAAGAGAACAATAAAAGTAAAAGGGTGAGCTCAACTAGCCCAATAGGAAATATTATGACTAAGATGTCTGAGAATATATTATTGTTAGCCTTCAACAAATGTTAAAGCGATACAATATAACAACCATCAAGTTTAAGCTGAATGAACAAGCAATCCATTAAAAGAGTCAAGTAGAGAATAAAATCTACTATCTTTTATGATTTAGAAGGTTTTCATCACTTTTATCATTTGGGACTCGATTTTAATAAATAATCCACATCATCGAATCACCCCCGCACTACTGACCAAGGATATTCTTTAGTAACACGACCACAATTATCCATGCACTACGGGCCAAGAATATTTGTGTATTCAATAATGGTCATGATCATGCCAACAAGCTGTCCATCAATGCTCTACGGGCCAATGAGGACTTTTTCTACATCATTTGTAATATTACTACCATGATTACACCTAATAATCCACAGTCATAATCATACCAAGTCCATCTATATGCACTATAGGCCATGATGACTTTCAACAAAATATAAACATGAGGATGATGACAATGATATAAGAATTCAATAAAACAAGTTCAAGAATTAATTTATTCAGGAACTAATAACGTCCAAATCGTCAACATGATACTGTTTTGTAGAGTAAAATTCAAGAATGCTCAGAAGAATATTTCCATGAAAAGGTACTGGATGAAGCACAAATATCAAGGATATTCCACTAATTTCAGGGAGTATAGAAGTCAAAACTTTAACTAACTGAGTATAATAAGGAATATAATAACAAAAGAAATCACCAGGCATGCGATAGACCGCACAAACAGGTTATTCCAACAGAATAATAAATAATGGAATCGGTCCGGCCAGAAACGCATTACGCAGCAGGATATTCCAACGTAATAATAAAGATGGAATCAAAGTCGGCGTAAAATGCGCAGACATGGACATTCCAATGAGAATAATAAAAACAGAGAACCGAAGTCCTAAGCACACAGACGGGGATGTTCCAACAGAATGATAAAGAATGGAACAATAGAAGAATTTCACCAAGTATAGGTAGTAGCTTTATTTATCTGAGTTATTCCAACAGAATAATAAATAATGGAATAATGAAGTTCTCTTCATGAATACAAAAGAAATAATACCCCTTACCTTAGAAAAAAGCTGGATCTTTGGAATAGTGAGGTAATGACTTCTCTCTTCTTCTTTCTATAATTTCTCTCTATAATAATCGCTCTAAAGCTTTTGTGAATTGGTGAAAAATGAAGGAAGAATGAGCTTCTATTTATAGAAAATATAGTTTCAATAATTGCACGTTTTGGGGCTCAAAAATTACTGAGACAATACCTCCAACTTTTCCTTTATTTTTAATTTAGTCATGGAAGTATTATCAAACTTGCACCACCTCCCTAATAGTAAATAATGTGATTCAATAGTAAATTATGTGAATCAATAGTTCTGACATGTGAAAATCTGAATTACGATATAGTACCTCCATCTATACCTCCATTTTTAACTTAGTCATGCAAGTATTATCAATCTTGCACCAACTCCCATAATAGTAACAAGAATGTGAAACAATAGTATACACATGTGAACAAATAGTTATAATCATGTGAAATAATAGCAATCAATTGCTCATTTATCCGGTTAAATACCCGATTGGTCAATATAACCTCCAGACATCAATTATTATCAAAATAATTGTCGATTTTTACTAACACAAATAATTCCAACACAATGAAACCATTTTTATCAAAAATATAAATTTTGAAATTTTGAAGTTTGACTTTTCCCGAAAAAGTCAACTGTTGACTTTTTGACCAAATAGTGAATTCCAAAAAATTTTGTGTTTATAGACTATTTTTACTAATTTCATCGTTCAGGACTCAAATATCACGTCGCGTCTCCAAATTCAACTCCGAACACAACTTCAATTTTAATAACATTCATCATTAAGATTATAACTCACAATATTTATCAACGAAGTGTCGTTCCCGAGGAAGAGGGGCTTTCAATAAGGATTTCTCCCTATTGGTCGCGCAATTAGGTGACCAAACCTCTCCTTGACATAACTTCTAGACATTGTAAATATTGCAATTTAATAATATGAATAACTTTGTCGTCTCAATTATTGATTTAATAAAATAACATATTATGTAGATGATACTATGACAATATTCGAATCAATAATATGAGAGATATGATGCAGCAATTACTGTAGCAATAATTGAGTATAACTGAGTGACTTCTCACGTAAGCATCAATAATCAATACCGTATGCCACTATGTAACCACACGTATTACTGTACTTTTACTATCAGGTAGTTCAACAGTTAACGGTAAAACTTCCGCCGTTATTTTCATAAAGTATTTTTGTCGTTTTCTCAATCAAATAATAATTCCGTTAATGGGGGTCCACCAATGATTGTCTTGGTTACCACGAATATTCCCTGTTAAAATAAATATTCCCCGACCAATCAAATATTATATAACAACTTGCGTACTTTGCAAGATTTGTAAATATTACCCACAACTATAACATTATATCAAATCCACACCATAATATTCAAAAATATATTTCAAGAAAATTTAATCTTTATTCAAAAAGTTGGGGTCTTACATTTAAGCCCAAGTGTTAGTTATTTTTTGACTTTCCTGTCATATCAGTCTGCTTTCTCACCTAACTCAATTGAGATGTTTCTTTCAGCAAACTAGCCATTAGACACATTATCCGATCTTCGATTTCTACCAAGGATCTTGAGGAATGCATCGGGATGTTGATCAACACTGCTCCATGTCAGTCTTCTTGTTAAACATTACTTTGCTCTACGATCTATTATCTTAGAGAGTAATAATAATCGTATAGTTGAGCTCTACGTTTTGCTTTACTATCTGCTCTATAAAAAAGTACTCTATAATGTTTAGGTAAATTTAGTAGACTTCTCTTTCATTCTTCGAATCCTTCAGCATCTTTACGATGTTGAATACAGATCTAAGATCTTGTTGTCTCTTCATAGACTTACAATACTAGTTGTTGCTCTAAGATCTCTAGATTACTCTATTAACTGACTTAAACTTTATGAGCGGGCATGGTATCTTTACGTGATAGTCTTTGCATCGCTTATTCTTGAGATTCTTTACAGGTAGGATTATATTCATCATCATTAGAGTATGTCCTACGATCAGCCTTTGTGACAGCCCCAAATTCGGGTCCCAAATCACCACGGATCTGATATAATCATTCTATAACTATTGCGGAAGATATAAACATAAATGACAAAACTAATGATTTTGCCACCGAAGTTGGCACGTTTTATTGAATATCCGATTGAGCTTTTAATTTTTCAAATTAACTCACTTAACAAATTTTTTTTTCAAATTGGGTCATTCCGTTAAAAAAAAGTTGACAGATGTTAAAATATTGCTTATACGGCGCTGACGTGGCGAAGAAAATAAAAAATATTGCTTATGGGGCAAAAAAAAAAAAAATCAAAAACAGATTTTAAAAATAAAAAAATTAACATTTTAAAGTTTTAAAAATAACAAAAACATAATAAAATAAAACAAAAATAAAATCATATTTTTTTAAAAACATATTTTTTTAAAAAACATAATTTTTTTAAAAAATAATTTTTAAAAAGAATTTGTTAAAAATAGATTTTTTTTTAAAAGGAGTTTTTAAAAAACAAAATTTAAAAAAAGCAGATATTAGAAAAATAGAATTATTTTAAAAGCAGATTTTTAAAAAAATAGATTTTTTTGTAAAAGCAGACTTTTAAAAAAAATAGATTTTTTAAAAAAAGTAATTTTTAAAAATAGATTTTTTTTAAAATAATTTTTTAAAAATAATTTTTTTAAAACAAAATTCTATAAAAATATAATTTTTTAAAAATAGCTTTTTTAAAAAATAGAATTTTTAAAAAGGAACTTTTTTATAAACATAAATTTTTAAAAATAGATTCTTTTTTTAAATGAAATTTTTAAAATGATATAATTGCATTTTTAAAAAATCTATTTTTAAAAAAGTATACTTTTTTAAAATTACGCTTTTTAAAAAAAATTTGTTTTTTTAAAAATTCAATTTTATTAAAAAAATGTTTTTAAAAAAAATATGTTTTCAAAATTAGAATTTTTTAAAAGTAATTTTTTAAAATCTTTTTTTTAAAAAGTATCTTTTTAAGGAATTAGTTTTTTTTAAAAAAATTATATTTTTAAAAAATCTATTTTTAAAAAATATATTTTTTAAAAAAAGATTTTTAAAATAAATAGAATTTTAAAAAAGGAACTTTTTAAAAACATAATTTTTAAAAGCATTTTTTTTTTTAAAAATAGAATTTTATTTTTTTAAAAGTCTATTTTTAAAAATTCTATTTTTTAAAAATCTGCATTTTTAAAAATAATTCTTTTTTAAAAAATTTTTTTTTTTTAAAATAGTGCATTTTTAAAAAATTCTATTTTTTAAAAAGTCTGCATTTTAAAAAATTCTATTTTTTAATGTGATTACATTTTTTAAAAATTCTATTTTTTATAAAATTATGTTTTTTAAAAATTATGTTTTTGCCAAATAATCAAGATGGTTAAATCTTTTTAGTTGAAGAAGAAAAGATATTTTTATTTTTTGTTTTATTTTATTATGTTTTTGTTATTTTTAAAACTTTAAAATGTTAATTTTTTTATTTTTAAAATCTTTTTTTGATTTTTTTTGCCACAAGCAATATTTTTTTATTTTTTGCCACGTCAGCGCCACATAAGCAATATTTTAACGTCTGTCAACTTTTTTTAACGGAATGACCCCATTTGAAAATAAAAATTAGTTCAGTAAGTTAATTTGAAAAATTAAAAGTTCAATCGGGTATTCAATAAAACGTGCCAACTTCGATGGCCAAATCATTAGTTTTGCCAAACATAAATTGTTTATACAACATACTTTACACACTTTTTCCCAAGGTCGAGTAACCTTCACTGAATACACAATTCATAACTTATTTAACTTACAATAACATTAATATACAATACTGTTACAAATCTAATCGCACACATTAACTTTAAGCTGGAACTGTCTTTAACCTTTCCTTGTTTCCGACGCATTTGACTTAATCTGCAATATTTATCATGATATAGCAAGGGTGAGCATAAGTTTGCCCATCAAGTTTAAGTTCAATAATTTAACGATATATCATGATTGAAAGAATCTGAATAATAAGCTAGCTATAATTCAACAATATAGTTATGAATTAGCACGAGCAAACTTTTGACTAAACAAGTATTAAACATGAACAAATATATCTGGACCGAATGGTAATGAAGGTGATCAGCCTTTCATACCTGACTTATACATGCAATATGTACATAGTAAAATTCTACAATGGCAATCAGCAATGATTATCCATAAGTATATCTGAATGAAATAACTCTAAGTAGAGTTAAGTAAAACTTGCCTGAACCGTTGATTACCGCTATGCAATTAATAAGCTTTATCTGAACCTAATATATAAATAATATCGATTGCTAAGTTAGAATAATATCATCACAGTATTTAAAATAATCTAAACACATTATCACATAAGCCTATCAATCAATAACACACATAAGACCTAACCTCAAGTCAAACTTTGACAGTCTGAGTCAAGTTCGACAAAATTCTAACATCGCGACGGTCTGGTCGGATAATCGTCGAGTTTAATTTCAATTAAACTCTGTCTAACACTTAACAATTATCTCAGATAATTTTAATATCAGTCAAAAATAATTTTCCAAGTCTCATAATAATTTTTAAATAATTATTATCATTTATCGTGAATTTTCAATCATTAAAAACATATTTATACGAATTAAAGACCACATAATTCCTTTATCATTAATATTTATTTAATATCAAATATTAATGAAAATTATCACATAATATTATAATATATTTATAATATATCAAAGTATTTTAATACCTTAAAATCATCTTTGTATGATTTTTAAACAATTAATTTCATTTTAGATAATTGCTATTAATATTAAAATATTAATATTTTCATGACAAAATATCAAAAGTTATATTTTATAACTTAAAAATATTTTATAACACTTAAATCTTTCTTATATGATTTTTAAAATATTAATTCTTATACCATTAATATTAATTAATTAGTGAAATTCATCACATAATATTAAAATTTATTGAAAATAACTTAAAATATTTTCTAACACCATAATATATTTTTAAATGATTTTTCATGTATTAAAATTATTTTTAAATAATTTATTTAATATTATAATTAAATAAATTAAATACAATTTATATTCCAAAAATATTAAATATTTATGAAATATACTCAAAATAATTAAAAACTAATTTTTAGAGTTTAAAATAATTTTTAAAAATTTATTTTGTATTTTTAATAATTAAAACAATTTATTTCAATTTATTAATTAAAATAATTAATTTTCGAAAATTAGTAATTACAAAAAATGGCCCCATAGCGACAGAACCGTTGCTATAGGTGTTCTTGGCCTATTCTTGAGCTGCCCAGAACTTCATCACCAACTAACAATGTAGGAGGTTTGACCGGTCATAATGTTCAATCCAAAGTCTATTTGGGCTTTCTTGAGCATCGATCATGTAGTGGGTATGTAGTACTACCAGTACAATTCATCAACTCAGTTAAATAACAAAACAACAAAGAGATTTGGGCTCTTAAAGTTTCTGACAGGTAGTTCCTGGGTTTTCTGGGTAACCTAGAAACCCAAGCAGTGTCTTAGTGCCACCTTCAAGCTCACAATATCATGTGTTCTGGTCAGGTATTAAGTGTTATTATGGTTCACATCTATAGTTCACATATCATAGAACATAACTATAATCACATATCAGACCAACTACATCACATGTTCCAAAATCAACTCGGTCAAAGGATGTCAGAAAGCTAGTTCATCCAGTTTCTGGGTTTTCCAGAAACGCCAAGTCAGGCTCAGATGGCTACTTTGACCTTCTATTACTTACAATCTGTTGATTGTTAATACGATCTAAAGACATATATATAAAGTACATATGTCAGGCTACACATTGGTTACAATAACATCCACAAACAACATCATACCTGACAGATACGAATGTTACAAGATCTTGTCAAACATGGCTAAAGGATTTACGGGTTACCGTAAATCACACGATCAACTTAGTTGACTAAGCCAATTGTTTATAACTTACGATCTAGACATGTAATGGATCTGATTTCACTTCAAGATAAAAGACCACATAACAAGCTACCGATTACAACTTTAAAACAACAAAAATCAAAAATAGAAAAGAATCTAAGGCCACTGACATTCGGTTGTCAAGCCACTTTTGTGTTCTAGGACAGATTTTGAAAAACTTGATTTTTGAGCACTTTGATGTTATGGATCTGGGATCTAACAACCCAGACCACTAAATGACATCTTAATACATAACTTTAACCAATCAACAACAACATTTAACATCAAATCACATGATTTTGAAGATTAGGGTTTATACCTCTTTCTAACTTTGATCCATGAATCTGACTTTGATGATCTGATCTAGGAGAGATAAGGGATGATATTGGCTTATCTTATCTCACTTTCTCACTATAATCCCGAATTTCTAGAGAGAGAAGGTCTTGGTAGAAAATGAGAAGTAAAGTGGCCCTTTCTCTCTCTTTAATCTATATATCTAAGTAATGAAATGATTTTGGCTATATAATTGGGCTGATATAATTGATTTTTAGCATATGGAGTGGTTATAGTTGGTCAACAAACCATATATTGGCAAGATTTACAAGAAATCTACTAAATAATGCACAAAAAGGAACATAGGTCTTTTGGCTTGAATTTTTAAGGGCACAATAGACAATTGCTACAACCCTTAGGGTTTGGACCTTTAGGGTTTAACCCTTAGGGTTAAAACCTAAGGTTTTCAAAAATCATATTTCTAGGATTTTCAACTTAAGTTTTCAAAATAGAAAATTATGATTATTAAATTATTATTAGGGTTTCCTAATTACATAATACTTTCCTAACCACATTAGGACTTAAAAAAAATTAGGATTAATATTTCTTAATTAAAAATTTAAAATTACCTAATTACCAAATAGGGTTTTAAATTTACAAATTAGGGTTCCTAATAATTAGGGTTTCTAATTATTAGAATTTCTAATTAATCAATTAGAGTTATCCCTAATTAGGTTTGAAATTAATACACAGAAATCTTATTCATAGCATTTAAATTCCCAGATTAGGGTTCTAATATCTCGAATTATGGTTTTAAATAATCTTTCGAATTTTGAAATTATATTTCCTAATTAGATTAGGGTTTTCTAATTACTTATAACTTGATATATAATTAGGATCAATGTTTCCTAATTAACATTAAAATTATTAAATTAACAATTAGGTTTTTCCCTAATTATAAATTAGGGTTTCTAATCCAAAAATTAGGGTTTCAGAACCGGTTTTAGGGTTTCTTATCAGTCGTTAGGGTTTTCTAACTGAACGTTGACAATCGACAATAATAATTGATAAAATTTATCTGGTCAACCCTTGAACCTTAACCACATTCTGTACACATATTTAACCATATACACAGAACATATCTACTTATATACTTAATCCTGAATAATTCACCACAGAAATTTTAAATTCACATAATTCCTTCTCGGAAATCTCAAATCCATTCACTTATTTTCTGTCTAGGTTTATTATTTGATCTTAAATTCATCATTTAAGATTTTAATAAATTGTCTATTTTCTCGGGTTGTCACAGCCTTGACTTGCTCAAACTTGAACTTATATTCATGACTTATGAGAGATTTTTTTACGATCATCTTTACTTTCAATTCTATGACTCGCACATTCTTCTTTACTCTGATGGCTCTACGAACTTATAGATTACTCTGCAATAAATGATGACTCTACGAATAGGCAGAGTTACTATAATGTAGTCTTGATACTTCTGAATGATTGACTTTTCCTATTATCTATACATTTGTTTAACAAATCAACCTAACAAGTTTGATCATTCTAATTCTAAGTCCTTTTACATCATGTTATTATTAAAGACTTTACAAAACTTACTTCTACAAATATACATTACTCATAATATTCTATAATACACTTAGATTTCTGCTAACAATTTCTACAAGCATGCAGGAGTAAGTCCACAATAATATCAACCTAACAATCTTAATCTTTTTATACTAAGTCCTTTCACATGTATTTCTCTTTATAAGGACTTTACAAAGCTTATAAATAAATACACTTTAATATGATCAATTATCATCAACTACATTCAACAACAATAAGCATGTAATTTTCAAATTTCAGCATCTAGTTACATATATAAATTGCATTCATCAAACAGATTGTCGACGTCGGGATTTTTGTTTGTCCCTTTTCTGTTCTTGTCTTTTGGTGCTCTCATGTTAGGTGAGATTTGTTTGAAAAAATAAGTTGTGAAAAGGTTCGACATGTATATGTCGACAATTGGACTGTAAGAGTCGCCAGTTGGTATTTTTAAATGGTTGCACCAACTCAACCGAGAAAAGGTTTGCACATTGACCTAGTGATGGGACACTATTTGACTGGTCTGTGAAACCGAGATTCGTTAGGGTCCGGGGGCATGATTTTCTTAGAAAAATCCAAACTTATGAATGAAAAATATCATTTTAAAATAAGAAAGCATGTAGTGATTTTTATATGATTTAATAATGTATGTCACCAATTTTTATTATTATAAAAATAAACAAATTTGAGTCCTCCATTTACATAAATAATGATATTACATATTCTTTATATTTGTCAAATTAGATTTTTCTAAGAAATATTGAAAAAAGGAATTTTTTTTATTTTTTTCATAATAAAATATATAAGTTATAACAATTTTTTTTATCTCTATAATTAATTTTTTATTGACATAAATAGTCACTATATATTATTATCGGAAAATATCATATCTTGTAATAAAAAATAGTAGTACTTAACTTGACAATCGAAATTAGTCCCACCCATTTGTTTCACTATAAACTACCACACGCTCCAATGAAATTAGCAAAATTATATTGTACAAATAAAAATGTGAATTAACACGTCAATTTTCTTCCACGGAGCAATTAAAATTTATTATTGTAAAATTATATAATAGTTAAACTATTTAATTGCATTAACAGTAACAATTATTATTATTATTATTATTATTATTATTATTATTATTATTATTATTATTATTATTATTATTATTATTATTATTATTATTATTATTATTATTAGTACTATTATTATTATTATTATTATTATTATTATTATTATTATTATTGTTATTGTTATTGTTATTATTATTATTATTGTTGTTGTTATTATTATTATTATTATTATTATTATTGGGGGAAATGGTTTGTTTAGTTATAAATATTAATCCTTGCAAAATTATAATAGTTAGGCTTGTTAGCTCATGTGGTCATTTGGTTCAAGTTTTAAGCTAGAGGTCTTGTGTTCGAATCTTGGCAGCAACATTATTTTTAGGATTAAGTTCAATATTTGCCATGTCAGTCTGTCCACGTGTAAAATAAAATAAAAAATGTCCACGTCAGATCTGCCACATAGGCGCCACGTATGAAGGTCAACGCACATGTAGCGTCTGGAGCTCGAAATCCAAAATTTTTAATAAAAAGGGGCTCAATTTGCGTTGACCAAAAGAATAGGGCTCAATACACAAAAATCCCTAAAGTTCAATTAATTCGACTTTTCATTTTATCATATATATATATATATATATATATATATATATATATATATAAGGAGCAAGGATCAAGAGCATAAGTCTTAAATAACATAATTCATTAAATATCATAACTCCTTAAAACGACGTCGTTTTGGAGTGACCGCGAGTGGCATTTTTGTAAATAAAAGAAAAACAAGTGGGACCACTCTCTTTTAAGCCACTCCAAAAGGACGTCGTTTTAAGGAATTGTACTATTTAAGAAATTATGTTATTTAAGACTTATGCTCTTGATCCTTGCTCTATATATAAGTATTCACACACACACGCACACACACACACACACACACACACACACACACATATATATATATATATATATATATATAAATGAAATAAACCACGGACTGACTGTCCGGGCATACACACACACGCGACTCTCAACGTGAATAATAGTGTGTGCAAAAAGTGAAGAAAAGGCTTTAAATAAAGCAAGGAGGATTACAGTGGACTGCCAAAGATGACTTCAATAGCTTTAAATGGATGAACACTTGGTTCCCACCAGTAAAAAGTAGCCAAATATAAGCTCACAAGTGTTTGAAATGAGAAAGCACTCAATTTATAGTGTGTACAGAGCAAATTGGACAGGGATTCCTCGTCGTTTTCTTATGCAAAATGGCCACCCCAAGCCCTATATTTATAGAGGGGGGAGCCGCAGTGTACTCTTCTTGCGCCAAGGTGCCCCGGCTCCATGAGTCCTCGCATCTCAAAATCACGAAAGCAGCGTCTGTAACGTGATGTCCGTTCGAACTTTCAGAACTTCAATCCGGACATCCGATCGAGGTTTATAAGACCTTTTTCGGCATGCTGTTGTCGAGAGCTACACAATCACATGGGATTAGAGGTTGTACAAAGTCAGGAAGATGGGACGATGCCCTGAGTCTTGAAGTCTTCAAATTTTATTTGGTGTGCTGTCCTGTGTAGTAGTCACTCAGGATTGGAGCTATTTGGTTCTTGTAGGACATTCTTGTGTGTAATGTATGTTGAAATGTTGTTGAGATGGAACCATGTGGGATTGAGGTGGAAAAATAATGATTTTACCCCTCACCGGGGTTATCTCCGGTTTGGGCTGATTTAGCAGTCGTTGCTCAAGATTATCTCTTAGATTGGGCTGCTGCAAGTGCTAAATGTCCTTAGGTTTATCTCTTAGGTGTGTCTGTCCTCCCGGGGTTATCTCCGGGTTCGGAACAGAGTGCCTCGAGGCTATCACCGAGTGTTGAAGCTGATTGCGTGGGTTTAAAACAAATATCTCTAGGGTATCTCCGGAACTGCAACTGCATGCCTCGGGGTTGTCTCTCAGGTTTGAACTGCATCTACCGGGGTTGTCTCCGAAATGGGCCGAGGATTAGGGGTTGTCTCGGAACTAGGCGCATTCGGGGTTGTCTCGAGGCCGGGTGAATATCTCGATGTTGTCTCCGAGATGGAAAATTGTGTATCCCGGGGTTGTCTCCGGGACTGTGCTGAATTGACTTCCAGGGTTATCTCTGGAAGACGATTTTGCCCTCCTGCAAAGTTAGTAACAGGAATGCAAAATTTTGAGTGTCTACAGATGCCCCTCTTTATCATATTTATGTAGTGTAATGGCATTGATATGATAAAGAACACTAGGCACTTGAAACATGACAAGATATTCATGATGCAATGTACTGCAGCATGATGCAAATGTATGTGGTTCTCGGACTGTCTTCCAACAGGATGTGATGACTGTTTACTCCCATGACTTCTGATGGGGACTGGAGTGATCACTGATGACCCTGATGAACTACTTGGATGTGTGCTCCAAAGTTCTTAGGAACTTCTAGGATGTTGACGTTGGGGTTATCACCAAAGTCCTTAGTCCTTGGTACAGACTTTCCACCATAGATGTTCCTCTCATGTTCAAGAGACTCTGGGGGAATGAGCATTTGTCTGATGTAGATTGTGTATAACAGATTCCATCATCAGTCCTTCCCGATGAGGATGGATTTTCCTGGTTTGTATCGCCAGGTCTTCCTAATGATCTGTCGAAGTTACTGCCAACAATTTGTGTGTGTCAGGGTGGCCTGACCATTGTTGGCATGTTCTTCAAAAGACAAAATCCCTACTGGGGGTGATGTCAAGGCTGCTTGACCTTCATTGACGTATGCATCAACGGATGACGTCATCGGATGTCTTCCGACGCTTTGTTGGGTTTAATTGTCAACGGCTTTATGTCGTATGAAATCCACGCTGAGGAGCAGTGCTTTGGAGTTACAACCCTGTATTGATGGCATCAGACCTTTATGAGGTATTGTCGATCGTAGTTTGCAACAATTTTGATTATCGGTATAGTGAACCCTTAGTTTGGGCGAATACCAATGAGTGATAGAAAGATCCACAGGTTGGTCTTGAGAATCAGGATTTCAGGCTTGTTCGCTCAATCGCGTAGCATCTTTTCTCCTAATTTGACTATTTCAACTTATGAGAACTCCTTTGCAACTCGAATTGGATCGAGCCGGAGGGGTGGGTCCCACCCAAGGGAGCCGCATGTACACTTGCGACCAACCGTGGTTGGTTTTAAATGGCCTGTTGCTTTCACAAGTCATTTTCATACTGCGCCAGACAGGAAATCCAAGAGCTTGTCCTCAGATCTGCTGAGTTCGGACAGCTTTCTGCAAATTCTGTCACCGTACAAGTGTTTCACACTATCCTGGTAACGTATGTATGTCTTCTTTTCCAGTTTTCGTCCATTGGAAAATGATTTATCATATAAAATGCGTCTAAACACATAGTAGTGAATATGCATGCTAATATGACTTGATAAACAAATTTTAACATAGTAAATGTTAGTATTAAACCATGCTTGTAACAACCCGATATTTTTATATAAATAAATTAGAAATTTTTGCGTATAATTTTTTTTATTTTAAAGATGAGGATTTGTACAAGATAATGTAATATGTAATTATGTAATAAATAAAATATATTTATTACATGAATGTTTCTAAATAATTTTATTTTAGAATTATTGATTATTATAAATTATATTCTTATAATAATTAATTTTATAGTAGAAATATTTTTATTAATTATTTTCCATGAAAATATAATTATATATTATTTAAATAATATATGAAAATGTATGGCCCCAACTTTTTATAAATGAAGATTTAATTTCCTCTATTTATTATTTTAAAATAGTAAAGGGTTGATTTGATTAATGTGGTTAGTTATGGGTAAAATCATAAATATTTTAAATAAGCAAGTGGTTATAAAATACTCATTGTTATTCGGAGAATATGCGTTTGGTCGTGGATTATTCTTCTTTGTGTCGGGGAATATTAAATGCGATGGCGCGACCTTTGTGTGGGCCCATGTGGAAAAGCGATTGGATGAAGAAAATGCAAGTATGAGTTGTTTATAAATAACTGGTAGTAGTTATTCACAGATTATCTTGTTGGAATACCCGGTGGTTAAAACACAAGAATCTGGCGTTGTTTACAAAGATGAGCACCGGTATTTCACCAATTATTGATTCTTACGTAAGAAGGCACTACTCAATAATTGTTACGAATAATTGCTCATTGATATTTTATTTTATTGATTCAATAATTCTTTGCGTTGATATTTTATATTACTGTTGTTTCAATAATTGTCACTACACAGTATTTTACATTATCAAAGCAATAATTCATATTATCTGAATAATATTATTAGATAACATTATTGACAATGTCTAGAAAGTTCTGTCTAAGGAGAGGTTTGGTCACCTAATTACGCGTCAGTAAGGAGAAATTCTTATTGGAAAGCCCCCTCTTTCCTGGGAATTGCCTGGTTGTCATTATTGTGATTCTGTAATATTATTTGTAAATAATTAATTATTGATTTATATGATGAGGAAAATATTTATTTTATGTGGATATAGATGGAGAAAATTTTTAAAGTGACAATTGTTAAAAATTGATATTTTATCTTTTCTGATAAAATAATATTTTATTATATTATTATAATATAATAATGGTGATAGTTTTACAATGAATGTGAGATATATGAGTATATGAGGAGGAAGAGTATTTTTGTTGCATTAAATGATTAACACATGTGTTGTGTGTCGGTGGACCCCATTTCTTGACTGAAATTTGATTATAGCCTATAATATCGTCTGTTTATGGATTTCGGTCAATTTTTGTTTGAAATTTGGAAAAACTTTCTTCTACAAAGTTTTAGAGAATTGAATTTCCTATAAAAATTCGCGAGATTCAAATTTTCTGATAAAAGGGCTATTTATTATGAATTATTGAAGTTCCGAAGTTCTGAAATAATTGATTTTTGGAAGTTTTATTTATCTTTTAAAAGAAAAACGTTTTTTAAATGTTTGTGGACATCTTTAACATGTGCTAGATGGCTGAAATCAGATTTCAAAGTGGGCGTATGAATTTGTTTTATATATAATATTATTATATTCAATTTTCTGCTTTGGTCTTCTAAGTATTTTTCTATAAATAGGGTGCTTATGTTAGAATTGAAAATCACACCAGAAACTAAAGTTTTCTCTCTCTTTCTCCCTCTATAATATCGAGCGTATTTTGTGAGTATTTTAGTACTTTGAGTATTACTATACGGTGCAAGTTCTTTCAGCACTATATCCAGTATTCCAGTCAGAAGTACTATTCTTTCTGAGGTAAGGGATATTATTTTTTTAAAAATGATATTATTTCTTCAATATCATTATGCCAAAATATTGGTTGAAACTTTTTATCAAATTTGGAACTTTTTCATGTCGGGGTGACTATTCACGAGTTACTATTCACGAGTTACTATTCATGAGTTACTATTCACGAGTTACTCTTCACGAGTACTATTCACGAAGCATGATGATTTTTTTGTGAAATTTCTATCTTTTAGTGTCGGAGTTACTATTCACGTATACGGCACTATTCATGTATACGAAACTATTCACGAATACGACACTATTCATAGAAAAATTAAATTTTCTTTTCTGTGTCCAAGATTGTCTGTTATGATTCCTATCTTTGATTGGATCTATGTTTTGGTCTTCATTCTTGAATTTTACTCCACTCACGGTTATTTATGAAGTATTTTGAACTTGGATTGTTTAAAGTACGAATCCTTAATATTTATTTTTTGTTTCTTTGGATTCGTTTTCTTTAAAATATTTTTCATCATCCTAAGTCCTAAATGATGATATTCTTGAATATCTTTGCTTTGTAGTGCAAAGATGAATGATTTTCGATGAATATCATTGGCGTAGTGCAAAGATAAGCAGTGTTTAGATGAACATGACCAATGATGAATATCTTTGGCGCGTAGTGCAAGGATGAGCAGTGTTGAGATGAACATGACGGTGATGAATATCTTTGGCACTTGTAGTGCAAAGATGACTATTTGATTCAAGATGTATATTAATTGATGTTCTGAGGATAAAATATCGATGATGGACTTTTAAATTCATAGATGATAGTAGATTTCATTCTCTACTTAACTCTTCTAATGAATTGTTGTTTTCGCTGCAGTTGTTGATCTAAAACTTGTTGTCTATTGTATTCTATTAGATTTTTTCCTGTTTAAGACTAAGGATAATTTGTTGTATATTATGTTAGTCATATTATTCTTTACTGGGCTAGTTGAGCTCACCCTTTTCCTTTTTGTTCCATTTTTCTTCTCATGAGACGAGAATATAGCAGGAACTAGTCGGGGTGTGGAGTGATGGTTCAAAACAGTTGTTTTAGTAGTTCTCACTATTTTGTAAAATAGTGTATCAACAATTGTAATGAGAACTTATTTGAGTGTGAATATTGTCTAGAAGATAATATTTGTTTTTAAACTCAGAGTTTATGTGTTATCGTATTTTGCACGACAATTGTATTAATGAAGTTGTAGTTGTTTCTGTACCATGTATTTGGCGACTCAGAATAGGTTGGTTGGATTGGACCTATTTTGGGGGCGTCACAGAAAAGGTTATTAGAATTATTATAATAATTATTTATTTTATTATATGAATTTATGCAAGATTAATTAAGTTAATTATTTTAACTTAATTAATAATGTTATATATGAAGAATAAATTAGATATGGAATCCAAATCCTAATTTTGGATTTTTATCAATGGATAAGAATAATAATATAATAATATTATATTTTGATTTTTCAGTGCTATAAATATGTGTTGTATGTTTGTGGACTGACAATGGTTGGTCAAGTATGGTGTATAATGTCAAAACCCTAGCATTAATTTGTTTAACCCTATTTTTAAATTTAAATGGGAAAGTCAATACTGTTATATAACAATGTTATGTGATATATGTGGTGTATTATAGAATTTAATATTAATTAGAGAAACCCTAATTAATATTTAGAAATCCCAATGTTTTTTTTAGAAACCCTAATATTTAAATTATAAACCCTAATTTGATTAGGGTAAACCCTAATTTCTAAATTGGAAAGTGTAATGCTAATTAGTGTCTCTTAAACCTAATTAGCAAAGTATTAAGTAATTAAAAACCTAATTGATTAATTAGGTAAACCCTAATTAAAATTTAGGAACCCTAATTAATCATAATTAGAAAAACCCTAATTATAAAATCTTAACTTCTGAAATCTAGAAACTCTAATTTGAAACCCAAATTAGAGTACAAGATTGTTTTGTAATCGTGATATATGAATTATGACATTTATTATAAATATCAATGTTAATTAGGAAAAACCTTAATAAATTTTGGAAACCCTAATTAACTATAAACCCTAATTCCTATTTTTGAAACCCTAATTTTCAAATGGAAAACCCTAATTGCTAAATGGAAAAGTTAATTGCTAATTTAGTCATTTAATGCTAATTAGTAAGTTTTTAAACCTAATATGTAAGTTTATATAATTAGATAACCTAATCTAATTAAGAAACCCTAATTACAAATTTAGAAACTAAAATTTATTTATTTATTTTTATTTTATTTTTTTGTACAAAACCTAATTGGAAATCCTACAAATTACTTGTGTTAAACCTTAGGGTTAAACCCTAAGGGTTTGCCAAATGACCAATGTGCCATTAAAATTCCAAGACAAAAGACCATTTTGCCCTTATTGCATAATTGAGGTTTGCTTGCAAATCTTGCTAGGATTAGAGTGGTTGACCAACTCTCACTAACCCCATGTGACTGAATTATACATATATATCAGCCTATACACTCAGCCACTTCATTACATGACATCTATATATAGATCATGAGAGAGAAATGTCACAAAATTAGCTCATTTGTACACCAACCACCCAACTTCAGCTCTCTCTATCTCAAAACCCACGAACTTATATAGTATATCAGTCCCCAAGAATAGCCCCACGATCACCATTAGCAAATCATAAGCACAGAATCAAGAATTGTCCAAGAAAGGTATAAACCCTAACCAAGAAATTTGATCTTTGATTCCATGTTAGATGTTAGTTTTTGTATGTTAAACATGTTGTTTGGAGTCCATATAGTTGATCTGGGTTGGTAGTTGATGGATCAATAACATCAAAGTGCACGAATTTGAAAATTTTTGAAAACTGGAAAATGTTGTTTTTGGGTCTGATAGTCAAATATCCGACCTCATAGATCTTTTGTCATTACGTGTTTTTATTGTTTCAATGTTGGATCTTGTTGTATGTTGTGAGATCTGTGTTCTGAAACTTTTAGTAGGACCAGATCATGCATAGGTTGTAAGATAATCGTGGTCAAAGTCGGTTGACCGACCACGAAAACTGGAAATCTAGGCAGCCCAGATTTCCAAGGTGTCTCTAACAAGGTTTTCAAAGCTTCTGATCTCGCTGCGTTTTGATGTTTTGGCCAAGTTGTTGTTTTTTTATTGTAACCTGACATTAGGACTACACATACATGCTTTTATATTACTCAGATCATGCCCAGAATAAAAACTAATCACGGTCAAACATAGGTTTACCAACTGCCTGGGTTCCATTTCTGGAAAACACAGAAAGTATAAGAACACAGTTTTGAATGAACTTTGACCAGCCTTAATCTTGTACATGTAATGTTGTTTGGTTGATTTTGTGATACTAAATTGTTCTATGACATAAGTACTACATTCTAATATATTGGAATCACTTAAAACATGAATAGAGACCGGATTAATCAAGGCTCCAAACGAGACCCTTGACACTGCTTGAGTTTCTGGGCAGCCCAGAAACTCAAGAACACACCTGACATGATTTTTGGAGGCTCAGATCTCTTTCCTTTTACGTTGTTTATTCGTGTTTATTGTTTAATATTATAGAACTACATTAGTTCTACACTCTGTGATCAAACGATAGACTTGAAACATCATGATCTGATTTTTATGTTGGGTCAAAGTAATACCCTCGTTAACTGACTATGAATTTCTGGGTTGCATGAAGAACACGAAGAACACCTATAAGACAGCGGTTATGTCGCTATATAGGTGATCTTTTAACAATGATTTCAATATAAAATTATATTTTTATTTAATAATTAGTATTAACTAGTTTTTAATTTTGAAAAATACAAAATAAATTCCTAAAAATTATTTAAAATTCAAAAATTAGTTTTAATTATTTTGAATATATTTCATAAAAATTTAATATTTTAGGAATATTAAAATTATTTAATTTATTCAATTATAATATTAAATAAATTATTTAAAAATGATTTTAATACATGAAAAATCATTTAAAATTATATTATGGTGTAAGAAAATAATTTAAGTTATTTTGGATAACTTTAAATATTTTGTGAAGAATTTCATTAATTAATTAATATTAATTGTAATTAAAGTTATTTAATAAATGTATTAAATAAATTATGAAAAAAAGAATTAATGATTTATAAATCATATAAAAATGATTTAAAGGTTATAAAAGTATTTTTAAGTTATAAATATAACTTTTGATATTTTGTCATGAAAAATATTAATATTTTAATATTAATGATATTAGATTTATTTAATAATTATATTAAATAAAGTAGTTTAAAATTAATTTTAATATTAGAAAAATCATTTTAAATGAAAATAAATAGTTTAAAAATATTTTAAGTTATAAAATATAACTTTCGATATTTAAAGGTAAATTTTATTAGTTAATTATTATTAATGATATTAAGGTTATTTAATAATTATATTAAATAAATTAGTTTAAAATTGATTTTATTATTATAAAAATTATTTAAAATGAAAATAAAGTGTTTAAAGATATTTTAAGTTTTAAAATATAACTTTTAATATTTAAAGGATAATTTAATTAATAATTTAATATTAATGATTATTAATTTAATATTAATGATATTAAATTTATTTAATAATTATATTAAATAAATAGTTTTAAAATAGTTTTATTACTTTAAAAATCATTTAAAAAGGATATAAATGAATTAAAATAATTTTAAGTTATGATTAAGGACTTTTAATATTTTGATAAGTAATAAATTAATACTTTAATATTAATGATAATTATTTAAAAATGATTTTAATTCTTTTAAAAATCATTTAAGTGTAATATTAATACTTTAAAAGTATTTTGAGTTATAACTTTAACATTTTGGTAATGGTTTCATTAATAGTTTAATATTAATTAAATATTAATGATAATAGAATTGTTTAATATTTAAATCATTTAATAATGAGTATAGAAGTCAAAAACTTTAACTAATTGAGTATAATAAGGAATGGAATAACAAAAGAAATCACCAGCATGCGATAGGCCTTGACAGCAAAGTTATTCCAATGAATAATAAATAACGAAATCGAAGTCCGACGTAAAAGCATTACGACATGATATTCCAACAAAATAATAAAGGCGAAATCGGTCCGGCAGAAACGCTTGCATGTGGTATTCCAATGAGAATAATAAAGGCGGAATCGGTCCCACAGAAAACGCGACAAACAAGATATTCCACGAGAATAATAAAGACGGAATCAGTCCAGAGCATAAAACGCATGTATGAGGATATTCCAATGTAATAATAAAGATGAGAACCGTGTCCGTACAGAACGCACATACATGATGTTTCAACGAGAATGATAAAGAATGGAACAAATGAAGAATTTCACCAAGTATAGGGTAGCTCAGCGTATATCTGAGTTATTCAATGAATAATAAAGAATGGAATAATGAAGTTCTCTTCATGGATAAGAAAGAAATAATACTCCCTACCTTAGAAAAAGCTGGATCTTTGGAATAGTGAGGTGTGCAGACTTCTTCTTCTTTTCTATAATTTCTCTCTATAATAATCGCTCTAAAGCTTTTGTGAATTGGTGAGAAATGAAGGAAGAATGAGCTTTATTTATAGAAAAATATAGTTTCGATAATTGCACGCGTTTTGGGGCTCAAAAAATTACAGTACAATACCTCCAACTTTTCCTTTATTTTTAATTTAGTCATGGAAGTATTATCAAACTTGCACCACTTCCCCTAATAGTAAATAATGTGATTCAATAGTAAATTATTTGAATCAATAGTTCTGAACATGTGAAAATCTGAATTACGATTATAGTACCTCCATCTATACCTCCATTTTTAACTTAGTCATGCAAGTATTATCAATTTTGCACCAACTCCCCTAATAGTAACAAGAATGTGAAACAATAGTATACCCATGTGAACAAATAACTATAATCATGTAAAATAATAGCAATCAATTTCTTATTTATCCGGTTAAATACCCGATTGGTCAATATAACCTCCAAACATCAATTATTATCGAAATAATTGTCGATTTTCACTAACACAAATAATTCCAACACAATGAAACCATTTTTATCAAAAATATAAAATTTGAAATTTTGAAGTTTGACTTTTTCCAAAAAATTCAACTGTTAACTTTTTGACCAAATAGTGAATTCCAGAAAATTTTGTGTTTATAGACTATTTGTACTAATTTCATCGTTCCGGACTCAAATATCACGTCCGCGTCTCCAAATTCAACTCCGAACACAACTTTAATTTTAATAACATTCATCATTAATATTATAACTCACAATATTTATCAACCAGGTCGTTCCCAGGAAAGAGGGGGCTTTCAATAAGGATTTTCCCTATCATGCCGCAATTAGGTGACCAAACCTCTCCTTGATGTAACTTCTTAGACATTGTAAATATTGCAATTTAATAATATGAATAACTTTGTCGTCTCAATTATTTATTTAATAAAATAAAATATTATGCGAGATGATACTATGACAATAATTGAATCAATAATATGAGAGATATGATCAAGCAATTCTTGTAGTAATAATTGAGTATAAGCGAGTAACTTCTCACGTAAGCATCAATAATCAATACTGAGTGTGCTACTTATGCAACCACGCGTATTCATCGTACTTTTACTCTTTGGGTAGTTCAACGAGTTAACGGTAAAACTTTAAATGCGTTATTTTTATAAAGTATTTTTTCGTTTTCTCAATCAAACAATAATTCCGTTGTGGGGTCCACCAATGATTGTCTTGGTTATGCGAATATTCACTTTGTTAAAATGAATATTCCTGACCAATCGAATATTATATAACAACTTGCGTACTTTAAAAAATTTGTAAATATTACCCACAACTATAACATTATATCAAATCCACATCATAATATTCAAAAATATATTTTAAGAAAATTTAATCTTTATTCAAAAAGTTGGGGTCTTACAACCTCCCCTTCTTATGAAATTTTGTCCTCGAAATTAGGGTGCGTACCTGGTATGTCGAAGTGGTAAGGATATCTTGATTTCATCTCAGATTCTAACTCCCAGGTCATTTCTTCCACATCCTGGTTTCTCCATAAAACTTTGACTTGAGGTATAACCTTGGAGCGTAGAATATGATCATTTTTATCCAAGATTTTAACAGGTAACTCTTCATACGTTAAATCTTCCTCTATCTCGTCTGGTTCTAATTCAATAATGTGATTCGGGTCTTTCACATATTTACGTAACATAGATATGTGAAAAATGTTATGAACATGAGACATACATGGCGGTAAAGCGAGTCTATACGCCACAGTTCCTACTCGATCGAGGATTAAAAATGGGCCACTGAATCGAGGGTTGAGTTTTCCTCTCTTTCCAATATCGAATTCCACGTCCTTTCGATGAAGATCAGCATATCTCTTTTGTCGATCTTGTGAGGTTTTTATACATTGTCGGATCGTTTGAATCTTTTCCGTAGTCATACGTACTAACTCCGGTCCCAACAACGTTGCTTCACCCATCTCATCCCAGCATACTGGAGAACGATACTTTCTTCCATATAACACCTCAAATGGAGCCATGCCAATACTTGCTTGATAACTGTTGTTGTAGGAAAACTCCACCAATGGTAGGAACTTATCCCAACTTCCCTTGAAGTCAAGGACACATAGTCTTAATAGATCTTCAAGAGTTTCAATGGTCCTCTCCATTGCCGGTCGATCGAGGATGATATCTTAGAACTAAATCGTAAATCCGTGCCCATAGCTTTTTGCAAACTAACCCAAAATCTTGAAGTGAATCTTGGGTCTCGATCGGAAACTATGGATCTTGGCATACCATAAAGTCTTACAATCTCGTTTATACACATCTGAGCAAGAGCGTTCAAGTGTATAAGTTTCTCGTATAGGTAGAAAATGAAAGCGGACTTGGTCAATCTATCAACAATGACCCAAATTGCATCTATGCCTTGAGAAACCTTGGGAAGACCGATAATGAAATCCATAGTAATGTGTTCCCACTTCCATTCGGAATTTCAAGTGGTTGCAATGGACCTTTTGGTACTTGATGCTCGCGCTTGACTCGTTGACAAGTTAAACACCTTGAGATAAACTCGCTATCTCTCTCTTCATATTGCTCCACAAAAGTGTATGTCGAAGATCACGATACATTTTGGTACTCCCAGGATGGATTGAAAATGGTGTGTTGTGCGCCTCCATCATGATTTTATGCTTTAAATCAGGGTTGTTAGGAACACAAAGTCTAGAGTTGACTCGAAGTATTCCTTCCTCATCGATTCTTGCTTCCGGCATAGCACCTTCTTGCACTTTCTTCTTCATACGCATTAGCTCCAGGTCTATAGCTTGAGCAGCTTTAACTTTATCGATTAAAGTCGGTTCTACTCGTATGTTTGCCATCATTATGTGGGTCCCTGGAGTTGTTATCTCTAACTCCATCCTTTGTAAGTCATACAAAATGGGCCTTTGCGTTGACAATATTGCACTCATACCCGCATATGATCTTCTACTTAGTGCGTCAGCTACCACGTTCGCTTTTCCAGGATGGTATTGGATGGTATGATCATAATCTTTCAATAGTTCAAGCCAACGTCGTTGTCGCATGTTGAGTTCCTTTTGGGTGCAGAAATATTTGTGGCCTTTATGATCCGTGTAGATCTCCACCTTCTCTCCATACAGGTAATGCCTCCAAATCTTAAGCGCAAAAACGACAGCTGCCAACTCTAGATCATGAGTAGGGTAATTCCTCTCATATTCTTTGAGTTGTAGTGAGGCATAGGCTATGACTTTCCCATGTTGCATGAGAACACATCCTAACCCTTTGCCTGAAGCATCACTGTAAATGACAAATCCCTCCGAGCTAGATGGTATTGTCAGAACAGGTGCTAAAATGAGTCTCCTCTTGAGTTCTTAAAAACTCTTCTCACATTGCTCACTCCAACCGAACTTTGTATCTTTTCGAGTCAACTGAGTTAATGGAGTAGCGATTCGAGAAAATCCTTCCATGAATCTCTGATAATAACCAGCTAATCCGAGAAAGCTACTTACTTCGGTCACTAATTTAGGTTGCTCCCAGCTTTGAATAGCTTCAATCTTTGCTGGGTCAACAGATATTCCATGACTTGATATCACGTGCCCAAGGAATGTAACTTCCTCAAGCCAGAACTCGCATTTCTTCAACTTGGCATATAGCTTGTTTTCACGAAGCTTTTGGAGTATCAGCCTCAAGTGTTGCTCATGATCTTCACGGCTTTTGGAATATATGAGGATGTCATCAATAAAAGCGACCAAAAATGATCTAAATATTCCTTGAATACTCGGTTCATCATATCCATGAAGGCGCGCAGGAGCATTAGTCAATCAAAAGACATGACTAAGAATTCATAATGCGTCTGCAGTGTTCGAAGGCGGTCTTTGGAATATCCTCGGTTTTAACCTTCAATTGATGATATCGAGAAGCGAAGATCGATCTTTGAAAAAATTGTGCTCCTTTATGGCCCGATCAAATAGGTCATCAATACGTGGCAATGGGTACCTATTTTTGATGGTGACATGATTGACTCCAGATAATCAATACAAAGTCGCATACTCCCATCTTTCTTCTTCACGAATAGAACAAAAGCAAACCCGAGGAGCGTCTTGGGGCGAATGAAACCAATGTCTAACAATTCCTGCAATTGGGTCTTTAACTCCTGAAGTTCAATAGGAGACATTCGATATGGGGCTTTGGAAATGGGTTTTGTACCGGGTTCAAGGTCGATACAAAATTCAACTTCACGCTCTGGGGGTAGGACAGGAAGTTCTTCAGGGAATACGTTAGGAAATTTATTAACAATAGAAATATCCTTCAAATCTGACATATTTTCGTTTAAATCCGTGACATGAGCTAAGAAAGCTTGACATCCGTTTTTCAATAAACGAATAGCTTTATGGCTTGAGATGATCGTGATTGATTTTAATGGTTTGGTCGCTTGAATTCGCATAATAGGTTTATTAGGAATATGAAAGCTAACAACCTTACGAAAATAATCAATTTTAGCATGATGAGTAGTTAACCAATCAATCCCTAGAATCACGTCAAATGCAAGTATTTTTAAGGAGATAAGATCGACGGTAGCGTGCGATTCTGGATTTAAATCAAACAAGACTTATAAACAGTGGATGTAATGAAGGTTTCTCTTAATGGAGTTTCAACAGATAAGTCAAAGTCTAATTTCTCCGGAGTCAAATTTAAACATTGAGCGCATTTAGGAGAAATAAAAGAATGGGTAGAACCGGTATCAAATAAGGTATAGACTTCGCTAGAGTTTATGATAAGCTTACCCTTGATGACCTCGTTCGGGTTCCTTGCTTTCTGGGAGGTCACAACAAATGCTCTCCCTTACACCACCGGCTTTGACTTTTCTGAGACGGCCTTTGGTGCCTCCATCCTAGCTGAACTTGTCTTCGGTGAACGACAAAATCGGGCTAGGTGACCTTCTCTTCCATAATTATAACACGCTTTGGATGGCATCGCGTAGTTTGGGCTGATATGTCCCTCCCCTCCGCATTTGAAGCATATGATAGGTGGTCGTTCTCCTTTCTTAACCACGGTTGCTGGTACTGATGTCTTTCCATCATTGTTGAATCTCCTTTTCTTGAAATGTACATTTTTACTGTCTTGGCCATGATTACCACGGAAGTGGTTACCATTTCTGGCATGTTGATTCCCTCCACGTTTGTTGTCACCAGCTTCGATGGTGATACCCTTTGGTATTTTCATGTTGTCGTTGCTTTCTCTTGGTTGCGTTGACTTCGTTCTGGCGCTCCAATAAGCTGAGCCCTATTTACAACATCGAGTACAAACACGGTTTATGAGAAATAAGATATTGGCGTATCTCGGTTTCAAACCTCTTAAAAACATTCGTGTCATTCGCTCCTCATTATCGACCAAATGGGATGCAAACTGGAATAACTCCGTAAATTTAGCCTCGTATTGCGACACAGTCATATTGTTTTGCTCCAACTTGATAAACTCCACCTCTTTCATGTGACGAATACTTTCGAGAAAGTACTTGTCGTTGAATAGCTCTTGGAACTTCTCCCAAGACATCTTGAGTGCGTCAGGCTGGGTACGTTTTATAGATTCCACCCGATGTCGCCTCTTCACGCAACATGAAGGTGGCGAAGGAACCTTTTGCTCCTCAGAGCATCCCAAGACATCAAATATCTTGGTGATCTACTTTATCCATACTTCAGCCTTAAGTGGTTTTGGCTCTCCAATAAACTCCGGTGGTCCCAGCTCCTTGAACTGTTTAGCGGTAACCGTCCGTGAGTTTCCAGTGTTTCCACCTATATTTTGGACAGGAGCCGCTCTCGCCTGATGTTGCATGGATTGTATAAAGCCTCTGAACATTTCATCGTTCATCATTTGGTCAGTGTTGTTGTTTGCATGAGGATTGTCGCCTTCCTGATGCACATTATTCTGATTGTTGATCTGTGGAGACTCAACGGTCTCTTGTGCTCCATTGCTATTCTCAATATTCTCGGATGCCATTTTCAAATACTGCCACAAAACAAGGGTTAATTGACATGCACGATATATTATCCATATATACTCGACCAACCAATTAAATACCAAATAAACTTAGGTAGGTCATACTAGCGAAGGAATTCCCGTCTCTCCCTCCTAGTTCTAGTCTCACATCTTAGCGGGGATCATATCCTAAGCTTTGATACCAACTATGGCGCCCCCAAAATAGGTATACATCACCTATTACGAAGTCGTCAAATACATGGTACATAATACAAATTCAACTTAATTATCTGTTTGTCGTGTAAAATACGACAAAACATAAATTTGTGAGTTTTAATACAAATATTGTCGTCTAGACAATATACAAACTCAAATTCAATATTATTACATTTATTTTCCACTATTTCACTGAATAGTGAGGACTACTAATGCTATCATCTGGTCCGTCACTCCGTTCCCCGACTAGTTCCTACTACGTTCTCATTTCCTGAAGAGAACAATAAAAGTAAAAGGGTGAGCTCAACTAGCCCAGTAGGAAATATTATGACTAAGATAATGCAGAATATATTATCGTTAGCCTTCAACAGTGTTAAACTGATACAATATAACAACCATCAAGTTTAACTGCAGCGGAACAAGCAATCCATTAAAAGAGTCAAGTAGAGAATAAAATCTACTATCTTTTATGATTTTGAAGGTTTTTCATCACTTTTATCATTTGGGACTCGACAATAAATAATCCACATCATCGAATCACCCTTACACTTCTGCCGAGGATATTCTTTAGTATCACGACCACAATTATCCATGCACTATGGGCCAAGAATATTTGTGTATTCAATAATGGTCATGATCATTCCAACAATTTGTCCATCAATGCTCTACGGGCCAATGAGGACTTTTTCCACATCATTTGTAACATTACGGTCATGATTACACCGAATAATCCTGGTCGTAATCATAACAAGTCCATCATGCTTTATAGGCCCACAGATGACTTTCAACAAAATATAAACATGAGGATGATGACAACGATATAAGAATTGATAAAACAAGTTCAAGAATTAATTTATTAGGGAACTTATAACGTCCAAATTGTCAACATGATCTTTGCTTTGTAGAGTAAAATTCAAGAATGCTCGGAAGAATATTTCCATGAAAAGGTCTTTGGATGAAGCGCAAATATCGAGGATATTCAACTAATTTCATGGAGTATAGAAGTCAAAACTTTAACCAATTTGAGTATAATAAGGAATGGAATAACAAAAGAAATCACCGGGCATGCGATAGGCTGCGCACAGTGAGATTATTCAAGCAGAATAATAAATAACGGAATCGGTCCGGCGTAAAAGCGCACAGATAGGATATTCAACAAAATAATAAAAGGCGGAATCGGTCCCAGATAAAACGCAAACAAACAGGATATTCCAACGAGAATAATAAAAGCGGAATCGGTCGGCGTAAAAGCGCTATTGACAGGATATTCCAGAAGAATAATAAAGCGGAATCGAGGTCCGGCGTAAAAAGCATGAACGAGGATATTCAGCGAGAATAATAAAAAGCGGAACCCGGTCCGGCGTAGAACGCATGCATGACGGATGTTCCAACAGAATGATAAAGAATGGAACAATGGAAGAATTTCACCAAGTATAGGGTAGCAGCGTATCTGAGTTATTCAACGAGAATAATAAAGAATGGAATAAATGAAGTTTTCTTCATGGATAAGAAAGAAATAATACTCCCTACCTTAGAAAAATTGGATCTTTGGAATAGTGAGGTGTGAGACTTCTCTTCTTCTTTCTATAATTTCTCTCTATAATAATCGCTCTAAAGCTTTTGTGAATTGGTGAGAAATGAAGGAAGAATGAGCTTCTATTTATAAAAAATATAGTTTCGATAATTACACGTTTTGGGGCTCAAAAATTCTGATACAATACCTCCAACTTTTCCTTTATTTTTAATTTAGTCATGGAAGTATTATCAAACTTGCACCACCTCCCCTAATAGTAAATAATGTGATTCAATAGTAAATAATATGAATCAATAGTTCTAAACATATGAAAATACGAATTACAGTATAGTACCTCCATCTATACTTCTATTTTTTACTTAGTCATGCAAGTATTATCAATTTTGCACCAACTCCCCTCATAGTAACAAGAATGTGAAACAATAGTATACACATGTGAACAAATAACTATAATCATGTGAAATAATAGCAATCAATTGCTCATTTATCCGGTTAAATACCCGATTGGTCAATATAACCTCCAGACATCAATTATTATCGAAATAATTGTTGATTTTCACTAACACAAATAATTCCAACACAATGAAACCATTTTTATCAAAAATATAAATTTTGAAATTTTGAAGTTTGACTTTTTCCGAAAAAGTCAGCTGTTGACTTTTTTGACCAAATAGTGAATTCGAGAGAAAATTTTGTGTTTATAGACTATTTTTACTAATTTCATCGTTAGAACTCAAATATCACGTCCGCGTCTCCAAATTCAACTCGAACACAACTTCAATTTTAATAACATTCATCATTAATATTATAACTCACAATATTTATGAACAACGGTCGTTTCGAGGAAAGAGGGGCTTTTAATAAGGATTTCTCCTTATTGGCGCCTTGATTAGGTGACCAAACCTCTCCTTGATAGAACTTCTAGACATTGTAAATATTAAAATTTAATAAAATAAATAACTTTGTCGTCTCAATTATTGATTTAATAAAATAACATATTATACGAGATGATCTTATGACAATAATCGAATCGATAATATGAGAGATATGATGCGACAATTCTTTGTAGCAATAATTGAGTATAATTAGTGACTTCTCACGTAAGTATCAATAATCAATCACAGTGTGCTCTTATGCGACCACGCCAGCGTATTCTTGTACTTTTACTACTAGGGTAGTTCGGCGAGTTAACGGTAAAACTTCCGCAGTTATTTTCATAAAGTATTTTTTTCATTTTCTCAATTCGACAATAATTGTGTTGTGGGGGTCCACCAATGATTGTGTCGTTGTAGGAATATTCTCTGTTAAAATGAATATTCCCCGACCAATCGAATATTATATAACAACTTGCATACTTTGTAAAATTTGTAAATATTACCCACAACTATAACATTATATCAAATCCACACCATAATATTCAAAAATATATTTCAAGAAAATTTAATCTTTATTCAAAAAGTTGGGGTCTTACAATGTTATTCTAATCGATCAAATGATCTTATTACTGATAGGTGTTATAAAAAGATAGAACTAAGTTACAAACTGTAAGCAGCGCATCAGGCAAGTATCTTACCTTTGCATTTCCTTTATGCAATCGACATGAGTAAGAAGTTTCAGAATTATATTATTATTATACTAGATTATTAACTTTATTGTCATATATGTTATATCCGAACATTGTTTATCAACATGATATTATATTATATAACTCATATATATATTCTGTTCGTTAATTTCGAAATATGGTTATACAAGTGTACCTCACTTGGATAATCATTTAAGCTAAACACATGTGTTGATATATATATATATATATATATATATATATATATATATATATATATATATATATATATATATATATATATATAAAGTCGTCTAAGCTATTTGATTGACTAGACACACGATTTGAAATATCGTTGAATAAGATAAAACCTTTTTGTGACCAATCAAATTATTTTGGTTCGGATTCCAGACTAAGTATGAACATCCCGATCACTGGAAAACTTTTATGCGCCCAAGGCAGACAAAGTGAACAATCATATCGTTCTTGCAATGTAGTATTGATCAATACAGGGCTCATTGGGATGATCACCCTCGCGCCCGTAAGTTATGACGGTTTGCATATGAAGTTCTACTAAACCTTATCGAAAATTTAAAACAATGTTCATAGTATGTCACCTAAACCTCATATATAGTCAATATGTAGTTTCAAAATTTGGAGATAGAATTGTTATGTTATTATTATCGGTTCAGTTTTCTTCACAACTATAAATTCGTTGTAGAAGCGATGTACAAAGAAAACATTTATTTCTTTCAGCTACTTATATTTCTAATTGTTATTACTTGATGGGCACCCAAATGCTCATCCTTGCTTAAATTTAAATGTTTTCAACTAGGCATGATCAACCCGAAGGTTCAGACAAGAACAAGTGAAAAGGAAAGCAAACAGAACATGTTTAATGGTGTCTTTTGTAATAGTTAGACTGTATTAAGATAATGATATGTATTATATATCATGTAAAGAATATAGTAAAGGTTACGTACTTGGGATTAGACTCTGATAAATGTAAGTTAAGTTGGATTGTTATATTATTGTTATTAGTATTAGTATTATTCCGCTCATAGAAATGGTATCGTGAAGCACCGAGTTCGGGTTTCAAGTACCCGAGTTTGGGGGCTTTATAAGTTGGTATCAGAGCTTAGGGTTAAAAACCTTAGGTGGGTTAGACCTTAGGCTATAACCTTGGAACGGAGGGAAACGTTGAAAATACAAATAACGCATATAGAGTTTTAAAGAAGATGAATTGAATAAATTCATTGTCAAACAAATAAAAGATAACTTATATAAAACTATTAATTGTTGTGTGTATATATTAAGTGATAATCAAGATAGTTTGTGTGTAGATGTCAAATAGAAAAGGATTAGGATACCCTCAAATTGTAAAGAAGAAGTCAACCTCCATAACCGAGCCAATATCAAAGCCAATAGCTGAAATAGAGGCTCACATTGAAAGCTATCCCAACGAGGTGGTTGTTTTGAAAAGTATAGTACCGGACCCAGAAACGATAGTATAACTGATAGATAAAGTATAGTTAAAGAATATGTGGTCAATGTCGAGTTCTTAAACTCATATGTTTGTGGTGAGTTCTTAAACTCATAATGTATGGTAAGTTGAACGAACTAGGTGTAGTTAGGTGTGAATGGATTGTTGAGGATAATGGGAATAGACAGATTTCTAAGCAATTGATCCTTAGTGGAGGCGTACGAAATAAGTAGTACTAGTATTACTTGAATAGGTATGATTCTATGTTATGTATATGATAGGTATGTTTGTATAAGGTAATATTTTTCAAATTTTGTATAAGTTGTGGCAGCGATTCCCGACTTTTGAGTCATAAAGGGATAGCGGATGATTAAAGCAATATGTGCTATGGTATGTCAAGTGATATGAGTATGAATTTATATGGGATTAATGAAATAAGTTTGTATAAAGATAGTAATTATTTATTCTAAGTCTTTGGTTAATCACGATAAACCAAATTTTCAAAATCTAATATTTTGAGTACATGACTATTTGAATAGAAAATTTTGTGTTATATGATTATACGTATACGATAAGACTTAGAATAAAGAATAATTTATAATAATGCCGCCAAGGAGACGAAAACGAAATACTCGGACAGAAGAACCTGTCAGCAAAGCTGGAGGACAACCTGAGTCAATACAGAATTTTGCAAATATGGACGATCAAGCTATGCAGAACGGAATAACGGTCGCCGGAAGATCAGCTAGATAATCGATCGACGAACGTCAAAGACTTCAAGGCCATCGTACTACCAGGATTCGGAAGATCAACTGACCCTATTGACGCATTTGTGATAGCTAGGGTAACGAAGGGGTAAAAGATAGTTTTGTCACCTATACGATAAAAGGAAAGGAGATAAAGGGCAAGTCTATGTGTTTTAAGAGTGAATCAATGGAGTATAAGGTGGAAGACTGTCCAAGAAGGAGATGGGAGGAAAGGAATGCGAATACGGGAAAAGGTAGCAGGACATTGGCGAAAACGGGACCAACATCAACAAATAAACCAACGAAATCAACCGCAAGCGTCTTCAACATGACCGTTCATGATATCGTGGCAGCCGAGGATGCAACTCCAGGTATTATTCTAATCAATATTATTTTCTTATATATAGTAAAATTATTTTATAAATTATTTTGTAGGAGGAAATTGAGTTCTAGCTATTAGAAATCAATTTTCCGTATAAGTTGATAGATAAGCTTTATGCTGAATAGTTAAAGATCAGTTTGATCAATTTTGATCGAGATCTACTCGCAATGATTGTGTATGCTATGCATCCTGGTATGTATAGGTTTTAAAACGGTGATTCCGGGGACGGATTCTTTATAAGGGAGGGTGAATGTAACAACCCGATATTTTCTATATAAATAAATTAGAAATTTTGCGTATAATTTTTTATTTTATTTTAAAGATGAGGATTTGTACAAGATAATGTGTGTATGTAATTATGTAATAAATAAAAATATATTTATTACATGAATGTTTACAAATAATTTTATTTTATAATTATTGATTATTATAAATTATATTCTTATAATAATTAATTTTATAGTAGTAGAAATGTTTTTATTAATTATTTTCCATGAAAATTTAATTATATATTATTTAAATAATATATGAAAAGGTTATTAGAATTATTATAATAATTATTTATTTTATTATATGAATTTATGCAAGATTAATTAAGTTAATTATTTTAACTTAATTAATAATGTTATATATGAAGAATAAATCGGATATGGAATCAAAACCTAATTTTGGATTTTTATCAATGGATCGAGAATAATAATATAATAATATTATATTTTGATTTTTCGAGTCTTTATAAATATGTGTTATATGTTTGTATTGTGATGATGGTTGGTCAAGTATGGTGTATAATGTCAAAACCCTAGCATTAATTTGTTTAACCCTATATTTAAATTTAAATGGGAAAGTCAATACTGTTATATAACAGTGTTATGTGATATATGTGGTGTATTATATAATTTAATATTAATTAGAGAAATCCCTAATTAATATTTAGAAATCCTAATGTTTTTTAGAAACCGTAATATTTAAATTATAAACCTAATTTGATTAGGGTAAACCCTAATTGCTAAATTGAGAAGTGTATTGCTAATTAGTGTCTCTTAAACCTAATTAGCAAAGTGTTAAGTAATTAAAACCCTAATTGATTAATTAGGTAAACCTAATTAAAATTTAGGAACCCTAATTAATCATAATTAAAAAACCCTAATTATAAAATCTTAACTTCGAAATCTAGAAACCCTAATTTGAAACCCAAATTAGAGTACAAGATTATTTATATAATATAATCATGATATATGAATTATGACATTTATTATAAATATCAATGTTAATTAGGAAAAACCCTAATAAATTTTGGAAACCCTAATTAACTATAAACCCTAATTCCTATTTTTGAAACCCTAATTGCTAAATGAAAAAGTTAATTGCTAATTTAGTCATTTAATGCTAATTAGTAAGTTTTTAAACCTAATATGTAAGTTTATATAATTAGATAACCTAATCTAATTAAGAAACCCTAATTACAAATTTAGAAACTAAAATTTATTTTTTATTTTTATTTTATTTTTTTGTACAAAACCTAATTGGAAATCCTACAAATTATTTGTGCTAAACCTTAGGGTTAAACCCTAAGGGTTTGCCAAATGACCAATGTGCCATTAAAATTCCAAGACAAAAGACCATTTTGCCCTTATTGCATAATTGAGGTTTGTTTGCAAATCTTGCTAGGATTGGAGTGGTTGACCAACTCTCACTAACCCCATGTGACTGAATTATACATATATATCAGCCTATACACTCAGCCACTTCATTACATGACATCTATATATAGATTATGAGAGAGAAATGTCACAAAATTAGCTCATTTGTACACCAACCACCCAACTTCAGCTCTCTCTCTCTCAAAACCCACGAACTTATATTGTATATCAGTCCCCAAGAACAGCCCCACGATCACAATTAGCAAATCATAAGCACAATCAAGAATTGTCCAAGAAAGGTATAAACCCTAACCAAGAAATTTGATCTTTAATTCCATGTTAGATGTTAGTTTTTGTATGTTAAAATGTTGTTTGGAGTCCATATAGTTGATCTGGGTTGGTAGTTCATGGATCAATAACATCAAAGGTGCACGAATTTGAAAATTTTCGAAATCTAGAAAATGTTGTTTTTGGGTCTGACAGTCAAATGTCCGACCTCATAGATCTTTTGTCGTTACGTGTTTTTGTTGTTTCAATGTTGGATCGTGTTGTATGTTGTGAGATCTGTGTTCTGAAACTTTTAGTAGGACCAGATCATGCATAGGTTAATAAGATAATCGTGGTCAAAGTGGGTTGAATGACCACGAAAATTAGAAATCTAGGTAGCCCAGATTTCCCAGGTGTCTCGACAAGGTTTTCAAAGCTTCTGATCTCGTTGTGTTTTGATGTTTTGGCCAATTTGTTGTTTTTTTATTGTAACCTGACATTAGGACTACACATACATGCTTTTATATTACTCAGATCTTGACCAGAATAAAAACTAATCACGGTTAAACATAGGTGGACCAACTGCCTAGGTTCCATTTCTGGAAAACCCAGAAAGTTTAAGAACACAGTTTTGAATGAACTTTGACCAGCCTTAATCTTCTACATGTAATGTTGTTTGGTTATTTTGTGATACTAAATTGTTCTATGACATAAGTACTACAATCTGATATATTGGAATCACTCAAAACATGACCAGAGACCGGAATAATCAAGGCTCCAAACGAGACCTCTTGCATCACTTTCGCTTGAGTTTCAGGCCCGAAACTCAAGAACACACCTGACATGATTTTTGGAGGCTCAGATCTCTTTCCGTTTACGTTGTTTATTCGTGTTTACTGTTTAATATTATAGAACTACATTAGTTCTACACACTGTGATCAAACGTTAGACTTGAAACATCATGATCTGATTGTTATGCTCGGTCAAAGTAATACCCTCGTTAACTGACTATGAATTTCTGGGTTGCATGAAGAACACGAAGAACACCTATAGCGACAGTTTTGTCGCTATAGGTGGTCTTTAGCGACAGTTTCAATACAAAAATATATTTTTATTTAATAATTAGTATTAATTAGTTTTTAATTATGAAAAATACAAAATAAATTCCTAAAAATTATTTTAAAATCCAAAAATTAGTTTTTAATTATTTTGAATATATTTCATAAATATTTAATATTTTTGGAATATTAAAAGTATTTAATTTATTTAATTATAATATTAAATAAATTATTTTAAAATGATTTTAATACATGAAAAATCATTTAAAATTATATTATGGTATAAGAAAATAATTTAAGTTATTTTGATAACTTTTAATATTTTGTGATGAATTTCATTAATTAATTAATATTAATGGTAATTAAAGTTATTTAATAAATGTATTAAATAAATTATGAAAAATAGAATTAATAATTTATAAATAATATAAAAATGATTTAAAGGTTATAAAAGTATTTTAAGTTATAAATATAACTTTTGATATTTGTCATGAAAAATATTAATATTTTAATATTAATGATATTAGATTTATTTAATAATTATATTAAATAAATTAGTTTAAAAATGATTTTAATATTAGAAAAATCATTTTAAATGAAAATAAATAGTTTAAAAATATTTTAAGTTATAAAATATAACTTTCGATATTTAAAGGTAAAATTTATTAATTAATTATTATTAATGATATTAAGGTTATTTAATAATTATATTAAATAAATTAGTTTTAAAATGATTTTATTATTATAAAAATCATTTAAAATGAAAATAAAGTGTTTAAAGATATTTTAAGTTATAAAATATAACTTTTAATATTTAAAGGATAATTTTATTAATAATTTAATATTAATGATTATTAATTTAATATTAATGATATTAAATTTATTTAATAATTATATTAAATAAATATAGTTTAAAATGATTTTATTTATTTAAAAATCATTTAAAAAGGATATAAATGAATTAAAAATATTTTAAGTTATGATTAAGGACTTTTAATATTTTGATAAATAATACATTAATACTTTAATATTAATGATAATTATTTAAAAATAATTTTAATTCTTTTAAAAATCATTTAAGTGTAATATTAATACTTTAAAAGTATTTTGAGTTATTATAAATAACTTTAACATTTTGGCAATGGTTTCATTAATAGTTTAATATTAAAATTGATAATAGAATTGTTTAATATTTAAATCATTTAATAATGATTAGGTGTTTGAAAATTCATGATAAATTATAATAAATGTTTAAAAATTATTATAAGTCATTTAAAAATAATATGACTGATACTTATAGATATTGAACTACAGGATAGAGTCTTAGACTCGATAATTACCCGATAAAGCCGTTGCATTTCGCATATATTTCATAAATTGATCCGGACTATAGATAATTTGATTAGATATGTGTTTATTTGTGATTCAATGGTTTGTTGAATATATGTGACAATGTGATTAGGTTATGTCTTTAACCGCGATAAGTAGTGCTTATGTGTTATAAGATGTTATTCTAATCGATCAAATGATCTTATTAATGATAGGTGTTATATATATATATAAACTAAGTTCTGAGCTATAGCGGTAGCATCGGTGAAAGTATCTTACCTTTGCATTTCCTTTATCTGATGGACATGAGTAAGAAGTTTTAAATTATATTATTATTATACTAGATTATTAACTTTATTATCGTATATATTATATATCGATCATTGTTTATCAACATGATATTATATTATATAATTCATATATATATTATGTTAGTTAATTTTGAAATATAGTTATACAAGTGTCCTTACTTGGATAATCATTATATTTAACACATGTTGATATATATATATATATATATATATATATATATATATATATATAGCCAAATCTGATATTTGATCCGACTATACTGATTCGAAATATCGTTGAATAAGATAAAACCTTTTTGTATCCAATCAAATTATTTTGGTTCGGATTCCAGACTAAGTATGAACATCCCGATCACGGGAAAACTTTTATATGCCAAAGGCTGACAGAGTGAACGATCATATTATTCTTGCAATGTAGTATTGATTAATACAGGGCTCATTGGGATGATCACCCTCGCGCCAGTAAGTTATAACGGTTTGCAGATGAAGTTCTGCTAAACCTTATCAAAAATTTAAAACAATGTTCATAGTATATCACCTAAACCTCATATATAGTCAATATGTAGTTTCAAATTTTGGAGATAGAATTGTTATGTTATTATTATTTGGTTCGGTTTACTTCACAACTATAAATTTGTTGTAGAAGTGATGTACAAAGAAAATATTTATTTCTTTCAACTACTTATATTTCTAATTGTTATTACTTTTTGGGCACCCAAATGCTCATCCTTGCTTAAATTTAAATATTTTTTAGTAAGTGATGATCAACTCGAAGGTTAGAGACAAGAACAAGTGAAAAGGAAAGCAAACAAAACATGTTTAATGGTATCTTTTGTAATAGTTAGACAATATTAAGATAATGATATGTATTATATATCATGTGTAAAGAATATAGTAAAGGTTACGTACTTGGGATTAGACTACGATAAATGTAAGTTAAGTTTGATATTTATATTATTATTATTATTATTAGTATTATTCCGCTCATAGAAATGGTATCGTGAAGACCTTAGAGTTCGGGTTTCAAGTACTACGAGTTTGGGGGCTTTATAAGTTGGTATCGAGCTTAGGGTTAAAAACCTTAGGTGGGTTAGACCTTAGGCTATAACCTTGGAGCGAGAGGGAAACGTTGAAAATACAAATAACTCATATAGAGTTTTAAAGGAGATGAATTGAATAAATTCATTGTCAAAACAAATAAAAGATAACTTATATAAAACTATTAATTGTTGTGTGTATATATTAAGTGATAATCAAGATAGTTTGTGTGTAGATGTCAAATAGAAAAGGATTAGGATACCCTCAAATTGTAAAGAAGAAGTCAACCTCCATGTAGAGCCAATATCAAAGCAATATAGCTGAAATAGAGGCTCACATTGAAAGCTATCTCAACGAGGTGGTTGTTTTGAAAAGTATAGTACCAGACCCTGAAACGATAGTATAACTGATAGGTAAAGTATAGTTAAAGAATATGTGGTCAATGTCGAGTTCTTAAACTCATATGTTTGTGGTGAGTTCTTAAACTCATAATGTATGGTAAGTTGGACGAACTAGGTGTAGTTAGGTGTGAATGGATTATTGAGGATAATGGGAATAGACAGATTTCTAAGCAATTGATCCTTAGTGGAGGCGTAAGAAATAAGTAGTACTAGTATTACTTGAATAGGTATGATTCTATGTTATGTATATGATAGGTATGTTTGTATAAGGTAATATTTTTCAAATTTTGTATAAGTTGTGGCAGCGATTCCCGACTTTTGAGTCATAAAGGGATAGCGGATGATTAAAGCAATATGTGCTATGGTATGTCAAGTGATATGAGTATGAATTTATATGGGATTAATGAAATAAGTTTGTATAAAGATAGTAATTATTTATTCTAACACTGGTTAATGCAGTAAACCAAATTTTCAAAATCTAATATTTTGAGTACATGACTATTTGAATAGAAAATTTTGTGTTATATGATTATACGTATACGATAAGACTTAGAATAAAGAATAATTTATAATAATGCCGCATGAGAGCGAAAAACGAAATACGACGGAGAAGAACACATCAACAAAAAGTGGAGGACAACCTGAGTCAATACAGAATTTTGCAAATATGGACGATCAAGCTATGCGAGCTATAAGCGAGCGGAATACGGTGATCGGAGGAAGATAGATAATAGATAATCGATCGACGAACGTCAAAGACTTCAAGGCCATCGTATTACTACGAGATTAGGAAGATCAAGTGACCTTATTAGCATTTGTGATAGCTAGGATAACGAAGGGTAAAGAAGATAGTTTTGTCACCTATACGATAAAAAGGAAAGGAGATAAAGGGCAAATCATGTGTTTTAAGAGTGAATCAATGGAGTATAAGGTGGAAGGCTGTCCAAGAAGGAGATGGGAGGAAAGGAATGAATGAATACGGGAAAAAGGTAGAGGACATTGGCGGCAGGACCAACATCAACAAATAAACCAAGCGAAATCAACCTAAAGCGTCTCTTCACATGGCCAGATTTCAATGATATATCGTGGCGGTAGGGATGCGACTCGGTATTACTCAAATCAATTTTATTTCTTCAATATTATTTTCTTATATATAGTAAATTATTTTATAAATTATTTTGAAGGAGGAAATTGAGTTTAGCTATTAGAAATCAATTTTTAAGTATAAGATGATAGATAAGCTTTATCTTTGAATAGTTAAAGATCGGTTTGATCAATTTTGATCGAGATCTACTCATGATGATTATGTATGCTATGTATCACTGGTATGTATAGGTTTTAAAAGCGGTGATTAGGGGACGGAATCTTTATAAGGAGGTGAATGTAACAACTTAGATATTTTCTATATAAATAAATTAGAAATTTTGCGTATAATTTTTTATTTTATTTTAAAGATGAGGATTTGTACAAGATAATGTGTGTATGTAATTATGTAATAAATAAAATATATTTATTACATGAATGTTTACAAATAATTTTATTTTATAATTATTGATTATTATAAATTATATTCTTATAATAATTAATTTTATAGTAGAAATGTTTTTATTAATTATTTTCCATGAAAATATAATTATATATTATTTAAATAATATATGAAATGGTTATTAGAATTATTATAATAATTATTTATTTTATTATATGAATTTATGCAAGATTAATTAAGTTAATTATTTTAACTTAATTAATAATGTTATATATGAAGAATAAATCAGATATGGAATCCAAAACCTAATTTTGGATTTTTATCAATGGATCAGAATAATAATATAATAATATTATATTTTGATTTTTCAGTGCTATAAATATGTGTTGTATGTTTGTCGACTGACAATGGTTGGTCAAGTATGGTGTATAATGTCAAAACCCTAGCATTAATTTGTTTAACCCTATATTTAAATTTAAATGGGAAAGTCAATACTGTTATATAACAGTGTTATGTGATATATGTGGTGTATTATATAATTTAATATTAATTAGAGAATCCCTAATTAATATTTAGAAATCCTAATGTTTTTTTAGAAACCGTAATATTTAAATTATAAACCCTAATTTGATTAGGGTAAACCCTAATTGCTAAATTGAGAAGTGTATTACTAATTAGTGTCTCTTAAACCTAATTAGCAAAGTGTTAAGTAATTAAAACCCTAATTGATTAATTAGGTAAACCCTAATTAAAATTTAGGAACCCTAATTAATCATAATTAAAAAAACCCTAATTATAAAATCTTAACTTCTGAAATCTAGAAACCCTAATTTGAAACCCAAATTAGAGTACAAGATTATTTTGTAATCGTGATATATGAATTATGACATTTATTATAAATATCAATGTTAATTAGGAAAAACCCTAATAAATTTTGGAAACCCTAATTAACTATAAACCCTAATTTCTATTTTTGAAACCCTAATTGCTAAAATGAAAAGTTAATTGCTAATTTAGTCATTTAATGCTAATTAGTAAGTTTTTAAACCTAATAATATGTAAGTTTATATAATTAGATAACCTAATCTAATTAAGAAACCCTAATTACAAATTTAGAAACTAAAATTTATTTTTTATTTTTATTTTATTTTTTTGTACAAAACCTAATTGGAAATCCTACAAATTATTTGTGCTAAACCTTAGGGTTAAACCCTAAGGGTTTGCCAAATGACCAATGTGCCATTAAAATTCCAAGACAAAAGACCATTTTGCCCTTATTGCATAATTGAGGTTTGTTTGCAAATCTTGCTAGGATTGGAGTGGTTGACCAACTCTCACTAACCCCATGTGACTGAATTATACATATATATCAGCCTATACACTCAGCCACTTCATTACATGACATCTATATATAGATTAGAGAGAAATGTCACAAAATTAGCTCATTTTACACCAACCACCTGACTTGACTCTCTCTCTCTCAAAACCCACGAACTTATATTGTATATCGGTCCCCCCCAAACATTACGATCATCACAATTAACAAATCATAAGCACAATCAAAATTGTCCAAGAAAGGTATAAACCCTAACCAAGAAATTTGATCTTTAATTCCATGTTAGATGTTAGTTTTTGTATGTTAAAATGTTGTTTGGAGTCCATATAGTTGATCTGGGTTGGTAGTTCATGGATCAATAACATCAAAGGTGCACGAATTTGAAAATTTTCGAAATCTAGAAAATGTTGTTTTTGGGTCTGACAGTCAAATGTCCGACCTCATAGATCTTTTGTCGTTACGTGTTTTTGTTGTTTCAATGTTGGATCGTGTTGTATGTTGTGAGATCTGTGTTCTGAAACTTTTAGTAGGACCAGATCATGCATAGGTTGTAAGATAATCGTGGTCAAAGTCAGTTGACCGACCACGAAAATTAGAAATCTAGGTAGCCCAGATTTCCCAGGTGTCTCTGACAAGGTTTTCAAAGCTTCTGATCTCGTTGTGTTTTGATGTTTTGGCCAATTTGTTGTTTTTTTATTGTAACCTGACATTAGGACTACACATACATGCTTTTATATTACTCAGATCTTGACCAGAATAAAAACTAATCACGGTTAAACATAGGTGGACCAACTGCCTAGGTTCCATTTCTGGAAAACCCAGAAAGTTTAAGAACACAGTTTTGAATGAACTTTGACCAGCCTTAATCTTCTACATGTAATGTTGTTTGGTTATTTTGTGATACTAAATTGTTCTATGACATAAGTACTACAATCTGATATATTGGAATCACTCAAAACATGACCAGAGACCGGAATAATCAAGGCTCCAAACGAGACCCTTGCCACTGCTTGAGTTTCTGGGCAGCCCAGAAACTCAAGAACACACCTGACATGATTTTTGGAGGCTCAGATCTCTTTCCGTTTACGTTGTTTATTCGTGTTTACTGTTTAATATTATAGAACTACATTAGTTCTACACACTGTGATCAAACGTTAGACTTGAAACATCATGATCTGATTGTTATGCTCGGTCAAAGTAATACCCTCGTTAACTGACTATGAATTTCTGGGTTGCATGAAGAACACGAAGAACACCTATATGACGGTTTTTGTCGCTATAGGTAATAATCTTTAATGACGATTCAATATAAAAATATATTTTTATTTAATAATTAGTATTAAATAGTTTTTAATTATGAAAAATACAAAATAAATTCCTAAAAATTATTTTAAAATCCAAAAATTAGTTTTTAATTATTTTGAATATATTTCATAAATATTTAATATTTTTGGAATATTAAAAGTATTTAATTTATTTAATTATAATATTAAATAAATTATTTTAAAATGATTTTAATACATGAAAAATCATTTAAAATTATATTATGGTATAAGAAAATAATTTAAGTTATTTTTGATAACTTTAAATTTTGTGATGAATTTCATTAATTAATTAATATTAATGGTAATTAAAGTTATTTAATAAATGTATTAAATAAATTATGAAAAATAGAATTAATAATTTATAAATAATATAAAAATGATTTAAAGGTTATAAAAAGTATTTTAAGTTATAAATATAACTTTTGATATCTTGTCATAAAAAATATTAATATTTTAATATTAATGATATTAGATTTATTTAATAATTATATTAAATAAATTAGTTTAAAAATGATTTTAATATTAGAAAAATCATTTTAAATGAAAATAAATAGTTTAAAAATATTTTAAGTTATAAAATATAACTTTCGATATTTAAAGGTAAAATTTATTAGTTAATTATTATTAATGATATTAAGGTTATTTAATAATTATATTAAATAAATTAGTTTTAAAATGATTTTATTATTATAAAAACATTTAAAATGAAAATAAAGTGTTTAAAGATATTTTAAGTTATAAAATATAACTTTTAATATTTAAAGGATAATTTTATTAATAATTTAATATTAATGATTATTAATTTAATATTAATGATATTAAATTTATTTAATAATTATATTAAATAAATAGTTTTTAAATGATTTTATTACTTTAAAAATCATTTAAAAAGGATATAAATGAATTAAAAATATTTTAAGTTATGATTAAGGACTTTTAATATTTTGATAAGTAATACATTAATACTTTAATATTAATGATAATTATTTAAAAATAATTTTAATTCTTTTAAAAATCATTTAAGTGTAATATTAATACTTTAAAAGTATTTTGAGTTATAACTTTAACATTTTGGCAATGGTTTCATTAATAGTTAAATATTATTGATAATAGAATTGTTTAATATTTAAATCATTTAATAATGATTCCGGTGTTTGAAAATTCATGATAAATTATAATAAATGTTTAAAAATTATTATAAGTCATTTAAAAATAATATGACTGATACTTATAGATATTGAACTACAGGATAGAGTCTTAGACTCGATAATTACCCGATAAAGCCGTCGGTACCCCGACATGTTTCATAAATTGATCTGGATATAGATAATTTGATTAGATATGTGTTTATTTGTGATTCAATGGTTGTTGAATATATGTGACAATGTGATTAGGTTATGTGCTAACTGCAATAAGTAGTGCTATGTGTTATAGTATGTTATTCTAATCGATCAAATGATCTTATTACTGATAGGTGTTATATATATATAGAAATAAGTTACGAACTGTAAGCAGCGCATCAGGAAAGTATCTTACCTTTGCATTTCCTTTATGCAATGGACATGAGTAAGAAGTTTCAGAATTATATTATTATTGCACTAGATTATTAACTTTATTATCGTATATATTATATTCGATCATTGTTTATCAGCATGATATTATATTATATAACTCATATATATATTCCGTTCGTTAATTTCGAAATATAGTTATACAAGTGCCCTTACTTGGATAATCATTATAGCTAAACACATGTTTATATATATATATATATATAAACATAAGCCGTCTAAGCCATTTGATCCAGCTAGACACAGATTCAGAAATATCGTTGAATAAGATAAAACCTTTTTGTATCCAATCAAATTATTTTGGTTCGGATTCCAGACTAAGTATGAACATCCCGATCACGGGAAAACTTTTATATGCCAAAAAGGTCGAATTGTGAGTGAAACGATCATATTATTCTTGCAATGTAGTATTGATTAATACAGGGCTCATTGGGATGATCACCCTCGCGCCAGTAAGTTATAACGGTTTGCAGATGAAGTTCTGCTAAACCTTATCAAAAATTTAAAACAATGTTCATAGTATATCACCTAAACCTCATATATAGTCAATATGTAGTTTCAAATTTTGGAGATAGAATTGTTATGTTATTTTTATCGGTTCAGTTTACTTCACAACTATAAATTTGTTGTAGAAGTGATGTACAAAGAAAATATTTATTTCTTTCAACTACTTATATTTCTAATTGTTATTACTTGCTGGGCACCCAAATGCTCATCCTTGCTTAAATTTAAATATTTTCAGCTAGGCATGATCAACTCGAAGGTTCAGACAAGAACAAGTGAAAAGGAAAGCAAACAAAACATGTTTAATGGTGTCTTTTGTAATAGTTAGACTGTATTAAGATAATGACATGTATTATATATCATGTAAAGAATATAGTAAAGGTTACGTACTTGGGATTAGACTCTGATAAATGTAAGTTAAGTTGGATTGTTATATTATTGTTATTATTATTAGTATTATTCCGCTCATAGAAATGGTATCGTGAAGCACCGAGTTCGGGTTTCATGTACCCGAGTTTGGGGGCTTTACAATACTGAACATAATGATGTGAAAAAATTTGACTTTTGAAATAGTCAAATTGGTACCTTTTTTCTGTTATTTCTTATCCTATTTGAGGACAAATGAGCAAAGGTAATAAAACAAAGCAATCCTGGTAATTAGTCTACCGTCATGGATTGGGACTTTGACATGTTTATGCATTATAGGATGTTTATGACTGTGGGTAGGTGTGCTACTGAATGGCCACCTAGTCATGCCTATGTGCATGTGGATAGTCCTGTTTATAAAGGAGACTCTACAAAATATTCCAAAAGTCTAGGCATTGGGTAGACATGCATTTTTAACTCTACTGTAGGCGTATGTTAAAATAATGCATGCATGCATGTAGTCATAAAATGCATTTGAAAAGCTCTAGGTTAGAATTTACCACACCCTTTCTGAGGTGATTTGGAGAGTTGTGTCCAGATATTATGGATCCAGATCAACCGAGTGGTTCCCGTAGGACCACTTCAGGTGTGAGGAGGAGGGCTTCTGAAGTACCTCGACCCCTTACAGTTAGACAACCTCGTCGTTTGGCAGAGGCGGGGATACGTCCTATTTGGGTTGATGTACCGGATGTTGAGGACGAGGGGGAGGATGTATTGGCTGTGGCTTCAGCTCCTATTACTCATGCTCCTCGTAGGGAGCTTCCAGGAATTGTTGTGATGATTCTAAATCTTCTGGGTGATTTGAGTCGCCACCCCTCAGTTTACTTGCAGGAAAACGAGGTAAAAGGTGGGTTTGAATCTTCTTTTTTCCTATTGATGAGGATCAAGAATTCTAATTTTAATTTGCATTTGATGTAGGTTCCTGACTTTACACAGCCTCGAGGGAACTGGTTCAATATACACTCCCTGTATCAGGCTCTGCATCTAGATTACCGAGGTATTGTGCATGATTGGGGCTTTGGGGAGTTCTTTTCCATTCTACCCTGCCGTTGTCCCTGGGGTTACCTCAGGGCATTGTCTGAGCGCTGGTTTCACCAGACTCAGTCTCTCCATTTTTTGGATTGTGAGGTGATGATGACGCTGATGGATTGGCAGTTTATCACCGGTATGGAGTTTGGAGGGGTGCCAATGCCATGTACGGCATACATTACCCCGACTACCATTAGATCCTTGCTAGGATTTTTGGCTGAGGCATTCAAGGGCAGGACCATTCGTATGGGTTCTTTGAGCGTAGATGCTATGAGTGGGCTATTGAGTGAGTCCATACCCGCTGATGTGAGAGTCCTGGTTATTATCAGGGGTTGTTTCATAGCAGATAACTCTTCTATGGTGTCATTCTCTTTGATCAATTTTAGGAGGTGCATCCTTTTGAGGGGGCGTGAGGTCAGCGATTAGCTTCTCTCTATTTTTCAGTAGAGGGTAGATACAGGGTGTATGCCTGTTAGGATCAGCATGAGAGTGCTGAGTTTTCTAGTTAGCCATTCAGGCTATTCGACAGAGTATTCTGCGTGGATGGAGGCAGAGACTACATCAACTGCGGTAGTATCCACAGTGTCGGGGATTGATTCAAATGGTGGAGAGCCCATAGAGGACATTGATTCTCACACCGAGGAGGAGCCATTCACTGGGTTGCCATCAGCTCTTATAGATTCTCCCAGTACTAGTGCCATTATGATTTACCATTCAGCACAGTATTTTGAGCTGAGTCTTTATCTGATGACCTTTGAGAGAGATCAGGCTAGGGCCTTGATGTTGACAGCTCTTGATCGGAGAGACGTTGCTCTGTCAGAGAGAGACGAGGCATTAGCTCATAGAGACACCGCTGTTGCTGAGTGGGATGAAGCTAGATCATCTAGAGATGTAGTGATTATGGAGCAGTATAACACCATATTTGTCCGAGATATCATTGTTACAGATAGCACTGCAGTGTGGTCCCTTACTTTTGGCATCATTATTGAGATGAACACATATATTGATGAGCATAGTGCCACCATGCAGTTGGTTGTAGATCTATTGACTAGTGTAGAGACCTTGGGCGAGGAGAGATCAGCGTTACCTCCATCTTCCGAGAGGATGCCATGTTGAAGCTTGATGCCCCGTATACACACTGACTTGTAGACGGGCTTGTATTTTTCTACACATACTAGCTTAGCCATTTTGTCATGTACAGTACACATTTTATATATCAAACAACATTTATATATAGCAGTGAAACATATTTTGATCACTTCCCTTTTAGTTGTGCCTTACTGCTTGCTTGATATTTGAATGTTTCTCCAGGGCTTGTGATCTTGACGTATTCTGAACTCCTCCTTGATGGATGGACATTGAGATGTCTTAGGATCTTTCAGAATGGATTGTTGATCTGTGTATATTCCCTACCTTCTTTGGTGTCTCGGGACTAGTTTCTGTATGTAGATGTGGAGAGGAGTGTGGCTTTCCTCTCTGAGGTTGACCGCACCACAGATGGTCATTGGTACTCCTTTGTGTGGGGGAGCCTAGTTAGTTCCATCTCTTAGGGATTGGTGTTTCTCTTTGAGGAATCAATAGCAGCTTAAATGGTCGCCAATTCTCCTGTTTACGTGGGGAAGTCAGGTAGTTACATCCCTTTGGTCTGAAGCCGATGAAATGTAGTGGATTGAAGGATGATCCCAGTACCGTTGACAAGTTTTTGTGTTTTGGTAGTGTTAGTTCCCAGTAGACACAATATAGATCTAGAAGGGGGGGGGGTTGAATAGATCCTTTTTAATTTCAAATACTTTTCTCGTTTATTTTGTATAGCTAGTGTTTTAGCATATGACAAACATAAGAATCTTTTCAAGCACATCGAAATAAGTAAAAGATCCCCTTCATTGATATTCATAATCATACATACATTGTTTGTAGAGTTAGTTCAGTTATAAGCAGATAAAACATACATAGCAGTTAATGTACATAATGTAAATGACATAAAATAAAAGACACAAGGGGTTTTAAGTGGTTCAGAGACTCAAGCTCCTAATCCACTCTTCTGCTTTCAACTAGTAGGATTTCCACTAAGGAAGGGTAGCACCCTGAATCACTAAGATTCCTTCAAGGCCAGCAGCCTTGGGACTTCAGTTCACTAAGAACTATTCAAGGCCAGCAGCCTTGGAACTTCTTTAGTTCCCTAGGAACTCTTCAAGCCTAGAAGGCTTGGAACTTCATTTAGTCCATTCGGACAAGGATCCCTCAGGCCCTAGCTTCTTGTTGTTGAATTATTTTTTTATTTGTTGGAGTTGGTGCTGAGCTGCTAAGATGTCTTTATGCTCTGAACATCTTCTGTACTTAGCAGCTTGGCATGATCATCCTTGAAGTGCGGTTGAGTGTTGCATGATGCTCAACTTCTTCAGTTACTCAACCTCTTCTGATGATCCCTTGATGAACTTCCTTGAAGATCATTCTTCTTGATACTTGATGGTTGCACATGATGGGTTTCTAAGATGACTGTAAGCTTTTCTGCTAGGTACTTAGAAACTTTCTCATGCTTGCCACCATTATGGCTTTGGTGATCTTCTTTCTTGATACTTGATGCCTTCTCATGATGGACTTGCTAAGTTAACTGTAGGTTCTTCTTTCTTTGGAACTTAGAGTCTTCCCATGATGGACATCAAGATGACATTCATGCTCTTCTTTCTCTCTGTAGCTCAGAACACTCTTCTTGTAGTAGAACTCTCACTTCTACATTGTAGAACTCTCACTTCTACTTCTTTCTTTTTTTGTCTCTAAGTGTTCTTGGTGGATCGTAGAGTGAGACTTCAAACCTTCATTGGTCACTCACTATTTTCGTTGGTTAGATCGGTCCACCAAATCTCCAAACTCAGCAACTCCAGCAACCCTTGATCTTTGAAGCTCTATCTGATTTATACTCTTTCCTAATCTTCTCGTTGGAACGTAGCCGTTGAAAGTTCTTTGAATTGCTTCACAGATCTCGAGTTGTTTGGTGCAGACTGTTGATGTGACATGTCATGACTTTCTGACACTATAGTCTACTGTTTCACTTACCTGTTGCCTCTTTTTTAGTCTTAACAAAAGAGCTCTAACTCATGCAAGCATACATGTGTCAACAAGTAATACAGAGCAAGTAAAGTATCGATCCTAAAGAGAAAGTTATTTAATTTAAATTACTATGCATTAATTAAATCACTATATTAATATGCTCAAACTAACGACTAAGATTAGTTGGTTACTCTAATCGCAAATAATAACTAAAATAATAATAAAGATGGAATAAATCAAATCTGAACGTAATGGGATCCTAACTTTATTTAATATTTCATTTAATCACCACTATCATGCATGACTTGTTCACATATCACAGGAAAGTAGCCAAGAGCACTAAAAGAGTTATAGCCATTTTTCAATGCACTAAAACATACTTACATGGCATCCACAGATGATAGACTCTATGTAATCATCAATATAACCAAAATCACTATATGTCTATGTAAAATTGCAAATATATTGAATTTAAGTACAAGATCTTATCCTAACTCATACGGTGAAACAATATATGCCTATCTGGTTCATGAAATACACAAGCCATATAAAACAACCCCATATACGTATACTATCATGATTACAATCCATACTTGCATGTTCATTGCCAATTCCATACAAGTACTGAAACGAATGGTGATCAAGCATTCATACATGCAAAACAATCATGATAGACATCCCATATGATATGTAAAACAATCCAGCATTCAAGCATGCAATCAAACTACATATTAAAATCCGTTAAAATCCCATAATGGGGTTTAGTTCATGACTGAACCAAAAGCCATTATGGGATCAAATATAAACATGATGAATACACAAACAATTGAAAGATGAAAGGTAGAAACAATAAAACCCAATTTCTGAATATAATTCACTATTCAAATCCTCATATGAATCTAGCAAATACTAATAATAATCCTCTCTGTTAGAAAATCCCAAGAAGAAGTAGAAAAGTAGAGTTTTGGCCTCCTTCTGCGTTGGAATCTCTCCCAGAGAGTTAACCCTAGTTACGATGTTCAAAATACGTAAAAACTGAATAATCATTCATAATCCTCTGACACCAGTCAGATATATCATTTTACAAACCAATTACAACCATTTTAATTAAACATTAAAATAACATTCAAATGATGATTAAGCATCGCTTGTGGCGCTGGCGCCCCGATGTAATCCTCGGCGGTATGCACACGTGCGATGTGTCATGATGTCCAGCCGGGTTCTCGCGTGGGGCGTTCCCATGCTTATCCTACCGGTGGCTTCTGCACTTTTGAATCCTGGTTCTACTGCTGCACTGATCTGCTCCTGCTGCTCATTTCTTTGTTCCTCCCTGCTGAGTCTCTGCTCCACTTGATTCTCATGCCACGCCGCCTCAGCTTGTGCCTCGCTTCATGCGTCAATTCGCCTCCTGCCCTCTAAGTTCATTAAATTAGGCTGATTCCTGCACTTTTTCACCAAAAGGAGTTTTAAGTATATGTAATGCAAACTAACATGAAATGCAACTAAAACATACTAAAATGTACTTGAGATGGGCATAGTTCGCATGAATTGGTACTCCATAAGAAGGTATAAAACCCACTTATCAAATACCCCCAAACTTGAACTGTTGCTTGCCCTCAAGCAATGCATACTAATGAACAATGAAAATGCAGCTATATTACTATGCAACTAAATTATGATGCAACTAATCTCACATTGTCCCAACTTTCATAGAAATTCAGTCCAAACTGCCTCAGTGAATTTTTCTAGATTCAAGAATATAGATTCAAACCAAACTGTAGGCATAATGTCATACACTCAGATAATTCATCAATGCTATAGATATGCTGTGTGTGTGTGTGTGTTATGTTCACCAAAACTTGATTTAAGCAAAGAATACATATACTAGACTGCTCAAAATAGAAAATTATAGATTAAAGCGAGAATTATGTATATATATGCAACAAAGATTATTCCAACATATCAAAACAAACTGAGGTTCAACAATGGGTTTAACTACTTTATTTTTACTCACGAGGGCGATTTTTTGCAATTTTCCACGGTGTTTATTGCTAGTTTTCTTTTTTTTTTTTTTTTTTTTTCACATGACTGTGCAGAGTCTTACTCCATTAGGCAACACTGCTACCCCTTAGCGAGCTTTTGACCAACGACTCCCAGACCATGAAAGACCTTAGGGCGCTAGGTGTAGAGACAATCCCCTCGGGCGTACTTACTCAAGTAGCCAGGGCCCCGAAATAAGACTAGCCGCGTTATTACAACATATATTTTTTTTATTTCTTTTTTTATACACAGATACCCATGTTTTCCCAACGTTTAAAAATCAATGTTATAAACCGTCTAAGTTCATTTTCCACATATTTCCCTTTTTAAAACTACATTTTTTATCGAGCAATGCAACACATCCTTCTTATACCTACAAGTGATTGTGAATACATTCGTGCCAACCGAAAGCATTTAAACAGCATTATGAATTGCATTGTGTGAAACATTATATCTCAGCTCATATTATCCAAAATACTCAAAAATCATTTAAAATTTCACTGTCATCATTGGCTAGACTAGAATTTCCATACAGCAAGAACTGTGAGATATGCAAACTAAAAATGACATGCAACTATAACATGCAACTATATTCAAAAATTTAAACTAACATGCAAAAACTACAAAGATTAAACTAATCATGCTCAACTACATGCAATTACACTACTACCCAAATACCCCCAAACTTATAATATTCAATCCCCATTGAATGAAGGTAAAGGGTAACAAAAAACTCCCCTAATTATCGGTGGTACCACCCTCCTCGGGTGGTGAATCTGGTGGTGGATATGGCACTGTTGTTCTGAATTGAGGCCACTCCAGCATCGTTCCTTGCTGTGTAAAAGCTTCGGCCAAGGCCCTTGTGAGTCTCATCGCAAATGTGCCCAAATTATCGTATATGGCATCGACCTTTCGTTCCAACCTTCTCGAGTGGCGCGACTCACCATGGGTGGCACGTGCATAAACAGACGGGTCTGCTGACTTTGTGGCTCTTTGGAAAAGTGGGCTGAATGATGAATCCCAGTCCGTGTGGGTGTGGTACACCACCTGCCCAGTCCTCAAATTTTTTAATTGTGGCATGAGTTATGTCTTGGCTTGGGTATTGCATTTGCTCGTTGCCCCAGTTGCATCCCTGATTAGCACAAAGCATGGCAACCACTGATGCGTGTGGAATGCTCCCTATGGTGCCTCCCCGTAGATAACACAGCATATTCTGATGGATGAGATGGCCAATGTCAATGTATTTCCCGGTGATTATGCCCCATAGAATAATTGCCCTCTCAGCTGTGATTTCGTGCTGATGAGAGGAAGGCACGAGCCTGGCACATATGAACAGGTTTCATGCCTTTGGATAGCAGTTCAAGGATGCAGCTAGGAATATATGAGGTTGAGTTGTGCCTACTTTATAGGTCCATTTCGTACCAGGCACGCATAATTTTGCAATAATCAACTCCATGTCGGTCTCCAAATGAGCGCCGGTGACCTAATTAGCAGCCCCCGTTGGCGGTGCATCAGTGATTTTGAAAATTAATCAGAGGCACGGGGTATGTAATATATCTCGATACCACGAACCAGAGATATACCGCTCATAGTGACCTTATCATTGGCATAAAACTCGCGGACTATGCTCATTGGAATGGGCTTTAGAGTAGCGATCGATCCACCTGACCTCTCTCTCAAATCATGGCGCCTGGTTGTTGTCTAATCCTTTTTTCGGCTGAAAAACGCGCTCCTTGACGAACGTCTTTGCTATAATTCGGTAATACTCTTCTTTGGGCTTCCAAGTTGAGAAACTTGGTGTGATCAACAACATCGCGCCCTTTATTTGCCGAGGAAGATGGCGAGGAAGATGCTGATAGAGCGTGCTTCGCTTAGGCCCTATTTGTTGTTGATAAAGATTTCATGATTATATGATTGAGAATGAAGAAGAAACAATGATGCTATTGCCCTCAATTTCGCTTTCGCCCAACCAAATGAGAAACCCTAGTTTATATAGGTGAGGAGGCGTGGGTTTGAGCTTTGAACGTGGAGAGAATCATGGAGATATGATTGAGAGATGTAGGCTTTAATTTGTAACTGATAGAGAGATAGAGACGTGAGTTATGGAGAGACACTGTGATGTCGCTTTTGTTTTGATTGCAAATGAGAGTCCACTTTATCTCCACCACATTTTTAAACTGAAAAATCTTTCCACGTCCGATGTCGCGTGCGGCCGCGCGAGGTTTGAATGGGCTGGGCACGTGGGCGTGAGGTTGACAAATCTGGTCTAGTAGGCATATCGCAGCAGCGCTGATGATCTGTCTTTGAAATAGTTGCATTGCCATGCGCGTCCACGATATATGCCTTTGTAACTTTTATTTTTTTAGACTCTGTAAGACAAACATACAGGCTCTCCAATACACCTGAAATAACATCAATGGATCTTATCAAATCATGGTTTACTAAATCAAAATGAATGACTATTCTGTCTCCCTAATTTCTATGTAATGCATGCACGTGCTCTTCTGTGATTCGATTACGATGTCTAAGCAGATAAATGTACTCATACTATCCTAACAAGTAAATAGAATAAGCTAAACCAAACAACTTGAACTAAATAAATACTAAGTAGAGATGGAAACAATGGATTGCCTCCCATCCAGTGCTAAGTTATAGCCAATTAGCTTGATTGTGTGGAGTCTCATGTCGAAGATAGAATCGAGGTGACTTTCTTTCTGTCCACCTCACCATCATAATCACTCTTCAATCTCTGGCCATTCACTTTAAGATGCTTGTCCTAAAGCTTATCTCATACTGCAACGGTTTCATACTGTGGATTGGTATCCAGATATTGAACAAATTTATTTAACTCTTCATCTTTCACATCTGAATTTACAGCAATGATGCTTCTCAGTGGTTCACAATCCACTATACTCTGTATTTCATCATTAAAAACCCAGTTCCACGCATCAACCCGGAAGCATTCTTCTTCATATGTTGGGAACTTCATTGTTTTAAAGACGTTAAAGGTAACCTCCTGATCATGCACACGCATCGTGAGTTCCCCTTTTTGCACATCTATCGAAGTCCTACCTGTGGCTAAGAATGGTCTCCCCAGTATAATTGGTATACTTTTATCTTCCTCGTAATCCAAAATGATGAAGTCAGCTGGAAAGATAAATTTGTCCACCTTCACCAAGACAACTTCAACAAGTCCCCGTGAATACGTGATGGATCTGTCAGCTAACTGTAACGCAATTTTTGTCGACTTTGGAGCCGACAATCCCAACTGATTGAATACTGATAATGACATCAAATTTATGATTGCCCCAAGATCACACAAACATTTTTCAAAATTCATCTTCCCGATTGTGCACGGGATTGTGAAAGCTGCCGGATCCTTGACTTTGAGGTAACCTGTTGAAACCTTTGCAGACTGCATTCTTACATCAAGGCTCTTGTCTCAAATTCGTCTAATCTCCTTTTCCTTGATAGTATACCCTTCATAAACTTTTCATAGCTTGACATTTGTTCCAATGCCTCGGCTAAAGGTATATTGTCTTGCAACTTTTTAAATACCTCCAGAAACTTGCTGAATTGCTTATCTTCCCTTTTCTTATTTAATCTCTACGGATACAGAACTTGAGTATGAATTGGTGGTACTAAACTCTTAAGCTTCTCCTTTGAACCTACTTTATCTTTCTCTTCCTGCTGAACCTCAGACTTTTCCAGATTTTCTTTCTCAGTAGTTGGCTCTCTCGCCTTCGCCTTGTGTGCATGGCCTCCTCTTGTAAATCTCATGTGGTATGCGACTTAAGATATCTGTTGTGTTTTTCCCAGATCTTAATGTGATTGATTGGCACTGTTCTTTCCCTTCTCTTCTTGGATTTGTTTCTGTATTACTTGGAAATGAACCCTGGGGCCTGTTAGTAACCATGTTCGCCATCTTCCCCATTTGAGTTTCCAGATTCTTAATAGCCACTGCTTGGCTTTTGATCATAACCTCTGTATTTGCCATGTATTTCAACATCATCTCCTCTATTTTTGATTTCTTTTCTTGCTGAGGTGAAGCTGGAGTGTGATGTTGTTGTTGTTGTTGAGAAAATCCCGGCAGAAAAGGTGGTCTAGGATTAAAGCGTGGGTATTGCTTATTTTGGTTGTGTCTGGCCCGATTATTTGATTAGGCCGATTCTCTTTGATTCCTTGGTTAATTGACCAACTAAAGTTTGGATGATTTTGGTTGTTGGGGTGGTATGTGTTAAACCGACCTTGGTCTTTTCTCGTAGTGGTTCATACTTGACCGACTCGAGGTGATAGCACATTGATCCGTCGAGTGTGACCTTCACACAAATCTCAAATCTGAAGGCAACCGTCTTTTTATTTTACCTTCGCTAAAAGTATCTATTTTCTTTGCCATGGCTGCCATATGTGCTGACAACTGAGTAATAGCATCTACCTCCAACACACCTGCAACTTTGGGTTGTGGCATCCGAGATGTAGGATTTTGAAAATCGTTCAATGCCATTATCTCGATAAGTTTATAGGCTTCTTCATAGCTTTTTGCCTATAATGTCCCTCCTGCAGCTGCATCTATAATCGGTCTCGACTGCCATCCCAATCCATTATAGAACGTGTTGATCATCATCCAATCTGGCATACCGTGATGTGGACACTTCATCAGTATTTCTTTGTATCTCTCCCATGCTTCGTATAAGGACTTGCCCTGTTGTTTCTCAAACTGAGAGATAGTTGTCCTCATCTTTGCAGTCTTAGCCATTGGGAAGAACTTAACTAAGAACTTCTGTGCTAAGTCCTCCTATGTAGTTATAGATCCTGCTGGCAAAGAATGAAGCCAACTTCTTGCTTTATCCCTCAATGAGAATGGGAATAGCCTAAGTCTGATAGCATCCTCCGTCACACCGTGGTATCTGAATGTATCACAGATTTCGATGAAACTCAATAGGTGTTCATTTGGATAATCTGTAGCGGCACCCCCAAACTACACCGAATTTTGTACCATCTGAATAGTGCCCATTTTTATCTCGAATGTATTGGCTGCTATTGTTGGTCTGACGATGCTAGACTGTAGTCCATTAATATTGGGCATGGAATATTCCTTCAGAGCCCTATGCTCCTCTCTTTGCTCTTCTCCTTGTGCCTCGGCTGCCATATTAGCTGTCGTACTTTCTAACTGTGCTTGTAAATTTCTATGAACACTCGTTTTCCAACCTCTCCCGTTTATGTTGTCCTGAACAGGTGTTAAGTCGGGGTTGGATGACCGCGTGTGCATAAAAATTTATCCAAATTCCTGAAACAAAAACTAAAATTAGATAAGACTAGAATTGTCTAAGTCTTACAATATAGCTTAAAACTAATGATAATAATAATAATAAATTAAACGCCTCTCCCCGGCAACGGCGCCAAAAACTTGTTGCCTCTTTTTTAGTCTTAACAAAAGAGCTCTAACTCATGCAAGCATACATGTGTCAACAAGTAATACAGAACAAGTAAAATATTGACCCCACAGAGAAAGTTGTTTAATTTAAATCACTATGCATTAATTAAATCACTATATTAATATGCTCAAACTAACGACTAAGATTGGTTGGTTACACTAATCGCAAATAATAACTAAAACAATAATAAAGATGGAATAAATCAAATCTGACGTAATGGGATCCTAACTTCATTTAATATTTCATTTAATCACACTATCATGCATGACTTGTTCACATATCACAGGAAAGTAGCCAAGAGCACTAAAAGAGTATTAGCTATTTTTTAATGCACTAAAACCTGCTTACACAACATCCATAGATGATAGACTCTATGTAATCATCAATATAACCAAAATCACTATATGAACATGTGAAATTGTAACTATATTGAATTTAAGTACAAGCTCTTATCCTAACTCATACGGTGAAATAATATATGCCTATCTGGTTCACGAAATACACAAGCCATATAAAATAGCCCCATATACGTATATTATCATGATTACAATCCATACTTACATGTTCATTGTCAATTCCATACAAGTACTGAAACAAATGGTGATCAAGAATTCATACATGCAAAACGATCATGATAGACATCCCATATGATATGTAAAACAATCCAGCATTCAAGCATGCAATCAAACTACATATTAAAATTCGTTAGAATCCCATAATGGAGTTTAGTTCATGACTGAACCAAAAGCCATTATGGGATCAAATCTAAACATGATTAATACGCAAACAATTGAAAGGTGAAAGGTAGAAACAATTTAACCCAATTGCTGAATATTATTCACTATTCAAATCCTCATATGAATCCAACAAATACTAATAATAATCCCCTCTAGTAGAAAATCCCAAGAAGAAGTAGAAAAGTAGAGTTTTGGCCTCCTTCTGCGTTGGAATCTCTCCCAGAGAGTTAACCCTAGTTACGATGTTCAAAATACGTAAAAATTGAATAATCATTCATAATCCTCTGACACCAGTCAGATATATCATTTTACAAACCAATTACAACCATTTTCATTAAACATTAAAATAAACACCTCAGCAGTGATTAAGCATCGCGCGCAGCCGCGCGCTCCCCCAGTGTAATCCTCTCGTGGGCACACGACTTGCAGTGTGTCATGATGTCCAGCCGGGTTCTCATGCGGGCGCGCGTTCCCATGCTTGTCTCCGCCACGGCTTCTTACGCACTTTTTAATCCACGGTTCTAACTGGCACTATTTGATACATTCTCGATGTTCATTTCTTTGTTCATCCCTGCTGAGTCTCCGCTCCACTATATTCTCATGCCACGCCGCCTCAGCTGTGCCTCGCTTCATGCGTCCATTCGCCTCGTGCCCTCTAAGTCCACCAAATTAGGCCGCTTCTTGCACTTTTTCACCAAAAGGAGTTTTAAGTATATGCAATGCAAACTAACATGAAATGCAGCTAAAACATACTAAAATGTACTTGAGATGGGCATAGTTCGCATTAATTGGTACTCCTTAAGTAGGTATAAAACCCACTTATCACTACCCCATCAGAGATATCACTTTTATGCCTCGGGCAGGTCGAAGACTTTATTTCCTCCTTCTAATTTCTCAATCAGAGGTTGTCCTTTTGCATCGATTCTCTCAATAAGCTCTTGTCCAAATATCAACCTTCAGATTAAACCGTTGCCAATGCTTCAATCTTCAGCTGTTCGAACTCTATGATTTTTATGCATGTCTTCTTGGACCTGATCGTAGTGTCTTGTTGACTGGTAGAGACAACACTACGATCTTGAAGAGTGTTGATTGGATCTTCAATGTAGAACACCTCTTCCTTCTCTTGTGCGAAGCTTTCAACACTTACATTTGCCTCAACTGACTCTCGAGATCTTGATGTCTTGACTTCTTTGTTCTGGCCCCTTTTGAATAGCAAGACACTTCAGATTTGTGGTGTGTCTAGCTTGCTTTCTCTTTGTGATCTCCCGTTCACTTATCATCAATGGACTGACCCAATGCTTAATCACTTTAGCCTTGTTCTTCAGAAGTTGTCCAGTATCTCTGTATGCACTCCATCATTTCTTTCTTTGTTTGGCAAACACTACGATCCTGGTTACTTCCAAGATCGTTGTCTTCTGTCTACTTGGCGGCTATTGCACTTGCTGACTTTCCTTAGTCAGTTACTGAAGTCTTCTTCTGATCTCCTTGTGGAAGACTTCATCTCGAATGGCTTCACAACTCAATCTTGATGCTGATTGGGTTGGTGCTTAGATCTTCTGTTAGCTTGAATGCCATTCGTTGAGTGCTCTTTGATTTCCTTCATGTGGGATGTATCTATGCAGTGCCAACCAGAGGCTTCATTCATTTGGATATTCTGGGAGTGCTCATTCGTTGAGAATCATATTTACTCTATGATTACTTGGCTTAATCAGGCACATCTGTTGAGGTCTTAGTTACGTATTTCTACGATTGACTTTGGTATGCAGAGACACTACGACTTGAGATCGAGATCTTGACACTCTACGATTTACGTCGTTGTGCTTGTTGTCTTCATCGATCTTGCTCGACTATGATCTCGCCTCTAATATGATCGATAGACTCTACGACTACGAGTGTAGTCTACGATTCTTGACTTAGCTTTGGCGAGATACTCGGTTATTTCGCAGCGAGATTGTCTCTATGATTCTGAACATGACTTCCTCAACAGACTGCGGCCCTGAGGAATTTCTTCTCGACACACTACGATCCTTTCCTCGTCTCTTCTGGTAGTCTACGAACTCCGAGATCTACTATCTTACAGAATACGATTCTGCCTCGATAGCTCTCGAGTTTTCCTTGACTCTCCTGGCAGACTACGATTTCTGGTGCAGTGCTCGACAATCAGACAAGCCTATCTATTACATCATAAGATCAACCTAACATGCTTGATCTTTCTATATTTATAGTCCTTGTACATCATTTCTTTTTAAGGACTTTATAAAGCTGTTTTGCTTATGTAGGATCAAGCTAACACATTCGATTAATTCATTCTAAGTCCTTATACATATGTTTCCATTATCTATCAAAGGACTTTACAACTTTTCTTAATGCAAGCATACTTGCATATTCATTCATTCATATATATATATATATATATATATATATCATAATCAAATCATATGTAAATAGGAATATCATTCACATGTTTATTCCTGACAATCTCCCCCTATTTGATTATGACAAAAACAATAAGTGCATATGCATGCTATGAATGAATCTTATATATAGTGAGCAACTATATTTCTAAGACAGATAATCATGAATGTCATTTATAAGAATATGGAATTTAATATACTTTGACATTTTACATCCTAGATCCAGAACATACCTAACTAGTTAGAGATGTACCTCTTTGGTTTTATGTATGCTTCCAGGATGTCTGTTGATCAGTTATTCATCTATTTGATTTCTTTGCTCTTGCTCACCCTGGGATGTGGACTTCACTTCTTCTTCTTCTTACTCCCCCTCAGCCTTTGCAAATACAGGCTCGTCATCCTTTGGCTCCCCCTTAGATGATGACCCAGCTTCTTCTTCTTCTATCTTCGGCTCATCATCCTTTGGCACCCATCTTCTTCTTCTTCTTGTTTCCTTTTTCTTTCCTTGCCTTTTCTTGAATGCCTCTTACTCTGCCTCATTCTATACCTCTTTTTCTCCCCATTTTTGTCATTAATCATTTGGGAGAGCTGCTCCATGTTGGACATAAGCTGCTCGATCAGGTAGGAGGAGTTAGCAACTTCAAACTTGAGTTCCTGTTGGCCTAGCTCAAGTGGCACTGAGAAAGACTGATTCATGTTGTCAATCTTGTCAGAGAGAACTTGGAGTTGTTCTTCATTTGCCTTCTTCGCTCGTAGTGCATCTGCCTTCTGATCATTCATGGCCTTTAGATAGATGTGATCTCTTTCTCTGATTTTGAGAGATACATCAGCCATCGTTGCTTGGAGTCTCTCTTGAACTGAATTATCTTCTGTTGTTATCAACTTCTTTGACTCTTCAGTGAATAGAGATATCTTCTCAGTCAGTTTATCAGAATTTTTCATCAGCTCCTTCTCCATAGGCATTTGATCATCTAGTTGGGCATCCTCTTGTTGACCGCCAGTTTGGTCTCTACGATTTTCATCCTTGGACAAATTTTTGAAAGTTTTGAGGATCTGAAAAAGTGTTGAGTACCAATTACTATTGGAGGCTGAAGGACGGTCAGATAGCTAAGCTTGGGCAGATGGAGGCTTCTCAATTTGGGTTTGAACATCATCAGTGGTAGAGTGAATAGACTCTACGATTATCCCCTTGGCCATTATCCTTCTGCCTTCAATGTCCACTCTGCGATCAAAGGGAATATAGTGGTTTCAAGCATGTCTATATATTCTGTAATGAGGCTTGTCTTTGATCATCAGTGTTGTATAATTCTTCACCCTTGGGAAGTTTTGAGGCACTAGCTCTAGGCTTGGAGTTTCTGAAAGTACTTCTTGTGGATTACTCAAGACTCCCTCCGCTATTTTTCTGTTAGTCCTCGCTGGAGAAATGACAAGATGGTCTTTAGATTCCATTGATTCCTGATGTCTAGAACCAGGATCTTTCTTCATTTCTTCTTTTTTAGAGCTTAAAACCTTCTGATCATTTCCATCAATGAATCCTTCTTGCTGCATTTCATTTTTAGAACCTTCTTCAACAAGATCTTCCTTTGATTCATCTTCTTCATTAGTGGTTCCATCTTCAGCACTTACTTCCTGTGATACAGACTCATCATCACTTAATTCAATGACAGCATTGGAGTGATCATTATTCCTTTTGGAAGAAAAATTAGCAAGTAATATGTAGCTCTTTCTTCTTGTTGAAGGTTCAGCTATAGGAGTTTCAGACTCATCTTCTTCGTCAGACTTCGAAGCTTCTGTATCATCAGACAAACTTCCTTGATGTTCAGCAACAGTGGGGGCAATTCTTCTTCTTCGGACTCAACATCTTTTGAGCTATTATGTGAACTTGTTGGAGCATTATCAGTAGGGGATGGAGTTGGTTCAACTTGTATCTTGTCTTTATCATCAAAGTGAATGCTCTAAGAGTTAGCCACAGGGCTTGTGCATTCTTCTTCATCAGCAGATGATGTATTCTCTTCCATTAATCAAGCTTCACCTTCATTACTGGATTTGGCCTGTGGGGACTCAGCCTTGAGACTATCAGTTGCCTTCTCTTCATCTGAATCTACGTCATTTTCTTCGTCAGACGTACTTTCTTGGTAAATTGAGACTGGTCTATTTTCCACCTTAGCTTTCTTGCTGGATGGCCCTTGAAGTAATCTGTTACTTCTCCTCTTTGTGGTCTCTGCAGTTACGACCTTTTCATCCTTGTCTTCTGTGGAAAAAATTCTTGGCAAAGACTCAGCTTTCTTCACGCCTTTGGATTTCTTTCTGGCTGGTGTGATTGCTGCTGGTACAGAGTCACCAGACTCAGAACTTTCTACCTCTTTTGCCTTCCTCTTCTTTGTAGAGGCCTTGCTGCAGCTCCTAGTTGTCAGCCTCCTGTTTTCCTTGGGATTTTTCTTCCAGTTCACAAACAGTTGTGGAGACATTACTTTGTGAACATTTAAGGGCTCTCCTTCATCATTCTTGATTTTGCTTCCCAGCTTCTTCTTTAGCACTATACTCAGCCTTTTCTACCCATTTGGAGATCTGATCAAACAGGATAACTCAAAAGTTGATTCGTTTCTTCAAAACTATAGCAGACATGATTTTCAACTGTTGATCAAGTACCGTGTCGTGTGCAGTGTCCTTGCATAGTATACATTTGCCCACTATCTTAGCAAGGAACTCGAATTCTTCTGGAAACTCATTTTTTTCATGTCTTTTAGATTAGGGTTTCTTTGCTACCGCATTAGCCTCTTTCCTTCTTCAATTTCTACTTCATCCAGGTTTATCAGACCTTGGTTGGGAAACCCTAGGCATTGATTGATGTCTGATGCTCTTATCTTCAGACTTGATCCTTTCACCTTCGTGGTCAGAAGCCCATAATTTATCGAAGCATTTAAGTAGAACTACTTCACTAGCTCTGTGTAGACTGGAGTGTCGGCCTCCAAGCACTTAGAGAACCCAGCCGTCTTTACGAGCTCAAGTATATCCTTGAACTTCGTTTCTGATTCTTTAAACTTTTTGAAGCCGAATTGGATTCCTGTTATAACTCGCCATTCTGCCATTTGAAAAGTTCAAAGTATATGGGTATGTGATTTAACGATATTTATAAGAGATAGTTGATTATGATTTGGGTTCTGGAGGTTTACTCGATTTAATCTTTGAAGAAGATTCTAGGGTTTAAAAATGGGAGGGAGAGAGGTTCAATAGTTTGTGATAACTGTTTGCAGATTTTAAATTTGTCTTTATGGTAGTTCCTCCTAACTCTACATAAGCAGTGATGTGTCAACAAACCATTGGTTGCACGATGCCCAGTAATGAGCTGTAACTCCCCATAACCTTTTCAGTTAGATATCTCTTTTTGTGAAGAAAACATTTAATTGACGTGGATTGACCGTTGACCTCTTAGGTTCGTAGAATAGCATGTTAAGGTAGCTATGGACTCTACCTTTTCCTTTGTTGACTCAACGATCAACTTTTGAGAGATGCTGCAGTGGATGGTTTTGACATTAATCCTCATCTTGATGCAGCATAGCTTGATCTCTGCTGTACTCCGAGACAGTTTGGGTACTTGAGTTCTTACATACGTTTACATAACATCTTTCCAAACTGTATTAGAACTTATCTCCTTTTAATCTGAATGGTTGAGCAATTGTCCGGTTCTTCCAAGCTCACCATGAGCTAGTGTATTCTGGTAGGACTGCGATTGTTGAGTTTGCTTCTACGATCGCTAAGGTTGCACTACGATCATTGAGGTTGCATCACAATCGTTGAGTTCTCTTCAAACTCTACTCTACAATCGTTGACTGTCTTGGTCCTTGAGATGAACTTGATTAAGCAATCCTTATGTGTTAAGGTAGCTCAGGAAGGGCCAACCTCTTAGATTGAGCTAAGGGTCAAGTTTGTCCCTGAGGCGCTTTCCAGATGAAGTACTTTATAAGTGATTTGCACTGATATCTCATGTGACATTTTCTAATAGGGAGGCCCTTTGCCAATTTTAGACAATTGTATTTGCTGTAATCGTGGTGTCCTCCTGCTCTTACACTACGATCAGATGTTTGATCATAGGCAGTCCACGATTTTGAGTTGGGTGGCTGAAAGGTTATCAGTAGTACGTTTTGAGACGTTCCTACTGATTATGGATCTTCATTTGGTTCATCAGCCATAAAGTTTTGGGACTTTGTAGCTGGTACACTGCTTCATAGTATATCTTAGTGCTGTTGTTTCTTAACAGATCACTACTTCCCCATGTTCATACTATCTTCTCAGTGAGGTGTGATTTCCTTTTCTTCATGTGCGTTAAGAGACATTTCTGCATGCTTCTTTCTGACTAGAATCACCACTGACAGTTAAATCTATTTTCATCGTAGACATGGATATCTCTAGGACTGATCATTCTATTATCATTTGTCAGCACTACGAACGTAGTCTTCTTTGTTAGCATGTGCTCGTTGAGTTCTGCTCCCGTACTGAGTTCCTCGTGCTTGATGCTCGATGATCCTCTGTGATGAGCTTCCTTGAGGATTCTTCCATTATAACATGATTTGCATGCTTGAGCATATAAGACCCTTTCCATCTTTGGTTGAATGGCCTGCTTCCATATAAGTATCAGCAGCCAAGTAAGCTTCATTTGGAATAGCTCTTACCCTAACTCATACGGTGAAATAGTATATGCCTATCTAGTTCACGAAATACATAAGCCATATAAAATAGCCCCATATACGTATATTATCATGATTACAATCCATACTTGCATGTACATTATCAATTCCATACAAGTACTGAAACGAATGGTGATCAAGAATTCATACATGCAAAACAATCATGATAGACATCCCATATGATATGTAAAACAATCCAGCATTCAAGCATGCAATCAAACTACATATTAAAATCCGTTAGAATCCTATAATGGAGTTTAGTTCATGACTGAACCAAAAGCCATTATGGGATCAAATCTAAACATGATTAATACACAAACAATTGAAAGGTGAAAGGTAGAAATAATTAAACCCAATTGCTGAATATTATTCACTATTCAAATCCTTATATGAATCCAACAAATACTAATAATAATCCCCTCTAGTAGAAAATCCCAAGAAGAAGTAAAAAAGTAGAGTTTTGGCCTCCTTCTGTGCTGGAATCTCTCCCAGAGAGTAAACCCTAGTTACGATGTTCATAATACGTAAAAACTGAATAATCATTCATAATCCTCTGACACCAGTCAGATATATCGTTTTAAAAACCAATTACAACCATTTTAATTAAACATTAAAATAAACACCTCACCAATGATTAAGAATCGCGCGCGGCCGCGCGCTCCCCCAGTGTAATCTTCTTGCGGGCGCGCGAGTTGTAGTGTGTCATGATGTCCAGCTGGGTTCTCATGCGGGCGCGCGTTCCCATGCTTGTCCTGCCGCGCGGCATCTGCACTCTTTAATCCTGGTTCTACTGCTACACTGATCTGCTCCTGATGTTCATTTCTTTGTTCATCCCTGCTGAGTCTCTGCTCCACTATATTCTCATGCCACGCCGCCTCAGCTGTGCCTCGCTTCATGCATCCATTCGCCTCTTGCCCTCTAAGTCCACCAAATTAGGCCGGTTCCTGCACTTTTTCACCAAAAGGAGTTTTAAGTATATGCAATGCAAACTAACATGAAATGCAGCTAAAACATACTAAAATGTACTTGAGATGGGCATAGTTCGCATTAATTGGTACTCCTTAAGTAGGTATAAAACTCACTTATCACTACCCCATCAGAGATGTCACTTTTATGCCTCGGGCAAGTCGAAGACTTTATTTCCTCCTTCTAATTTCTCGATCAGAGGTTGTCCTTTTGCATCGATGCTCTCAATAAGCTCTTCTCCAAATATCAACCTTCAGATTAAACCATTGCCAATGCTTCAATCTTCAGCTGTTCGAACTCTATGATTTTTATGCATGTCTTCTTGGACCTGATCGTAGTGTCTTGTTGACTGGTAGAGACAACACTACGATCTTGAAGAGTGTTGATTGGATCTTCAATGTAGAACACCTCTTCCTTCTCTTGTGCAGTGCTTCAACACTTCTGTTTGCCTCAACAGCTCTCATATACTAATGGCTTGACTTCTTTGTTCTGGCCCCTTTTGAATAGCAAGACACTTCAGATTTGTGGTGTGTCTATCTTTCTTTCTCCTTGTGATCTCCCGTTCACTTATCATCAATGGACTGACCCAATGCTTAATCACTTTAGCCTTGTTCTTCAGAAGCTGACCAGTATCTCTGTGTGCACTCCATCATTTCTTTCTTTGTTTGGCAAACACTACGATCATGGTTACTTCCATGATCGTGCGTCTTCTAATCTACTTACTGGCTCTCTCGACTTGCGACTTTCCTTAGTCGATTCTTGAAGTCTTCTTCTGATCTCCTTGTGGAAGACTTCATCTTGAATGGCTTCACAACTCAATCTTGATGCTGATTGGGTTGGTGCTTAGATCTTCTGTTAGCTTGAATGCCATTCGTTGAGTGCTCTTTGATTTCCTTCATGTGGGATGTATCTATGCGATTGCCTGACGGAGGCTTCATTCATTTGGATATTGCAGGAGTGCTCATTCGATTTGAGAATCATATTTACTCTATGATTACGCCTTGGCATTAATGGGCACATCTGTTGAGGTCTTAGTTACGTACTTTCTACGATTGACTTTGGTTTGTGCAGACACTACGACTTCGAGATCAGATCTTGACACTCTACGATTTCTGTCGTTGTGCTTGTTGTCTTCATCTGATCTTGCTCGACTATGATTTCTGCCTCTAATATAATCAGTAGACTCTACGACTCTGAGTGTAATCTACGATTCTTGACTTGGCTTTGGCAGATACTCGGTCGGCTCGTAGGCAGGCTGTCTCTATGATTCTGAACATGAATTCCTCAGCAGACTGCGGCCCTGAGGAATTTCTTCTCGACGCACTACGATCCTTTCCTCGTCTCTTCTGGCAGTCTACGAACTCCGAGATCTACTATCTTGCAGAATACGATTTTGCCTCGATAACTCTCGAGTTTTCCTTGACTCTCCCGGCAGACTACGATTTCTGGTGTAGTGCTCGACGATCAGACAAGCCTTTCTATTACATAATAAGATCAACCTAACATGCTTGATCTTTCTATATTTATAGTCCTTGTACATCATTTCTTTTTAAGGACATTACAAAGCTATTTTGCTTATGTAGGATCAACCTAACACATTCGATTAATTCATTCTAAGTCCTTATACATATGTTTCCATTATCTATCAAAGGACTTTACAACTTTTCTTAATGCAAGCATACTTTCATATTCATTCATATATATATATATATATATATATATATATATATATATATCATAATCAAATCATATGTAATAGGAATATCATTCACATGCTTATTCTTGACAATCTCCCCCTATTTGATTATGACAAAAACAATAAGTGCATATGCAAGCTATGAATGAATCTTATATACAGTGAGCAACTATATTTCTAAGACAGATAATCATGAATGTCATTTATAAGAATATGGAATTTAATACACTATGACATTTTACATCCTAGATCCAGAACATACCTAACTAGTTAGAGATGTACCTCTTTGGTTTTATGTATGCTTCCAGGATGTCTGTTGATTAGCTATTCACCTGTTTGATTTCTTTGCTCTTACTCACCCTGGGATGTGGACTTCACTTCTTCTTCTTCTTACTCCCCCTCAGCCTTTGCAAATACAAGCTCGTCATCCTTTGGCTCCCCCTTAGATGATGACCCAGCTTTTTCTTCTTCTATCTTCGGCTCATCATCCTTTGGCACCCAGCTTCTTCTTCTTCTTCTTGTTTCCTTTTTTTTCCTTGCCTTTTCTTGAATGCCTCTTACTCTGCCTCATTCTATACCTCTTTTTCTCCCCCTTTTTGTCATTAATCATTTGGGAGAATTTGCTCCATGTTGGACATAAGTTGCTCCATCAGGTAGGAGGAGTTAGCAACTTCAAACTTGAGTTCCTGTTGGCCTAGCTCAAGTGGCACTGAGAAAGACTGATTCATGTTGTCAATCTTGTCAGAGAGAACTTGGAGTTGTTCTTCATTTGCCTTCTTCGGTCGTAGTGCATCTTCCTTCTGATCATTCATGGTCTTTAGATAGATGTGATCTCTTTCTCTGATTTTGAGAGATACATCAGGCATCGTTGCTTGGAGTCTCTCTTGAACTGAATTATCTTCTGTTGTTATCAACTTCTTTGACTCTTCAGTGAATAGAGATATCTTCTCAGTCAGTTTATCAGAATTTTTCATCAGCTCCTTCTCCATAGGCATTTGATCATCTAGTTGGGCATCGTCTTGTTGACCGCCAGTTTGGTCTCTACGATTTTCACCCTTGGACAAATTTTCGAAAGTTTTGAGGATCTGAAAAAGTGTTGAGTACCAATTACTATTGGAGGCTGAAGGAAGGTCAGATAGCTAAGCTTGGGCAGATGGAGGCTTTTCAATTTGGGTTTGAACATCATCCGTGGTAGAGTGAACAGACTCTACGATTATCCCCTTGGCTTTTATCCTTCTGCCTTCAATGTCCACTCTGCGATCAAAGGGAATATAGTGGTTTCAAGCATGTCTATATATTCTGTAATGAGGCTTGTCTTTGATCATCAGTGTTGTATAATTCTTCACCCTTGGGAAGTTTTGAGGCACTAGCTCTAGGCTTGGAGTTTCTGAAAGTACTTCTTGTGGATTACTCAAGACTCCCTCCGCTATTTTTCTGTTAGTCCTCGCTGGAGAAATGACAAGATGGTCTTTAGATTCCACTGATTCCTGATGTCTAGAACCAGGATCTTTCTTCATTTCTTCTTTTTTAGAGCTTAAAACCTTCTGATCATTTCCATCAATGAATCCTTCTTACTGCATTTCATTTTTAGAACCTTCTTCAACAAGATCTTCCTTTGATTCATCTTCTTCATTAGTGGTTCCATCTTCAGCACTTACTTCCTGTGATACAGACTCATCATCAATTAATTCAATGACAGCATTGGAGTGATCATTTTTCCTTTTGGTAGAAAAATTAGCAAGTAATATGTAGCTCTTTCTTCGTGTTGAAGGTTCAGCTATAGGAGTTTCAGACTCATCTTCTTCGTCAGACTCCGAAGCTTCTGTATCATCAGACAAACTTCCTTGATGTTCAGCAACAGTGGGGGAAATTCTTCTTCTTCGGACTCAACATCTTTTGAGCCATCATGTGAACTTGTTGGAGCATTATCAGTATGGCATGGAGTTGGTTCAACTTGTATCTTGTCTTTATCATCAAAGTGAATGCTCTAAGAGTTAGCCACAGGGCTTGTGCATTCTTCTTCATCAGCAGATGATGTATTCTCTTCCATTAATCAAGCTTCACCTTCATTACTGGATTTGGTCTGTGGGGACTCAGCCTTGAGACTATCATTTGCCTTCTCTTCATCTGAATCTACGTCATTTTCTTCGTTAGATGTACTTTCTTGGTAAATTGAGACTGGTCTATTTTCCACCTTAGCTTTCTTGCTGGATGGCCCTTGAAGTAATCTGTTACTTCTCCTCTTTGTGGTCTCTGCAGTTACGACCTTTTCATCCTTGTCTTCTGTGGAAAAAATTCTTGGCAAAGACTCAGCTTTCTTCACGCCTTTGGATTTCTTTTCATTTGGTGTGATTCTTCTTTGATGCAGAGTCACCAGACTCAGAACTTTCTACCTCTTTTGCCTTCCTCTTCTTTGCAGAGGCCTTGCTGCTGCTCCTAGTTGTCAGCCTCCTGTTTTCCTTGGGATTTTTCTTCCAGTTCACAAACAGTTGTGGAGACATTACTTTGTGAACATTTAAGGGCTCTCCTTCATCATTCTTGATTTTGCTTCCCAGCTTCTTCTTTAGAACTATACTCAATAGTCTTCCATGAAATACCTTTGTCAGGGGGTTTTCTGTAGACTTCTTCACCTCAGCCTTTTCTACCCATTTGGAGATCTGATCAAATAGGATAACTCCAAAGTTGATTCGTTTCTTCAAAACTATAGCAGACATGATTTTCAACTGTTGATCAAGTACCGTGTCGTGTGCAGTGTCCTTGCATAGTATACATTTGCCCACTATCTCAGCAAGGAACTCGAATTCTTCTGGAAACTCATTTTTCTTCATATCTTTTAGATTAGGGTTTCTTTGCTACCGCATTAGCCTCTTTCCTTCTTCAATGTCTACTTCATCCAGGTTTATCAGACCTTGGTTGGGAAACCCTAGGCATTGATTGATGTCTGATGCTCTTATCTTCATACTTGATCCTTTCACCTTCGTGGTCAGAAGCCCATAATTTATCGAAGCATTTAAGTAGAACTACTTCACTAGCTCTGTGTAGACTGGAGTGTCGGCCTCCAAGCACTCAGAGAACCCAGCCGTCTTTATGAGCTCAAGTATATCCTTGAACTTCGTTTCTGATTCTTTTAACTTTTTGAAGCCGAGTTGGATTCCTGTTATAACTCGCCATTCTGCCATTTGAAAAGTTCAAAGTATATGGGTATGTGATTTAACGAGATTTATGAGAGATAATTGATTGTGATTTGGGTTCTGGAGGTTTACTCGATTTAATCTTTGAAGAGGATTCTAGGGTTTAAAATTGGGCGGGAGAGAGGTTCGATAGTTTGTGATAACTGTTTGCAGATTTTGAATTTGTCTTTATGGTAGTTCCTTCTAACTCTACATAAGCAGTGATGTGTCAACAAACCATTGGTTGCACGATGCCCAGTAATGAGCTGTAACTCCCCATAACCTTTTCAGTTAGATATCTCTTTTTGTGAAGAAAACATTTAATTGACGTGGATTGACCGTTGACCTCTTAGGTTCGTAGAGTAGCATGTTAAGGCAACTATGGACTCTACCTTTTCCTTTGTTGACTCAACGATCAACTTTTGAGAGATGCTGCAGTGGATGGTTTTGACATTAATCCTCATCTTGATGCAGCATAGCTTGATCTCTGCTGTACTCCGAGACAGTTTGGGTACTTGAGTTCTTACATACGTTTACATAACATCTTTCCAAACTGTATTAGAACTTATCTCCCTTTAATCTGAATGGTTGAGCAATTGTCCGGTTCTTCCAAGCTCACCATGAGCTAGTGTATGTATCTGGTAGATCTGCGATTGTTGAGTTTGCTTCTCACGATCGGCCGAGGTTTACTCACGATCATTGAGGTTGCATCACAATCGTTGAGTTCTCTTCAAACTCTACTCTCTGATCGTTGTTGTCTTGGTCCTTGAGATGAACTTGATTAAGCAATCCTTATGTGTTTAGGTAGCTCAGGAAGGGCCAACCTCTTAGATTGAGCTAAGGGTCAAGTTTGTCCCTGAGGCGCTTTCCAGATGAAGTACTTTATAAGTGATTTGCACTGATATCTCATTTGACATTTCCTAGTAGGGAGGCCCTCTGCCAATTCTAGACAATTGTATTTGCTGTAATCGTGGTGTCCTCCTGCTCTTACACTACGATCAGATGTTTGATCATAGGCACTCCACGATTTTGAGTTGGGTGGCAAAAGGTTATTATCGATGAATGCGTTTTGAGGCGTTCCTAACGACTATGGATCTTCATTTGGTTCATCAGCCATAAAGTTTTGGGACTCTGTAGCTGGTACACTGCTTCATAGTATATCTTAGTGCTGTTGTTTCTTAACAGATCACTGCTTCCCCATGCTCATAATATCTTCTCAGTGAGGTGTGATTTCCTTTTCTTCATGTGCGTTAAGAGACATTTTTGCATGCTTCTTTCTGACTAGAATCACCACTGACAGTTAAATCTATTTTCATCGTAGACATGGATATCTCCAGGACTGATAATTCTATTATCATTTGTCAGCACTACGAACGTAGTCTTCTTTGTTAGCATGTGCTCGTTGAGTTACGCTCCGTCTTGAAGTTCCTCGTGCTTGATGCTCGATGATCCTCTCGTGATGAGCTTCCTTGAGGATTCTTCCATTATAACATGATTTGCATGCTTGAGCATATAAGACCCTTTCCATCTTTGGTTGAATGGCCTGCTTCCATATAAGTATCAGCAGCCAAGTAAGCTTCATTTGGATTAGCTCATCGGTCTTGAGGGATGTCTTTGACATATAGGAATATTATCGAGTTATTTACGAGCGGTCTTAAGCCTTACATTGGTTGAATCTTTCTTTAACTGAAGTCTCTTATTTCATCTTCCTTAGTGTGGTCAGATAGACCAAGTACCTGTAGGTTAGATATATTTATATTTTATTACCCATAGTTAAATGGGTCCTGCTAAGTTAGTTTCAAAAACCATATTCCTCATATATTATAAATAACATCATATTGATCACCAATAATCAAATTCATGCATGCAGCTAATTTGGATATTACATTTTGAGATGCATGATGGTGAGTGTGTGTACAATTTGTCATTTTAACAAAGCACTCTTTTCATTTGATGGTTTCATCATTTGCTTGGTTATGTTCACAGAGTTTAAATGTTCACAGAGTGAGAATCAACTCTATGATTTATGAGTTTCTAGTTGATTCATGGAGGTGATCAGTTTCTACAAATCATCAAGATGCTCTTGTAGAACTGATCATACTATGTGGGTTATCAAACACTTAGAACATAGGTTCATACATCCTATCAGCAAAGATTACTTCACATAAGATTAATTTAACCTGTGATGTTCTTATGATCTATTTCATATTTCTTTCAAGATGTCATCTTCAACCTAAAACTTGTATGGAGAGAAAGTTTGTAAGCATTTGGGTTTCCAACCTCAGTGTACGTTCTCTCTTCACCTTTTTAGGTAGATTATGATTTCTTGACAAGATGTTGTTATAGTGCATAAGGAGGTGTAACATGATGTATACAATTATATTAGTGAGGAATCGTACCTTTCTACTGTCAATTTCTTAATAGCCATTTATCTTAGACATACTGAGGTTAGGCATTGATGTGCATAGTTTCTCATTTGCTCCTGATAGCTTATTGCTCCTCTTTACCTTCAATCAATCAGCCGTGGTCTTAAGGATGCATGCTAGGAAGATCTCAGCATCTTTAGTTCTTTGACATCCTAGAGTTCACAAGGCTTACATCCAGCTCTTAGCATGTATGGCATTTTCATCTTTTCAGGCGGGAGGATGTTAGACTCTTTTATGTTGATGTCGTGTGAGATTTCTAGCCTGATCTTCAGACTACAAGATTGACTGTGGGCAGGGATTGGTCTTGTTGATATGGCACTCAAGAGCATGGACCAATCTGAGCAGCTTCAGGTGTATATACACATTTACCTGTTCACAATATTTCTAACATGTGTGCTCATCTGCATATAACAAATGACTTACTACTAAACTAAGTTTAGAATAATGTTTATGCCTAAGATCAGACTCAAAGCGATTAGCTTTTGAATATAGCATGAGAACCTGCATTGATACCAATTGTTAGTTCCCAGTAGACACAATATAGATCTAGAAGGGGGGGGGGGGGGTTGAATAGATCCTTTTTAATTTCAAATATTTTTCTCATTTATTTTGTATAGCTAGTGTTTTAGCATATGACAAACATAAGAATCTTTTCAAGCACAGCGGAATAAGTAAAAAATCCCATTCATTGATATATTCATAATCATACATACATTGTTCGTAGAGTTAGTTTAGTTGTAGCGGTTAAAACATACATACTTGATTATAGCGGTTAATGTACATAATGTAAATGACATAAAGTAAAAGACACAAGGGGTTTTAAGTGGTTCAGAGACTCGAGCTCCTAATCCACTCTTCTGCTTTCAACTAGCAAGATTTCCACTAAGGAAGGGCAACACTCTGAATCACTAATATTCCTTCAAGGCTAGCAGCCTTGGGACTTCAGTTCACTAAGAACTCTTCAAGTCCAGCAGGCTTCGAACTTCATTTAGTTCCTCTGGACAAGGACCCCTCAGGCCCTGGCTTCTTGTTGTTGAGTTATTTGTTTGTTTGTTGGAGTTGGTGCTGAGCTGCTAAGATGTCTTTATGCTCTAAACATCTTTTGTATTTAGCCGCTTGGCATCCTTGAAGTGCGGTTGAGTGTTGCATGATGCTCAGCTTCTTCAGTTACTTAACCTCTTCTGATGATCCCTTGATGAACTGCCTTGAAGATCATTGTTCTTGATACTTGATGGCTGCACATGATGGGTTGTTAAGATGACTGTAAGCTCTTCTGCTAGGTACTTAGGAACTTTCTTATGCTTGCCACCATGATGACTTTGGTGATCTTCTTTTTTGATACTTGATGCCTTCTCATGATGGACTTGTTAAGTTAACTGTAGGCTCTTCTTTCTCTGGTACTTAGAGTCTTCCCATGATGGACATCAAGATGACATTAATGCTCTTCTTTCTCTCGGCAGCTCAGAACACTCTTCTTGTAGTAGAACTCTCACTTCTACTTCTTTCTTTTTCTGTCTCTAACTGTTCTTGGTGGATCGTAGAGTGAGCCTTCAAACCTTCATTGGTCACTCACTATTTTTATTGGTTAGATCAGTCCACCAAATCTCTAAACTCAGTAACTCCAGCAACCCTTGATCTTTAAAGCTCTAGCTAATTTATACTATTTCTTAATCTTCCCGTTGGAAAGTAGCCATTGAAAGCTCTTTGAACTGCTTCATAGATCCCGAGTTGTTTGGTGTAGACTGTTGATGTGACATGTCATGACTTTCTAACACTGCAGTCTACTATTTCACCTACCCCATCTGAGATGTCACTTTTATACCTCGGGCAGGTCGAAGACTTTATTTCCTCCTTCTAATTTCTTAATCAGAGGTTCTCCTTTTGCATCGATGCTCTCAATAAGCTCTTGTCCAAATATCAACCTTCAGTTTGAATCGTTGCAAATGCTTCAATCTTCAGTTGTTCGAACTCTACGATTCTGATGCATGTCTTCTTGGACCTGATCATAGTGTGTTGTTGACTGGTAAAGACAACACTACAATCTTGAAGAGTGTTGATTGGATCTTCAATGTAGAACACCTCCTCCTCCTCTTCTGCAGTGCTTCAACACTTCTATTTGCCTCAACAACTCTCAGATACTGATGGCTTGACTTCTTTGTCCTGGCCCCTTATGAAAAGCAAGACACTTCAGATTTTTAGTGTGTTCAGCTCACTTTCTCCTTGTGATCTCTCATTCACTTATCATCAATGGACTGACCCAATGCTTAATCACTTTATCCTTGTTCTTTAGAAGCTGTCCAGTATCTTTGTGTGCACTCCATCAGTTCTTTCTTTGTTTGGCAAACACTACGATCCTAGTTACTACCAAGATCATCGTCTTTTGTCTACTTGACAGCTACTGCACTTTCTGACTTTCATTAGTCAGTTACTGAAGTCTTCTTCTGATCTCCTTGAGGAAGACTTCATCTCGAATGGCTTCACAACTCAATCTTGATATTGATTGGGTTGGTGCTTAGATCTTCTGTTAGCATGCATGCCATTCGTTGAGTGCTTTCTAGTTTCATTCAGGTGGGATGTATCTATGCCGTGCCAACCAGAGGCTTCATTCCTTTGGATATTCTAAGAGTGCTCATTCATTGAGAATCGTATTTGCTCTACGATTCTACCTTGGCATTGTGAGCACATCTGTTGAGGTCTTAGTTCTGCACTCTACGATTCAGCTTCGGCTGTGCAGACACTACGACTTCGAGATCAGATCTTGGCACTCTATGATTTCTATCGTTGTGCTTGTTGTCTTCATCTGATCTTTCTCGACTACGATCTCTGCCTCTGATACGATCAGTAGACTCTATAACTCTGAGTGTAGTCTACAATTCTTGACTTGGCTTTGGCAGATACTCGGTCGACTCGTAGGCAGGCTGTCTCTATGATTCTGAACATGACTTTCTCAGCAGACTGCGGCCCTGAGGAAGTTCTTCTCGACACACTACGATCCTTTCCTTGTCTCTTCTGGCAGTCTACGAACTCCGAGATCTACTATCTTGCAGACTACGATTCTGCCTCGATAGCTCTCGAGTTTTCCTTGACTCTCATGGGAGACTACGATTTCTGGTGCAGTGCTCGACGATCAGATAAGCATATCTATTACATCATAAAATCAATCTAACATACTTGATCTTTCTATATTTATAGTCTTTTTACATCATTTCTTTTTAAGGATTTTACAAAGCTATTTTGCTTATGTAGGATCAACCTAACACATTTGATCAATTCATTCTAAGTCCTTATACATATGTTTCCACTATCTATCAAAGGACTTTACAGCTTTTCTTAATGCAAGCATACTTACATATTCATTCATATATATATCATAATCAAATCATATGTAAATAGGAATATCATTCCCATGCTTATTCCTGACAGGTAGGGGGTAAGTGTAAGACCCCGAAATTTTTTTTAAATAAAAAGGAATTTCCTTTATTTATTATTTTGAAATAGTAAGGGTTGATTTGATTAATGTGGATAGTTAGGGGTAAAATCATAAATATTTCAAAATAAGCAAGTGGTTATAAAATATTCATTGTTGTGGGGAATATTCGTTTGGTCGTGGAATATTAAATGATTGTCGGGAAATATTCGTATTAACTTGGTAGCATGACCATGTGTGGGCCGTATAACGGAAAGCGATTGGATGAGGAAAGCGACAAATATAAGTTGTTTAAAAATAACGGCATAATTGTTACTGAATTAATCTTTGTTGGAATACCCGGTGGTTAAAACACACTAATCGCGTTGTTGAGCAGGTAGCACGCAGTATTGCATCAATTATTGATTCTTACGTAAGAAGGCACTACTCGATAATTATTACAATAATTCTTTATTCAAATTATTTTATTTTATTGATTCAATAATTCTTTGCGTTGGTATTTTATATTATTCTTTGTTTCAATAATTGTCCGCATGATATTTCCCATTATCGGATCAATAATTCATATTATTTGAATAATATTATTAGATAACATTATTGGCAATGTCTAGAAAGTTACATCTAAGGAGAGGTTTGGTCACCTAATTGCGGCGCTTGATGAGGAGAGATCCTTATTGGAAAGCCCCTCTTTCTGAGGAGCGCACTGGTTGTCATAATTGTGATTACGTAATATTATTTGGGAATAATTAATTATTGATTTATATGATAAGAAAATATTTATTTGATATGGATATAAATGATGGATTTATTTATTATATGTGGTTATAATTGAAGGATTTAATGTTGAGGTGTTTTATCGGTATTTTTTGCCGGAATGGAGGTATTAAAAATCAAATCAAGTATTTTTACGATATATTGCGTGAGTTATAATTTTTAATCAACCGTTGGATCGTTGCGATTTTTGGATATGTTATACATATATAAGTTGAGTATATGTCTACAAATTTTGAACCGTTAAAATGAAGCGAATGATTTGTTATAAATTTTAAGAGGTGTTTGATTAGGGAAAGTAGGGTTATAATTGATTTTGGTGGAAAATTCTAGAATTGAGTGGGCCCCACTTGTGGTTGGTGAAAAAATGTGCTGAATTTTATTTCAAATGTGGTGGGTGGCAATAGTAGCGAGGTAAAGCCATCAGTGGCAGTGGTCAAGTCTGCGCTTTGGGGGCTAACATTTTCCTATAAATAGAGGGCTAAGTTAGAATTGAAAATCACACGAAACAAAGTTTCTCTCTTTCTCTCTCTATATTATTGAGCGTATTTTGTGAGTATTTAGATACTTTGAGAGTTGTTGTTCAAGATCTAAGTTTCATTCAAAGCATCACTTAGATCTTTCCTTAGAAATCTTGATTCTTTGAGGTAAGGGATGTTATTTTGTTCTCAAATGATATTATTTCTTCAATATCATTATCTTTGAAATATTGGTTGGAACTTTTTATCAAATTTGGAACTTTTTCATGTCTGGGGTTACTATTCATGAGTTACTATTCACGAGTACTATTCATGAAGCGTGAAAATTTTTTTTGTGGAATTTCTATCTTTTGGTGTTTGAGTTACTATTCACGATATCGGCCTTTATTCACGTATCTGACCACTATTCATCGAAAAATAAAATTTCTTCTTTTAGTCAAAATATTTATTACGGATACTAGCTTTGATTGTATCCATGTTTTGATCATTCTTGAATTTTACACCACTATGATTATTTTGAGGTATTTTTGAACATGGATAAAACAAAGTACGAATCCTTAATCCTTAATCCTTGTCATTTTGTTTCTTTGGATTCGTTTCTTTAAAAATATTTTCATCATCCTCGGTCTTAAATGATGATATTATTGAATATCTTTGGCTGTAGTGCAAAGATGAATGATTTGAAGAATATCTTTGGCACATGTAGTGCAAAGATGAGCAGTGTTTAATGATGAACATGACCGGTGATGAATATCTTTGGCCTCTAGTGCAAAGATGAATATTTGATTCAGATGTTTATGGATTTGTTATTCTGGGATAAAAGATAGGCGATGAACTTTTAAATTCATACATAGAAGATAGTAGTTTGCATTCTCTACTTAACTCTTCTAATGAATTATTATTTCATTGCGAATATTGATTTAAAATTTGTTGTCTATTGTATTCTATTAAATTTTTTCCTGTTGAAGACTAACGATAATTTGTTGTATATTATCTTAGTCATAATATTCTTTCTTGAGCTAGTTGAGCTCACCTTTTTCCTTTTGTTCCATTCTTCTCGGGAGGCGAGAATATAAGCGAGTACGAGTCAGTGGGGTATGGAATGAAGGTTTTAGAAAGGATTGTTTAGTAGTCCTCACCATTTTTGTAAAATAATGTATCAATAAATGTGATGAGGATTTATTTGAGTATAGATATTGTCTAGAAGATAATATTTGTATTTAAACTCACAGTTTCTTGTTGTAATAATAAAGTTGTAGTTATTTACGTACCATGTATTGACAACTCGAGAATGGGTGATGTATACCTATTTTGGGGGCGTCGTAGTTGGTATCGAGCTTGGGATATGATCTCTGGCGGAGATCGGGGAATAGAACTAGGAGGGAGGCGAGTAAATCCTTCGCTAGTGTGTCCTACCTAAGCTTATTTGTTAGTTGGTCAAGTATATAGGGATATTATGTGATATATTGATTTCCTTAATTAACCTTTGTTTTATGGCGGTATTTGAGAATGTCGTCGAGAATATTAACAATGGAAATGAGGACCGTGGAGACGCTGTACTCACCAACGAGGAGAGCGTAACAGCGGTGGCAATGTTCCTCCTGTGAACAACACCATTGAAGCGAGATGATGAGCGAGGGGATGTTTAGAAGCTTTTTTGCGATTCATGCAAAATCGGACGAGGAGACTTCGTGTTCAAAATACTGAGGAGGAAATGATAGCAATTCACGGGTTGTCACTGACCAAGCGGTTCAAAGAGTTGGGACCACGAATTTAAGGAAAGCGGATCCGATCATGGCGGAAACATGGGTCAAGCAAATTACCAAGATATTCGATGTCTTGGGATGCATTTGAGGAACAGAAGGTTCCATTCGCCACCTTTATGTTACGTGGCGAGGCGGACTCTTGGTAAGGGAGTGCGTGAAGCATACCCATCCGGCCCTTTTCGGCATGTCTTGGGAGGCGTTTCAGAGACTATTTAATGACAAATACTTTCACGAAAGTGTTCGTCGTATGAAGGAAGTGGAGTTCATCAGATTAGAGCAAAACAACATGGCGGTGTCTCGATGCGAGGCAAAGTTTGCGCAGAGTTATCCAGTTTGCACCTCATTTGGTGGAGAATGAGGAGCATTATGACGCGGATGTTTCTTAGAGGTTTGAAACCCGATACGTCAAGTATCTCATTTCTCATAAACTTTCTCTTTATTCGGATGTTGTAAATGAGGCTTAATTATTAGGCGAGATAACGAGTACGGTGTTGAGGACCACAACCGAGGATCGTACCGGAGATAGCGATCAGCAGAATAATGATAACCGGCGGAGAAAGAAACAAGCGGACAAAAATGGTTACCACTGGTGGTAATCATGGTCATAAAAACGAAGAAGCGAGTCGGGAGGAGATTTTAAAAGAGGAGATTTAACAACGACTATGTGAAGACAGCAGTCTTGCGTGGCAAGCAGCCCGGTTCTAAGGGAGGAGAACGAACGACCACCCATCATATGCTACAAAATGGAAAAGAGGGACATATCGGTCAAACTGTCCACAACAGATTCAAGGTATGCTATTGTTGTGGAAAGGAAGGACATATCGCTTTCGAGATTATGCGAGTGCGAAACCTAGTTCGTGAGGGACGGTGACTCAAAAGATCGTCCCGAGAAAATTCAAAGTCAATGATTAGGGAAGAGCGTTTGTTGTGGTCGGGTCATAATGCGATGAACCCAAACGAGGTGATCACGGGTAAGCTATTTATAAATTCTTACGAAGTTTATACCTTACTTGATCTAGGGGTGCTACCCATTCATTTATCTCTCCCGCATGTGCTCAACGTTTAAACTTGACTCAGGAGAAATTAGACTTTGATCTATCTGTGGAAACTCCGTTAGGAGAAACTTTCATCACATCCTTTGTTTATAAATCTTGTTTGATTCAAGTTGGCACCATCACCTTACTGTTGACCTTATCTCTTTAAAGATACTTGCTTTTGATGTGATTTTAGGAATTGATTGGTTAACTACTCATCATGCCAAAATTGATTGTTTTCGTAAGGTTGTTAGTTTTCATATTCCTAACCAACTTTGTTATGCAATTCAAGCAACTAAACCATTAAAATCAATCACTATCATATCTAATCATAAAGCTATTCGTTTATTGAAAAGCGGATGTCAAGCTTTCTTAGCCCATGTTATGGATTTGAATAAAGACACGCGTCAAATTTGAATAATATTCTGTTGTTATTGACTTTCCTAACGTATTTCTAGAAGAACTTCCGGCCTACCCCCGAGCGTGAAGTTGAATTCTTTATTGATCTTGAACTGAGTACAAAGCCCATTTCTAAAACCCCATATCGAATGGCTCTATTGAACTTCAAGAGTTAAAGGTCCAACTACGAGAATTGTTGGACATCGGTTTCATTCGTCCTAGTACATCTCCTTGGGGTGCTCTGTTTTATTCGTAAAGAAGAAAGAGCGGGGAGTATGCGACTTTGTATTGACTATCGGAATTGAACCATGTCACCATCAAGAATAGGTATCCTCTACCTCGTATTGATGACTTGTTTGACCCGATTGCAAGGGCACAATTCTTTTCAAAAATCGATCTTCGTTTCGGATATCATCGGTGAAGATTAGGCGAGGATATTCAAAAGGCGCCTTGAACTCGGTATGGGCATTATGAATTCTTAGTCATGTCTTTCGGACTAACTAATGCTCCTGCGGCTTTCATGGATATGATGAACCAAGTATTCAAGGAATATTTGGATCGATTCGTTGTTGTCTTTATTGATCACATCCTTATATATTCCAAAAGTCGTGAAGATCATGAGCACCATTTGAAAATTTGGTACTCAAAGGCTTCGTGAAAACCAACTATATGCCAAATTGAAGAAATGCGAGTTCGGCTTGAGGAAGTAGCATTTCTTGGGCGCGTGGTGTCAAAACATGGAGTATCTGTTGATCGGCGAAGATTGAAGCAATACAAAGTTAGAGCAACCGAAAGTCGGTGGATCAATACGTAGCTTTTTGGGCTTATTTGGTTATTATCGGAGATTCATGGAAGGGTTTTCTCGAATCGCTACTCCATTAACTTCGGCTAATTCGGAAGGATACAAAATTCGTTTGGAATGAAGAATGCGAGAAGAGTTTCCAAGAGCTTAAGAGGAGACTTATTTACGACTGTTCTAACAATACCATCTGGTTAGGATGGATTTGTTATCTCAATGATGCTTGTGCAAAGGGTTAGGATGTGTTCTCATGCAGCGTGGGAAAGTCATAGCCTATGCCTCGCGACAACTTAAAGAGTATGAGAGGAATTATCCTACTCATGATCTAGAGTTAGCATTGATGATCGTTCAGCGCTAAAGATATGGAGGCACTATCTATATGGGGAGAAAGTGGAGATATATTGGACCATAAAAAGCCTTAAATATTTCTTCACTCAAAAAGAACTCAACATCTTGGCAATGACGTTGGCTCGAACTATTGAAGAGACTACGACCACACTATTGATACCATCTGGTAAGCGAGCGTGGTAGGTGACGCATTGAGTAGAAGATCATATGCGAAGGAAAAGTGCGATGATGTCAAGTATACGATAGAGCCAACTTTAATAGAAAAAGTTAAGGTTGCTCGAGCCACCGGCTTGAGAGGCGATGCGTATGAAGAAGAAAGTACAAGAAGGAGCTATTCCTAAGCGAGAATTGATGAAGAAGGAATACTTGAGTCCACTCTAGACTTTGTGTTCCTAACGACTCTGATTTGAAGAACAAGATTATGATGGAGGCACACAATACACCATTTGCAATCCATCCTGGAAGTACTAAAATGTATCGTGATCTTCGACATACATTTTGGTGGAACAATATGAAGAGAGAGATTGCAAAGTTTATCTCAATGTGTTTAACTTGTCGGCGTGTAAAGGCGAGCATCTAGTACCTAAGGGTTCGTTGCAACCACTTGAGATTCCGGAATGGAAGTGGGAACATATTACCATGGATTTCGTTACGGGTCTTCCTACGGTTTCTCAAGGCATCAATGCTATTTGGGTTATTGTTGATAGATTAACCAAATCTGCTCATTTCTTGCCGACACGGAGACTTATTCCTTGAAGCGTCTTGCTAGTATATGCGTAAATGAGATTGTGAGGTTGCATGGCATGCCTGTATCCATAGTTTGGATCGTGACCCAAGATTCACTTCAAGATTTTGGGTTAGCTTGCAAAAAGCTATGGTCGCAGATTTGCGATTTAGTTTGACATACCATCCCCAAGCAGACGGACAATCGAGAGAGGACTATTCAAACTCTTGAAGATTTATTAAGACTACGTGTCCTAGACTTCAAGGCGGTTAGGATAAGTATTTACCATTGGTGGAATTCTCCTACAACAACAGCAGATTATCGAGCAAGTATATAGGTGTGGCTCCATTGAAGCATTATATGGGACGAAAATGTCGTTCTCAATATGTTGGGATGAGGTGGGTGAAGCAATATTGTTGGGACCCGAGTTAATGCGTATGATCACCGAAAAGATCCAAATGATTCGACAACGTATACAAACGGCACAAGATCGACAAAAGAGTTATGCGGATCTTCATCGAAAGGAAGTGGAATTTAGTGTAGGGGATCATGTATTATTGCGAGTTGCTCCATGGAAGGGAGTTACAAGATTTGGGAAGAGAGGAAAGCTCAATCCACGATTTATTGGTCCATTTCAAATTCTTGACCGAGTAGGAAATGTAGCCTATAGACTTGCGTTACCTCCGAGTATGTCTCGTGTTCATAATGTGTTTCACATATCTCGTACTTAAGTAAATATGTGAAAGACCGAACCACGTTATAGAGTTAGAACCAAGACGAGATAGCCAAGACTTAACGTATGAGGAGGTACTGTCAAGATTTTGGATAGGAAGGAGCATGTCCTACAAGAAAGGTCATAACACAAGTTAAAGTTTTGTGGAGGAATCATGCTATAGAGGAAATGACCGGGAATTGGAAACGAAAATGAAAGCGGTATCCTCACCTTTTGAAAACACAGTGCACGTCACGTCAATTTTGAGGACGAAATTTCATAAGGAGGGAGGTTGTAAGACCGAATTTTTTTAAAATAAAAGGAATTTCCTTTATTTATTATTTTGAAATAGTAAGGGTTGATTTGATTAATGTGGATAGTTAGGGGTAAAATACGCAAATATTTCAAAATAAGCAAGTGGTTATAAAATATTCATTGTTGTCGGGGAATATTCGTTTGGTCGTGGAATATTAAATCTTTTCGGGAATATTAAATGCGACCAGTACGCTAGACCATGTGTGGGCCCCATAACTTAAAAAGCGATTGGATGAGGAAAGCGACAAATATAAGTTGTTTAAAAATAGCAGGCGTAATTGTTACCAATAATCTTTGTTGGAATACCGTTGGTTAAAAACACACTAATATGCGTTGTTGAGCGAGTATACTGCAGTATTGCATCAATTATTGATTCTTACGTAAGAAGGCACTACTCAATAATTATTCTGATATTATCTTTCAAAGGTATTTTATTTTATTGATTCAATAATTCTTTGCGTTGGTATTTTATATTATTCTTTGTTTCAATAATTGTCATTACATGATATTCCCATTATCGGATCAATAATTCATATTATTTGAATAATATTATTAGATAACATTATTGGCAATGTCTAGAAAGTTACGTCTAAGGAGAGGTTTGGTCACCTAATTGCGGCGCTTGATGTAAGAGAGATCCTTATTGAAAGCCCCCCTCTTTTTCGGGAACACTGGTTGTCATAATTGTGATTCTGTAATATTATTTGGGAATAATTAATTATTGATTTATATGATAAGAAAATATTTATTTGATATGGATATAAATGATGGATTTATTTATTATATGTGGTTATAATTGAAGGATTTAATGTTGAGGTGTTTTATCAGTATTTTTGTCGGAATGGAGGTATTAAAAATCAAATCAGTATTTTTACGATATATTGCGTGAGTTATAATTTTTAATCTGACCGTTGGATCGTTACGATTTTTGGATATGTTATACATATATAAGTTGAGTATATGTCTACAAATTTTGAACCGTTAAAAATGAACGAATGATTTGTTATAAATTTTAAGAGGTGTTTGATTCGGAAAGTAGGGTTATAATTGATTTTGGTGGAAAATTCTAGAATTGAGTGGGCCCCACTTGTGGTTGGTGAAAAAATGTGCTGAATTTTATTTCAAATGTGGTGGGTGGCAATAGTAGCGAGTAAAGCCATCGGTGGCGAGGTGTCAAGTCTACTTGGCGGGCTAACATTTTCCTATAAATAGAGGGCTAAGTTAGAATTGAAAATCACACCAGAAACAAAGTTTTCTCTCTTTCTCTCTCTATATTATTGAGCGTATTTTGTGAGTATTTAGATACTTTGAGAGTTCTTTTTATTCAAGACAAGTTTCATTCGGCATCACTTAGATCTTTCCTTAGAAGTCACCGATTCTTTGAGGTAAGGGATGTTATTTTCTTCTCAAATGATATTATTTCTTCAATATCATTGTGCTGAAATATTGGTTGGAACTTTTTATCAAATTTGGAACTTTTTCATGTCGGGGTTACTATTCATGAGTTACTATTCATGAGTAATATTCATGAAGCGTGAAAATGTTTTTTTTTGTGGAATTTCTATCTTTTGGTGTCGGAGTTTATTCACGTATACGGCACTATTCACGTATACGACACTATTCATCGAAAAATAAAATTTCTTCTTTTCGTCCAAAATATCTATTTTGGATACTAGCTTTGATTGTATCCATGTTTTGATCATTCTTGAATTTTACACCACTATGATTATTTTGAGGTATTTTTGAACATGGATAAAACAAAGTACGAATCCTTAATCCTTAATCCTTGTCATTTTGTTTCACTGGATTCGTTTCTTTAAAAATATTTTTCATCATCCTCAGTCTTAAATGATGATATTATTGAATATCTTTGGCCTGTAGTGCAAAGATGAATGATTTCTGAAGAATATCTTTGGCCTGTAGTGCAAAGATGAACAGGTGTTTAAATGAACATGACCAACTGATGAATATCTTTGGCCTGTAGTGCAAAGATGAATATTTGATTCCAGATGTTTATGGATTGTTGTTACAGGGATAAAAGATGAGCGATGAACTTTTAAATTCATACATAGAAGATAGTAGTTTGCATTCTCTACTTAACTCTTCTAATGAATTATTATTTCATTGCGAATATTGATTTAAAATTTGTTGTCTATTGTATTCTATTAAATTTTTCCTGTTGAAGACTAACGATAATTTGTTGTATATTATCTTAGTCATAATATTCTTTCTTGAGCTAGTTGAGCTCACCCTTTTCCTTTTGTTCCATTCTTCTCGAGAGGCGAGAATATAGCGAGTGCAAGTCGGGGTATGGAATGAAGGTTTTAGAAAGGATTGTTTAGTAGTCCTCACCATTTTTGTAAAATAATGTATCAATAAATGTGATGAGGATTTATTTGAGTATAGATATTGTCTAGAAGATAATATTTGTATTTAAACTCACAGTTTCTTGTTGTAATAATAAAGTTGTAGTTGTTTACGTACCATGTATTGACAACTTTCAGATTGGGGCATCACAGTAAGAATAGAACCAGAATGGGCGCGCCACGTACTCTAATGAAGAGGAGATCAGGTCTGCTTAGTTCGAACCTGGTGTGGAGGTTCAACGTTGTATGTGTCAAAGTGGTGTAAAGATGTTTTGTTTGTTTTTGTTTTTGTAGTGAGAAGGGTGTAGAAATGTTTTTTGTTATTTTTGTTTTATTATGACCGGACCATATAAAATGGCTTCCTACGTACTCTGTGTATCAAGGAGATCGGTCGGCGTAGTTTAGCCCCATTTCGGAGACGATTTGCGACCAAAAAGTTTAATCCTGTATGAGGATAAGGCGAAGGTGTGAAAAGTTTGATCCATGGTGGGACAAAGCTGTAGGTGTGAAAAGTTTTATCCTGGTGGGACAAAGCTGCAGTGTAAAAAGTCTTAACCACGGTGGGACAAAAAGCGTAACATTCCAAATTTTTTAAATGTAAATTATAAATATTTATTGATTTATATAAATATTTATTGGATGTGTTTATTATTGGATAAATAATTGTTCAATTTGATTAATTTAATTTAGTTAATTATTTATTTGTTAAATAATTAATGTGTTATGTGGATTGAGTTATGTGATTAAGTGAATTATTTAATAAATTGTTATTTGAAGTAATTAATTAATTAAGTATGAAAACTTAATTAAATAAGGTGTGACAAATAACTATATTATAAAGAGTTATTAAAATAAATTAAAGTAATTTTAATTTAGTTTTGCCAAACAAGGTTTAAGTATATTAATCCTTTAATTTTTAAATGGTTTGCCAAACAAAGCCTTATGGCTTTTGGGTTTCTTTTGAATTTAAATTATTAATAAAATAAATAAAATATAAATATATATATATATATATATATATATATATATATATTTGGTAATTGATAAACTTATTGGTATGTTTAATACAGTCGTCAGTTTCCAAACGTTTGAAAAATAAAGCGTGCGTTGGTTTTATTTTTAGTATACGTATAGTGTGAATTGGTTTGGCTATCATTTTTATGCTTTGAGTTATCTGCTAAACTGAGAGAAGAAAAGAAGAGAGTTTGAGAGAGAACCTGAGAGAGAGAAAGTATCAGTGATGAACAAAGATAGTCTAAGCAAACAAAAAGGTATGTTTCTCTAACCTTAATATAGGTACACACACACACACACACATATATATATACATATATATATATATATATAGTGTTTCATGATGCCTAACGTCTCTGTGTTCTTTAACTTCACTATGTTTAAGGTTTTTACAAAATTCTTGTTAACTATGTTTTAGTAATTGTTATACTAGCATATATTGATAGGTGATTTTATGTTTAACATATATATAAGATTTTATGCTAATTACGTGTTAAAGAAAAAGGAATTTGGATTTACAGTGAGTATATATGCACGTATATGATTTATAGAAATATCAAAATTAGTGTATGCTAATTGAAAAATTGAACTATATATGTAAAATTGGTTTATATGTGGGTATGTTGGTGTTTTAAAGGAATCAAATTGGATTTTTACAGACTTAAAATGTTCACTGTGATTATCAACTATCAGTAATGGAGTTTGAGTTTTAAAATATGGTTTCAAGGATTAAGTTTTCTAAAATCGTTGTTTAATGGTTGGTTGTTGGTATATTGAAGATTTTTAACATTCATGTGTAATTTACGTGAAGTCGTACATGTTAATTGGTGTTAATTGTTGTTAAAAATTAAGACAGCAGCTTTGCTCTGTTCTTCGTTTTGTATTCTGTGAGTTTGGCTACCAACGCCAAAATCCACATGACTTCGAAGTCTCGCCTTTAGCGCGTAAAATCGGCCTTGACCGGAGATTACTTATGCAAATACCAGATTAATGCACCGTAGCGCCGAGTCCCAATATAACTCTCACGTCGAAGCGCCACATCAGCGTCGTAGCGTGGCCCATAGTTCAAACTGTGGCGCCGCTGCGCCATTTAGCAGAATGCTCAGAAATGACTTTTGTCTTGCACAAAAGTTTGAAATTTTTAGTTGTAATGCTATATGAACAAATAATTTTGTTATTTTAGTATTGTAATGTGTTGAACGAACATGGTGTTAATACCTAACGAGTTTACTATCATTTAGGAATATAAATTGATTACATGGTTAGACATTTAAACCATACATGATGTAGTTTTTATAATGACTGATAATGTCATGTTAACATATGTATATAGGGTATTGTGATTTGGATATTAATGGTTAAATCTACGCGCAAGGCAAGTTCTTTAACTATACTTTTATAATAGTTGAGCAAGTTTTCTAATCCTAAATCTTCGTTATGCAAATTTCATAATTCTATACTTTATTGAGTAAAAGTACTTTCATTAAGCAACTTGATTATATCTAGTTATTCATGATGATACAAGTTTCCCATCTCCACACTTTCGTCGAACAAGTTGTTATGATTATGCAAGTTTTCCTAACTCAAAACTTATTATATTAGCATGCAAGTACCTTTTATTTACATTGAACGGTTTATCGTTCAAGTTATTCTTTGTTAGGCATGCTTGATATTGAGTTCTAAGATGTAACCTTAGCTTAGTATTGTTCAAAGCAGGGTATGATATATTATTCAATTGTTATGCTATTAGATTATTCCTAAAGCATGAACTTAGAATGCAATGTTTATTCAGTTATGATTATTCAATAACATAGTGATATTATCTTTTATTCAACTAATCCTTAGTTGATGTCCGTTGAATTCCAAATTACCTTGAAGTGTATCCAAACCAAACTGACTTTGGTGCGGACTTGTACTCTAAATACTGAGATGAACAACCCTATTATTAGGGGTTGCACTTAGTTTTATACTTTGTGCTGAAATGTTTGTATACAATACATGTACGAAGGATTGATCCCCCTAAGTACCTTTGAGTCCTTATAGTCGTATGACTGTTAAAGTTAAAGTTGAAAAATTACTTATAACTGTGGACATGGTTCGTGGTCATTAGACCCTCAGTGAATGTTATGATTTTTTGAATGTTAATAGAACGTATTGTTCAGTTCTATTAAGCCTAGTATATGGCAAGTGATGTAAAGGTTAAAGTTTTATTTATTGTTATTCTAAGTGAGCCTTGTTTGCTCACTCTTGCCTGTAAAATTTCTTACAGCTAAAGCTGAAAAGGGTGACGTACCTAGCACTAGTAAGGGAAAGGGAACGATAAACAAGTACTGAAGACTTGTAATAGTTTTGATAGTTTTATTATCAGACTTTGGTTTAAAGATTGTAATAAAGTTTATTTAATTTTCCGCATAAATGATTTTTGTAAAGGTTAGATAACCTGGGAAATTTTATTTAATGTAATCCTGTATGGGCAGGTTTATTTATTCAATTTATATTATGATTGGGTAGTATTAAATGATTGTTTTATTTAAGTGAACACCAAATCTCGAGGTAATGATATACCAGGATTTGGGGGTGTCACAAAAACTACACGTGTGAAATGCTTTAAAATCAAAGTTGAGTAGAAGATCTGTTGATCCGAAACCAGGCTGCTGGTTGGAAATTGTGATTGATCCTGATGGGGAAAATGAGTGAGAAAAAAGGTTGTATATAGTGAGGTTTTAGAAAACCTGAAGTGACTAGGGATCTGGTGATCCAAACCCAGGATGTTTGCTTGGTGGTAACTTCAGACATAGTACCGTTTCACGGTGTCCGAGTTGATAAGCTGTGAAAATTCATTGCCATTTATTTCTTGTAGTTTGAAAGCACCTCATGTCAGTACCTCCTTGACAACAAATGGATCTTCCCAGTTCGGGGCGAATTTCCCTTTGGACTGATCTTGGTTGTCAATGATCTTCTTCAAAACCAAGTCATGTTGTCTAAATTATAGTAGATTGACTTTCCTATTGTAGGATCTGACGATCCTTTGTTGATATAATTGACCGTGGAAGATAGTAGCGATTCGCCTTTCATCTATTAGAGACAATTGGTGATACCTATCTTGTAACCATTGGTCTTCATCCAGCTAAGCGTCTATCAACACTCTGAGGGATTCCATTTCCACTTCTATGGGGAGCACTGCTTCCATCCCATAAGTTAATGAGTAGGGGGTTTCCCTAGTGGAAGTGCGCATTGATGTTCTGTAGTCTAACAAAGTCAGAGGCAATAAGTCAGGCCATCCATTATGATTGGCGGACATCCTTTGCATGATCTTCTTGATGTTTTTTGTTAGCCGTTTCAACAAAGCACCATTCATCTTTGGATGAGTGAGATGACGGAGTTGAGATGTTTGATGTGGAATTTATTTCATAACTCCTCCATCATTTTGTTGTTGAGGTTCTTAGCATTATACGATACATTTAAATGCGGTTGTCCATATCAACAAATGACATTGTTTCTGATGAAAACAATGATGACTTCTTTAATGACCCTAGGGAAGGAGGCTGCTTCTACCCATTTGGTGAAGTAGTCGATCATGGTGAAGCTAAACCGATGCCCATTACTGGCTTTGGGCTCGATGGGCCCGATCACGTCCATTCCCCATATTGAGAAGGACAAAGGTGAACTCATATTATGGAGCTCCCTTGGAGGGGCGTGGATAGGATTACCATAAATTTGTCATTGGTTACATTTCTTAATCATCACAGTCAGCTTTGAGAGAGAGCCAGTAATGCCCTATTCTGAGGATCTTCTATACAAGTAGGGGGGCGCTCATGTGTGGGTCACATACTCCACCATGGATTTCATCCATGAGCCTTTGAGTTTGGTCCTTGTCCAGACATCTGAGGAGACCTAGTCCTGTATCTCTTTTGAAGAGTGCGTCTCTGCTCAGGTAGAATTTCATAGTTAGTCGATGGATCCACCTTCTTTCAGTTGGGCTAGCCTCAGCGGGTGTAGATCCATCTTGTAAGTACTCCTTGATATGCTGATACCAAGGGTGTTGGATGAGAGGTAGCTCATCCGATACTTCTCCAATGTAGTTCCCATAGGTGGGTGCCTTTTATCGGGCAAATGTGATGGTTGGCATATTTTCCTTGTCAAGTATGTTGATCAAGGAGGCCAAGGTTACAAGCGCATCCGCAAAGTCATTCCTATTCTGAGGAATGTGGAGGAAGGATATTTCTTCAAACTCTGAGGCCATCTATAGAACCTGTCGATGGTAAGGCATCAAATGTAGTTCTTTGGTGAGATAGATTCATGTGGTTTGTCTGATTACAAATTCGGAATCCCCAAAGATAATTAACCATCTGATACCCATTGATTGAGCAAGTTTTAGCCCCATAATACAGTCTTCATACTTAGCTGTGTTATTGGTGTTGGCAAACTACAATTTGACGGCGACGGGATGCTGCTCCCCCGTAACGGATACTATAACTACTCCTGCTCCAGAGCCTTTTATGTTTACAGCTCCATCAAAATATATCTTCCATGATTGGTGTGTATCATTTTGATGGTGTTGCTGAACTATCATTACCCCTTCAGCGAGGAAGTATGTTTCAAGGTTTGAAATCCCCACGAAGGTGAGGTGACCCAGTTGATCCGCAATTCCTTGACCTCGATAGACTTTTTTTGCGTCATGTAGAGCGATGTCAAATTGTTGTAGGATTAAGCGCCATCCGACGATCGTCAATTCAAAGCGTGGGTTTCTTGAACACGTACTTGAGAGGATCCACGCGGGATATGAGATGGGTTGTGTGACCATGGAGGTAATGTTGTAACCTCATGGAAGCTTATACTAAAGCACAACAAGTTTTCTCAATCAGAGTGTACTTGTGTTCACTGCTGCTAAATCTTTTGTTGAGGTAGTAGATAGCTCACTCTTGGCCTCTATCGTCTTTTTGTCCCAGCATGCAGGTCATGGCATTATCATTGATGGACGGGTACATAAACAGGGGAACATCTTCCCGGGTTGGTACCAAAACAAGAGTTTTGACTAGCTTCTCTTTGATTATAAGGAAGGCTTTCTGACACTCATCATTCCATTTTATGGAGGAGTTCTTCCTTAACAACTTAAAAATAGGCTCACAGGTTGCTGTGAGTAGGGAGATGAATCTGCTGATGAAGTTGATTCTTCCCAAATATCCCCGTATTTCCTTCTCTGTCTGAGGAATGGGCATTTCCGTGATGGCCTGAATTTTGGTAGGATCCAGCTCAATCACCTTGTGGCTGACTAGGAAACCTAGCAACTTTCCTGATTTGATGCCAAAAGCGAATTAAACTTCAAGTTATACTTACGCAACCTGTTGAAGAGATTTTTGAGATGGTCTAGGTGGCCTTCCTGCCTTCGGGACTTGACAATGATGTCATGCACATAGATCTCTATCTCCTTGTGCATTAAGTCATAGAAAAGAGCCATCATGGCTCGCTGGTAGGTAGCTCCTGCATTCATGAGGCCGAATGACAACCGTCTGTAGCAAAAGGTTCCCCAAGGAGTGATGAATGCATTTTTCTCATGATCCTCTTCAGCAACCATGATTTGATGGTACCCCGCAAAGCAATCAGCAAAGGAGTACATGTCGTATTGAGCTGTATTATCAATGAGTATGTGGATGAATGGCACGGGAAAGCTATCTTTGAGGCAAGCTTTATGCAGATCTCATTAATCTACGCAAACTCGCACCTTCCCTCCTGGTTTGGGCACGGGGACTATGTTGGATATCCATTCAGGGTATGTTGACACCATGATGATGTCGGCATGAAATTATTTCATAATTTCTTCTTTAACTTTTAAACTCCACTCAGGTTTTAATCGCCTGAGCTTCTGCCTAACTGGATTGAATCCCTCTTTGATGGGGAGGCGATGAATAACAATGTCAGTAGACAAACCGACCATTTCTTCATGAGTCCAAGCAAACACATCCTGGAATTGGGTTAATAGAGTAACCATGTCATTCCTTTAGTTTGGCGTGAGGTCCGTACCAATCTGGATTTGTTTAGGGTTTTCTAAGGTTTCGAAGTTAAAAGAGGTGGTTTGATCAAGATTTGGCTTGGGTTTGTCTTCGACCGACTTTTTGATCTCCTCAGGTATCTCAATGTCCTCTTGTATTTCCATCAAGTCTGAGTCCAACTTTACATCAAAGTTACAGTCCTTGTGGAGAAAAGGCACCTCATCAGCAAGTACAGACACATCTAACTTTAGAGTCCTGAAATAAAATTCTTTCACTTAATATATGAAATTGTTCAATCATACAAAGTGTTAGCATTAATGACAAAACAACTACTAATACTGTACAGAAAGTAAGCAGTTATTGTTATCTACAAGACAGAGGGAGTTTCTGCCCTTTTTACCCTCATCGACAAATGCAAAGAGTGATGCTCCAATTGCCAAGGGTGAAGTCCTGGTGGACGGCTGTGATGAAGGGGCTGTTGTCGTCCTCCTTATCCCGAATGATGACTATGATATCTGGGCAATCATCATCTGGGGTGATTCTGTTTGTACTGTTCGTATGGACGATGATGCGTATGTTTGATAAGCGCCTGTTAATGTCCTTCTTACGCCTCCGATCCTTTTCCTCTGCCTCCAGATCTGATATTAAGACCTCTTTTCCTTTGACCGGTCTCGGCTTAGGAAATAACATAGTCATCACATGTGTAGGAACTTTTACTGAAGTCTGTATAGATTCAGCTCCTGTAGGTGTAGGCAATCGCCGTATTGATGAAGATGAAGGAACATGTTTGTGTTTGTGAGGATTCCTGTGACTGGAGCTAGTAGAATAGCCTAGCCTAGCTGTCCCTGTTTGACTGGGAACTTGAATTGAGCGCTTAATGCCCTGATGATCTTTGCCCAACCCTTGTCCAGGTTGATAGCCCAAAGATAACATTTCTTGGCTTGCCGACATTACCTCAGTGGAAAATCTGGGTATTAGAGGTGGTGCCCCAATGGGATAGTAGTGAGTGTTGCTCACCTCCAGGGCATGGAAGCTGACAGGCTTAACTTCTTAATTAAAACTGATGACCGAGATGTCACCTTGTTCAAGACATTCTAGCTCAGCATTAACAGTGACTAGGATGTTGTTAATGATGTATTTAAGCTGCTGATGCAGGGTGGATGGGATGGCTCCAGCTATATGAATCCACGGTCTCCCCAATAGCAGATTGTATTTTTGTAGCTATTTTGAGCACATGAAAGGATACGCAAAATGTATGTGGACCAATCTCCACAGGTAGTTCAATCTCACCGACAGTATTTCATCGATATCCGTCAAAAGCTTTGATAATTGTATGGATTCTTCGGATTCTGTTGAGATTGACATTCATCTTCTCCAAGGTGGCATAAGAGGCGGATATTGAGGAAGACCTCCATCTATCAATACTCCTGCGACCACGTATCTGGAGGACATAACTGCTATGTGCAAAAGCTTGCAATGACCAAACCCTTTGGGTGGTATGTCATCATCAGTGAAAGATATCACATTGTTGTTAAGAATGTGATCAACTAGGTGATGGAACTTTTCAACATCCACCGATTTTGGTAAATGAGCTTCTTCTAGAACTCTCAGTAATACCTTCAGGTGATCCTCTGAGGAGAATACCAAATCCAGTATGGAAACCTATTGTGGAGCTTCTTTCAAGCTTAAAACTACCTTGGCTTCATTATGTCCTATAGTACGGAGGAATTGTTCAATCTTCTCCATGGGAAATTTCCCCTTTGATTTGATGGTGGGCTTCATCACCTGTTGGGGAAGATACAGTGGATTCTCTTTCGAAATTGCAGCAGTTGTGTGGGATGTGGATCCTTCAACCTCTCCATAATTCCATGGAACTTTCTGTAGGCTGACAACATGATATTATGGTCTGAATTATAATATGATTGGCTCTGGCGCAACCACTTTCAAAGGATTCTCAACACCTTTGAGTTGAATAGGTTGAATTGTATGTGAAGGGGTAGCTGAATCTATATCGGAAGATATAACCGCTACGACCTCTTTCCACGTTGTAGGAAATGCGTCCCCACTCTCTAGTAATACAATGCCATTGTCTATCATCTGTAGGACACCACTCTCAATTAGATTCTGAATAAGGTGGCGGAGTACCCCGAATTCTTCAGTGTTGTGACTGCGAGAGTGGGAGTGGTATTGGCACACTCCATTGAAATCAAACCGTCTTGAACGCGGGCTGATTGGAGGTAGCAGAGTTATGATTCTTCCTTCATTGATCAGCATCTGCAATATCTCTTCCATCGGTTGGCCTAGGTATGTAAATTCCCTTTTATTGGAGAAGTCCCGACGGGCTTTGGCATTTTTTCTTTTTGTAATTTTATCCTCTAGTGTTTCACTTTCTGGAGTTCGTGGTGAAGTACTTGTAACAAGAGGGAGGAGGCTAGCATGCTCTTGGCTGAATAATTGATATGTGATTTGGTCTTTGATGGACCACCGATTACACTTGATTGGTTAACTTGCTCACGCAGAGCCTTCATTTTCTGTTCCATCATAAACTGGAATTATGCATAATCCCACTTGTCAGCACTATCCTTGCTGGTTTGGGAAGATCCAACAATAGAATAAGACGTCTGTCCTCTACTCCAATTAATCATGTTAACCTCCTCTTCTTTTTTGTGTTGAGGAAGAGGTTATCTTGCACTTGTGGTTGGTGGGGTTTTGTCACCACGATCTCATCATTATCAATTAAATCACGGATCTTGTGTTTCAAGGCCCAAACAATCACGAAATATCACGATGACGGAGCTCTTTCGCATGATAAGCACATTTCGGCTTAGCATTGAAACCCTTCTCACTTGGGTGGGTTTGGTGGGAGAAGATGGGTAATTTTCTTCTGAGTTGTCAGAAGATTGAGAATGTTCTCGAGCGAGTCCCCTAAGGGTGTGAACACTCGAGTGTGTCTGACTTCTCCACCTTTTGGCAATTGAAGGTTTGAAGACTGAGCTGGAAAAGGAGAATAGTTTCTCCTCTGAATAGGCAGGTTTTGACTGCCTTTTTGCCCTTGTAGTATCAAGGAAACATCCTCCTCTTTCTTCTTATGGACCCTCCGGGGGTTGTTTCCATAACTTCCAGACTGGATGTGCTCAGCTACAACTTTGAGAGTGGCAAGGTCTTGAATCTTTCCAGACTTCAATCCCATCTCAACCATTTCTCCATGTTTGATCATTTCAGAGAATGGTTTGCCAATGCCAGCTAAAACTCTCTCATAGAAAGGAGCCTCTTGAATGTCTATGAAGGTCATAACCATTTAGGACTCGATCGTAGAGGAATAACTTGAGTAGCTAGGCGCCTCCACCTTTGGGCATACTAAAAGACTCACTAACTTGTTTCTTGACTTTGGTAATTTGGTACCGGTCAGGAGCCATTTGAGTTTGGAAACTGTACTGGGTGAGGAAAGCATGAGCTAGCTCCTCTAAGCTATGAATTTTTTAGTTGTCCAATCTGGTGTACCATGATCTAGCTTCACCAATTAGACTCTTCTGAAACAGCTGCATTCTGATCTTTTCATCCACAGCATAAGATACGAGCTCTCCAATGAAGACCTTCAAATGTGTGTAAGGATCTCCCAACCCGTCATACTTTTCAAAGTCAGGAGTTTTCAATTTCTCTGGATAATGCACTCCAGGGAAGATACAAAGGTTTGCATATGAAACACTCCCATGTGTTCCAATTCCCTTAATACTCCAAAGGGTCTCTTCCATTTGTAGGACTTTTTTCCTGATATCACCGGCGTCTGGATCTTCTTTGAGATGGGTGTTTTTAGGAATTTTGTTGGTTGTATCCAACTCAAGTGCGGGAATTTCTTTTTCCGGATTATGATTTCCTCTATATGCAGAGGATTCTATATGTACGGGCATTCGTGGACCTTGAGCGGACTTGTGTAGTTCTTTAAGAAGAACAGCCAACTCTGTAATTTTGTTGCTTAGTCCTTCGAACTCCTCACAAAAGACAGGAGTAGGACTAGACTGGCCAGATGAAGCCATGCTTGGCTGTAGGCTCGTTGCCTTTTTGGATTTGGAATGGGTTACTGGACCAATTATATCCCTACAAAAAGACTTATGTAGTTTAGTCTTAGTGAATGTAGAAATATTATGTGATGTGTCCGTTTAGGAGTATTGTCCTGCGAAATGGATGTCAGCTTGACAAGATAGTATGTCAAGTCTCGATATGCATGTACACATGTTTCTCATATTTCCATTACATTGAGATTGACATGGAAATGAAATTACAAGTAATTGAATTTACAAGTAATTAAAATGTGAAAGCATGAAGAGACGTTCCTCCGTGTTTTTGTTAATCAGAGGCTGACCTATCTTAGGCTACTCTCGCGGATTTTTGGCATGAAGGTACCCAAATCATCGCAATTTACGCGATGAGAAGTTAATCTGGTCTTTCAACTGGAGCGAATTTGGGTGGTGCCTTTCCTGAGTCTTGTTGGAATTAGTCTTCCTACGAGTCTAATAATCAAAACAAGCAGGATAGCCTCTAGTGGAGGAACCACACAACATACATTCACATACAACGTGTCTCACCGTATGGAAATGATGACATATGTGAAGCACTAATATCACAAGCAGATATGGTGCGAAGCACTAGGTACAATAAGTAAATGCATTCGTGCACATTAATTCAAATATAAATGCAACATTCACACACTAGCAGATAACAGTTTTGAAAAGTTTGTAGTAGCGGCTTAAGCCCTCTTACTTGAAGTCCCCAGCAGAGACGCCACTTGTCGACATCGGGATTTTTATTTGTCCATTTTCTGTTCTTGTCTTTTGGTGTTCTCATGTTAGGTGAGATTTGTTTGAAAAAACAAGTTGTGAAAAGGTCCGACATGTATATGTCGACGATTGGACTATAAGAGTCGCCAGTTGGTATTTTTAAATGGTTGCACCAACTCAACCGAGAAAAGGTTTGCACATTGACCTAGTGATGGGACACTATTTGACTGGTCTGTGAAACTGAGATTTGTTAGGGTCTGGGGACTTCATTATACGGAGGGAAGGTGTCAGGTAACCCCTGACATCCGTGTTACCACGGTGACCGCCACTTTTCAGCTAAACTATTATCTAAATGTGTGTGTGTGTGTGTGTGTGAGTCAATGTGCAATTATCTGGAAGTAGTGTTATGCCTTGTTTGCACCTATATACAAAAGGTTTGAATTTTGTATAAAAGTTCAATTTTAACAAGATATAGCAGTGATGTTTTGTAAAAAAAGGTTTTTCAAACCCTTGTCCTCAATAGTATTTGAGGCCATTGATACTTCCATTTTATTATGTATTCGGCTTAGTTGCTTTTATTTTCGAGATGCGAAGCATCTTTGAGAAAATAAGATAAAAGCGATGCCGAATTCCTTGTGGGAATTAGAAATAGTGTAAGGACATTCAAACATCATAAATAATTTACAAGCCGTATAAATTTGAAAATGTCCATCACGGGCAGAATCTAGATTCGATGAGATGAATCTGTGATCATATGATTCCTAGGCTCACATTATGTAGCAGTTTGTATGAAAGGCATGGCGGTATATATATATATATATATATATATATATATATATATATATATATATATATATATATATATATATATATATATATATATCGATCAATCTATATCAAGTAAACTCGAGGAGGGTCGAAAGTATAAATAATGCCGCCAAGGAGACGAAAACGAAATACCCGGACAGAAGAACCTGTCAGCAAAGCTGGAGGACAACCTGAGTCAATACAGAATTTTGCGAATATGGATGATCAAGCTATGCAGAACGAAATAACAGTCGTCGGAAGATCAGCCAGATAATCGATCGACGAACTTCAAAGACTTCAAGGCCATCGTCTTTGCCGAGATTAGGAAGATCAATCGATTTAATGGCGCATTTGTGATAGCTAGGTAGCGAAGGGCAAAAGATAGTTTTGTCACCTATACGATAAAAGGAAAGGAGATAAAGGGCAAGTCTATGTGTTTTAAGAGTGAATCAATGGAGTATAAGGTGGAAGACTGTCCAAGAAGGAGATGGGAGGAAAGGAATGCGAATACGAGAAAAGGCAGCAGAACATTGGCGACAATGGGACCAACATCAACAAACAAACCAACGAAATCAACCGCAAGCGTCTTCAACATGACCGTTCATGATATCGTGGCAGCCGAGGATGCAACTCCAGGTATTATTCTAATCAATATTATTTTCTTATATATTATTTTCTTATATATAGTAAAATTATTTTATAAATTATTTTGTAGGAGGAAATTGAGTTCTAGCTATTAGAAATCAATTTTCCGTATAAGTTGATAGATAAGCTTTATGCTGAATAGTTAAAGATCAGTTTGATCAATTTTGATCGAGATCTACTCATGATGATTGTGTATCTATATACTTACTGGTATGTATAGGTTTTAAAGCGGTGATTAGGGGATTGATTCTTTATAAGGGAGGATGAATGTAATAACCCGATATTTTCTATATAAATAAATTAGAAATTTTTGCAGTATAATTTTTATTTTATTTTAAAGATGAGGATTTGTACAAGATAATGTGTGTATGTAATTATGTAATAAATAAAAATATATTAATTACATGAATGTTTACAAATAATTTTATTTTACAATTATTGATTATTATAAATTATATTCTTATAATAATTAATTTTATAGTAGAAATATTTTTATCAATTATTTTCCATGAAAATTTAATTATATATTATTTAAATAATATATGAAAAAGGTTATTAGAATTATTATAATAATTATTTATTTTATTATATGAATTTATGCAAGATTAATTAAGTTAATTATTTTAACTTAATTAATAATGTTATATATGAAGAATAAATCGAGATATGGAATCCAAATCCTAATTTTGGATTTTTATCAATGGATAAGAATAATAATATAATAATATAATAATATTATATTTTAATTTTTCAAATGCTATAAATATGTGTTGTATGTTTGTGGATTAATGATGGTTGGTCAGTATGGTGTATATAATGTCAAAACACAGCATTAATTTGTTTAACCCTATATTTAAATTTAAATGGGAAAATCAATCTTTGTTATATAACGGTGTTATGTGATATATGTGGTGTATTATAGAATTTAATATTAATTAGAGAAACCCTAATTAATATTTAGAAATCCAAATGTTTTTTTAGAAACCGTAATATTTAAATTATAAACCCTAATTTGATTAGGGTAAACCCTAATTGCTAAATTGGGAAGTGTAATGCTAATTAGTGTCTCTTAAACCTAATTAGCAAAGTGTTAAGTAATTAAAACTCTAATTGATTAATTAGGTAAACCCTAATTAAAATTTAGGAACCCTAATTAATCATAATTAAAAAAACCCTAATTATAAAATCTTAACTTCTGAAATCTAGAAACCCTAATTTGAAACCCAAATTAGAGTAAAAGATTGTTTTGTAATCGTGATATATGAATTATGACATTTATTATAAATATCAATGTTAATTAGGAAAAACCCTAATAAATTTTGGAAACCCTAATTAACTATAAACCCTAATTCCTATTTTTGAAACCCTAATTGCTAAATGGAAAAGTTAATTGCTAATTTAGTCATTTAATGCTAATTAGTAAGTTTTTAAACCTAATATGTAAGTTTATATAATTAGATAACCTAATTTAATTAAGAAACCCTAATTACAAATTTAGAAACTAAAATTTATTTTTTATTTTCATTTTATTTTTTTGTACAAAACCTAATTGGAAATCCTACAAATTATTTATGCTAAACCTTATGGTTAAACCCTAAGGGTTTGCCAAATGACCAATGTGCCATTAAAATTCCAAGACAAAAGACCATTTTGCCCTTATTGCATAATTGAGGTTTGCTTGCAAATCTTGCTAGGATTGGAGTGGTTGACCAACTCTCACTAACCCCATGTGACTGAATTATACATATATATCAGCCTATACACTCAGTCACTTCATTACATGACATCTATATATAGATCATAAGAGAGAAATGTCACAAAATTAGCTCATTTGTACACCAACCACCCAACTTCAGCTCTCTCTCTCTCTCACACACAAAACCCACGAACTTATATAGTATATCAGGTCCCCAAAGAACATTTACGATCACTGATTAGCAAATCATAAGCACAGAATCAAGAATTGTCCAAGAAAGGTATAAACCCTAACCAAGAAATTTGATCTTTGTTTCCATGTTAGATGTTAGTTTTTGTATGTTAAACATATTGTTTGGAGTCCATATAGTTGATCTGGGTTGGTAGTTGATGGATCAATAACATCAAAGGTGCACGAATTTGAAAATTTTCGAAATCTAGAAAATGTTGTTTTTGGGTCTGACAGTCAAATGTCTGACCTCATAGATCTTTTGTCGTTACGTGTTTTTGTTGTTTCAATGTAGGATCGTGTTGTATGTTGTGAGATCTGTGTTCTGAAACTTTTAGTAGGACCAGATCATGCATAGATTGTAAGATAATCGTGGTCAAAGTCAGTTGACCGACCATGAAAATTAGAAATCTGGGCAGCCCAGATTTCCCAGGTGTCTCTGACAAGGTTTTCAAAGCTTCTGATCTCGCTGTGTTTTGATGTTTTGGCCAAGTTGTTGTTTTTTTATTGTAACCTGACATTAGGACTACACATACATGCTTTTATATTACTCAGATCTTGACCAGAATAAAAACTAATCACGGTTAAACATAGGTGGACCAACTGCCTAGGTTCCATTTCTGGAAAACCCAGAAAGTTTAAGAACACAGTTTTGAATGAACTTTGACCAGCCTTAATCTTGTACAAGTAATGTTGTTTGGTTATTTTGTGATACTAAATTGTTCTATGACATAAGTACTACAATCTAATATATTGGAATCACTTAAAACATTACCAGAGACCGGATTAATCAAGGTTCCAAACGAGACCCTTGACACTGCTTGAGTTTTTGGGCAGCCCAGAAACTCAAGAACACACCTGACATGATTTTTGGAGGCTCAGATCTCTTTCCGTTTACGTTGTTTATTCGTGTTTATTGTTTAATATTATAGAACTACATTAGTTCTACACACTTTGTGATCAAACGATGAGACTTGAAACATCATGATCGATTGTTATGCTCGGTCCAAAGTAATACCTCGATTAACCCTGTTATGAATTTCTGGGTTGCATGAAGAACACGAAGAACACCTATAGCGACAGTTTTGTCGCTATAGGTGGTCTTCTTGACGATTTCAATACAAAAAAATATATTTTTATTTAATAATTAGTATTAATTAGTTTTTAATTATGAAAATACAAAATAAATTCTAAAAATTATTTTAAAATCGAAAATTAGTTTTAATTATTTTGAATATATTTCATAAATATTTAATATTTTGGAATATTAAAAGTTTTTAATTTATTTAATTATAATATTACATAAATTATTTAAAAATGATTTTAATACATGAAAAATCATTTAAAATTATATTATGGTATAAGAAAATAATTTAAGTTATTTTGATAACTTTTAATTTTTGTGATGAATTTCATTAATTAATTAATATTAATGGTAATTAAAGTTATTTAATAAATGTATTAAATAAATTATGAAAAATAGAATTAATGATTTATAAATAATATAAAAATGATTTAAAGGTTATAAAAGTATTTTTAAGTTATAAATATAACTTTTGATATCTTGTCATAAAAAATATTAATATTTTAATATTAATGATATTAGATTTATTTAATAATTATATTAAATAAATTAGTTTAAAATGATATTAATATTAAAAAAATCATTTTAAATGAAAATAAATAGTTTAAAAATATTTTAAGTTATAAAATATAACTTTTAATATTTAAAGGTAAAATTTATTAGTTAATTATTATTAATGATATTAAGGTTATTTAATAATTATATTAAATAAATTAGTTTTAAAATGATTTTATTATTATAAAAATCATTTAAAATGAAAATAAAGTGTTTAAAGATATTTTAAGTTATAAAATATAACTTTTAATATTTAAAGGATAATTTTATTAATAATTTAATATTAATGATTATTAATTTAATATTAATAATATTAAATTTATTTAATAATTATATTAAATAAATAATTTTTAAATGATTTTATTACTTTAAAAATCATTTAAAAAGAATATAAATGAATTAAAATATTTTAAGTTATGATTAAGGACTTTTAATATTTTGATAAGTAATACATTAATACTTTAATATTAATGATAATTATTTAAAAATGATTTTAATTCTTTTAAAATCATTTAAGTGTAATATTAATAATTTAAAAGTATTTTGAGTTATAACTTTAACATTTTGGCAATGGTTTCATTAATAGTTAAATATTAATGATAATAGAATTCTTTAATATTTAAATCATTTAATAATGATTAGGTGTTTGAAAATTCATGATAAATTAAAATAAATGTTTAAAAATTATTATAAGTCATTTAAAAATAATATGACTGATACTTATAGATATTGAACTACAAGATAGAGTCTTAGACTCAATAATTACCCGATAAAGCCGCCGGTACCCCGACATGTTTCAGAAATTGATCTGGACATAGATAATTTGATTAGATATGTGTTTATTTGTGATTCATTGGTTGTTGAATATATGTGACAATGTGATTAGGTTATGTGCTGACTGCAATAAGTAGTGCTATGTGTTATAGTATGTTATTCTAATCGATCAAATGATCTTATTACTGATAGGTGTTATATAAAGATAGAAATAAGTTATGAACTGTAAGCAGCGCATCAGGAAAGTATCTTACCTTTGCATTTCCTTTATGCAATGGACATGAGTAAGAAGTTTCAGAATTATATTATTATTGTATTAGATTATTAACTTTATTGTCGTATATATTATATCCGATCATTGTTTATCAGCGTGATATTATATTATATAACTCATATATATATATATTCTGTTCGTTAATTTCGAAATATGGTTATACAAGTGTCCTCACTTGGATAATCATTATAGCTAAACACATGTTGATATATATATATATATATATATATATATATAAGCCGTCTAAGCTATTTGACCCAGCTAGACACAGATTCTGAAATATCGTTGAATAAGATAAAACCTTTTTGTATCCAATCAAATTGTTTTGGTTCGGATTCCAGACTAAGTATGAACATCCCGATCACGGGAAAACTTTTATGCGCCAAAGGCTGACAGAGTGAACGATCATATTATTCTTGCAATGTAGTATTGATTAATACAGGGCTCATTGGGATGATCACCCTCGCGCCCGTAAGTTATAACGGTTTCAGATGAAGTTCTGCTAAACTTTATCGAAAATTTAAAACAATGTTCATAGTATGTCACCTAAACCTCATATATACTCAATATGTAGTTTCAAATTTTGGAGATAGAATTGTTATGTTATTATTATCGGTTCAGTTTACTTCACAACTATAAATTTGTTGTAGAAGTGATGTACAAAGAAAATATTTATTTATTTCAGCTACTTATATTTCTAATTGTTAATACTTGCTGGGCACCCAAATGCTCATCCTTGCTTAAATTTAAATATTTTCAGCTAGGCATGATCAACTCGAAGGTTCGGACAAGAACAAGTGAAAAGGAAAGCAAACAAAACATGTTTAATGGTATCTTTTGTAATAGTTAGATTGTATTAAGATAATGACATGTATTATATATCATGTAAAGAATATAGTAATGGTTACGTACTTGGGATTAGACTCTGATAAATGTAAGTTAAGTTGGATTGTTATATTATTGTTATTATTATTAGTATTATTCCGCTCATAGAAATGGTATCGTGAAGCACCGAGTTCGGTTTTCAAGTACCCGAGTTTGGGGGCTTTACAATACTGAACATAATGATGTGAAAAAATTTAACTTTTGAAATAGTCAAATTTGTACTTTTTCTGTTATTTCTTATCCTATTTGAGGACAAATGAGCAAAGGTAATAAAACAAAGCAATCCTGGTAATTAGTCTACCGTCATGGATTGGGACTTTGACATGTTTATGCATTATAGGATGTTTATGACTGTGGGTAGGTGTGCTACTGAATGGCCACCTAGTCATGCCTATGTGCATGTGGATAGTCCTGTTTACAAAGGAGACTCTGCAAAATTTTCCAATAGTCTAGGCATTGGGTAGACATGCATTTTTAATTCTACTGTAGGCGTATGTTAAAATAATGCATGCATGCATGTAGTCATAAAATGCATTTGAAAAGCTCCAGGTTAGAATTTACCACACCATTTCTGAGGTGATTTGGAGACTTGTGTTCAAATATTATGGATCTAGATCAATCGAGTAGTTCCCGTAGGACCACTTCAGGTGTGAAGAGGAGGGCTTCTGAAGTACCTCGACCCCTTACAGTTAGACAGCCTCGCCGTTTGGCAGAGGCGGGGATACGTCCTATTCGAGTTGATGTACCGGATGTTGAGGACGAGGAGGAGGATGCATTGGCTGTGGCTTCAGCTCCTATTACTCATGCTCCTCATAGGGAGCTTCCAGGAATTGTTGTGATGATTCTAGATCTTCTGGGTGATTTGAGTCGCCACCCCTCAGTTTACTTGCAGGAAAACGAGGTAAAAGGTGGGTTTGAATCTTCTTTTTTCCTATTGATGAGGATCAAGAATTCTAATGTTCATTTGCATTTGATGTAGGTTCCCGGCTTTACACAGCCTCGAGGGAACTGCTTCAACATACACTCCCTATATCAGGCTCTGTATCTAGATTACCGAGGTATTGTGCATGATTGGGACTTTGGGGAGTTCTTTTCCATTCTTCCCTACCGTTGTCCCTGGGGTTACCTCAGGGCATTGTCTGAGCGCTGGTTTCACCAGACATAGTCTCTCCATTTTTTGGATTGTGAGGTGATGATGACGTTGATGGATTGGCGGTTTATCACCGGTATGGAGTTTGGAGGGGCGCCAATGTCATGTACGGCATACATTACCCCGACTACCATTAGATCCTTGCTAGGATTTCTAGCTGAGGCATTCAAGGGCAGGACCATTCGAATGGGTCCTTTGAGCGTAGATGCTATGAGTGGACTATTGAGTGAGTCCATACCCGCTGATGTGAGAGTCCTGGTTATTATCAGGGTTTGTTTCATAGCAGATAACTCTTCTATGGTGTCGTTCTCTTTGATCAATTTTAGGAGGTGCATCCTTTTGAGGGGGCGTGAGGTCAGCGATTAGCTTCTCTCCATTTTTCAGTAAAGGGTAGATACAGGGTGTATGCCTGTTGGGATCAGCGTGAGAGTGCTGAGTTTTCTAGTTAGCCATTCGGGCTATTTGACAGAGTATTCTGCGTGGATGGAGGCAGAGACTACATCGACTGCGGTAGTATCCACAGTGTCAGGGATTGATTCAAATGGTGGAGAGCCCATAGAGGACATTGATTCTCACACCGAGGAGGAGCCATTCACTGGGTTGCCATCAGCTCTTATAGATTCTCCCAGTACTAGTGCCATTATGATTTACCATTCAGCACAGTATTTCGAGCAGAGTCTTCATCTGATGACCTTTGAGAGAGATCAGGCTAGGGCCTTGATGTTGACAGCTCTTGATCGGAGAGACGTCGCTCTGTCAGAGAGAGACGAGGCATTAGCTCATAGAGACACCGCTGTTGCTGAGTGGGATAAAGCCAGATCATCTAGAGATGTAGTGATTATGGAGCAGGATAACACCATATCTGTCCGAGATATCACTTTTACAGATAGTACTGCAGTGTGGTCCTTTACTTTTGGCATCATTATTGAGATGAACACATATATTGATGAGCATAGTGCCACCATGCAGTTGGTTGTAGATCTGTTGACTAGTGTAGAGACCCTTGGGCAGGAGATCACAGCGTTACCTCCATCTTCTGAGAGGGATGCCATGTTAGGCTTGATAGCCCGTATACACACTGACTTGTAGACGGGCTTGTATTTTTCTACACATACTAGCTTAGCCATTTTGTCATGTACAGTACACATTGTATATATCAAACAACATTTATATATAGCAGTGAAACATATTTTGATCAATTCCCTTTTAGTTGTGCCTTACTGCTTGCTTGATATTTGAATGTTTCTCCAGGGCTTGTGATCTTGATGTATTCTGAACTCCTCCTTGATGGATGGACATTGAGATGTCTTAGGATCTTTCAGAATGGATCGTTGATCTGTGTATATTCCCTACCTTCTTTGGTGTCTCGGGACTAGTTTCTGTATGTAGATGTAGAGAGGAGTGTGGCTTTCCTCTCTGAGGTTGACCGCACCACAGATGGTCATCCGTACTCCTTTGTGTGGGGCAGCCTAGTTAGTTCCATCTCTTATGGATCGGTGTTTCTCTTTGAGGAATCAATAGCAGCTTAAATGGTCGCCAATTCTTCCGTTTACATGGGGAAGTCAGGTAGTTACATCCCTTTGGTCTGAAGCTGATGAAATGTAGTGGATTGAAGGATGATCCCAGTACCGTTGACAAGTTTTTGTGTTTTGGTAGTGTTAGTTCCCAATAGACACAATATAGATCTTGAAGGGGGGGGGTTGAATAGATCCTTTTTAATTTCAAATGCTTTTCTCGTTTATTTTGTATAGCTGGTGTTTTAGCATATAACAAACATAAGAATCTTTTCAAGCACATCGAAATAAGTAAAAGATCCCCTTCATTGATATTCATAATCATACATACATTGTTCGTAGAGTTAGTTCAGTTATAAGCAGATAAAACATACATAGCAGTTAATGTACATAATGTAAATGACATAAAGTAAAAGACACAAGGGGTTTTAAGTGGTTCAGAGACTCAAGCTCCTAATCCACTCTTCTGCTTTCAACTAGCGAGATTTCCACTAAAGAAGGTAGCACCACAGAATCACTAAGATTCCTTCAAGGCCGTGACCTTGAACTTGATTCACTAAGAACTCTTCAAGGCCGTGACCTTGGAACTTCTTTAGTTCCCTAGGAACTCTTTAAGCCCAGTAGGCTTGGAACTTCATTTAGTCCATCTGGACAAGGACCCCTCAGGCCCTAGCTTCTTGTTGTTGAATTATTTTTTTATTTATTGGAGTTGGTGCTGAGCTGCTAAGATGTCTTTATGCTCTGAACATCTTCTATACTTAGCAGCTTGGCATGATCATCCTTGAAGTGCGGTTAAGTGTTGCATGATGCTCAACTTCTTTAGTTACTCAACCTCTTCTGATGATCCCTTGATGAACTGCCTTGAAGATCATTCTTCTTGATACTTGATGGTTGCACATGATGGGTTTCTAAGATGACTGTAAGCTCTTCTGCTAGGTACTTAGAAACTTTCTCATGCTTGCCACCATTATGGCTTTGGTGATCTTCTTTCTTGATACTTGATGCCTTCTCATGATGGACTTGCTAAGTTAACTGTAGGTTCTTCTTTCTTTGGTACTTAGAGTCTTCCCATGATGGACATCAAGATGACATTGATGCTCTTCTTTCTCTCGGTAGCTCAGAACACTCTTCTTGTAGTAGAACTCTCACTTCTACATTGTAGAACTCTCACTTCTACTTCTTTCTTTTTTTGTCTCTAAGTGTTCTTGGTGGATCGTAGAGTGAGACTTCAAACCTTCATTGGTCACTCACTATTTTCGTTGGTTAGATCAGTCCACCAAATCTCCAAACTCAGCAACTCCAGCAACCCTTGATCTTTGAAGCTCTATCTGATTTATACTCTTTCCTAATCTTCTCGTTGGAACGTAGCCGTTGAAAGCTCTTTGAATTGCTTCACAGATCTCGAGTTGTTTGGTGCAGACTGTTGATGTGACATGTCATGACTTTCTGACACTACAGTCTACTATTTCACTTACCTGTTGCCTCTTTTTTAGTCTTAACAAAAGAGCTCTAACTCATGCAAGCATACATGTGTCAACAAGTAATACAAAGCAAGTAAAGTATCGATCCCAAAGAGAAAGTTGTTTAATTTAAATTACTATGCATTAATTAAATCACTATATTAATATGCTCAAACTAACGACTAAGATTGGTTGGTTACTCTAATCGCAAATAATAACTAAAATAATATTAAAGATGGAATAAATCAAATCTGAACGTAATGGGATCCTAACTTTATTTAATATTTCATTTAATCACCACTATCATGCATGACTTGTTCACATATCACAGGAAAGTAGCCAAGAGCACTAAAAGAATTATAGCCATTTGTCAATGCACTAAAACATACATACACAGCATCCACAGATGATAGACTCTATGTAATCATCAATATAACCAAAATCACTATATGTCTATGTAAAATTGCAACTATATTGAATTTAAGTACAAGCTCTTATCCTAACTCATACGGTGAAATAGTATATGCCTATCCGGTTCACGAAATACACAAGCCATATAAAACAACCCCATATACGTATACTATCATAATTACAATCCATACTTGCATGTTCATTGTCAATTCCATACAAGTACTAAAATGAATGGTGATCAAGCATTCATACATGCAAAACAATCATGATAGACATCCCATATGATATGTAAAACAATCCAGCATTCAAGCATGCAATCAAACTACATATTAAAATCGTTAAAATCCCGAAATGGAGTTTAGTTCATGGTGAACCAAAAGCCATTATGGGATCAAATCTAAACATGATTAATCGCAAAACAATTGAAAGATGAAAGGTAGAAACAATAAAACCCAATTCTTTGAATATAATTCACTATTCAAATCCTCATATGAATCTAGCAAATACTAATAATAATCCCTCCGTAGAAAATCCCAAGAAGAAGTAGAAAAGTAGAGTTTTGGCCTCCTTCTGCGTTGGAATCTCTCCCAGAGAGTTAACCCTATTTACGATGTTCAAAATACGTAAAAGCGAATAATCATTCATAATCCCTCGACACCCGGTCGGATATATCATTTTAAAAACCAATTACAACCATTTTAATTAAACATTAAAATAAACAAATTTCAAAGTTGATTAAGCATTGCAGTATGACGCGCGCTCCTAATGTAATCCTCGGCGGTAGCCACCACATGCAGATGTGTCATGATGTCGGTAGGGTTCTCACGTGGGCGCGCGTTCCCATGCTTATCCTACGGCGCGACTTCTGCACTTTTGAATCCTGGTTCTACTGCTGCACTGATCTGCTCCTACTACTCATTTCTTTGTTCATCCCTACTAAGTCTCTACTCCACTTGATTTTCATGCCAGGCCGCCTCGGCTTGTGCCTCGCTTCATGCGTTAATTCGCCTCGTGCCCTCTAAGTCCATTAAATTAGGTCGATTCCTGCACTTTTTCACCAAAAGGAGTTTTAAGTATATGCAATGCAAACTAACATGAAATGCAGCTAAAACATACTAAAATGTACTTGAGATGGGCATAGTTCGCATGAATTGGTACTCCATAAGTAGGTATAAAAACCACTTATCAAATACCCCCAAACTTGAACTGTTGCTTGCCCTCAAGCAATGCATACTAATGAACAATGAAAATGCATCTATATTATTATGCAACTAAATTATGATGCAACTAATCTCACATTGTCCCAACTATCATAGAAATTCAAATCAAACCGCCTCAAATTGAATTTTTTCTAGATTCAAGAATATAGATTCAAACCAACCTGTAGGCATAATGTCATACACTCAGATAATTCATCAATGTTATAGATATGCTGTGTGTGTGTGTTATGTTCACCAAAACTTGATTTAAGCAAAGAATACATATACTAGATCGCTTTCAAAATAGAAAATTATAGATTAAAGCGAGAATTATGTATATATATGCAACAAAGATTATTCCAACATATCAAAACAAACCGAGGTTCAACAATGGGTTTAACGCGCTTATTTTTTACTCACGAGGCGATTTTTGCAATTTCCCACGGTGTTTATTGCTAGTTTTCTTTTCTTTTTTTCTTTTTTTTTTTCATATGGTATGCAGAGTCTTACTCAATAAGCAACACTACTACCCCTTAGCGAGCTTTTGACCAACGACTCCCCGGACCATGAAAGACCTTAGGGTGCTAGGTGTAGAGACAATCCCCTCAAGCGTATTTTACTCAAGTAGCCAGGGCCCCGAAATAAGACTAGCCGCGTTATTACAACATATATTTTTTTTATTTCTTTTTTTATACACAGATACCCATGTTTTCCCAACGTTTAAAAATCAATGTTATAAACCGTCTAAGTTCATTTTCCACATATTTCCCTTTTTAAAACTTCATTTTTTATCGAGCAATGCAACACATCCTTCTTATACCTATAAGTGATTGTGAACACATTCGTGCCAACCAAAAGCATTTAAACAGCATTATGAATTGCATTGTGTGAAACATTATATCTCAACTCATATTATCCAAAATACTCAAAAATCATTTAAAATTTCACTATCATCATTGGCTAGACTAGAATTTCCATACAGCAAGAACTGTGAGATATGCAAACTAAAAATGACACGCAACTATAACATGCAACTATATGCAAAAATTTAAACTACCATGCAAAAACTACAAAGATTAAACTAATCATGCTCAACTACATGCAATTACACTACTACCCCAATACCCCCAAACTTATAATATTTAATGCCCCATTGAATGAAGGTAAAGGGTAACGAAAAACTCCCCTAATTATCGGTGGTACCACCCTCCTCGGGTGATGAATCTGGTGGTGGATATGGCACTGTTGTTCCGAATTGAGGCCACTCCAGCGTCGTTCCTTGCTGCGTAAAAGCTTCAGCCAAGGCCCTTGTGAGTCTCGTCGCAAATGTGCCCAAATTATCGTACATGGCATCGACCTTTCGTTCCAACCTTCGGAGCTGGCGATCACTATGGGTGGCACGTGCGTTCGTGGACGGGCCTGCCTCATCTGTCTGAGGGGGCTGTTGTGATGGTGCTGGAAAAGTTGAATGATGAATCCCAGTCCGTGTGGGTGTGGTACACCACCTGCCCAGTCCTCAAATTTTTCAATTGTGGCATGAGTTATGTCTTGGCTTGGGTATTGCATTTGCTCGTTGCCCTAATTGTATCCCTGATTAGCACAAAGGATGGCTACCACTGATGTGTTAGGTTTGCATAATATTCATGGGCGCAATCAAATTGCAAAATAATGCGGAAGGGTGTAAAAATCAGAGTTTAAAAATTTTATAAACCATATACCCGGATCACCCTTTATGCACAATTATTAATTAAACGAAGAATAAGAAATTATGAAATCATACCCTTGTAGAAACGAGCTTCCTCAGGTACGAGTTCACCTCCTACTTCTCCGCGATCTCCTTGAATCCACCGGGTTTGGTTCCTTCCTTTGATCAACGTTAGCCACCCATGTGTTTGGCCTCTAGAGGTGATCTACCAAGGAAAAAGAATTTTTCAAGAAGAAGGTGTATTTGGCTCAAACCCTAATTTTCTATCTCTATAGAAAGGGTGTACTCTCCCAACAATTGGAATTATGTCGTATGTTGAAAAAGTCAACAACCCCACCACCCATAATAAGACTCCTCTTATTTATAGATGTGGGCAACCCATCTTAACAATTAAGGAATTGGGTTTTATTTAATTAATTAAATTCTTTTAATTAATTAAATTCTTTTAATTAATTAAGCTCCCTAATCTTATTAGGGATAATTAATTAAACTCCTTTAACTAATTTTCCTTCCTAATCCAATTAGGAATAAATAAAATACTTATATTAAATTAATTCCTAAACTCTTTTAGAAATTAAAATAATAATAATTGTAATAATATTAATAAGACTCTCTTATTAATTTATATTTAATATTTCTAAAATATTAAATAATAAATATTAAGCTATTTAATTTATTCTATCACCATAGATTAAATTAAATATACTTAATATATTATTACGATTATGCCATTAACTTCTTAAATAATTATTCTTCCTTTTATGGTGTGACCCTTTAGGTTCTCCATTATTAAGCAGTTGTGAATAAATTAATTAGAACAATTCTAATCTTATTTAAATAAATAAATTAAATAATTAATTTATTTAAATAAATAATATTTATTCTACAATAGGATAAGCCTCCTAGCGATTAACGACTTTCCGGATAATATAGATTTCAACATTAATCATTAAAGAACCTTTGAGTAAATAGTTTACCGTATAATTCAATCCTTCCACCATACAATGTCCCAATTAAATATAAGACATGGAATTCTTTGTCAAGTCTTATTTTATTTATTCGATCCTTAAATGCACAACTCCAAATAATGCAAATTAGAAACTCCTTTCTAATTTCATTACGCTTCGCCAAGGACTACTTTGGGTTGTCATTTATCGAATCACATAGGACATTTCTCTTCTTTTATTAGAAGTGGTAGATTCTTTATTGATCATACATTATCTCCATGTACAACTTATTATACCCAAGCATACCCTTTGATATACCCTAAGGGTCTTAAGGAATAAGTCAAAGTATAACTCATCATACACAAGATACTATGATGATCTCAAGTCCAAGGATCACTTCAGACTACTATCACTACAGAATTCGTATTGATGAGCAAATAAAACTCCATTAGGTATTCCTTAGCGAGCCACGTTCGGTGAACTTATTCTCTAATAAGCACCTACATACTTGCTTTAGTGTCTCCACACAAATGATCATGAGATCAATCATCCTCATCCAATGAGCATGCAACGATGTACCATTCTATCCGGATTCACTAATCCCCAATTTAGTAATCCAATGATTGGGAACTATTTTAGTTTTAAGCTTTCTAAGAATTTAGATCTCATTAGAATGATCATCATCATTATTCTAAAAGCATTGCTTAAAACTATGGGTTTATCACATATTATAAAACAGCATTATGTAGATAATTAAAAGCCTTTAATAAATTAATACTTTTTATTAATAAATGAATAAGATTGTTACAAAGTATATGCTTTATCATCAAACATGATTGGCTTGTGTGCATACTACTTTCATGATGCGTATGGAATGCTCCCAATGGTGTCTCCCCGTAGATAACGCAGCATATTCTGATGGATGAGATGGCCAATGTCAATGTATTTCCCGATGATTATGCCCCATAGAATAATTTCCCTCTCAGCTGTGATTTCGTGTTGATGAGAGGAAGGCACGAGCCTGGCACATATGAACAGGTTTCATGCCTTTGGATAGCGGTTCAGGGATGCAGCTAGGAATATACGAGGTTGAGTTGTTCCTACTTTATAGGTCCATTTTGTACCAGGCACGCATAATTCTGCAATAATCAACTCCATGTCGGTCTCCAAATGAGCGCCGGTGACCCAATTAGCAGCCCCCGTTGACGGTGCATCAGTGATTTTGAAAATTAATCAGAGGCACGGGGTATGTAATCTATCTCGATACCACGAACCAGAGATATACCGCTCATAGTGACCTTGGCATTGGCATAAAACTCGCGAACTATGCTCATTGGAATGGGCGTTAGAGTAGCGATCGATCCCTGACCTCTCTCTCAAATTATGGCGCTAACCCGACCGTCTCCGCCCTTCCCATTGAAGCGAAACCGCTCCTTGACTAACGTCTTTGCCATAATTCGGTAATACTCTTCTTTGGGCTTCAAGTTGAGAAACTTGGTGTGATCAACAACATCCGCCTCGCTGCCGAGGAAGATGACGAGGAAGATGCAATAGAACGTGCTCGCTTAGGCCCTATTTGCTGTTGATAAAGATTGCACAGATTATATGATTGAGAATGAAGAAGAAACAATGATGCTATTGCCCTCAATTTCGTTTCTGCCCAACCAAATGAGAAACCCTAGTTTATATAGGTGAGGGAGAGCGTGGGTTTGAGCTTTGAACGTGGAGAGAATCGTGGAGATATGATTAAGAGATGTAGGCTTCAATTTGTAACTAATAGAGAGATAGAGACGTGAGTTATGGAGAGACACTGTGATGTCGCTTTTGTTTTGATTGCAAATGAGAGTCCACTTTATCTCCACCACGTTTTTAAACTGAAAAATCTTTCCACGTCTGATGTCGCGTGCGGCCGCGCGAGGTTTGAATGGGCTGGGCACGTGGGCGCGAGGTTGACAAATCTGGTCTAGTAGGAATATCGCGCGAGCGCACTGATCTGTGCTGAAATAGTTGTGCGGTCGTACATCCTTGATATATGCACTGTAACTTTTATTTTTTTAGACTTTGTAAGACAAATATACACGCTCTCCAATACACCTGAAATAACATCAATGGATCTCATCAAATCATGGTTTACTAAATTAAAATGAATGACTATTCTGTCTCCCTAATTTCCATGTAATGCATGCACGTGCTCTTCTGTGATTCGATTACGATGTCTAAGTTGATAAATGTACTCATACTATCCTAACAAGTAATTAGAATAAGCTAAACCAAACAACTTGAACTAAATAAATACTAAGTAGAGATGGAAACAATGGGTTGCGTCCCATCCAGCGCTAAGTTATAGTCAATTAGCTTGATTGTGTGGAGTCTCATGTCGAAGATAGAATCGAGGTGACTTTCTTTCTGTCCACCTCACCATCATAATCACTCTTCAATCTCTGGCCATTCACTTTAAGATGCTTGTCCGAAAGCTTATCTCATACTGCAATGGTTCCATACTGTGGATTGGTATCCAGATATTGAACAAATTTATTTAACTCTTCATCTTTCACATCTAAATTTTTAGCAATGATGCTTCTCAGTGGTTCACAATCCACTATACTCTATATTTCATCATTAAAAACCCGGTTCCCCGCATCAACCCGGAAGCATTCTTCTTCATCTGTTGGGAACTTCATTGCTTTGAAGACGTTAAAGGTAACCTCTTGATCATGCACACGCATCGTGAGTTCCCCTTTTTGCACATCTATCGAAGTTCTACCTGTGGCTAAGAATGGTCTCCCCGGTATAATTGGTATACTTTTATCTTCCTCGTAATCCAAAATGATGAAGTCAGCTGGAAAGATAAATTTGTCCACCTTCACCAAGACATCTTCAACAAGTCCCCGTGGATACGTGATGGATCTGTCAGCTAACTGTAACGCAATATTTATCGGCTTTGGAGCCGACAATCCCAACTGATTGAATACTGATAATGACATCAAATTTATGCTTGCCCCAAGATCACACAAACATTTTTCAAAATTTATCTTCCCGATTGTGCACGGGATTGTGAAACTGCCCGGATCCTTCAACTTCGGAGGTAACTTTTACTGAAGCACTGCACTGCATTCTTCTGTCAAGGCTACTGTCTCAAACTCGTCTAATCTCCTTTTCCTTGATAGTATACCCTTCATAAACTTTGCATAGCTTGGCATTTATTCCAAGTCAGCGAAAGGTATATTGATTTATAGCTTTTTAAATACCTCCAGAAACGTGCTGAATTGCTTATCTTCCCTTTTCTTATTTAATCTCTGCAGATACGGAACTTGAGTATGAATTGGTGGTACTAAAATCTTAAGCTTCTCCTCTGAACCTACTTTATCTTTCTCTTCCTACTGAACCTCAGACTTTTCCAGATTTTCTTTCTCGATGAGTTGGCTCCTACGCTTCATCTACTGCAAGTCACGCCTCCTCTTGTAATCCTCTTGGTATGCGACTTGAAGTATATGTTGTGTTTTTCCCAGATCTTAATGTTATTGATTGGCACTGTTCTTTCCCTTTTCTTCTTGGATTTGTTTCTGTATTACTTGGAAATGAACCCTGGGGCCTGTTAGTAACCATGTTCGCCATTTTCCCCATTTGAGTTTCCAGATTCTTAATAGCCACTACTTGGCTTTTGATCATAACCTCTGTATTTGCCATGTATTTCAACATCATCTCCTCTATTTTTGATTTCTTTTCTTGCTGAGGTGAAGCTAGAGTGTGATGTTGTTGTTGTTGTTGAGAAAATCCCGGCAGAAAAGGTGGTCTAGGATTAAACTGTGGCTGTGTTGGTTGTGTCTGAAACTGATTATTTGATTGAAACTGATTCTGCTGATTCCCTTGGTTATTTGACCAACTAAAGTTTGGATGATTTCGGTTGTTGGGGTGGTATGTGTTATGAAACTAACCTTGGTCTTTTCTGTAGTTGTTCACATACTGCACTGACTCTAAGTTGATAGCACATTGATCCGTCGAGTGTGACCCCGCACAAATCTCAAATACGAAGGCAACCATCTTTGTTTTACCTTCTGCCAAAGTATCTATTTTCTTTGCCATGGTCGCCATCCGTCTTGATTAATGTAAGTGTGAGATCTACCTCCAACACACCTGCAACTTTGGGTTGTGGCATCCGAGATGTAGGATTTTGAAAATCGTTCGATGTCATTGTCTTGATAAGTTTATAGGCTTCTTCATAGCTTTTTGCCTATAATGCCCCTCCTGCAGCTGCATCTACAATCGGTCTCGACTGCCATCCCAATCCATTATAGAACGTGTTGATCATCATCCAATCTGGCATACCATGATGTGGACACTTCCTTAGTATTTCTTTGTATCTCTCTCATGCTTCGTATAAGGACTTGCCCTGTTGTTTCTCAAACTGAGAGATAGTTGTCCTCATCTTTGCAGTCTTAGCCATTGGGAAGAACTTAGCTAAGAACTTCTGTGCTAAGTCCTCCCATGTTGTTATAGATCCTGCTGGCAAAGAATGAAGCCAACTTCTTGCTTTATCCCTCAATGAGAATGGGAATATCCTAAGTCTGATAGCATCCTCCGTCACACCGTTGTATCTGAATGTATCACAGATTTCGATGAAACTCAACAGGTGTTCATTTGGATCATCTGTAGCGGCACCCCCAAACTGCATCGAATTTTGTACCATCTGAATAGTGCCCATTTTTATCTTGAATGTATTGGTTGCTATCGCTGGTCTGACGATGCTAGACTGTAGTCCATTAATATTGGGCATGGAATTTTCCTTCAGAGCCCTATGCTCCTCTCTTTGCTCTTCTCCTTGTGCCTCGGCTGCCATATTAGCTGTCGTACTTTCTAACTGTGCTTGTAAATTTCTACGAACACTTGCTTTCCAACCTCTCCCGTTTATGTTGTCCTGAACAAGTGTTAAGTCAGGGTTGGATGACCGCGTGCACATAAAAATTTATCCAAATTCCTGAAACAAAAACTGAAATGAGATAAGACTAGAATTGTCTAAGTCATACAATATAGCTTAAAACTAATGTTAATAATAATAAATTAAAGCGCCTCTTAAGAATTCTGCCACCAAAAACTTGTTGCCTCTTTTTTAGTCTTAACAAAAGAGCTCTAACTCATGCAAGCATACATGTGTCAATAAATAATACAGAGCAAGTAAAATATTGATCCCACAGAGAAAGTTGTTTAATTTAAATCACTATGCATTAATTAAATCACTATATTAATATGCTCAAACTAACGACTAAGATTGGTTGTTTACTCTAATCGCAAATAATAACTAAAACAATAATAAAGATGGAATAAATCAAATCTGACGTAATGGGATCCTAACTTCTTTTAATATTTTATTTAATCACCACTATCATGCATGACTTGTTCACATATCACAGGAAAGTAGCCAAGAGCACTAAAAGAGTTATAGCCATTTTTTAATGCACTAAAACCTACTTACACAGCATCCACAGATGATAGACTCTATGTAATCATCAATATAACCAAAATCACTATATGACCATGTGAAATTGCATATATATTGAATTTAAGTACAAGCTCTTATCTTAACTCATACGGTGAAATAGTATATGCCTATCTGGTTCACGAAATACACAAGCCATATAAAACAGCCCCATATACTTATATTATCATGATTACAATCCATGCTTGCATGTTCATTGTCAATTCCATACAAGTACTGAAACGAATGGAGATCAAGAATTCATACATGCAAAATAATCATGATAGACATCCCATATGATATGTAAAACAATCCAGCATTCAAGCATGCAATCAAACTACATATTAAAATCCGTTAGAATCCCATAATAGAGTTTAGTTCATGACTGAACCAAAAGCCATTATGGGATCAAATCTAAACATGATTAATATGCAAACAATTGAAAGGTGAAAGGTAGAAATAATTAAACCCAATTGCTGAATATTATTCACTATTCAAATCCTCATATGAATCCAACAAATACTAATAATAATCTCCTCTAGTAGAAAATCCCAAGAAGAAGTAGAAAAGTAGAGTTTTGGCCTCCTTCTGAGTTGGAATCTCTCCCAGAGAGTAAACCCTAGTTACGATGTTCAAAATACATAAAAACTAAATAATCATTCATAATCCTCTGATACCAGTCAGATATATCGTTTTAAAAACCAATTACAACCATTTTAATTAAACATTAAAATAAACAACTCACCAATGATTAAGCATCGCGCGCGGCCGCGTGAACCCCCAGTGTAATCCTCTCACGGGCGCGCGACTTGCAGTGTGTCATGATGTCCGGTAGGATTCTCGTAAATGCGGTAGCGTTCCCATGCTTATCTGCCGCATACGACTTACGTGACTTTTGAATCCACGGTTCTCACACTTTGACCGATCTACTCCTCATTGTTCATTTCTTTGTTCATCTCTGCTGAGTCTCTGCTCCACTATATTCTCATGCCACGCCGCCTCAGCTGTACCTCGCTTCATGCGTCCATTCGCCTCGTGCCCTCTAAGTCCACCAAATTAGGCCGATTCCTGCACTTTTTCACCAAAAGGAGTTTTAAGTATATGCAATGCAAACTAACATGAAATGCAGCTAAAACATACTAAAATGTTCTTGAGATGGGCATAGGTCGCATTAATTGGTACTCCTTAAGTAGGTATAAATCCCACTTATCACTACCCCATCAGAGATGTCACTTTTATGCCTCGGGCAGGTCGAAGACTTTATTTCCTCCTTCGAATTACTCGATCAAAGGTTGTCCTTTTGCATCGATGCTCTCAATAAGCTCTTGTCCAAATATCAACCTTCAGATTAAACCGTTGCCAATGCTTTAATCTTCAGCTGTTCGAACTCTACGATTTTTATGCATGTCTTCTTGGACCTGATCGTAGTGTCTTGTTGACTAGTAGAGACAACACTACGATCTTGAAGAGTGTTGATTGGATCTTCAATGTAGAACACCTCTTCCTTCTCTTGTGCAGTGCTTCAACACTTCTATTTGCCTTAATAGCTCTCAGATACTGATGGCTTGACTTCTTTGTTCTGGCCCCTTTTGAATAGCAAGACACTTCAGATTTGTGTTGTGTCTAGCTTGCTTTCTCCTTGTGATCTCCCATTCACTTATCATCAATGAACTGACCCAATGCTTAATCACTTTAGCCTTGTTCTTCTGATGTTGTCTAGTATCTCTGTGTGCACTCCATCATTTCTTTCTTTGTTTGGCAAATACTACGATCCTGGTTACTTCCAAGATCGTCGTCTTCCGCTCTACTTGGCGACTCTTGAACTTGTCGACTTTCCTTAGTCGATTCCATGAAGTCTTCTTCGATCTCCTTGTGGAAGACTTCATCTCGAATGGCTTCACAACTCAATCTTGATACTGATTGGGTTGGTGCTTAGATCTTCTGTTAGCTTGAATGCCATTCGTTGAGTGCTCTTTGATTTCCTTCATGTGGGATGTATCTATGCAGTGCCAACCAGAGGCTTCATTCATTTGGATATTCTGGGAGTGCTCATTCGTTGAGAATCATATTTACTCTATGATTCTACCTTGGCATTGTGGGCACATCTGTTGAGGTCTTAGTTCTGTACTCTACGATTCAGCTTTGGCTGTGCAGACACTATGACTTCGAGATTAGATCTTGACACTCTACAATTTCTGTCGTGGTACTTGTTGTCTTCATCTGATGTTGCTCGACTATGATCTCTGCCTCTAGTATGATCAGTAGACTCTACGACTCTGAGTGTAGTCTACGATTCTTGACTTGGCTTTTGGCAGATACTCTACTCGGCTACCGTGGCGGTTTGTCTCTATGATTTTGAACATGACTTCCTCAGCAGACTGCGGCCCTGAGGAATTTCTTCTCGACACACTACGATCCTTTCCTCGTCTCTTCTGGCAGTCTACGAACTCTGAGATCTACTATCTTGCAGACTACGATTCTGCCTCGATAGCTCTCGAGTTTTCCTCGACTCTCTGGCAGACTCACGATTTCAGTGCAAAGGTTTCGACGATCGACAAGCCTATCTATTACATCATAAGATCAACCTAACATGCTTGATCTTTCTATATTTATTGTCCTTGTACATCATTTCTTTTTAAGGACTTTACAAAGCTGTTTTGCTTATGTAGGATCAACCTAACACATTCGATTAATTCATTCTAAGTCCTTATACATATGTTTCCATTATCTATCAAAGGACTTTACAACTTTTCTTAATGCAAGCATACTTGCATATTCATTCATTCATATATATATATATATATATATATATCATAATCAAATCATATGTAAATAGGAATATCATTCACATGCATATTCCTGACAATCTCCCCCTATTTGATTATGATAAAAACAATAAGTGCATATGCATGCTATGAATGAATCTTATATACAGTGAGCAACTGTATTTCTAAGACAGATAATCATGAATGTCATTTATAAGAATATGGAATTTAATACACTATGACATTTTACATCCTAGATCCAGAACATACCTAACTAGTTAGAGATGTACCTCTTTGGTTTTATATATGCTTCCAGGATGTCTGTTGATCAGCTATTCATCTGTTTGATTTCTTTGCTCTTGCTCACCCTGGGATGTGGACTTCACTTCTTCTTCTTCTTACTCCCCCTCAGCCTTTGCAAATACAGGCTCGTCATCCTTTGGCTCTCCCTTAGATGATGACCCGGCTTCTTCTTCTTCTATCTTTGGCTCATCATCCTTTGGCACCCAGCTTCTTCTTCTTCTTGTTTCCTTTTTCTTTCCTTGCCTTTTCTTGAATGCCTCTTACTCTGCCTCATTCTATACCTCTTTTTCTCCCCCTTTTTGTCATTAATCATTTGGGAGAGCTGCTCCATGTTGGACATAAGCTGCTCCATCAAGTAGGAGGAGTTAGCAACTTCAAACTTGAGTTCCTTTTGGCCTAGCTCAAGTGGCACTGAGAAAGATTGATTCATGTTGTCAATCTTGTCAAAGAGGACTTGGAGTTGTTCTTCATTTGCCTTCTTCGCTCGTAGTGCATCTGCCTTCTGATCATTCATGGCCTTTAGATAGATGTGATCTCTTTCTCTAATTTTGAGAGATACATCAGCCATCGTTGCTTGGAGTCTCTCTTGAACTGAATTATCTTCTGTTGTTATCAACTTCTTTGACTCTTCAGTGAATAGAGATATCTTCTTAGTTAGTTTATCAGAATTTTTCATCAGCTCCTTCTCCATATGCATTTGATCATCTAGTTGGGCATCCTCTTGTTGACCGCCAGTTTGGTCTCTACGATTTTCATCCTTGGACAAATTTTCAAAAGTTTTGAGGATCTAAAAAAGTGTTGAGTACTAATTACTATTGGAGGCTGAAGGAAGGTCATATAGCTAAGCTTGGGCAGATGGAGGCTTCTCAATTTGGGTTTGAACATCATCAGTGGTAGAGTGAACAGACTCTACGATTATCCCCTTGGCCATTATCCTTCTGCCTTCAATGTCCACTCTGCGATCAAAGGGAATATAGTGGTTTCAAGCATGTCTATATATTCAGTAATGAGGCTTGTCTTTGATTATCATTGTTGTATAATTCTTCACCCTTGGGATGTTTTGAGGCACTAGCTCTAGGCTTGGAGTTTCTGAAAGTACTTCTTGTGGTTTACTCAAGACTCCCTCCGCTATTTTTCTGTTAGTCCTCGCTGGAGAAATGACAAGATGGTCTTCAGATTCCACTGATTCCTGATGTGTAGAACCAGGATCTTTCTTCATTTCTTCTTTTTTAGAGCTTAAAACCTTCTGATCATTTCCATCAATGAATCCTTCTTGCTGCATTTCATTTTCAGAACCTTCTTCAGCAAGATCTTCCTCTGATTCATCTTCTTCATTAGTGGTTCCATCTTCAACACTTACTTCTTGTGATACAGACTCATCATCACTTAATTCAATGACAGCATTGGAGTGATCATTTTTCCTTTTGGAAGAAAAATTAGCAAGTAATATGTAGCTCTTTCTTCTTGTTGAAGGTTCAGCTATAGGAGTTTCAGACTCCTCTTCTTCGTCAGACTCCGAAGCTTCTGTATCATCAGACAAACTTCCTTGATGTTCAACAACAGTGGGGGCAATTCTTCTTCTTCGGACTCAACATCTTTTGAGCCATCATGTGAACTTGTTGGAGCATTATCAGTAGGGGATGGAGTTGGTTCAACTTGTATCTTGTCTTTATCATCAAAGTGAATGCTCTAAGAGTTAGCCACAGGACTTGTGCATTCTTCTTCATCAGCAGATGATGTATTCTCTTCCATTAATCAAGCTTCACCTTCATTACTGGATTTGGTCTGTGGGGACTCAGCCTTGAGACTATCAGTTGACTTCTCTTCTTCTGAATCTACATCATTTTTTTCGTCAGACGTACTTTCTTGGTAAATTGAGACTGGTCTATTTTCCACCTTAGCTTTCTTACTGGATGGCCCTTGAAGTAATCTGTTACTTCTCCTCTTTGTGGTCTCTATAGTTACGACCTTTTTATCCTTGTCTTCTGTGGAAAAAATTCTTGGCAAAGACTCAGCTTTTTTCACGCCTTTGGATTTCTTTCTGGCTGGTGTGATTGCTGTTGGTACAGAGTCACCAGACTCAGAACTTTCTACCTCTTTTGCCTTCCTCTTCTTTGTAGAGGCCTTGCTGCTGCTTCTAGTTGTCAGCCTCCTGTTTTCCTTGGGATTTTTCTTCCAGTTCACAAACAGTTTTGGAGACATTACTTTGTGAACATTTAAGGGCTCTCCTTCATCATTCTTGATTTTGCTTCCCAGCTTCTTCTTTAGCACTATACTCAATAGTCTTCCATGAAATACCTTTGTCAGGGGGTTTTCTGTAGACCTCTTCAACCTAGCCTTTTCTACCCATTTGGAGATCTGATCAAACAGGATAACTCCAAAGTTGATTCGTTTCTTCAAAACTATAGCAGACATGATTTTCAACTGTTGATCAAGTACCGTGTCGTGTGCAGTGTCCTTGCATAGTATACACTTGCCCGCTATCTCAGCAAGGAACTCGAATTCTTCTGGAAACTCATTTTTCTTCATGTCCTTTAGATTAGGGTTTATTTGCTACCGCATTAGCCTCTTGCCTTCTTCAATGTCTACTTCATCCAGGTTTATCAGACCTTGGTTGGGAAACCCTAGGCATTGATTGATGTTTGATGCTCTTATCTTCAGACTTGATCCTTTCACCTTCATGGTCAGAAGCCCATAATTTATCGAAGCATTTAAGTAGAACTACTTTACTAGCTCTGTGTAGACTGGAGTGTCGGCCTCCAAGCACTCAGAGAACCCAGCCGTCTTTACGAGCTCAAGTATATCCTTGAACTTCGTTTCTGATTCTTTGAACTTTTTGAAGCCGAGTTGGATTCCTTTTATAACTCGCCATTCTGCCATTTGAAAAGTTCAAAGTATATGAGTTCTTACATACGTTTACATAACATCTTTCCAAACTGTATTAGAACTTATCTCCTTTTAATCTGAATGGTTGAGCAATTGTCCGGTTCTTCCAAGCTCACCATGAGCTAGTGTAATCTGGTAGGACTGCGATTGTTGAGTTTGCTTCTACGATCGCTGAGGTTGCACTACGATCATTGAGGTTGCATCACAATCGTTGAGTTCTCTTCAAACTCTACTCTACAATCGTTGACTATCTTGGTCCTTGAGATGAACTTGATTAAGCAATCCTTATGTGTTAAGGTAGCTCAGGAAGGGCCAACCTCTTAGATTGAGCTAAGGGTCAAGTTTGTCCCTGAGGCGATTTCTAGATGAAGTACTTTATAAGTGATTTGCACTAATATCTCATTTGACATTTTCTAGTAAGGAGGCCCTCTGCCAATTTTAGACAATTGTATATGCTATAATCGTGGTGTCCTCCTGCTCTTACACTACGATCAGATGTTTGATCATAGGCACTCCACAATTTTGAGTTGGGTGGCTGAAAGGTTATCAGTAGTACGTTTTGAGACGTTCCTACTGACTATGGATCTTCATTTGGTTCATCAGCCATAAAGTTTTGGGACTCTGTAGCTGGTACACTGCTTCATAGTATATCTTAGTGCTGTTGTTTCTTAACACATCACTGCTTCCCCATGTTCATACTATCTTCTCAGTGAGGTGTGATTTCCTTTTCTTCATGTGCGTTAAGAGACATTTTTGCATGCTTCTTTCTGACTAGAATCACCACTGACAGTTAAATCTGTTTTAATCGTAGACATGGATATCTCCAGGACTGATCATTCTATGATCATTTATCAGCACTACGAACGTAGTCTTCTTTGTTAGCATGTGCTCGTTGAGTTCTGCTCCCGTACTGAGTTCCTCGTGCTTGATGCTCGATGATCCTCTGTGATGAGCTTCCTTGAGGATTCTTCCATTATAACATGATTTGCATGCTTGAGCATATAAGACCCTTTCCATCTTTGGTTGAATGGCCTGCTTCCATATAAGTATCAGCAGCCAAGTAAGCTTCATTTGAATTAGCTCATCAGGTCTTCAAGGACAGTCTTTGACATATAGGAATATTATCAGAGTCATTTCTGAACAGTCTTAAGCCTTCTGTTGGTTGAATCTTTCTTTAACTGAAGTCTCTTATTTCATCTTCCTTAGTGTGGTCAGATAGACCAAGTACCTGTAGGTTAGATATATTTCTATTTTATTACCCATAGTTAAATGGGTCCTGCTAAGTTAGTTTCAAAAACCATATTCCTCATATATTATAAATAACATCATATTGATCACCAATAATCAAATTCATGCATGCAGCTAATTTGGATATTACATTTTGAGATGCATGATGGTGAGTGTGTGTACAATTTGTCATTTTAACAAAGCACTCTTTTCATTTGATGGTTTCATCATTTCCTTGGTTATGTTCACAAAGTTTAAATGTTCACAGAGTGAGAATCAACTCTATGATTTATGAGTTTCTAGTTGATTCATGGAGGTGATCAGTTTCTACAAATCATCAAGATGCTCTTGTAGAACTGATCATACTATGTAGGTTATCAAACACTTAGAACATAGGTTCATACAACCTATCAGCAAAGATTACTTCACATAAGATTAATTTAACCTATGATGTTCTTATGATCTATTTCAGATTTCTTTCAAGATGTCATCTTCAACCTAAAACTTGTATGGAGTGAAAGTTTGTAAGCATTTGGGTTTCCAACCTCAGTGTACGTTCTCTCTTCACCTTTTTAGGTAGATTATGATTTCTTGACAAGATGTTGTTATAGTGCATAAGGAGGTGTAACATGATTTATACAATTATATTAGTGAGGAATCGTACCTTTCTACTGTCAATTTCTTAATAGCCATTTATCTTAGACATACTGAGGTTAGGCATTGATGTGCATAGTTTCTCATTTGCTCCTGATAGCTTGTTGCTCCTTTTTACCTTCAATCAATCAGTCGTGGTCTTGAGGATGCATGCTAGGAAGATCTCAGCATCTTTAGTTCTTTGACATCCTAGAGTTCACAAGGTTTACATCCAGCTCTTAGCATGTATGGCATTTTCATCTTTTCAGGCGGGAGGATGTTAGACTCTTTTCTGTTGATGTCGTGTGAGATTTCTAGCCTGATCTTCAGACTACAAGATTGACTGTGGGTAGAGATTGGTCTTGTTGATATGGCACTCAAGAGCATGGACCAATCTGAGCAGCTTCAGGTGTATATACACATTTACCTGTTCACAATATTTCCAACGTGTGTGCTCATCTGCATATAACAAATGACTTACTACTAAACTAAGTTTAGAATAATGTTTATTCCTAAGATCAGACTTAAAGCGATTAGCTTTTGAATATAGCATGAGAACCTGCTTTGATACCAATTGTTAGTTCCTAGTAGACACAATATAGATCTAGAAGGGGGGGTTGAATAGATCCTTTTTAAATTCAAATATTTTTCTCATTTATTTTGTATAGCTAGTGTTTTAGCATATGACAAACATAAGAATCTTTTCAAGCACAGCGGAATAAGTAAAAAATCTCATTCATTGATATATTCATAATCATACATACATTGTTCGTAGAGTTAGTTTAGTTGTAAGCAGTTAAAACATACATAGCAGTTATAGCAGTTAATGTACATAATGTAAATGACATAAAGTAAAAGACACAAGGGGTTTTAAGTGGTTCAGAGACTCGAGCTCCTAATCCACTCTTCTGCTTTCAACTAGCAGGATTTCCACTAAGGAAGGGCAACACTCTGAATCACTAATATTCCTTCAAGGCTAGCAGCCTTGGGACTTCAGTTCACTAAGAATTCTTCAAGTCCAACAGGCTTGGAACTTCATTTAGTCCCTCCGGACAAGGACCCCTCAGGCCCTGGCTTCTTGTTGTTGAGTTATTTGTTTGTTTGTTGGAGTTGGTGCTGAGCTGCTAAGATGTCTTTATGCTCTAAACATCTTTTGTACTTAGCCGTTTGGCATCCTTGAAGTGCAGTTGAGTGTTGCATGATGCTCAGCTTCTTCAGTTACTCAACCTCTTCTGATGATCCCTTGATGAACTGCCTTGAAGATCATTGTTCTTGATACTTGATGGCTGCACATGATGGGTTGTTAAGATGACTGTAAGCTCTTCTGCTAGGTACTTAGAAACTTTCTTATGCTTGCCACCATGATGACTTTGGTGATCTTCTTTCTTGATACTTGATGCCTTCTCATGATGGACTTGCTAAGTTAACTGTAGGCTCTTCTTTCTCTGGTACTTAGAGTCTTCCCATGATGGACATCAAGATGACATTGATGCTCTTCTTTCTCTCGGCAGCTCTGAACACTCTTCTTGTAGTAGAACTCTCACTTCTACTTCTTTCTTTTTTCTGTCTCTAAGTGTTCTTGGTGGATCATTGAGTGAGCCTTCAAACCTTCATTGGTCACTCACTATTTTTATTGGTTAGATCAGTCCACCAAATCTCTAAGCTCAACAACTCCAGCAACCCTTGATCTTTAAAGCTCTAGCTAATTTATACTATTTCCTAATCTTTCCGTTGGAAAGTAGCCGTTGAAAGCTCTTTGAATTGCTTCATAGATCCCGAGTTGTTTGGTGTAGACTGTTGATATGACATGTCATGACTTTCTAACACCGCAGTCTATTGTTTCACCTACCCCATCAGAGATGTCACTTTTATTCCTCGGGCAGGTCGAAGACTTTATTTCCTCCTTCTAATTTCTTAATCAGAGGTTGTCCTTTTGCATCAATGCTCTCAATAAGCTCTTGTCCAAATATCAACCTTCAGTTTGAATCATTGCCAATGCTTCAATCTTCAGCTGTTCGAACTCTACGATTCTGATGCATGTCTTCTTGGACCTGATCGTAGTGTGTTGTTGACTGGTAAAGACAACACTACAATCTTGAAGAGTGTTGATTGGATCTTCAATGTAGAACACCTCTTCCTTCTCTTCTGCAGTGCTTCAACACTTCTATTTGCCTCAACAACTCTCAGATACTGATGGCTTGACTTCTTTGTTCTGGCCCCTTCTGAATAGCAAGACACTTCAGATTTTTGGCGTGTTCAGCTCGCTTTCTCCTTGTGATCTCTCATTCACTTATCATCAATGGACTGACCCAATGCTTAATCACTTTATCCTTGTTCTTCAGAAGCTGTCCAGTATCTCTGTGTTCACTCCATCAGTTCTTTCTTTGTTTGGAAAACACTACGATCCTGGTTACTTCCAAGATCATCGTCTTCTGTCTACTTGACAGCTACTGCACTTGCTGACTTTCATTAGTCAGTTACTAAAGTCTTCTTCTGATCTCCTTGTGGAAGACTTCATCTCGAATGGCTTCACAACTCAATCTTGATATTGATTGGGTTGGTGCTTAGATCTTCTGTTTGCCTGCATGCCATTCGTTGAGTGCTCTCTGGTTTCCTTTAGGTGGGATGTATCTATGCAGTGCCAACCAAAGGCTTCATTCCTTTGGATATTCTAGGAGTGCTCATTCGTTGAGAATCGTATTTGCTCTACGATTCTACCTTGGCATTGTGAGCACATCTGTTGAGGTCTTAGTTCTGCACTCTACGATTCAGCTTCGGCTGTGCAGACACTACAACTTCGAGATTAGATCTTGACACTCTATGATTTCTATCGTTATGCTTGTTGTCTTCATCTGATCTTGCTCGACTACGATCTCTGCCTCTGATACGATCAGTAGACTCTATAACTCTGAGTGTAGTCTACGATTCTTGACTTGGCTTTGGCAGATACTCGGTCGGCTCGTAAGCAGACTGTCTCTATGATTCTGAACATGACTTTCTCAGCAGACTGCAGCCCTGAGGAAGTTCTTCTCGACACACTACGATCCTTTCCTCGTCTCTCCTGGCAGTGTACGAACTCCGAGATCTACTATCTTGCAGACTACGATTCTGCCTCGATAGCTCTCGAGTTTTCCTTGACTCTCATGGCAGACTACGATTTCTGGTGCAGTGCTCGACGATCAAACAAGCATATCTATTACATCATAAAATCAACCTAACATACTTGATCTTTCTATATTTATAGTCTTTGTACATCATTTCTTTTTAAGGATTTTACAAAGCTATTTTGCTTATGTAGGATCAACCTAACACATTTGATCAATTCATTCTAAGTCCTTATACATATGTTTCCACTATCTATCAAAGGACTTTATAGCTTTTTTTAATGCAAGCATACGTACATATTCATTCATATATATATATATATATATCATAATCAAATTATATGTAAATAGGAATATCATTCCCATGCTTATTCCTGACAGGTAGGGGGTAAGACCGAACCAGGAATGGCTGCCTACGTACTCCTATTAAAGAGGAGATCAAGTCTGCGTAGTTCGAACCTGGTGTGGAGGTTCAACATTGTATGTGGCAAAGTGGTGTAAAGATGTTTTTGTTGTTTTTGTTTTGTAGTGAGAAGGGTGTAGAAATGTTTTTTGTTGTTTTTGTTTTATTACGACTGGACCATATAAAATGGCTTCCTACGTACTCATGTGTATCAAGGAGATCAGGTCGGCGTAGTTCACCCCATGTTCAGGACGGTTTGCAGCCAAAAAGTTTAATCCCCTATACAGGATAAACTAAAGGTGTGAAAAGTTTGATCCATGGTGGGACAAACTGTAGGTGTGAAAAGTTTTATCCCTAGTGGGACAAAACTGCAGGTGTAAAAAGTCTTAACCCTGGTGGGACAAAACTGTAACATTCCAAATTTTTTTAAATGTAAATTATAAATATTTATTGATTTATATAAATATTTATTGGATGTGTTTATTATTGGATAAATAATTGTTCAATTTGATTAATTTGATTTAGTTAATTATTTATTTGTTAAATAATTAATGTGTTATGTGGATTGAGTTATGTGATTAAGTGAATTATTTAATAAATTGTTATTTGAAGTAATTAATTAATTAAGTATGAAAACTTAATTAAATAAGGTGTGACAAATAACTATATTATAAAGAGTTATTAAAATAAATTAAAGTAATTTTAATTTAGTTTTGCCAAACAAGGTTTAAGTATATTAATCCTTTAATTTTTAAATGGTTTGCCAAACAAAGCCTTATGACTTTTGGGTTTCTTTTGAATTTAAATTATTAATAAAATAAATAAAATATAAATAATATATATATATTTGGTAATTGATAAACTTATTGGTATGTTTAATACAGTCGTCAGTTTCCAAACGTTTGAAAAATAAAGCGTGCATTGGTTTTATTTTTAGTATACGTATAGTGTGAATTGGTTTGGCTATCATTTTTACGCTTTGAGTTATCTGCTAAACTGAGAGAAGAAAAGAAGAGAGTTTGAGAGAGAACCTGAGAGAGAGAAAGTATCAGTGATTAACAAAGATAGTCTAAGCAAACAAAAAGGTGTGTTTCTCTAACCTTAATATAGGTACACACACACACACACACACACACATATATATATATATATATAGTGTTTCATGATGCCTAACGTATTTGTGTTCTTCAACTTCACTGTGTATAAGGTTTTTACAAAATTCTTGTTAACTATGTTTTAGTAATTGTTATACTAGCATATATTGATAGGTGATTTTATGTTTAACATATATATAAGATTTTATGCTAATTACGTGTTAAAGAAAAAGGAATTTGGATTTACAGTGAGTAAATATGCACGTATATAATTTGTAGAAATATCAAAATTAGTGTATGCTAATTGAGAAATTGAACTATATATGTAAAATTGGTTTATATGTGGGTATGTTGGTGTTTTAAAGGAATCAAATTGGATTTTTACAGACTTACAATGTTCACTGTGATTATCAACTGTCGGTAATGGAGTTTGAGTTTTAAAATATGGTTTCAAGGATTAAGTTTTCTAAAATCGTTGTTTAATGGTTGGTCGTTGGTATATTGATGATTTTTAACATTCATGGGTAATTTACGTGAAGTCGTACATGTTAATTGGTGTTAATCGTTGTTAAAAATTAAGACAGTAGCTTTGCTCTGTTCTTCGTTTTGTATTCTATGAGTTTTGGCGCCCCAACGCCAAAATCCACGCTTACTCAAGTCTCGAGCCTTAGCGTAAAATCAATACTTTACCAGACTTCATTACGCAATACTGTCAAGTCGGTCGTGAGATCATACCGCCTTAAATACCATGAAGTCTCTATATAACTCTCACGTCGAAGTTACCACATCAATACAGAATTTACCACGATTCAAATGTGGCACCGCGGCGCCATTTAGCAGAATGCTCAGAAATGACTTTTGTCTTGCACAGAAGTCTGAAAGTTTTAGTTGTAATGCTATATGACCAAATAATTCTGTTATTTTAGTATTGTAATGTGTTGAACGAACATGGTGTTAATACCTAATGAGTTTATTATCGTTTAGGAATATAAATTGATTACATGGTTAGACATTTAAACCATACATGATGTAGTTTTTATAATGACTAATAATGTCATGTTAACATATGTATATAGGGTATTGTGATTTGGATATTAACGGTTAAATCTACGCGCAAGGCAAGTTCTTTAACTCTACTTTTATAATAGTTGAGCAAGTTTTCTAATCCTAAATCTTCGTTATGCAAATTTCATAATTCTATACTTTATTGAGTAAAAGTACTTTCATTAAGCAACTTGATTATATCTAGTTATTCATGATGATACAAGTTTCCCATCTCCACACTTTCGTCGAACAAGTTGTTATGATTATGCAAGTTTTCCTAACTCAAAACTTGTTATATTAGAATGCAAGTACCTTTATTCTGTTGAACCAGTTTATTGTTCAAGTTATTCTTTGTTAGGCATGCTTGATATTGAGTTCTAAGATGTAACCTTAGCTTAGTATTGTTCAAAGCAGGGTATGATAGATTATTCAATTGTTATGCTATTAGATTATTCCTAAAGCATGAACTTAGAATGCAATGTTTATTCAGTTATGATTATTCAATAACATAGTGATATTATCTTTTATTCAACTAATCCTTAGTTGATGTCCGTTGAATTCCAAATTACCTTGAAGTGTATCCAAACCAAACTGACTTTGGTGCAGACTTGTACTCTAAATACTGAGATGAACAACCCTATTATTAGGGGTTGCACTTAGTTTTATTCTTTGTCTTTGAAATGTTTGTATACAATACATGTACGAAGGATTGATCCCCCTAAGTACCTTTGAGTCCTTATAATTATTTAATTGTTAAAGTTAAAGTTGAAAAATTACTTATAATCGTGGACATGGTTCGTGTTCACTAGACCCTCAAATGAATGTTATGATTTTTTGAATGTTAATAGAACGTATTGTTCAGTTCTATTAAGCCTAGTATATGGCAAGTGATGTAAAGGTTAAAGTTTTATTTATTGTTATTCCAAGTGAGCCTTGTTTGCTCACTCTTGCCTGTAAAATTTCTTACAGCTAAAGCTGAAAAGGGTGACGTACCTAGCACCAATAAGGGAAAGGGAACGATAAACAAGTACTGAAGACTTGTAATAGTTTTGATAGTTTTATTATCAGACTTTGGTTTAAAGATTGTAATAAAGTTTATTTAATTTTCTGCATGAATGATTTTTGTAAAGGTTAGATAACCTGGGAAATTTTATTTAATGTAATCCTGTATGGGCAGGTTTATTTATTCAATTTATATTATGATTGGGTAGTATTAAATGATTGTTTTATTTAAGTGAACACCAAATCTAGAGGTAATGATGTACCAGGATTTGGGGGTGTCACAAAAACTACACGTGTGAAATGCTTTGAAATCAAAGTTGAGTAGAAGATCTGCTGATCCGAAACCAGGCTGCTGGTTGGAAATTATGATCGTCCCTGATGGGGAAAATGGGTGAGAAAAAAGGTTGTATATAGTGAGGTTTTAGAAAACCTAAAGTGACTAGGGATCTGGTGATCCAAACCCAAGATGTTTGCTTGCTGGTAACTTCAGACATAGTACCGTTTCACGGTGTCCGAGTTGATAAGCTGTGGAAATTCATTGCCATTTATTTCCTTTAGTTTGAGAGCACCTCATGTCAGTACCTCCTTGACAACAAATGGACCTTCCCAGTTTGGGGCGAATTTCCCTTTGGACTGATCTTGGTTGTCAATGATCTTCTTCAAAACCAAGTCATGTTGTCTAAACTGTCGTAGCTTGACTTTCCTATTGTAGGATCTGACTATCCTTTGTTGATATAATTGACCGTGGAAGATAGTAGCGGTTCGCCTTTCATCTATTAGAGATAATTGGTGATACCTATCTTGTAACCATTGGTCTTCATCTAGCTGAGCGTCTATCAACACTCTGAGGGATTCCATTTCCACTTCTATGGGGAGCACTGCTTCCATCCCATAGGTTAATGAGTAGGGGGTTTCCCTAGTGGAAATGCGCATTGATGTTCTGTAGTCTAACAAAGTCAGAGGCAATAAGTCAGACCATCCATTATGATTGGCGGACATCCTTTGCATGATCTTCTTGATGTTTTTGTTAGCCGTTTCAACAGCACCATTCATCTTTGGACGGTAGATGACGGAGTTGAGATGTTTGATATGGAATTTATTTCATAACTCCTCCATCATTTTGTTGTTGAGGTTCTTAGCATTGTCTGATACATTTACGTCTGGTTGTCCATATCAACAAATGACATTATTTCTGATGAAAACAATGATGACTTCTTTAATGACCCTAGGGAAGGAGGCTGCTTCTACCCATTTGGTGAAGTAGTCGATCATGGTGAAGCTAAACCGATGCCCATTACTGGCTTTGGGCTCGATGGGCCTGATCACGTCCATTCCCCATATTGAGAAGGACCAAGGTGAACTCATATTGTGGAGCTCCCTTGGAGGGGCGTGGATAGAATTCCCATAAATTTGGCATTGGTAACATTTCTTGACGTAATCATCACAGTCAGCTTTGAGAGAGAGCCAGTAATGCCCTATTCTGAGGATCTTCTTTACAAGTAGGGGGGCGCTCATGTGTGGGTCACATACTCCACCATGGATTTCATCCATGAGCCTTTGAGCTTGGTCCTTGTCCAGACATCTGAGGAGACCTAGTCCTGTATCTCTTTTGAAGAGTGCATCTCTGCTCAGGTAGAATTTCATAGCTAGTCGATGGATCCGCCTTCTTTCAGTTGGGCTAGCCTCAGCGGGTGTAGATCCATCTTGTAAGTACTCCTTGATATGCTGATATCAAGGGTGTTGGATGAGAGGTAGCTCATCCGATACTTCTCCAATGTAGTTCCTTGTCAAGTATGTTGATCGAGGAGGCCAAGGTTACAAGCGCATCCGTAAAGTCATTCCTATTCCGAGGAATGTGGAGGAAGGATATTTCTTCAAACTCTGAGGCCATCTGTAGAACCTGCCGATGGTAAGGCAGCAAATGTAGTTCTTTGGTGTGATAGATTCATGTGGTTTGTCTGATTACCAATTCGGAATCCCCAAAGATAATTAACCATCTGATACCCATTGATTGAGCAAGTTTTAGCCCCATAATACAGCCTTCATACTTAGCTGTGTTATTGGTGTTGGCAAACTACAATTTGACGGCGACAGGATGCTGCTCCCCCATAACGGATACTACAACTACTCCTGCTCCAGAGCCTTTTATGTTTACAACTCCATTAAAATACATCTTCCATGATTGGTGTGTATCATTTTGATGGTGTTGCTGAACTATCATTACCCCTTCTACAGGGAAGTATGTTTCCAAGGGTTTGAAATCCCCTGAAGGTGAGGCAGCCAGTTGATCCAGAATTCCTTGACCTTTGATAGACTTTTGCGTCATGTAGACGATGTCAAATTGTTATAGGATTAACTGCCATCTGGACAGTCGTCAATTCAACATGGGTTTACTGAACACGTACTTGAGAGGATCCACGCGGGATATGAGATGGGTTGTGTGACCATGGAGGTAATGTTGTAACCTCATGGAAGCTTATACTAAAGCACAACAAGTTTTCTCAATCAGAGTGTACTTGTGTTCGCTGCTGCTGAATCTTTTGTTGAGGTAGTAGATAGCTCGCTCTTGGCCTCTATCGTCTTTCTATCCCAGCATGCAGGTCATGGCATTATCATTGATGGACAGGTACATAAACAGGGGAACATCTTCCCTGGTTGGTACCAAAACAAGAGCTTTGACTAGCTGCTCTTTGATTGTAAGGAAGGCTTTCTGACACTCATCATTCCATTTTATGGAGGAGTTCTTCCTTAAAAACTTGAAAATAGGCTCACAGGTTGCTGTGAGTTGGGAGATGAATCTGCTGATGAAGTTGATTCTTCCCAAAAATCCCCATATTTCCTTTTCTGTCTGAGGAATGGGCATTTCCGTGATGGCCTGAATTTTGGTAGGATCCAGCTCAATCACCTTGTGGCTGACTAGGAAACCTAGCAACTTGCCTGATTTGATGCCAAAGGCGCACTTGGCTGGATTAAACTTCAAGTTATACTTACGCAACCTGTTGAAGAGATTTTTGAGATGGTCTAGGTGGCCTTCCTCCCTTTGGGACTTGACAATGATGTCATGCACATAGATCTCTATCTCCTTGTGCATTAAGTCATAGAAAAGAGCCATCATGGCTCGCTGGTAGGTAGCTCCGGCATTGATGAGGCCGAATGACAACTGTCTGTAGCAAAAGGTTCCCCAAGGAGTGATGAATGCATTTTTCTCACGATCCTCTTCAGCAACCATGATTTGATGGTACCCCGCAAAGCAATCAGCAAAGGAGTACATGTCGTATTGAGCTGTATTATCAATGAGTATGTGGATAAATGGCACGGGAAAGCTATCTTTGAGGCAAGCTTTATGCAGATCTCATTAATCCACGCAAACTCGCACCTTCCCTCCTAGTTTGGTCATGGGGACTATGTTGGATATCCATTCAGGGTATGTTGACACCATGATGATGTCGGCATGAAATTGTTTCATAATTTCTTCTTTAACTTTTAAACTCCACTCAGGTTTTAATCGCCTGAGCTTCTGCCTAAATGGATTGAATCCCTCTTTGATGGGGAGGCGATGAATAACAATGTCAGTAGACAAACCAACCATTTCTTCATTAGTCCAAGCAAACACATCCTGGAATTGGGTTAATAGAGTAACCATGTCATTCCTTTGGTTTGGCGTGAGGTCCGTACCAATCTGGATTTGTTTGGGGTTTTCTAAGGTTTCGAGGTTAAAAGAGGTGGTTTGATCAAGATTTGGCTTGGGTTTGTCTTCGACCCACTCTTTGATCTCCTGAGGTATCTCAATGTCCTCTTGTATTTCCATCAAGTCTGAGTCCAACTTTACATCAAAGTTACAGTCCTGGTGGAGAAAAGGCACCTCATCAGCAAGTACAGGCACATCTAACTTTAGAGTCCTGAAATAAAATTCTTTCACTTAATATATGAAATTGTTCAATCATACAAAGTGTTAGCATGTAATGACAAAACAACTGCTAATACTGTACAAAAAGTAAGCAGTTATTGTTATCTACAAGGCAGAGGGAGTTTCTGCCCTTTTTACCCTCATCGACAAATGCAAAGAGTGCTGCTCCAATTGCCAAGGGTGAAGTCCTGGTGGACGGCTGTGATGAAGGGGCTGTTGTTGTCCTCCTTATCCCGTATGATGACTATGATATCTGGGCAATCATCATCTGGGGTGATTCTGTTTGTACTATCCGTATGGACGATGATGCGTATGTTTGATAAGCGCCTGTTAATGTCCTTCTTACGCCTCCGATCCTTTTCCTCCGCCTCTGAATCTGGTATTAAGAGCTCTTTTCCTTTGACCGGTCTCGGCTTAGGAAATAACATAGTCATCACATGTGCAGGAACTTTTATCAAGACTCAGATAGATAGATTCGCCTCAGAAAAGTGAGCAATCGCCGTATGGATGAAGATGAAGGAACCTGTTTGTGTTTGTGAGGATTCCTGTGACTGGAGCTAGTAGAATAGCCTAGCCTAGCTATCCCTGTTTGACTGGGAACTTGAATTGAGCGCTTAATGCCCTGATGATCTTTGCCCAACCCTTGTCCAGGTTGATAGCCCAAAGATAACATTTCTTGGCTTGCCAACATTACCTCAGTGGAAAATCTGGGTATTAGAGGTGGTGCCCCAATGGGATAGTAGTGAGTGTTGCTCACCTCCAGGGCATGAAAGCTGACAGGCTCAACTTCTTAATTAAAACTGATGACCGAGATGTCACCTTGTTCAGGACATTCTGGCTCAGCATTAACAGTGACTAGGATGTTGTTAATGATGTATTTAAGCTGTTGATGTAGGGTGGATGGGATGGCTCCAGCTATATGAATCCACGGTCTCCCCAATAGCAGATTGTATTTTTGTAGCTATTTTGAGCACATGAAAGGATACGCAAAATGTATGTGGACCAATCTCCACAGGTAGTTCAATCTCACCGACAGTATTTCATCGATATCCGTCAAAAGCTTTGATAATTGTATGGATTCTTCGGATTCTGTTGAGATTGACATTCATCTTCTCCAAGGTGGCATAAGGGCAGATATTCAAGGAAGACCCTCCATCTATCAATACTCCTGCGACCACGTATCTGGAGGACATAACTGCTATGTGCAAAAGCTTGTAATGACCAATCCCTTTGGGTGGTATGTCATCATCAGTGAAAGATATCACATTGTTGTTAAGAATGTGATCAACTAGGTGATGGAACTTTTCAACATTCACTGATTTTGGTAAATGAGCTTCTTCTAGAACTCTCAGTAATACCTTCAGGTGATCCTCTGAGGAGAATACCAAATCCAGTATGGAAACCTATTGTGGAGCTTCTTTCAAGCTTAAAACTACCTTGGCTTCATTATGTCCCATAGTACAGAGGAATTGTTCAATCTTCTCCATGGGAAATTTCCCCTTTGATTTGATGGTGGGCTTCATCACCTGTTGGGGAAGATACAGTGGATTCTCTTTCGAAACTGCAGCAGTTGTGTGGGATGTGGATCCTTCAACCTCTCCATAATTCCATGGAACTTTCTGTAGGCTGAAAACAGGATATTATGGTCTGAATTATAAGATGATTGGCTCTGGCGCAACCACTTTCAAAGGATTCTCAACACCTTTGAGTTGAATAGGTTGAATTGTATGTAAAGGGGTAGCTGAATCTATATCAGAAGATATAACCGCTACGACCTCTTTCCACTTTGTAGGAAACGCGTCCCCACTCTCCAGTAATACAACGCCATTGTCTGTCATCTGTAGGACACCACTCTCAATTAGATTCTGAATAAGGTGGCGGAGTACCCCGAATTCTTCAGTGTTGTGACCGCGAGAGTGGGAGTGGTATTGGCACACTCCATTGAAATCAAATCGTCTTGAACGTAGGCTGATTGGAGGTAGCAGAGTTGTGATTCTTCCTTCATTGATCAACATCTGCAATATCTCTTCCATCGGTTGGCCTAGGTATGTAAATTCCCTTTTATTGGAGAAGTCCCGACGGGCTTTGGCATTTGCTCTTTTTGCAATTTTATCCTCCAGTGTTTCACTTTCTGGAGTTCGTGGTGAAGTACTTGTAACAAGAGGGAGGAGGCTAGCATGCTCCTGGCTGAATAATTGACATGTGACTTGGTGCTGATGGACCACCAGTTCTGCCAATTGGTTGACTTGTTCACGCAGAGCCTTCATTTTCCATTCCATCATAAACTGGAATTATGCATAATCCCACTTGGCAGCACTATCCTTGCTGGTTTGGGAAGATCCAACAATAGAATAAGACGTCTGTCCTCTACTCCAATTAATCATGTTAACCTCCGCTTCTTTGTGTTGAGGAAGAGGGTTGTCTTGCACTTGTGGTTGATCAGGTTTTGTCACCACGATCTCATCATTATCAATTAAATCCTGGATCTTGTGTTTCAAGGCCCAGCAATCCTGAGTATCACGGTCGGGAGCTACCACATGATAAGCACATTTCCGGCTAGCATTGAAACCCTTCTCACTTGGGTTGGCTGGTGGGAGAAGATGGGTAATTTTCTTCTGAGTTGTCAGAAGATTGAGAATGTTCTCGAGCGAGTCCCCTAAGGGTGTGAACACTCGAGTGTGTCTGACTTCTCCACCTTTTGGCAATTGAGGGTTTAAAGACTGAGCTGGAAAAAGAGAGTAGTTTCTCCTCTGAATAGGCAGGTTTTGACTGCCTTTTTGCCCTTGTAGTATCAAGGAAACATCCTCCTCTTTCTTCTTATGGACCCTCCGGGGGTTGTTTCCATAACTTCCAGACTGGATGTGCTCAACTACAACTTTGAGAGTGGCAAGGTCTTGAATCTTTCCAGACTTAAATCCCATCTCAACCATTTCTCCATGTTTGATCATTTCAGAGAATGGTTTGCCAATGCCAGCTAAAACTCTCTCATAGAAAGGAGCCTCTTGAATGTCTATGAAGTTCATAACCATTTCAGACTCAGTCATAGAGGGAATAACTTGAGTAGCTAGGCGCCTCCACCTTTGGGCATACTAAAAGACTCACTAACTTGTTTCTTGACTTTGGTAATTTGGTACCGGTCAGGAGCCATTTGAGTTTGGAAACTATACTGGCTGAGGAAAGCATGAGCTAGCTCCTCTAAGCTATGAATTTTTGAGTTGTCCAATCTGGTGTACCATGATCTAGCTTCACCAATTAGACTCTTCTGAAACAGCTGCATTCTGATCTTTTCATCCACGGCATAAGATACGAGTTCTCCAATGAAGACCTTCAAATGTGTGTAAGGATCTCCCAACCCGTCATACTTTTCAAAGTCAGGAGTTTTAAATTTCTCTGGATAATGCACTCCAGGGAAGATACAAAGGTTTGCATATGAAACACTCCCATGTGTTCCAATTCCCTTAATACACCAAAGGGTCTCTTCCATTTGTAGGACTTTTTTCCTGATATCACCGGTGTCTGGATCTTCTTTGAGATGGGTGTTTTTAGGAATTTTGTTGGTTGTATCCAACTCAAGTGCGGGAATTTCTTTATCCGAATTATAATTTCCTCTATGTGCAGAGGATTCTGTATGTACGGGCATTCGTGGACCCTGAGCGGACTTGTGTAGTTCTTTAAGAAGAACAGCCAACTCTGTAATTTGGTTGCTTAGTCCTTCGAACTCCTCACGAAAGACAGGAGTAGGACTAGACTGGCCAGATGAAGCCATGCTTGGCTGTAGGCTCGTTGCCTTTTTTGATTTGGAATGGGTTACTGGACCAATTATATCCCTACAAAAAGACTTATGTAGTTTAGTCTTAGTGAATGTAGAAATATTATGTGATGTGTCCGTTTAGGAGTATTGTCCTGCGAAATGGATGTCAGCTTGACAAGATAGTATGTCAAGTCTCGATATGCATGTACACATTTTTCTCATATTTCCATTACATTGAGATTGACATGGAAATGAAATTACAAGTAATTGAATTTACAAGTAATTAAAACGTGAAAGCATGAAGAGACGTTCCTCCGCGTTTTTGTTAATCAGAGGCTGACCTATCTTAGGCTACTCTCCCAGATTTTTGGCATGAAGGTTCCCAAATCATCGCAATTTACGCGATGAGAAGTTAATCTGGTCTTTCAACTGGAGCGAATTTGGGTGGTGCCTTTCCTGAGTCTTGTTGGAATTAGTCTTTCTACGAGTCTAATAATCAAACACCGACAGGATAGCCTCCTAGTGGAGGAACCACACAACATACATTCACATACAACGTGTCTCACCGTATGGAAATGATGACATATGTGAAGCACTAATATCACAAGCAGATATGGTGCGAAGCACTAGGTACAATAAGTAAATACATTCGTGCACATTAATTCAAATGTAAATGCAACATTCACACACTAGCAGATAACAGTTTTGAAAAGTTTGTAGTAGCGGCTTAAGCCCTCTTACTTGAAGTCCCCAGCAGAGACGCCATCTGTCGACGCCGGGATTTTTATTTGTCCATTTTTTGTTCTTATCTTTTGGTGTTCTCATGTTAGGTGAGATTTGTTTGAAAAAACAAGTTGTGAAAAGGTCCGACATGTATATGTCGACGATTGGACTATAAGAGTCGCCAGTTGGTATTTTTAAATGGTTACACCAACTCAACCGAGAAAAGGTTTGCATATTGACCTAGTGATGGGACACTATTTGACTGGTCTGTGAAACTGAGATTTGTTAGGGTCTGGGGGCTTCATTATACGGAGGGAAGGTGTCAGGTAACCCCTGACATTCGTGTTACCACGGTGACCGCCACTTTTCAGCTAAACTATTATCTAAATGTGTGTGTGTGTGAGTCAATGTGCAATTATCTGGAAGTAGTGCTATGCCTCGTTTGCACCTATATACAAAAGGTTTGAATTTTGTATAAAAGTTCAATTTTAATAAGATATAGCAGTGATGTTTTGTAAAAAAGGTTTTTCAAACCCTTGTCCTCAATAGTAATTGAGGCCTTTGATACTTCCATTTTATTATGTATTCGGCTTAGTTGCTTTTATTTTTGAGATGCGAAGCATCTTTGAGAAAATAAGATAAAAAGCAGTGCCGAATTCCTTATGGGAATTAGAGCCGTGTAAGGACATTCAAACATCATGAATAATTTACAAGCCATGTACAGCTGAAAATGTCCATCACGGAAACCGAATCTAGATTCAGTAGACTGAATCTGTGATCGCATGATTCCTAGGCTCACATTATGTAGCAGTTTGTATGAAAAACATAGCGGTATATATATATATCTATATATATATATATATATATATATATATATATATATATATATATATATATATATAAACGATCAATCTTTCAAGTAAACTTCAAAGGGGACGAAAGTATAAATAAAGCAATAAAGCGATCAATCAGCCATTAAGTAAACTCAAAGCGGAGACGAAATATAAATAAAGCAATAAAAGGCCACGAAGTAAACTCAGACTGCATGGAATGTAAATATATATATATATATATATATATCCTCGAACTCAATTAACGAAGCCAACCACGGATCGATATATATCCGATGTGTTTATAAACATATATATATATATATATATATATATATATATATATATATACATTCGATGCAGTGCAGAGTTTACTGTGGCCTTTTATCGCTTTATTTATATTTCAATCCTACCGAGTTTAAATGAAGTTTGATGATATATATATATATATATATATATATATATATAAGTATTTATATATATATATGAAAGCAGTAAACGCTCCAGATGTAAATCTAGGCTCAATCAAACAGAGTTTGATGACAGGAGATATATACATAAGTTTTTATATATATAAATAAAAGCAATAAACGCTCCGAATATTATATTCAGGCTCAATCGAGATAACTCGATGATAATAATATATATATATATATATATATATACACACACATATATATAAGTATTCACATATATATATAAGTAAAAAACCACAGACCGACGGTCCGAGCATACACACACGCGAAACTCTCAACGTGAATAATAGTGTGTGCAAGAAGTGAAGAAAAGGCTTTAAATAAAGTAAGGAGGCTTACAGTGGACTGCTAAAGAAGACTTCAATAGCTTTAAATGGATGAACACTCGGTTCCCACTGGTAAAAAGTAGCCAAATATAAGCTCACAAGTGTTTGAAATGAGAAAGCACTCAATTTATAGTGTGTACAGAGCAAATTGGACAGGGCTTCCTCGCCGTTTTCTTATGCAAAATGGCCACCCCAAGCCCTCTATTTATAGAGGGGGGGAGCTGCAGGTGTACCTGCGGCTGCCCGGGGTGCCCCGGACTCTGCGAGTCCCGCTGTCTCAAAGTACTTGCGGGCGTGTAACGTGATGTCCGCTCGAACTTTCAGAACTTCAATCCGGGCATCTGATCGAGGTGTATAAGACTTTTTTCGGCATGCTGTTGTCGAGAGCTACACAATGACATGGGATTAGAGGTTGTACGAAGTCAAGAAGATGGGACCATGCCTTGAGTCTTCAAGTCTTCAAATTATATCTGGTGTGTTGTCCTTGTTAGAGTTTGTGCCCTAGAGGCCAATTATTTGTTATATTTGCTTACCGTTGCCAAATATAAGCTCACAAGTGTTTAAAATGAGAAAGCACTCAATTTATAGTGTGTACAGAGCAAATTTGAAAGGGCTTCCTCGCCGTTTTCTTATGCAAAATGGCCACCCCAAGCCCTCTATTTATAGAGGGGGGAGCTGCAGGTGTACCTGCGGCTGCCCGGAGTGCCCCGGGCTTTGCGGGTCCCGCTGTCTCAAAGTACGTGCGGGCATGCAACGTGATGTCCGTTTGAACTTTCAGAACTTCAATCCGGGCATCCGATCGAGGTGTATAAGACTTTTTTCGGCATGCTGTTGTCGAGAGCTACACAATGACATGGGATTAGAGGTTATACGAAGTCAAGAAGATGGGACCATGCCCTGAGTCTTCAAGTCTTCAAATTATATCTGGTGTTATGTCCTTGCTAAAGTTTGTGCCCTAGAGGCCAATTATTTGTTATAATTGTTTAACGTTTTGATATTATATTTGATTAAATAAATGAATGATTTTATTATGGTTTTATTTACTGCGTTATATAAATGTTAACATAATAAAATTCCTTAAAATAGTGATACAAATTATATAGTTTCAAGTATGTGACTTGAACATGAGATTATATAATTATAATTAGTATCATTATTCTTAAAAGTCCCTAGTCGAGTATCAATGTTGATGGGACAACAATGATGCATTGAGACTAGTATGTGGATTGACTGATGACCAAATCTCATTGGTTATAAATATATGATATATTAAGTCAATGCATAGGTACATGTTAAAGAAAGATGTATTGGACAGACCCACCATGAGAATTCTACGTGGAACAGTATGCAAAGTGTCATTAGCGATTCTGATAGTGACGATGATGTAATGGTCCTCTGACCTGAAATCACTATATTACTATACGGGAATTTATGTACTTTGATATCATCAAATGTCACCTTTAATAGGGTGGACTATAAAGGTGATTATTGGGTACATCATGAATCATATGAGGAATATGAGTGATCTAGATGGAATTCAACCCTCTTATATATTAGGGGTGATATCCATAGGCCTCTTGATTGAGTAGGGCTATGAAATGCATGGCCATGCTCAAATAGTGATTTTCTTTGTATAGTCTACTCATTGATCAAGAAAACTCAGATTAAATTATGAAGAGTATGACACATTCCATGACTCGAATTTAATCTAGGATGTCAAGGTTAAAAGGATTAAATTACATTGAAACATTGGTCACGGAAAGGTTGTATCGAATCATCGATATTATTACTTAGGTAGCAGTGATGCATTACTAGATGTCGCTCACTGTTTATAATTTTATAATATGATTTTAAAATTATTGCCAATGTAATAATAACCTATAGGGTCACACACATAGAACGTAATTAAAAGGGAATTAATTTAAATTGTAAAGATTTAAATATGTCAATATGATTGATAGTATTTAAATTAATAGGATAATTTATATATATAGGTATATTAATTAAGTAAGACTTAATTACGATATATATATATATAAATTTAGATTTTATGAAATTAGGTTTTTGATTAATTCCTTTTAAATGCTATATATATGATATATAGCAGGCATTTAGGTAATAAATCATAACCTCGCCAACCCTAGCCGCTCTTAAATAGAGACTAGAGAGAAAACCTTTGAAGAAAATCTTGATCCTTTGGTGGCTAGTACCGCAGCACCCTTTTATTGCAGTGAGATGGTTCGCAGACGTTCGTGTGGATACCGTAGAGACATAGTTCATTCGAATTGCGTTGCATATTCGATCGCATCAATTCTAGCTTCATAATCGGTATAATCTCTTACACACTGAACTAATTTCTGTTTCGCATGGATCCTGTTTGGGTTTCGAATTTTATTTTGTTCAATTTATTTTTTGATGTGCATTGCTTTGATGTGCCGAAAACCCCACAGTCATGTGTAGTAGTCACTCGGGATTGGAGCTATTTAGTTCTTGTAGGACATTCATGTGTGTAATGTATGTTGAAATGTTGTTGAGATGACACCATGTGGGATTGAGGTGGCAAAATGATGATTTTGCCTCTCACCGGGGTTATCTCCGGTTTGGGCTGATTTAGCCGTCGTTGCTCAGGGTTGTCTATGAGATTGGGCTACTACAAGTGCTAAATGTCCTCAGGGTTGTCTCTGAGGTGTTCCTGTCCTCCCGAGGATCTTCGCGTTCGGAACTGAGTGCTTCGGGGCTATCACCAAGTGTTGAAGCTGATTGCATGGGTTTGAAACAAGCATCTCCGGGGTTATCTCCGGAATTACAACTGCATGCGTCGGGGTTGTCTCCGAGGTTTGAACTGCATCTCTTGGGGTTGTCTCTGGGATTGGAACTGAGGGTCTCGGAGTTATCTCCAAGATGGAACTGAGGATTCCGGGGTTGTCTCCGGAACTGGAACTGCATTCCTCGGGGTTGTCTTAGAGGTTGGAACTGTATCTCCCGGGGTTGTCTCCGGGACTGGACTGAATATCTCGAGGTTATCTCCGAGATGGAAAACTGAGTATCCCGGGGTTGTCTTCGGGACTGTGCTGAATTGACTTCCAGGGTTATCTCAAGAAGACGATTTTGCCCTTCTGCAAAGTTAGTAACAGGTATGCAAAATTTCAAGTGTCTACACAGATCACATATATTTTCCAACAAGTCACATCTATCATCACATACTCACATATTCACATATCATATCAGTCCTTAATCACATATTCACATAAACACATAACATATAAGTCCTTAATCACATATTCACATAAACACATAAGCACGTAACAATATATAAATACACAATCACATATACACACATAAGCATATAATTCCTTAATCACATATTCATTTATTCAGACACAGTAGTCATTATTAAATCAAACAGACTTCAACAATCTCCCCCTTTTTGATGATGGAAAACCAACAAGTTTATAGTATCCAATGCATTTGCACAAAAATTGAATTAAGGCTTAAAATATAATAAGGCATTGTACTACTAGTGCAAAATAATGAGTCTATTGATTAAACAATAATACTTACATAATATAATCTTGCCAAAGATAAATTATCACTTAATTATACTTACTTACTTACTCCTTTGTTTCGAGCATCTTGCTTCTTGACAGGTCTTCTTGTATTTTGATTCTTCATTTTCTTCATCTTCTTACTACCCCCCTAAATCTGACATCTTCCATCAGTCCTTATCTTGCTCCTCCTGTCTTATTGCTGCTAGTTTTGTTGCTTTGCTTTACTTTCCTTCTACACATTTCTGCAAGTTCTTGTCTACTTCGAACTACTTATCTACCTCTTAGATTATATCTTCTTCTTCTTTACATTTTCTCCCACATTCCACTAAATTTTACGTTTCCATTTACTCACTCTGTGACGCCCCCAAATCGTTATACTCACTATAGCTTATTTGATGATCACTAAAAATGCTAAATATTTAATTTTAGAGATGATTTCCTTATTTATAAACCTTATCAAACTGAAATTCACAATATCAATAATAACATGAATAGTCCATACTATCAATACCCTCATTCAATCCAACAGTTTTATAAACAAAGTTCTCATCTTAATTCCCAATGACCTTTCATTAATTTATACCAAATCGGTGTATATGATACAAGGAACTTAGTACTTTCTTCTACCATTTTAAGCCTTAATATTTAGATATTCTATAACTTTATATATCCAAGATTCATAGTATTAATAATAAGATTGTTCTTGGAACTATGGGGAACATTCCGGTAATTTCGGCATCTTACCAGTGCTCATTAGTGTAACTTCAGTGCTTATAGAACTCCCAAAATCATTTAATACCCTCACTTAGATACATATCATTATAAAAGATATCTCTTCATATCGATATTTTCTATTTATCTGAAATTCGCAATATTAATAACACACTTGTATTGGAACAGAGGATCCTTGCGATGAATTTGGTTTCTTCATCGGTGCTAAATCTCTGTTCTTACAGCAGTTACAATGTTATTCAATATATATCCTCGCTAAGATATATAGTTCTTTATCAACATTGTTTATGTTTTAACAATTCTGAGTTTAATCAAAGTAAAGACATACAAGATTGTGTGAGAAAACTTAATAATATTGATATAATATTCGGTTACATGGTTTACTTGTTCGTATTAAAAAAATCGTCATGACTATAACAAAATGGACATGCAATTAATAAAGCATATAAACTAGTCTACGCATTTCTTCTTTCATTTCTTCTTAGAGCCGGACCTCTCAAGTTTGCTTACAAATAAGGTTTTATTCGCAAGGGTGAGCATCCAAAAGCTCAACAAGTCTAAACGCATAACATATAAGTGAACTCACACCGATATGGATTTAATGAATCATAGCTTTAACAAAAGATATTACAATTGTTTTATCATAGAAGACTGAGTGGTAGTTAAACAAAGCTCCATTCGTTCGTCTTTCGACTTAAAACCATAATGTGGATATCAAGTAGAGGATAAATCTAACGACAGCATATGTAAACAAAAGCTTATGGTAGAAAACTTACCTTGATAGTAAACTAATTTTCCCGGTAAACGCTTTAAAGCCTACATAAAGGGATTCACATAATCGATGGTTAGTTTATCGAGTTTTACTTCTTAATAAGTGTTTTTATAACTTAACTCGACTATCTTCATTAGTGGTTTTGTTTACAAAATTCTCAAACACAAAAACTCATTTTTGAGGGACTTTTTAAAAAGTGGACAACAAGGTTGGCAGCCCGACCCCGGCTCTGTAAAACAGCCATAACGTCTTCATTTTAAAACATTTTTGAGTCGGTCAAAATCCCACACATTCGTAAATTCCGTCTCCACAACTCTTATTTGTATCACAGTCCAAAAGTTCTTACAAAACTAGACCCAAAATGACTGTAAAGGTAATGTTTGAAAACTGTCTTACAATTTTTTTTTCAAGTTGATAAAACATGATACCCCATGAATTAATTTGATGGGATAACATGTCATAGAACTTAATAACACTTCATAACATAAAAATAACAAAATAATAAGCCTACTTATATATGATTTATGACTTTTGCTCAAGAACACACGAAGAATGAAAAAAATTCTTACATGGTAACGACTTATGTTTTTGAGCTTTAGGTTTTCATAATTGAAATAATTTAGGCATTATAATGGCTTGTATATGCAATTTATGATATTTTAAACTTGAAATAACATAAACTTAAATAATAATAGATTATCTCAAGAACACATGAAGAAAAATTGAGTTGGAAAACCGAACATGGTAACGACTTGTGTTCTTGAGGTTTCTACTATACTATTACATAAAATTGAACATAACAACTACTTGCTCAAGAACATATGAAGGACATGGAGAACGAAAATCGTACATGGCCACGACTTATGTTCTTGAGCTTATAGACTATAATGTGAAAAAAATAACGAACATAATAACGACTAGTGATTTTACATCTTGAAGTTGCAAGCTTTAACTAAGCATTTGCAATTTGAAGTTAATCTAACTCACAAGAATTCTCTCTTTCTAATTATAGATTATAACTTTGAATACTTAATTTTTTCTTTGTAAAATGGTGAGAAACAAGGAAAGATTAGCCTTATATTTATAGGATTTTCAAACCTAGGGTATTTAGGTAATTTAGGCCATCAAACCTCCTTTCTTCCACCAGACATCAACATGATCATGACATCATAATGATGACATCATCTTTGTGTTTGATCCCATGCTTACATCATGATTTCATCATCATTTTCTACGATTGGTCGAAAATAATTCACTTGGATCATCAGTTAACTTTCCTTGGTTTTGATAGGTCAATTTCAGTTTTCTTGGATTTAGTTAGCTTCTTGGTTAGGGTAACTATGTTACTTCTCCTAGTTTTGTTACTTTAACTTTTACTGTTCGTACTTGACTTTTTGGTACTTTTGTTCCGTATAAACACTATTTTGTAAAACGAAAAGTTGATCCGAAAAGTCACATTTTCCTGTGGATAGTGTTTTTGACGACTATTTCTTACAAAATAGTTAAACGATCAAAAAGTCAAAAAATATTTCTTTTCGTCTTATTCTTATGAATAGTAATTTACACATTTTTGAGAAAAATTTTTATCGATTATTACGTGACTTCACTTCATATTACGGGTAGATCTTGAAACAAAAAATCACTATGATGGACTCGTTTCACTCTCGGAAGCTTTTTGCGTTTTTCTGCGGAAAAACTTTTATTGGTTCATTGGTATCTAAACCACGTATAAAAACTATGTTGTGAAATATAATATGTCGAAACGACTAAAAGAACCGATCAAAAAGGCAAAAGGCGTTTTCTCAAAAATCGTGAATTTCGTCAATATTTCTCAAAAAAAATTTTATTTTCTCCCTGGGTTCTATAACTCATATAAACACTATATCGTGAAATGAGAAAAATCCCAAAAGGATGAAAGATAATTTCTAGATGTATTTGATTTCTAGGTTCTAACCCTTAGGGTTTAGGTTTTAACCCTAGCTAGATTGTAACCTTTATAACTTTTAATTCTAACGAGTGTTAAAGTTGTTTTCAAAACCAAGACACATAATTTAACACATTGAAAAATTACATAACACAATCAGGAAACATAATATAATCATAAAAATTTGGATTATAGGATTCTCTAAAGTTTGGAACATTACACACACACTGTCCCCCTTTTTGTCATCATCAGCTAGAGAAAGAGGTTTTTACCTTTGTTGACCGTTCATGAGCTCAAGAATTATGGTTGTTATGGTATCTATGAAATTCTCACTTTGTTGCTGAATATTTTAAACAACATTCGTTTGCTCCTCTATGGTTCTTAAGAAAGTTTGATTAGTAGAATGAAGAACATATGGTATGTCAAGGAATATGGACCTGATTGGGTCATTTTTAGAGGCATTAGCCACAATCACAATGATTGTTACCTATTGATTATGGGAATCCTCCTTGAGCTGTTGATCAGGATGGTTGGATCTGTCCAGAATATGACTTTTGGATGAGGAATGGATATCTAAAGAGTTGGAAGGAGTGGAGTTTTGATTTGTTATGGGAAATGGAAAGGAAATGGGTACTAGAGTTTGTGTACTAGAAATAGTCTTTTGATCAACAATCGTAATGTTATGAGACATTACGATCGGAGGGTTGGGCAAGTTTGCAAGGTCAGTTGAGTGTTGGGACTCTATGATTGAAAATTGGTGTTTTGATCATTATTTATAGAGTGTTGGGACTCTATAAACAGAGAGTTGGGACTATCAGAAGAAAAACTGCGGTACGCTAGATAAAAAGGTTCATTACAGATCAACAAAGTAGCAAATGATAGAACCCTTAGAAAATTTTGGGCAACAAGATTTAGATTAGGAAACATAAAGTAACTCCACCATATGGAACTTTAATCAATTAGGCATATAGCCTTCAACAATAGCTGCATGGGTATAAAGTTCAACAACTGCATACTCTCAAAATCGTGAAGACTAGTGCTTATATCTATCTCTAAATTTATGGATGTTCTGGTGGATTTTCTCATGAAGATTTTTCTTATCTTGGTTTGCATCTTTCTCTTTTTCTTCTTATCGAATTTCCTCTTCTTCATATCCCATTTTCCTCAAACTCTTTTCTTTCTTTCTTTCTTTCTTTTCTTCTTTCTTTTTTTTTCTTCTTCTCTTTGTGAATTTTGTTTTCTTCCTTCTCTTCCTTCTTTGTACCTCTTCTTGACCTTTCTCTATTCTTTGATTCCTTTGATCTGAAACTTGACACTTCCATAGTTTGATCTTCACCACTTGTTAGGGGTTCTGACTCATCAGCCATCACAACTTGGTTTTTATCATTTTCTTGAAAGCTCAGGTAAATGAGCTTTTATAGCCCTTTCTTCCTCACCGTCTTCAATTTGTTTTGGCTCTTCAGCCAAGACAACATTTTTATCCTCAATCTCATGTGCTTCCGGCATACAAACATTCTTTGCTGAATCACCAACATTACTAGGCACAAATGTAACATCTTTCACAAACTCTTCATCTTCAAGCCTTTGGGTTGTAACAATCATCTTATCCTTTTCTGATCTTGGCTCAGACACAAAGGTCGTCTCAGCCAATTCTTCATCGTTGTCTTAAGGCTTATGAGAGATGTCTTTCATAGTTGATTCATCATCAGCCTCTGGTTCTGGTGTAAAAACCTTCATAGTCATTTATGTTTCTTGTTCTAACATATTCATGTCATCTTCTTCTATCATACGATCTTCATCACTATCTAATCCAATTTTAGAGTCCCTCATAGATGATTCATCATCTTCAGACGAGGAAACTAAATTCTTTCCTTTCTGGTCTCTCATGAGTTTAGGAGATTCTTTATCATCGTCAATTTCTATGTTTTTTTGGAGGCCCAGAGCTAACAGGGCCTTTCCACTATTAATGTATTGGGAGCTGTCGTTTAACACTCCTAAATTAACATCGCTTGCACTTTACAAATTTAACAATTAGCACAGTAGCAAGTAAGGATCGATCCCATATAGAGTAACTTGTCTTTAATTTATTCTATTATTTTTTAACATAAAGTAAAATTGGGGGGGGGGGGGGGGTTTGACTTTATTTTAAACTAAAGAAAACATAATAAGATTAATCAAATATTTAACAACTTCAATTTTGTAGTTCAGTTTCACCAAGTTACAATAATTAACTAATCTGGTTATTATTATTTACCATTCAATGAAACTATTAACCCTAGATAACAATAAGCTCTGCTTTCCGAAATTCTCCTTAATTCTTCATTGTATGAAATAAGCTCTCCATCATATTCTAACTTTGATACAACCTAGAATAAGTTCTCTAGATTTAATATGGCAGAAGCATTAAGAGATATAGAATTAGGCTAATCCAAGTAACAAACACATAAGCTCGATTTGTTTAACTTATTTTCTGATAACCTTAGCAATACACAAAATCTTGACCACAATTAGTATTACTAATTTTCTACTTATGATGAAGAACGATATCAATTACACGTAATACAAATCTTAATCTAGCAGATATTAATGATTAAACTAACTCAATTGGCGATATCAAATCAATTAGCATGCAAATAGTGAAAACAGATTATCAGAATAAGTTTCATGCAAGAAGGAATAAATAATATAACTCAATTAATCAATTACTTGTAAACAAGGTTCCACCTCCCTTTAGAACCGAATATAGAAAACTAGCCTGACATGCCTTCAATTCTCCAAAATTAGGGTTGCAATCCAATATTGTAGATGAAAGATGATGTATGTAAAACTAACTAAGAAAATGTATTTATAGTGCTAAATGAAATCCTAAGTCTATTAGAAATATCAATCAAATTCCATGTAGAAGTCTGCCAAAATCTGCCTTGAAATCTTTCCAAAAATCTAAAAATCCCAAACGAATTCGTCGGGGCAAATTCGTAAGCCTGTGAAATCGTTGGGGGTGAATTCGTTCCGAGAGGAAAGAGTTGAGGCAAATTCGGACAGAGACGAATTCGTCGTGGCAAATTCATTTACCTTGATGAATTTGCCGAGGCGAATTCTCATTTCTTGGTACGACGTCCTTTGGTAAAATGACCATAACTCTCGCATCCGAACTCCAATTATGACGATTCAAGATGTTCCGAAAAGATAAGTAATAGATCTACAACTTTCATTCTTTACAAATTGAGAGATTTTGTCTAGATCAAGGTCAAAATTGGGCCCCAGGTGATTGTTATGTAAATGATAACTCCAAACTTTGAGGTTCAACATCCGTTTTGTAAAAAGGTCATAACTTTTGATTCAGAAAGAGTTACGGAACATTCCACCTATCAAATCGAAGCTCTTGACGACTACAATAATATCCAAGTTCCAAGCCAAGAAAATAAATCGAAATTAGTGTTAAAAACCCTACAATCTTCCCCTTTTCCTCGTTTCAACTTCAATTTCTCCTAAAATCATTAAACACCTAATATACACATGAAACATACAATAAAACTAAAAATAACGAAAACAAAGTCAATAAATATCTTGTACTTATCACGTATCCTCATGCTCATTCTCCTTGAGATGGTCTTGGAGATAGATGTATTGACATCTTTTTCTTCCACCTTCTTCGTCACAGGCTTTTCATCAGAATTTTCTAGGCATCTTGGAAGTTGTCTTTTTGTTCTCATCCTTTTTCTTCTCGAACGTTTTTTCAACTATCTTCTTTTTCTTCAAAGATTGATCATCAAAAATGATAAGAGTTTTGTTATTTGAATATTCATCAAATTCTTATGATTCCTCTTCTACGAATTTCTCCATTTTTATCTTTTCTTTTGCTTTAGAGGAATTTTGTTCCTTATCACTATCGTGCTCCCCTAATATTTACTCAATTTTCAAAATGAATACATTTACGATATGATATTCTTTGTTACGTACTCCCTCGGTTTCAATATATTAGACGATTTAGGCTTTAACAAATGATTAGGTAATACTTATTCCTACCATTTTATCATTAAATGTAGTGTCAAAATGACACCACAACTCCTGCAATTAATATATAGCCATGTAGCAACAATAAAGTTACAACTATATTCTTAACTGATATTAAAGGTATTTTTGGGAACAAAAAATTATTCTCGTCAAAGTTTGATCAGTATCCCAAGTTTGACTAATAAGTTAATGGAGCTGATGTTTCCATTGTACTAAGAAGTGTGTATTTAATAAAGACTTTTAAAAATTTAAGTGATAAATTTTTTGTAGAGTTTGTGAGTTTTAATGATTTTTAAATATTTTTAAAGACTCCATCAAATAAGTGACAGATTTTTATAAACTTTTTACCAAGACATTGATAGACTTTTGTTTACTTCTAATATATCTTGCAGCTCATATTAATTGTTAAAAAGTCAAAAAATATCTTATATTTTAGATGAAATGAGTACGATATTACATAATATTAAAATATTTTGACCATGTCATAACCTAATTTGAAATAAAGGCATTGTTGAAGTTGAATTATTATATCATACCCAGTCTTTTTACAAGAAAATGTTATATTCCATAATTATTATATTTCATAAAAAATAATTTTCTACTAATAATAATATAAAATAACAATTTCGATTGTAAAATTGTTCATTGTCGCTTTTCCTATCAAGTCATTATTATTAAATTAACAATTTATAATTTTCAACAAATAACAAAATTAACAAATTTATTAATTTTAAAATAAACATAAAAAAATACTTCCTTAATATTTACAAATATAATAAATGAGATTTTTTAAGAGAGAAAAAGTATAAAATGATATTAAAATATTTATTATCACCATATATACAATTGGTTCTATTTGGAACCTTTAACGCTTCTCCTTTTTTAACCATTCCGTTTTTTCTCTCCCCTCACTTGCTATAATAGCTCTCTTTCTTTTTGAAGTTTTTATTTTAAAAGGACTGAGGTAGAGAGAGAGCAAGTGAGAAAGATATATATATATATATATATATATATATATATATATATATATTGTTTTGTTTTCTCTTCTTTGTTTGATCTCCTCTATCTCTATCTCTATCTCTTTCTGTTTTTTTTCTTGGGAATTGTTAAATCCACAATAAAAATTGTTAAAAGTGTCGTTGTAGATGTATATTGACGGTGTTATTTTCACAATAAAAGTGTTGCTATAGATCCTATAACGACGGTTTTCACCGTCAATATACATCTACAGCGACACTTTTGTTGTGGAAATAACAAAAAGTGTTATGGATTTAACAATTCCATTTTTTCTCCTCTTTCTCCTTTGTTCATCTTCTCCCTTTCTCAAATATTTAGAAGTCTTTGAAAGTCTTTAGAGATGTGGTCAGACTTTGAATACGAATATATTTTCTTCTAAAGTCTGTCAAACTCTACTATTTGATAGAAATTAAAAAATTTATGACTTTTTGAATACCAAAATACTTTTATAGACTTTGTAAAAGTCTTGATTCAATATCACCTAACTTTTAAAGACATTACAAAAGTTGTAATTGAATACCAGTAAACTTTTATAAACTCTTTAAATGTCTTGATTGAATATAACCAAACTTTTAAAGTTTTTAAAAATCTTAATTGAATACACCATTATAAAATTTTACTCCCTTCGTTTCATATTATATGACGTTTTAGAGTTGTACACAAGAATTAAGAAAATGATTGAAAAATATTAAATATAGTATCAATTGTCTTAATACCTTTAAATTCTTATTTATTACTATATTTATCTCATACACTCTCTCATTTGTAATATTTTTTCATGAGAGATAATTTTAAAAAGATTGTAATTAATTCTCTTAAATTTTTTAAAGCATCAAATAATTTAAAATAAATAAAATCATCTAAAATATCATATATTATAGCACGAAGGAAGTACTACCTCAAATGTACAAAGCATAGGATACAATCATGTACTAATGTATGTTGTCAATTTTGTGAGATTTTCGAGGAAAGAATAGGGCCTGGGAATTCTTTTCTTGACTCACTGGCCCATGCTCCATTGGGCTAAAAGATATGGGATAAGATCACTATATTACTCCTCCTCCATTGATTGGCGGGATCTGCATGTAGTCTTGACAGATAACTTTGTTGGTTATCTAATACTCCTACTGCTACCGCCTTTCACTTTCTTTATTTCTCTGGTTGGATACAAGTGACAACGAATTGCAGCAAACAAATTAACAAAACAAAGAGACAGAGCATATTAATACTAATCATTAAAACTGTGTACAACTATTGTTTTACAAGCCAAACAACGACATGAAGGAAAGAACGAACCAACGAACCAACGAACCAACGAATTTACTTTGCTATTACATTCATCATCATCTTCTACGTTACGTTGTTATCTTTAATAATAATAATAATAATTATACCTAGTACACATTCTGCCTACTTTGACGACATCAAACTAAAAATGATCAATACCCATATGAGTAACCCGTATAATTATATCTGGATTGAACATTATGATTGCTATAACCAGGAATATCCCCATAGTCGACAGCCTTGATCACCATGGCTTCACGCCGTCCATCCTGTTCCTGAACAGCACCAAACACAATCTCATTCGTCTCGCAGCTTTGCTCGTAGTAAGTCTCAGGACTAGACGAATGGTGCCTCTGATGGTGCTGCTGATGCTGATGCTGATGCAGCTGCTGCAAATGCAGCTGTAGCTGCTGCTGCTGTAACTGTTGCTGGAAATCTCCATTCCACCTGCCATAAAAAGACCGGCTTTGCTTGAAATGGCGGCTTTTCTCCATGTCCTTGCTCATAAATGGATAGGTTTTTCTGGGAGTCGGGTCTCTTGTTTCTAATGGAGGAGGAGGCTCGTCTTCATTCGGAATCACAAAGCTTTCTTGCTTTGGCCAACCATTTGAATGTCTGTTTGGTTGCTGGTAATACTGCTGCTGGGGGGGTTTCTTTCTAAACCCTGAGAATAATCCGCCAAAGAGTTCAACCATAGATGAGCCCGTATTTAGGAAGAGCTTCCCCATTGAATCAAATAAGCCTTCTTGTTTCTCTGGCTCGTGTTCAGCTGGAATTAATGGCGGCCTGACTGATTTAACAGGTCTCTGATAAGGTGCTGGAGGGATGTCCTTCATAGAATCTCTGGGATCCTGCAAAAATACACGGGGATTTTTTTCCCTTCTAAAGTCGGAATATACAAAGCTAGCTATCTAATGTTGGGTTTAGGAAATGAATAATAAGATATAAATCTGAAAGCATTCAATATGGAGACTTACACAGAAAAATGATGAATTCTTTTCTATTTTAAATTTATATATTTTTTGATTATCTGATAGAAATTTAAGTAACAAAACAGTTTTATGCTCCAAACTGGTTATAAATTTCTTTACCTCTAGATGGAACATTTTACTGGAAATGTCGCCGTAGGTATGATTCCTTTTTAAATTCTAGTTAGTATAACTCCAAAGTCTCCAATGGAAACATCTTAAAGCAATAATATATGAGTTTAGAGGACTTAAAAAGGAGCTAGAACACGTATAGCTTACATGGTGGGATGAAAACATGGCTGCAACCCTACGTTGTAGCAAGGCCAGCATGTAACCGAAAAACCCAGCTGCTGCAAGTACTGCTATGCCTACAATTATAGAAACAATGTCTTACCAATACCCAAAATCATGATCATGAAAGAGTGGTAAAAAAATTTAAATTATGACATTCAGCTTACCTAAATTAAGATCACCATCGTATTGGTAGGAACAATCATCATCATGGAGTTGGATCTCTCGAATTGCCTGATTTCCTCTGTCAACAACCAAAAGAGAGCAGCTGCTTCCAATGTAAACCACGTCAAAATCATTTGAAAACTTTGCGTCTTCACTTGGACCATCAACATGACCTCCCCCTCGGGCCCATATCCCTCCTGCAATGGTTACGACCCCTGCATAAAGGAAAAAACCTCAAGTTTATAATTAACTAGGCTTTCATTCTGTAAGTTTAAAAATACAGCCATTGTTGATTGCTGCAGTCAAATATTACTTGAATTATACAAGCCAAGGGGACATTCAGAAGGAAATAGATAGATTTGGAAGAGCTTTTCCAATTACTAAACAAGTGAATGATTATACATCAAGTACACATAGTTGAAGACTTCATGCACTCATTGAGCAAGTAAGGCTTAGAAAAAAAAGTTACCTGCATCACTGATCTTCCTGATTGCCATGTTCATGGTGTCTGCAACATATATATTTCTTCTATCGTCCACTGTATGCCCTTTTGGATGGTGCATCCTTGCTTCTCTTGGCTTCCCATCCACATGACCATAGTGCCCTTCAGACGAACCAACTACAAGCTTGGGCCTGCTATCTGCAGATTACCACCCATTTCGATAAAAATTTGGGAGAAGATAGCTAGAAAGTTGAACCTATTTTGGGATCTAATGGCATTTGGCTAATAAATATCTTATTTAGTATGCTATGCACTGTATAGATAAATTATGCAGTGTCTATCAAGGAAGAGAGACAGACAGACAGAATAAAGGAGGACAGGTAGCAACCGGAGAAGGTTGGACTCAAAAGGAAAAGTTAGGAGTGACATAACTCCAAAAAGAAGAGAGAAATTATAAACTTCAAAATCAAATAAGCAGGCATTTACTCATCAAAATTAAAAACTTCAATTTTCCGGAGCTGAATGAAAGAAATACACCAGAAAACATCATCAAAAAATTAGGTACAATCCTCCCTATTACCAGTCCAAACGCTGTTCACTGGATCAACACAAGTTTTGGGGGGAGAATTGCTGATGCGCAGCAACCATACAATTGAAACTCAAAATTGATAAAGCATATAATTCCAAGTCTAGCAAATTAAATTTATGATGAGAGCTTGGAGAGGTTTATAACCAAAATAGTTACAGTTGTAATTCATCAATGCAATTTGATTTATTCAAATAAACATACATACCCACGTTACGATGTTATGATGGAAAAAAAGTTGACATAGTTTTATTGCAATTAACCAGATGAAAGTTGGGATTTGGCTTTTCAGTAGCACTCCAAATTCAGAAGACCACACATGGCCTTCATTCATGCAGAAGATGCAAAGCTCATATAAATAAGTTAGATAAGAAAAGATAAAATGACCATTAAATGAATCTAAAAAGAACAAAGAGAGCAAAGAGTTTGATGTCATTGGAGAAATTTGGTCAATAAAAGCAAAGTGATGGTTAATAAAGTTTCAAAAAGATAGAATCAGTTCTACAGAACTAAACAAAAAGTGTTATGGCACATTAAAAAGACGAATCTTCTTCTAAACAAAAGCAGATATAAAACCCTTTGCAGTAGTTAATAATAAAAAGAAATTACAGATTCTTAGAGCTCTTTGAAAGTGAAGAAGTGAGCTCGAAATATCACCAACAATTGGGGCTAATCCCCTTCACATGGTTACTAAGAGATGAATGAACCCAATACTAGAGCTTGAGTGAAAGTTCTGCTCATACTTGTGACAATAGACAAATCAAAGATAAAATCTTCAAAATAATGCATTCAAGAATTTACAATAACTTGTGATTTTGATAAATAATCCAACAAATTAATCGAGGCACGAGAAAATTAGCTTACATCGTGACAATGGTGTTGAGACTTTATAGATGTTACTATTTTCAGAATCCAAAACCAGAAGCTCCCCAGTTGGGGAAACCTCTACACTATAAGGCTCAATTCCAAGCTTGCTTCCATCAAACACCGTCTCCACAGTGTATCCACCTTCAAATTTCATCAATGAACGGCTAGAAATAGCTGAAAATTTTACACCCCAATAATCCCACCAAAATGAGCTATATGTAAGTGTAAAAACAAGAATTCTAACAGGAGAAATTGTGAAATGTTAGTTCAGAAAAGATTTTTACCCGTCGGTGTGTTGGATTTTAGTGACCACAGCCATTTAAATAGAGCAGAGGCAACATGTGTGACAACCCCACTAATAATTTCTGTAGAAATATGAAAAATGATAAGCACAATTGTGAAATATGAAAGTGATTTACAGGCAGAAAAACAAATGTTACTTAAAAACTAGATACTCTATGAGATTAATTATACTCACTTGCAGGAGGAGTGGCAGAAACTGATGAGCACCCACCAAAAAGAATCACTAAAATCAGAAGTAACATTACCCAATTCCTCCCCATTGTTCTTGTTCTTCTCAGTAAACAATCAAAACCCAAGAATGTTTATACAAGAAGATTTAAGCTCCACAATTCCTCCCCATTGTTCTTGTTCTTCTCAGTAAACAACCAAAACCCAAGAATGTTTATACAAAAAGATTTAAGCTCCACATTTCATAAAGAGGACCCACCAAATTAATCACCACAAATCTTCTTTTTTTCCTTGAGAAAATGAGAAACGAGGGGACAAAGAAGGAAATGCTGGAGAGAAAATAGAGGAGGGATGAAAGAGGAAAAAAGATGGTATTTAATAGTGGTAAAACAGAAGCAAAAGCAAAGGGAGCTCTGTTCTGTTCTAACAACCAAGTAAAGATGGGAATCATATGCTCTATTTTTGTCGATGTATTTTTACTCATTTCTACAATTGATGATTTTTGCGCTCCTAAATTATGATAATTTGGACAGACTTAGGAGTTTGTACGAGTAAAGTACAATATTACCCTCAACTGTGGGAGGAAATTACAGTGTTGCAAGCTTCAAACGAACAGGGGCAATGATGTACTTTGCACAGCACGCACCCTCCCTTTCTTTATTTATTGGGAGCGCTCAGACAAAGTCAGAACTCGTGCAAGATCTGCTCTCCTTTTCTTGGGCTTGTTCTCTTGGAGGGTGAAGAGACATTGGGGACACTTGACTAGGCCTTGTGGTGAGCTTAAAAAAAATAAAACGCAATTGTTCGCAAGCTTCAAGATTAAATCTAGTTTTCTTAATCTTTAATATTACTACTATAATAATTTTGGCATTGTTTGGTGTTCTTCCCCCCCCCCTTCCTTCCTATAAAACGCAATTGTGTTCCAAGCTTCAAGATTAAATCTAGTTTTCTTAATCTTTAATATTACTACTATAATAATTTTTGGCATTGTTTGGTGTTCTTCCCCCTCCCTCCCTCCCTCCCTCCCTCCCTCCCTCTATTTCTTGTCGTGTTGTTAGTCCATTAGGTGTTAGTATTATTATTGGATTTATATTCAGTTTAATACTATGTTTATTTGCTTGGGTTGGTTTATATACATTAAAGTGAATTATGGATTGACCCGAATTGGTTAAACAAGTCATTCTATTTCTCTCTACTGTCTCGGAAAATATTGGATTGCAAGGTATTTATTAGGGTTCTTTACAGAAATATACAACAATTAGAAAGTAATTACACTATTAGTGTATTAACAAAATAATTATAAAAAGAATATAATTAAGACCCATATTACAAAAATAGTACAATTCACATTAATAAGGAAACCTAAAATCAAGCAGAAATAACTGCCATAATTAATAATTCAAATTAAAATATTTGGGATCTAACAACAAAAACAAATTCAAATTCAAATTCAAATTCAAAATAATAATTCAAATATTCAAATTCAAATCTTCATCTCCCTCACATACACTTTGAAATAATAGTTAACAAATAAGTAAATAAAATATTTGTATGTAGAAATTAGGCTCTGTTTCAGTTTTTACTTTTTTAGTTTTATCTTCCCGCCAGCTTCTCTTCCGCTACTCCACCGCTACATCGCCGCGAATCTCGGTTGTCCAAAACGACACTGAGAAGAAAAAGAAGATTCGCCTTACAAAAAGTTTAAAAATAAATATATGTAACTTTTATTGTTCTGAATTTTTTTTTATGACTATTTTGTTACTCATAAATACTAAAATTGTTACCTTTGTATGAATGGTTGACTACCAACTGTATCACATTCAAACGAAATTGGTAACTTAATAAAACTGAATTGGTTACCTTGGTCTGAATGTTTGGCTACCAACTGCATTATGAAAAAACTGCAGGTATGGATGTGAATTGGTTACCTAGGTATGGAGGTTTTGTTACCTTGGTATGAAGGCTTGCTTACCTTGATCTGAAGGTTTGGTTATCAACTACACTAAGAAAAAGTTTAAAGTGTGGAGGTTGATTGGTTACTTTGATATGACAATTTGGTTACCTTGGTATGAAGGTTTGGTTATCATCATCCCAGTATTTGAAGGAACACATTGAACACGTCAGAATGGGCTTTCTCAATCTTATCAAACAAAATAACTGCATATGGCCTCTTACGGACAGTTTTTGTCAACTGACCTCCTTCGTCATACCCAACATAACCATCATAGGGAACTGGTCCAACAACAGGTGATGCATCATCATCACCTCCATCGGTAGTTCCGATCTCATCCGAAGGCCCCTCCACCAATATGGATGATGTGGCATGCTACGCCGCAGTCGTGGTAGCGACAAAAGCCATTCCGACGATGGCGAAGAAGATAACACAACACAAGCACATGTGGCAATTTCTAACATAAACTTACCTCAACCTCCTTCCCAACTCCAGAACTCCATGGATGGTCATGTTGATATTCTTTGGGACATTGAGAACTGTTCTATTCCAAGTAATGTTCACCCAGAAGATGTTGCTGGTAACATCAGAATGGCATTGCGGGTCCATCCTATAATTCAGGGAGCTGTGACAATGCTTGATGGCATCGGGTCCATGTTTGGGTTGGGCACTCAAATATTATGGAAGATGAATTTATTAATTGGAAGATGAGAGATGGAATCCTAATTGCATACTAATTTCCTAAATTAAGGAATCATAATTGCACTAATTATGTAAATAAAACTTTAAATACATTAATTGTGTAAAAATTTTATGAGTGCACTATTGTTGTAATTATTTTTAAAAATGTAATAGAATATGTAATTGTACTTATTTATTATTGTTGAAGATTCTCTTATATATATCTTGTTTGGATATTCTATTTTGATTAGGAGTCTTTTAAACTTTGGTGACCGAGTAAACTGTTGGTATATAACATTATATCTTAGTCAGACTCTTTTGCTCATATATATCTTGCTCGGATATTCTATTTTGATTAGGAGTCTTTTAAATTTGGTGATCGAGTAAACTGTTGGTATATAATAGTATATCTTAGTCAAACTGTTTTACTCCTTTTTTTAAGGGGATAAATCAACTTTTGGTACCTATATTGGGACACGATTTACAATTTGGTACCCGAAGTGAAAAAGTTACAAACTGGTGATTGTACTCGAAAAATGTCGTGATCTGGTGTTTGTACTTTCCAATTTTTAAATAATCGTTAAAATTGACTAACGGAGTAGATGAAAAATTCTGGCGTGGCTTTGAGTTTAATACAATTCTTTGGTTTTTTATTATTATTCCCACCTTAATTGGCACTATTTAAATTCACTGCAAATCGTGCATCTTTCTCCATGACTCGATCGATCACCAAGAAAATGATTTCACTTCATAATCGTGGACCCCACCATTCCTCATCCACCTCCATAACCTAACCCCCCCAAACCACCCATTAACCTTTTTTTTGCACCTCTCTCTCTCTCTCTCCTCTTCCTTCTTCCCTTCACGAAAGAAAAGAAAGAACTAGTCTCTTCTTATTCAAGCTTACCCATCACCAAACAACTCCCTAATTTCCTTCCTTTCACGCCTCTCCTTCCCCCATATACACAATACACTATTTCCCTTCATCTCAAAACATACAAATATAATTGTTCTTTTATAACCACTACTCAAAATAACAGTCATATATATACATACATACATATCTTTGAAAATGGCAGGCTGGACTACAATCAACCAGAAGCTGAGTCCCGGTGGAGGCCTCAACCTCTTGCAGAATTGTGACATACCTCCGTCGCTCAAGGTTTCTGTCGGTACAAATAAGGCAGTTCTGTCATCCTTTTAATTAAACACTGAAAACCCTTTAATAAATATATGGAAATCAATAATCAATGGAGAATCGAGACAAGAAGAATGAGAGAAGAAGAAGGACAGAAGAGAGAACCCTAGTTTTTTTCCCCCAAATATCAATTTGTTACTTTTTGATGATCGACCTTTATACATGGGGGAATACACATAAATACAACTTTGTTGCCCAGTCATCGTCATGTCATCCTTTGCATCTAACTTGTCAAATTTTCAAACAGAATAAGGATAAAACCCTACTATTTAACGGAGTGTAACATTTTTCAAGTAGAATCACCAGTTTGTAACTTTTTTCACTTCGGGTACCAAATTGTAAGTCGTGTCCAAGTACAGGTACCAAAAGTTGATTTACCCTTTCTTTAAGGTATTGTTATTGCTAGGAGTTTCCATTATAAATGTTATCTGACTTGGAGTATTTTTAAAGGGATCAGAACTATATTAACTAAAGTAAATCAGGTGGACTCTTTCTCCTTTATTGTAGTTATCTCAATTTGTTGGACTGATTAGTTGCAAAAACAAGTGATATTTCAATATCACTACATCTCTATTACTAACAGCTTCCTTTTCTAGGCGTTAGCAATGCAATATATATTTATCTCTTCCTCTCGGCTTAAGCAAAATGCTACACTTAAAGGATATATCAAAACCTAGAAAGCCATTCTGAGTCGCCAAATACATGGTACAAAATTCAAATACAAACTTAATTATACAACTGTCGTGTAAAATATGACAAAACATAAGCTGAGAGTTTTAACACGAATATTGTCTCGTAGACAATATCCAAACTCAAATGGAGTTCTCATTACAATTATTATCACACTATTTTATAGAATAGTGAGGACTACTATAGCAACTATCTTCGACCATCACTCCATTTCCTGACTAGTCCTAGCTATATTCTCATTTCCTGAAGAGAACAATGAAAGAAAAGGGTGAGCTCAACTAGCCCAGTAAAGAATATTATGACTAAGATAATGCATAATAAATTATCGTTAGCCTTCAACAATGTTAAACTGATAGAATACAATAGACAACAAGTTTAACTGCAGCGAAATAAACAATCCATTAGAAGAGTCAAGTAGAGCATGATATCTACTATCTTCTATAATTTAAAAGTTCATCATCAATATTTTATCGTTGTAACACAACTCAATAAATAATCCACATCATCGAATTATCCATGCACTACGGGCCAAGGATATTCGTTAGTATCACATCAATGAATTATACATGTACTACGGGCCAAGGATATTCATTATTATCACATCCACGAATTATCCATGCACTACGGGCCAAAGATATTCGTTAGTATCACCAGTGGTCATGATCATGCCAACTAACAATTCATTTTTGCACCCTTGGCCGAAGAGAACCTGTGGTCATGATCATACAAACAACTGTCCATCAATGCACTATGGGCCAATGATGACTTTTACCACATAATTTGTAACATTACAGGTCATGATTATACCGATACATAATTCCTAGTCATAATCATATCAATCAACAGTCTATCTATGCACTACGAGCCAAATATGACTTTCATCACAATATAAGCATGAGGATGATGACAATGATATAAGTATCAATCAAACGAAATCAAGGATAAATATTAAAGATTTTTAATTTATCCAGAGTAAAAAAAATGTCCAAATTATCACCATGATAACTGCTTTATGGAGTAAAATTCGAGAATAATATTCATGTATCAAAAATAATTTGGACAGAAAAGAAATCAATTTTTGTCGTGAATAGTACTCCGGGTGAATAGTACCTAAGTGAATAGTACCCCGTGAATAGTACTTTATGAATAATGTCGTACGTATGAATAATACCATGCGTATGAATAGTGTCGTATAAATGAATAGTACTCCAGCATGAAAAACTTAAAATTTAACAAGAATATTCAGAAAAATATTTCAGCGGAACGATACTAGATGAAACGCAAATTTTAAGGATATTCTACTAATTTCAAGGAGTATAGAAGCAATACTTACAACAGTTTAGAATTTAAAATCTAAAACGAAATAATATTACTTACATACTACAGAGTATGGAAGAAAATATTATTTCTTATGAATATTGAACAAAAATAATATCCCTTACAACTGTTGAACAAAAATAATATTCCTTACTTAATATTGAAGCTAAAATAATATTCCTTACTTAATATTGAAGCTAAAATAAAATTCCTTACTTAATACGAAAAATAATATCGTAAACGAATATGAAATAAATAATACCTTACCTTAGAAAGAGAGCAATTTCGACTGGTATAGCGGAGATATTCTTGAAGAAAACTTATATTGTTTCCTACACTCAAAGCTTCCTTAAACTCAAAAGAATTACGCTCAATATTATAGAAGAAAAATTCTCTGATCCTGGTGTGATTTTTATTTCTAAACTGAGCATCCTATTTATAGTAGAATGACATGATACTATTTAAATTTGGAAATTCACGGACACACATTAGGAAAAATTTACAGGCGACGTTCGGCTGAAATTTTAATTTTTTTTGATTTTACTATGTTGCACTATGAACACACTATACAGTACTATGCAACACTATACAGTACTATGCATAATAAAATATAATATATTTTATTTAATATAAAAACAAAACTTATATATGTCGACGTCGGAATTTTTATTTGTCCCTTTTCTGTTCTTGTCTTTTAGTGTTCTCGTGTTAGGTGAGATTTGTTTGAAAAAACAAGTTGTGAAAAGGTCCGATGTGACACCCCCAAATTCTGGTACTTCATTTCCTCAAGATTTGGTGTTCACTTAATCAAAACATTCATTTTTAACTACCCAATTATAATAAAATTGAATAATAAAAACCTGCCCATACAGGATTAAACTTAAATAAAAATCTCCCAGGTTATCTAACCTTTAACAACAATCATTCAAATGCGGAAATTTAAATAAACTTCATTACAATCTTTAAACCAAAGTCTGAAAGTAAACTATCAAAACTATTACAAGTCTTTGATATTTATTCATCTTTCCTTTTCCTTCATGGTGCTAGGTACGTCACCGTTTCAACTTTAGTCGTAAGAAATTTTTACGCAAGAGTGAGAGTAAACAATGCCCACTTGAAATAACAATAAGTAAATCTTTAAACTTTTAAATCAATTGCCAATATTAGGCTCAATAGAACTGAATAATATATTCTATTAACTTTCTGAAAATTATAACATTCACTGAGGGTCTAATGACCACGAATCATGTCCACAGTTATAAGTAATCTTTCAACTTTAACTTTAACAGTCATAAGACTATAAGGACTCCACGTACTTAGGGGGATCAACCCTTCGTACAATGTATTGTGCACAACCATTTTAACGCTAAGCATAAACCTCTAATAAAAGATTTTTCATCTCAGTATTTAGAATACAAGTCCACACCAAAGTAAGTTTGGTTTGGATACTTTACAGGGTAATTTAGAATTCAACAGTAATCAACTAAGGATTTGTTGATTACAAAAGACACAACTGTATGCTATGGAATAATCATAACTGAATTGATATTTATAAATTAGTACCATGCTTTAGGAATAATCTAATAGCATACACTTTGAATAATCATAACATAAATTGGCTTGAACAATATTAAATCAAGGTTATTGAAAATTGAATACTAAGCATGCATAGTGAATAGCAATTTGAACTATAAGTTGTTCAATACTAGAATATTGAAATAAGCGACTCGCATGCTAAATAATAAGATGCATATTAGCGAAACTTGCTCACTATTAAACTATAAGATTTGGGATATTTGTATCGTTACGAGAAACTAGATACAATAACTTATTCAATAATAGAAAATCTAGCTCTATGAAAGTGTAGAGGTAGCAACTTACAACAATTGTAATTAAATTTGAAAACAATAACGTACTAATGAAATTAAACTCGCACAATGAAGTTTTGAGTTAGAGAACTTGCCTTTAGCACAAGCTAAACCTTACAACTTGAATCAATACCCTATACATATATCATCATGACATAATTAGTCATTACCAACATTTTATATCTATATAAACAAATATATACATCATGTAGGTTAAATTACCAATTCACATAATCAAACTACGTTAATACTAATTAACTCTTGATAACATGCTCATTCATAGTTTAATACTACTGAAATCATCATTTAACATTCATATTATTAACACATAACATTTATTTTCAAAATTTTTATACTTAAACAAAATGTCGTAACATTCTCGCTAACTTCGTCTTCTTGGTGGCCACGGTTTACATCGTGGTTGGCGTTCTTATTGAGGTGGCATCACTATGACGCCGAGTCACATGCCAAAGATTGGCGCCATGCATTTGAAACTTATCTTCATTGGGAGCGCCTTTGCTTGATCTTTAGAGTCCGAACTCCTACGACCAAGCTCTCAAGAACAAAGATGAACAAAAGCCAAATCGCCTACAAGCTCCAATCTAATAGACTAATTAACATGTAATTTACACATAGACTTCATGTAAACATATTGTGCAGACTTCTAACATGTTCCTACCCATAAAATAGCATTACATCAAATTTATAACACCTAATTTCAATGTTTTTGGCAAAAACTCTATTTTTGATGTTTTCAATGAAAATTAACACTGTGATTTTGTTTTTCAATCAAAACAGAAATTTCAAAACACCATAGTTAAGATTATACATACTTTATCAAATTCAATAATCAACTTATCAATTTAACAACTAATCAAACCTTAATTTTTATTTTAAATTAAGCCATATTCATACACATTTTCATGTAAACACTGTAATATGGTTTCCTTCACAAAACACATGCATACATGAACTAGTTTCTCTATAATCATATATAAACTCATGGAATTATCTTATAATCAATAATTTATCATATAACTATAAACACCATCAATTTATCTTTTTATAAAATTTCACAGAGAACTTTTTGGAAGAAGAAGAAGATAACAAAATTTTAAGGAAAAAGGTTTGGATGATACCTTGTGTAGACACTCAAAATTTTCTGTACTACTGTTACTAACATTGCAGGAGGACAGATTCGTCTTTTAAGAGAGAACCCTGAAATACAATCCAAACCCATACCGGATACTACAGGAAGTTCAAAGATCAACCGGATCATGATACGGGAGTAACGGTTTCAACCTCGGATCTAACCCCGAGACCTGCAGATACAATACCGGAACACACACCGGAGAAGACCGATTAATCTTGGAGATAACCCCGAGGTATCCAGTCTTAGTCCCAACCATGGGAATAGCCACCAACCTTGGTGATAACCCCAAGGAATGCAGTTTCGGAGATAACCCAAGAAATATTTTGTTTCAAATGCCATCAGCTTCAATCTCGGCACTCACAATAAAATACACTGTGCCAACCCGACAATAACATCGGGAAGACAGGCACACCTCAAAGATGACAATGAGGACCTTCAACAAATCTGCGGTCAATCTCAAATGAAGTCTCGAGCAACGTTTGCTTATCGGCCCAATCCAAAGAAGAATAACACCATGTGAGGGGCAACATCGCCATCTCGTCCAACACGATGCCACGTCTTGTCTCTACGCAACAATGTCCAACAAGGCTAACCAATCCTGAGTGACTATTGTGTGGGGTAACGGATGAAAGTTGAAGCTTGAAGACCGGAAGGCATCGTCCTATCTTCAAAGATATCGTACAAACTCTAATCCCATTCCATCGTACAACTCTCGACAACGGCAGTCCGAAATAGGTCCTGAATACCTCAAAACGGATGCCCGAATTGCACTTCTCAAAATCCGAGTAGACATTACAGTGCCTGAGTGCACGTACTTCGAGACGACTCGACCCGACAGAATCAGGCTGACCCGACCCGCCTCTGGTACACCTACGACACCTTTTGCCTATAAATAAGAGGCTTGGGGTGCTGATTTTTAAGAGAAAAAAGACGGGGAAACCACAGCACAATTTGTTCTTGACTTGCCATATGATTGTATTTTCTCACTTTTAAACACCTGTGAGCTCATATATAGCCTCTTTTGTACCCACAAAAGCCCAGTGTTTACCCACTCTAAAGATATAGAAGCCCTTTTTATCAGTCAGCTGTAAGCCTTCTCACACTTTAGAGTCTTTCTCTTCATCTTTCCACACACCCTTCTACACGTTGAGAGTCGTGTTGCTTGCTTTTGCCCGGACTTCGGTCCGTGGTTTCATTCCAGTATATATATATATATATATATATATATATATTGACTAACATTATCGAGTTATGCCTCGATTGAGCCTGAACTTGATGCGAGCGTTTACTACTTTATATATATATATATATATATATATATATATATATACTATATATATATTAATATATGTTCTATCGGACTTTGTTCGATGAGCCTAGACTTGATGCAGTGTGTTTATTCGCTTATATATATATATATATATATATATATCAAGCGTGTGTCGATTTTGTTCGATAAGCCTAGACTTGATGCAGTGCGTTTATCATTATATATATATATATATATACTTATATATATCAATTGTGTGTCGGACATTGTTTGATGAGCCTGACTTTGATGAAGTGCCTTTACTACCTTATATATATATATATACTTATATATATGAAGCGTGGTCGAATTATGTTTGATGAGCCTGGATTTTACATCCGGTGCGTTTATTGTATATATATATATATATATATTTATTTTGTCCTGCCTGGAGTTTACTTCGTGGCAGTTGACCGCATTTACATCTTTATTTACATTCTGTCCCGCTTGGAGTTTCCTTCGTGGCGGTTGACCGTATTTACAAATTTATTTACATTTCTGATCCCCCATGGAGGTGCTTCGTGGTTGGTGATCCTGTCTGTATATATATATTTACCGCTTTTATATATATACCTGCTTATTGCTTTTATACAAATTGCAATATTCTGTGTGCCTAGGAATCATGTGATCACAGATTCATCTCATTGGATCTAGATTCGGTTCCCGTGATGGACATTTTCAGCTGTAAGCAGCTTGTAAATTAATCTGCTATGTCTGTATTTCCTCAGATGGTTTCCATACCCACGAGGAAGTCTACATTATTTTTGGATGTATTATTTTTCATACGGATGCCTCGTATCCGTCAAATAAAATCAATTCAGCCGCTCACTTAATAAAAATGGAGGTGTAAAAGGTCTCAATTCCTATTGAGCATCAGGGTTTGAAAAACCTCTTTTATAAAACATCATTGCCATATCTTGCTAAAAACTAAATTTTTACATAAATTCAAACCCTGTGTATATAGGTTCGAACGAGGCCTCGCACAACTTTCATATAACAGCACATTGACCCACACACACACACATTCATATAATAGTTTCTTGAAAAGAGGCGGTCACCGTGGTAACACGGATGTCGGGGGGTGCCTAACACCTCCCCCCCGCATAACCAAAGTCCTGGACCCTAAAGCGAATCTCGGTTTGCACGACCAGTATATCAGTGTCACATCATCGGGTCATTGTGCAAAAACCTTTTCTCGGTTGTGTTGGTACAACCATTTAAAAACCAACTGGCGACTCTTAGCAGGTCCATAAATCGACATTATACATATCGGACCTTTTTCACTTGTTTTTTCAAACAAATCTCACCTAAAATGAGAACACAAAGAACAAATGCTGAAAAGGACACCCCAAAAATCCCGGCGTCGACGGTGGCGACTTCTGCTGGGACTCAAAGTAAAAGAACTTAAGCCGCTACTACAATCTTTTCAAAACTGATTATATGCTTGTGTATGGATGTTGTATTTACATTTGGATGAATGTGTACGAATGCATGTCTTGTTTGAGCTTAGTGCTTCGCATCATATCTGCGTGTGATGTTAGTGCTTCGCACTATAAACTGCTTATGATATTAGTGCTTCATACATGTCATCATTTCATACGGTGAAACGCGATGTATGTGAATGTATGTTATGTGGTCCCTCCACCAGGAGGCTATCCCGTCGGTGTTTGATTATTGGACTCGTGAGAAGACTAATTCTCCGAGGCTCAGGAAAGGCACCACCCAAATTTGCTCCAGTTGAAAGACCGGATTAACTTCCCGTCTAGTAGATTGCGATGATTTGGGAACCTTCATGCCAAAAAGCCGCGAGAGTAACCTAAGATAAGTCAGCCTCTGATAAACCCAAAACAAAGGAAAGTCTCTTCATGCTTTCATTTCGATTACTTGTAAACACAATTACTTGTAACTTCATTCCATATCTATCTCCATGTAATGAGAAATATGAAGCAATATGTCCACATACATGCTACAAACAGCTGACACCCATTTTGCAGGATAAAATTCCTAAAAAGGACACATCACATAGCATGTCATTATACACCTTCCCTAAGGACTAAACTATGCCAGTCTTTCACAAGGAATCAATCGGACCTATTACCCGGTCAAAGTCCAAAAAGGCAACAGGCCTACAGTTAATCATGTCGTCATCCGATCAGACTGAACTTAATCCAGTTTCTCACAAAGAATTCGACGGGTTAAGCAAACAGATTCTGATTTATTTGTTCTATTAAAAAGAATTACACACGATCTACACAGGTCGAGAAAATACCGTACATCCGAGCCCCTCCACATAAGGAGGAATTAGGTCATTACCATGCTGCGAGCCACGATTGGATACGACCAACAAAACGCAGGATCTTGCCCATTCCACTGGAGATCCGCACAATGGTGACATCAAAAGAAAGTCCTCAAATGGAAGAGACCCTTCGTATTATCAAAGGAATTGGAATACACAGGAGTGTTTCATATCTTGATCTATGTATTTTTCCGGTGTTCACTATCCGAGAAAAATTTAAAGCTCCCGACTTTGAAAAATATGACGGGTTAGGGGATCTTATACACATTTAAAAGTCTTTATTGGAGGCTGGATCTATGCAGAGGATGAAAAACTCGAATGCAATTGTTCCAAAAAGAGTCTAACTGGAGAAGCCCGTTAAGTGGTACACAAGATTAGACAACTCAAAATCCATGTTTGGGAAGAGCTAGCACATGCCTTCCTCACTCAATACAGTTTTCAAACTCAAATGGCTCCTGATCGGTATCAGATTACCAAGATCAAGAAATAGTCTAACGAGTCTTTCAGAGAGTATGCTCAAAGGTGGAGACGCTTGGCTGCCCAAGTTAGTCCTGCCATGTCAGAATCAGAAATGGTCATGACATTTATAGACATACAAGAAGCTCCCTTCTATGAGAGAGTTTTAGCCGGCATTGGCAAACCATTTTTTGAAATGATTAAGCATGGGGATATGGCTGAAATGGGGTTGAAATCAGGAAAGATTCAAGACCTAGCCGCACTCAAAGCTGTTGCTGATCACATCCAATTTGGAAATTATGGGAACAACCCCCGGAGGGTCCATAAAAGAAAGAGGAAGATGTTTCCACGATACTACTGGGGCAAAAAAAGGCATCAAGTATGCCCATTCAAAGGAGAAACTACACTCCCTTTCCAGCACAGTCTGCAAACCCTCCAGTACCAAAAGGTGGAGAAGTCAAACGCCATCGAGTGTTTACACCCTTAGGGGTACCCTCGAGAACATTCTTAATCTTCTGACAACACGAAGAAAATTACGCATCTTCTTTCACCACCAACCCTAATGGATGGGTTTCAATCTTTGCTAGGAAATGTGCTTATCATGCCGAGGCACCTAGACATGATACTCAGGATTGTTGGGCCTTGAAACACAAGATCCAGGACCTAATAGATAATGGAGAGATCGTAGTCACCAAACCCGATCAGCCTCACGTACAAGACAACCCTCTTCCACAACACAAAGAAGAATAGGTCAACATGATTAATTGGAGCAGTGAACAGAGTTCCAACTTCAGCTATGATTCCCCCCAGACCATCAAAGACAATGATGACAGATGGGATTATGCTAAGTTCTAGTTCACAATGGAATGAAAGATGAAAGCTCTTTGCAAATAAATTGAGCAATTGGCGAAACTGGTGACTTATCAGCATCAAGTGACTCGGCAATTAATCAGCCAGGAGCATGCCAGTCTCCTAACAATCATCATGAATATTCCTCGTCCCTTTCGGAAAATGAAATCTTTGGAAGACAAAGTGACGAAGAGAGCAAATGCAAAGCCCGTCGGATTTCGCCAACAAACGGAATTCACCTATTTGGGCCAACCCATGGAGGAAATCCTTCACATGTTAATCAATGAAGGAAGGATCGGTTCCTTCTACCTCCAATCAACCCCGTTCGGGACGGTATAACTCGATGGAGTATTTCGATACCACTCCCGGTCTCGCGCACACAAAGACAAAGAATCTTTGGGCACTCCGCCACCTTATTCAAAATCTAATCGACGGTGGTGTCTTTGCGCTTGGCGGAATAACGACAACGTGTTACGCAAGTGAAGTGAGAATGCAGGCCCTACTAAGTGGAAAAGTGTGGTAGCGATTATATCCACTAAAGTGAAGGGAATAATACTTTGCTCACAACACCGATAATTCAGCTCAAAGGAGGAAGCAATCCTTTGAAAGTGGCCGCTCCCAAGCCAATCAACTTGCCATGCAGAGCAAAATATCCTATTGTTAGCTTGGGCAAGGTTCTGTGGAATTATGGAGAAGGTGAAGGATCCACCTCACATACTACTACTGTAGTGTCGAAGGAAAATCCACTGTATCTTCCCCATCAGGTGATGAACCCCACCACCAAATCAAAGGGAAAAATACCCATGGAGAAGATTAAAAAATTCCTCCGCGCTGTGGGTCATAACAAAGCCTCGGTGGTCTTAAGCTTGAAGGAAGCGCCACCACAAATATCAATTTTGGACTTGCTCCTAACCTCTGAGAACCACCGGAAGGTCTTGTTAAAGGTTCTAGAAGAAGCTATCTTAGACATCGATTGGATGAAAAGTTTCAACACATGGTTGATCACATTTTCAACAACAATGTGATATCCTTCACTCGATGATGACATACCATCAAGAAGGATGGTCGTCATTGTCAAGCCGTTACACATTGCGGTCTTGTCTTCCGGATATATGGTGGTGGGGTCTTAATAGATGGAGGTTCCTCTACGAATATCGCCCATATGCCACCTTGGTGAAGATGAATATCAATCTCAACCAAATTCAGATAGCCATACTATCATCAAAGCTTTTGATGGAGCCCGTAAGTAACTTCGGTTGGAGTAATTGAGCTGCCAATCAAAATTGGCCCTCATACATTCTGCGTATCCTTCCATGTGCTCAAGATAGATTCGGGATACAACCTGCTCTTGGGACGACCATGGATCCACATAGAAGGGGTAGTCCCCTCCACCCTTCACCAACAATTGAAGTACATTATCAACAATAGCCTGGTCACGGTCAACGCTGAACCAGAGATTCCTCAGCACGGGGACATTCCGTTCATCAATGCCAATCTGGGGCGTAGAACCGTCGGTTTTCATGCTTTGGAAATAAGCAACACCCAATACCACGCTATTGGAGCACCACTGCCCGAACCCACATTTTCTTTGAGGTGATGTCAGCCACTCAAGAAATGATGTCGTTGGGTCATAAGCCAGGACAAGGGTTGGGTAAAGATGGCCAGGGTATCCAGTACCCCATTCGATTAACCAAGTAAGTTGGAACAGCTGGACTAGGCTATTCTGCCAGCTCTAGTCACGAGGAATCCTCATAAGCATCAATGATTCCTTTAGCTTCAACCATGTGGCGTTAAACCGCCTTCAAACTCGAGTCCGCACAACCTCGATAAAGGTGCGACCAATGTCATGGCCATGTTATTTCCTAAGTCAAATCGGTGGAGGAAAAGAAAATCGTTATTCGAGATCCCATGATCGAAGAAAAAGGAGCGGAGAATCAAGGAAAGCGTTCATCGAATAATGTCGGGCATGCGCATCATCGTCCATGATGAACATACCAATAGATACACACCCGGATGATGATTGCCACGACGTAATGGCCATCATTCGGGACAAGGAGGATGATGACAATCCCTCCATCATTGCTGCGGTCACTCCGGACTTTTTACCTTACCAATTGGAACAACATTCCTTGCTTTGGTCGACGAGGTAAAGCGGGCAGAAATTCTTTTCTGCCCTGTAGATTCAATAACTGCTTACTTTTCTGTACAGTATTAGTAGTTTATTTTGCCAATATATTCTAACACTGTGTATGATCAACACATTTCATATATACTAAGTGAAAGCATATTTTGTTTCAGGACTCTGAATTTAGATGTACTTATATTTGCGGATACGATGCCTCTCCTACACAAGGATTGTACCTTTGATGTAGAGATGAATTCAGCCTTGATGGATCTCCAGGATGACATTGAGGTGCCTCTAGAAATTCAAGAATGGGTCAAAGACAAACCCAAACCTAACCTTGATCAAACCACTTCTTTCAATCTCGAAACCTTAGAAAGCCTTAAGTTAATCCAGATTGGTTCAGACCTTACCCCAAACCAACAGAATGACATGGTTACGCTATTAACCCAATTCCAGGATGTGTTTGTATGGTCTCGTGAAGACATGGTAGGTTTATCCACTGACATTTTCCTTCATCGCCTTCCAATTAAAGAGGGATTTAAGCCAGTTAAGCAAAAGCTCAGGCGATTGAAACCTGAGAGGAGTTTAAAGGTGAAAGAAGAAATTGTGAAATAATTTCAAGCCAGCATCGTCATGGTGTCTACATATCCTGAGTGGATATCCAACATTGTACCTGTGCCTAAACCTGGAGGGAAGGTGCGAGTTTGCGTGGATTACCGGAACTTGAACAAAGCTTGCTTAAAAGATAGCTTTCCCGTGCCATTTATCCACATTCTCATTGATAATCTTGCTTGCAATCTGATATGTACTCCTTCTTTGATTGCTTTGCGGGGTACCATCGGATCATGTTTTGAGGAAGATCGTGAGAAGGCGCTTTCATCACTCCTTGGGGAACTTTTTGCTATAGACAATTGTCATTCGGCCTCATCAATGCGGAGCTACTTATCAACGAGCTATGATGGCTCTTTTCCACGACTTAATGCATAAAGAGATTGAGATCTACGTGGATGACATCATTGTCAAGTCCGGAAGGAGGATGATCATGTAGACCATCTCGGAAAGTTGTTCAACGAGTTGCGTAAGTACTGACTTGAAATTGAATCCGACTAAGTGCGCCTTTGGCGTCAAAGTCGAGCAAGTTCTTTAGGATTTCTAGTCACCACAAAGGGATTGAAGTGGATCTGCCAAAATCAAGCCATCATGGAAATGCCCATTCCTCGAGACGAGAGAAGGAAATACGGGGATTTTGGGAAGGATCAACTTCATCAATGAGGTTTATCTCCCGACTCACAACAACTGTGTGAGCAATCTTCAAGTTATTAAGGAAGAACTCCTCCATAAAATGGAATGATGAGTGCGAATGCCTTCCTTACAATCAAGAAATAGCTAGTCAAAGCTCTATCTTGGTACCACCCGAGGATGATGTTCCCTGTTCATGTATGTCTGTCCAGTAAGTAATGACAATGCCATGGGATTTTGTATCTTTGAGACGAGAAAAGGCGATAGAGGCAAGAACGAGCTATCTATTACCTCAACCAAAAGGTTCAAAGACGGTGAACACAAGTACACTCGATCGAGAAGGCGTGTTATGCTTTAGCATGGGCCTCCATTAGGTTACATCATTACCTACATGGTCACTGACCCATCTCATATCCGCGTGGATCCTCTCTCAAACGTGTTCAACAAACCCATGTTGAATTGCCGGATGTCCGGATGGCGATTGATCCTACAACAATTTGACATCGTATAAGTGACTCAAAAGTCCATTAAAGGTCAAGGAATCGCAGATCAAGCGGCCGCCGCACCTTCGTGGGATTTCAAACCCTTGAAACATATTTCCGATGAAGGAGTAATGATAATATCTGATAACACCATCGAGACGATACGCCAATCATGGAGGATGTATTTTGATGGGTACATTAACATGGAAGGTTACAGAGTGGAGCAATTCTAATATCGTCTGGGGAAGCGATATCCGTTGCAAATCAAATTACGGTTTATCAGCACCAACAATACGGCTGAGTATGAAGGCTGTCTCATAGGGCTAAAACTTGCCCGTTCAATGGGCATCAAGCGGTTAACTGACCTTGGAGATTCGGAGTTGGTAATCAGACAATCCACCAGAGTCTATCAAACCAAGGAACTACATTTGCTGCCTTACCATCAGCAGGTTTTGAAGACGGCTTCGGAGTTCAAAGAAATCTCATTTCTACATGTTCCTCGTAATAGGAATGATTTCGCGGACGCATTAGCAACTTTGGCCTCCTTGATTTGCATATCAGACAAGGAACACTTGCCAAGCGTCACAATTTCCCTGCACAAGGCCCCAGCCTATGGGAATTACGTTGGAGAAGTATCGGATGAGCTATATCCCATGCAACCTCCTTGGTATCAGCATATCAAGGAATATCTGAGAGATGGATCTACACCCGCTGAGGCGAGCATGACTGAGAAAAGGAGGATCCATCGACTTGCTATGAAGTTCTACCTGAGTGGAGATCGCTCTATAAAAGAGATGCGGGACTAGGCCTCCTCGGTGTCTAGACAAAGATCAAGCCCAAAGGCTTATGGATGAAATCCATGGGGAGTCTGTGGTCATGTGGCCCCTCCTTGTCAAGAAAGTCCTCGGGGCCGGGACATTATTGGCTATCTCTCAAAGATGATTGCAGCGACCACGTCGCCGAAGATGCTATCGATTGCGATTCATGGGAATGCTATACACGCCCCTCCATGGGAGCTCCTGATATGAGTTCGCCTTGGCCCTTCTCGATGTGGGGAATGGGCGTTATTGGGCCCATTGAGCCTAAAGCCGGTAATGGTCACCGATTTATCTTCACCATGATCGACTACTTCACCAAGTGGGTAGAAGCAGCCTCATTCCCCAGGGTCACTAAAGAAGTCATCATTGCTTTCATCAGAAACAATGTCGTTTGTCGATATGGACAACCAGAGGTGATTATGTCAAACAATGCCAAAAACCTCAACAACAAAATGATGGAGGAATTATGCAGTAGATTCCACATCAAACATCTTAACTCTGTCATCTATTGTTTGAAGATGAATGGTACTGTTGAAGCGGCTAACAAAAATATCAAGAAGATTATGCAAAAGATGTCAGCCAACCACAAAGATTGGCCTAACCTATTGCTTCTAACTCTGTTGGCCTACAGGACCACAATGCGTACTTCAATTGGGGCAACCCCCTACGCTTTAACCTATGGGATGGAAGCAGTGCTCCCCATAGAAGTTGAGATGGAATCTCTCAGAGTGTTGATCGACGCTCAGTTGGATGAAAACCAATGGGTACAAGACAGGTATCACCAATTGTCTTTGATAGACGAAAGGCGAACCGCGGTTATCTTCCATAGTCAGCTATATCAGCAAAGAATTGCCAGATCCTACAACAAAAAAGTCCGGCTACGGAAATTTAAACAACATGACTTGGTTCTGAAGAAGATTCTTGACAATCAAGATCAGGCCAAAGGAAAATTCGCTCCTAACTGGGAAGGCCCGTTTATTGTCAAAGAAGTATTGACAGGAGGTGCTCTCAGATTACAAGAAATGGATGGTGATGAATTTCTGCAACTCATCAACTCAGACACCGTGAAACGGTATTATATCTGAAGTAACCAGCAAACACGCTGGTGCATCATCATCAGGTCACCAGTCATTCCGGTTCTTTAACCCTTTACCACCTACAACTTATCTACACTTTGCCCCTCAGGGAACATACTCTTCAAGCCAGCAGCCTGGCTTTCTCCTTTGCGCTCATAAAACTTAGGTCATCCCACCGCGGATTGAACCTCTTGCGTTCGCAGTTTGGCTACCCATACATGGGATCAAACTTCTCACACTGCGATTTATCCTCAACCTAGGATTAAACTTTTCCTCCCCACTTTCGACTTACACATGGGATTACGCTTTTCTTCTCGCATACGAGGGTGAACTCGTCGACGATCTCCTCTTCAATAGGAGTACATAGGCAACCATTTCATATGGCGGTCATGATAAAACAAAAACAACAAAAACATTTCTACCTTCTTCTCCTTACAAAAACAAAAACAACCAAAAATATTCCTACACCATGTATCATATATATATCTGTTGTTGAACCTCTTACACGAGGTTTGAACTACGCAGACTGATCTCCTCTTCAATAGATGCGTAGGCAACCATTCATGGTGCGGTCTCACCCCCTACCAAAAAACACAAACCATTGTTAGCGGTGTGTTGGGATTCCTTTCAATCCATTATATGTCATTCGACGGACAAAGGGATGGAATTACGAACTCCTCCCAAATAGGAGATTGGCGACCATCTAAGCTGCGGTCATACCTCGAAGAGCAATACTAAACCATAAGAGGTGGAATTAACTAGGCTTCTCCTAAATAGAAATCTTGGCGACCATCGTAGTGCGGTCGATCTCGAGAGAGGAAAGCCACACTCCTCTCCACATTTCCATTCGAAACAAGTCCCAAGACACCAAAGATGGTAGGGATATACATAGATCGATGATCCATTACGAACTATCCAGAGGCGACTCAATGTCCATCCACCAAGGAAGAATTCGGAATTCATCAAGATCACAAGCCACAAGCAAGCAAAGGCAAAATATCAAGTAAATAACAAGGCATATCTAAAAGGGAAGTGATCCAAAAATATATTTCCCTATCATATATAATGTTACTTGATATATATACAATGTGAACTATACATGACAAAATGGCTAAGCTAGTCTGTGCAGGTAAATACAAGCTCATCTACGAATCAGGGTATATGCGAGCTAGCAAGACCAACATGGCATCCCTCTCAGATGAAGGAGGTAAAGCTATAGTCTCCTGGATAAGAATATCCACACGACCCAATAGATCTGTAGCCATCTGCATGATGCCCATATGCTCATCGATATAAGCGCTCATCTCTGCGATCATACCAGTGGTAAGGGACCTCATTTGTAAGATTATCTGTGATGACCACATCCGGGCAGATATAGCACTATCCCGCTCAACTATCACGGCATCTCTGACTGACCTGGCCTCATCCCGCTCAACAACAGCGACATCTCTACGAGCTAAAGCCTCGTCTCTCTCTAATAGGGCGGCGTCCCTCACATCAAGAGTAGTCGACATCATAGATCAAATCTGGTCTCTCTCAAAGGTCATCAGATGAAGACTCTGCTCTAAATACTGTGCCGAGTGCTGGATCACAAAAGTACTGGTACTAGGAGAATCCGAAAGAAATGTTGGCAACCCAATAGCGGTATCCTCCTCGATGTAGGTATCAATGTCCTCTATAGGCTCTATATCGTCTAACTCAATCTCCGGTACTGCAAATACTGCTGCAGCCGATAAAACCTCCGTCTCCATCCATGCGGAGTACTCTGCGGAATAATCGGGACGACTGGCAGGAAAAGCAGCTAGCTCACGCTGATCCCAACAAGCATATACACGAGATCGGTCCTCGGCTGAGAGGTATCGAGAAGTTTGAGCAATGACTGACCCCCCTCGAAAGGATGAAAATCACGGGGCCCGGTCAAACTACGACATCACAGCCAATAGATGATAAGTCGTCACGCCCCTCAAGCCAGCCAAAGGGAGGAAATCCATGCCCGGAGCATGAGTAATGAAGCTGTATGGTGAGCAAAGCCCCGAGCACAGCAATATGCTAAATGGATCTCGGATATCTGCCAAAAATGCGGACCAGGACTGAGCATCTACACACTCCGATGGCTGAAAGGAATACGACATAGCCACCTCATGGGAGAAACAATACCCGTGCCGTCTAAAGGTACCAACCGGTCGCAAGTGTGACATAAACCACACATACAACATGAGCGAACTCCCGATAAACACACACGACGGGTAGGTAATGCGGCGATGGGACATCGATTATAAGGTCTCTGCCATAATCATAGGTACAATGGTACGACCCTCCCTGAGAGCTCTCACCGCCATGATAACGCCTATATCTATCTCATCCATGTACCGCGACATGTACACGTATGACAGTACATATAGTATCAGTACATCAACTCTGGCCGAACGCTAATGATCCTCCGACACGGTGAAATCCCCTGAATGTCGTGAGTAGCTATCCTCCGCACCAAATCATCACCACGAGAAAATCTTTGAGAGATCACGTGGGCGGATGTCACTCATCCTGCACCACTCTGCGCCTCAATCGGTGTGAGAGTCATGAATCGTCTACTCATGTCTCCCAAAAAGTGTGTGTCTGTGAAGGTCGGTCATCTAAGGCGACATCGTCGGCAAGATCTCCTCAAATGGGTGCCAATGGGTGCCAAAGCGAAATACACGCCTATCGCCTAGCCAATGCTCTAGCATCCCATCTACAAATCCTGAGGAACACGAAATGCCAAAAGGGTCATGGTATCTTTGCAATAACAGATCTCTGATCACCCTATCGGTGGTGACATGCTATCATACCACTACGATCAAGATACCCAATGCCACCAGCGGCGGTGGGGGTATGATCTATCTGACTAAGCGTCGAAGAAGACATCTGTGCGGGCCGTGTCATAAGACCATCCAAGGGTCAATCTGAGAAGTATCTACGGACATACATACATATGCATAACATGATACATGCATAATGGATAATGGATGGCAATATGATATAGGGAATGAAAAATGTTGCATACATTCCTAAATATATCATCATCTAATACATCGACTCTATCTGACTACAAGTACATGAAAATGGGGCACAAATGCCCTACTACTACTAATGAGAGGCCTATCTAAAGATATAGCGAGAATGGGGAACAACCACCCAATATCTAACAGAGGCCTATCAAAAGATATAGCGAGAATACACATCCAAGAAGAAGACAATGGTCTCGATGTCCACATCCTCAATCTCGTCCACTGATGTAACTCCTCTTGAGTCATTTGGATCTCTATCAGCAGGGATGTCGGGGCTATAAAGGGGAGGATCTGTAGGAAAAACCAAATGGGTCGTCGAGGGGCGGCTTTTGAAATTTGGAAGGAACAAATGTCTCGCCTCTTTGGATCTCTCGCCTTGAAATCTTAGAATAAATATCATGCCCGATCCAGCTGCAAGAATTCAAGCTATCAATCTAGGTCATATGGGTCGGAGCTCGAACACAAGCTACCAAATCCGTCATCATCAATGATCCAGGAACCATGTCCCCCATAAACTGTGTGGCACGGGACTGGGCCCTAATAGTCTTGAGGAGCCACCAAATATTGGAATATATCACCTGAGTATATGGACCCTCGAATAAATCAAAACCGTCAACTCCCAACAATGGAATATCAATGGCGGATGGGCGTGATCTGAGGCCAATGACGCCTAACAGGAGGTAAGATCGGTATACGAATCTCTCCTGTGGTGCTCCTAATAGCACGCTCTCCTAAATAGAGCTCCCAGCTTCCATCGGTGAAAAGAGGAAATCTCCGGGTGGAAATTAAATACTCTACTCCAGTAGGGTGTCCGTCCTCAAAATCGATGATCAAATGATCCCCTGAGTATGGAATCCATGTAATGGCGTCGATCGTCAGCAACTCCAGTTGCATACGGCAATGAGCGAAGCCCTCAGATATAAGGACCTCTGGCAAAATAGAATGGTGCCATCGTCATTCTCGTGGATAGGTATCTAAGCCTAACACACTCACAGGACGCAAACATGGAAGCCTCTCATAGGCCCAAAACTACCAACACAATGGCAAAACATCTGTTATCAGTAAACACTCTTAACCTGTGAAAGGAAAAAGACAAGAGAAATACTCACTAGCAGAAATAGGTAAAATCCTAATCAAGCCTCGGTCAAACCCTGTGAGCGCAGACGCATGCCCCGGAGGAAATAGGCAAAGGTGTAAGAGCCCCAATCGTACTCTCCTATACGGTCCACATCGCGTGTGGCGCTGACCAAAGCAAAAGATACCGTGGAAGAGTTATCTGCTATGAAGCAGCCTCAAATGATCATCAGGAATAATCGCCGCAGAACGCGATCCCTGATCCTGACATCATCAGGCATGGGCTCACTCAATAGCCCGCTCATAACACCTACACTCAAAGGACTAGAACGGACAGTCCTACCTTTGAACGCACCCGCCGGAACTCCTAACAAGGACCGGACGGCAGTAGGGGTGATATTCGCCATGCAAGGCACTGGCTCCCCTCCAAAGTCCATACCTGTGATAAATTGCCGATCCATAGGCGTCATCATCACCTCACAATCCAGCAGGTGGAGTGACTGAGTATGATGAAACCATCGCTCAAACAATGCCCTGAGGTAACCCTAGGTAAAATAACTGGGAAGGATGGAGAAAAATGCCCCAAATCCCCACTCATGTACTACTGCTCTATAATCAGGATGAAGCGCCTGGTACATGGAGTGAATGCTAAACCAGTTCCCCCAAGGCTGTGTAAAACTTGGAACCTGCATGAAGCACAGATCAACATCAGAACCCTTTTAATCCTCATCAATAGGAAAGAAGGAAGATAAAGTCTAACGTCATACCTCGTTAGCATGCAAGTACATCGATGGGTGTCTACCCAAATCACCTAGCAACTCTGGGTTCACCACACATGGATGCTTCGGAAGATCCCTGAGGGATAGATCACGTGAGAGCGGGATCCTCAATATCCACCTCCTCATCCTCGACGTCTGGAACATCTACCTAGACGGGACGAATCACAGCCTCCACCAATCGACGAGGTTGTCTGACAGAACGGAGACGAGGAACTTCAGAGGCCCTCCGCCGTACGCTAGAAGCGGTCCTGTAAGAACTGCTCGGCTGATCCGGATCCATAATATCTAGACAACAAATCTCCAAATCACCTCAGAAAGGGTGTGGTATTTCCTTACCTGAAGCTTTATAAAATGCATTATATGACTATATGCATGCATGCATTTACTTTAACATATAATAGAGTTAGAATGCATGACTACCCAATGCCTACATTTGGAAAATTTTGTCATAGTCCCCTTTGAAAATAGGACTATCCACATGCGCACATGCATGTCTAGGTGGCCATTCAGTAGCACACCTACCCCAAAGTCATATCATAATAATATATTAAAATCAAAAACATCATGCATAAGGCCAACCTCAATGCTAGGAGTATTTTGCCTTTCTACCTTTTGCTCATTGGACCTCAAATAGGACAAAAAATAGCAGAAAAAGGTGCCAATTTGACTGTCTCAGAAGTTAAATTTTTTTCACATCATTATGTTCAGCATGGTTTAATACTAATATTTACTATGTTGAATATTTTTTATCGAGTCATTTGTGCATACATAATCACTACTATGTGTTTAGATGCATTTCGTGCAATATCTCACAATCTAACAGACAGAAACTGGAAAAAATACATGCATACGTTACCAGGATAGTGTAGAACACTTGTACGGTGACAGAATTTGCAGAAAGCAGCCCGAACTCAGCAAATCTGGAAGTGGCTCACGGTTTTTTCTAGAGAGAAACAAGTTGAAAGTGACTTATGAAGGCGTTCTTTGGGATTTATCATCACGCTTGGCATGAGCTCACACCGGTGGCAGCAGTACACCGCTGGCTCCTCTATGTGGGCCCCACCCCTCCGGCTCGGTCCAGTTCAAGTTGAAACGGAGTTCTTACGGGCTAGAAAGGTAAAATCGGGAATAAAAATGCCACGCGATTGAGCAAAACAGCATACAATCCTGGTCTTCTCAGATGAGACTTTGAATCTGTACATCACTCATTGGTAGTCGCCTGAACACAAAGTATACTTTGTCGATGACCTCAGTTGTTACAAATCACATACGACAATACCTTATATAGGTCCGATGCCGCAGACTCCAGGTCGTTACCCTACGTGAGTCCCGACGGAAGATTCTACAACGTGAGTCTCGACGGGGTTTAACGTGAGTCTCGACGGGTTTAACGTGAGTCCCCGATGGGGGTTACAATGTAGATCCCTGGTGGGGGTTACAACACGTTCATCCGTTGACATATCCATCAACGAAGGTCAAGTAGCCTTGACGTTATTTCAGCCGATGGAAAGTAAGCCCATCAAAGCGTTGAGAACCGTTTGATAGTCGCGTACGTACTCATGCGTCCCCAGTAGGTCCCCGACGGGGGTTACAATGTGAGTACTCGACGGGGGTTACAACGTATATCTCCGGCGAGAGTAGCAACGCATGCTTAGCCGTTGACATACATATCAACGAAGTTCAAGCAACCTTGACATCATTTTGACCGATAGCATTTAAACTCGCGAGAGCTATATAGAGCATTCGAGGTTCTCATACCCAGATCCTCATATTCCCCAGCGGATCCCCGACGGGGGTCACAACGCAATGCTCCGTTGATCTACACGTCAGCGAAGGTCAAGCAACCTTGACGATCTCCTCACAGAATCTCAGCTGTTGATTCACACATCAGCGAAGGTTAAACAACCTTGACAGTATATCCCACAGGATGTTTCTGCCGTTGATTCATACGTCAACGAAGGTCAGGCATCCCTGACAGTATTTGCTATTGGCAGTACATCCAACAGAATCATGACATATTCTGGCGATACTAACCAGGAGAAGTCAACATTATCCAAGAGAATAGATGATGAAATATGTTATACACATCCTCAAACAAATCAAGCTTTATCCCTATAGATCTCTTACACATAAGAGAGACCCCTTCAGTATCAAGTCGTTATCAAGAACACAGGAATTTGGTGATAATTCCAACACCAATATCCTAACAGATTTGGCTTGCACATCAGATCTGGTCAGTATTGCCAATCCCCAGTTGGAGCAACAGGGAACCAGCAATCATCCCCAGCATGTTGGGCCACAACCCCGTACACATGCATCATACATTTGCATCATGTTACTATCCATAGTACCATGTTTATCTTGTTGCGTTTCAAGTGTCTAGGATTCTTTATCCTACCCATGCATCGCCATGCATGAGTATGATAAAGAGGGGCATCTGTAGACACTCAAAATTTTCTCGTACTCATCATTACTAACATTGAGGGGAGACAGATTCGTCTTTTTAAGAGAGAACCCGAAAGAGAATCCAAATCTATACTGGATACTACTGGAAGTTCAGCATCAACCCCGGATCGCAATCTGGGAGTAACGGTTTCAACCTCGGATATAACCCCGAGACCTACAGATACAATACCGGAACACACACCGGAGAAGACCGATTAATCTTGGAGATAACCCCGAGGTATCCAGTCTTAGTCCCAACCATGGGAATAGCCACCAACCTTGGTGATAACCCCAAGGAATGCAGTTTCGGAGATAACCCCGTAAATGCTTGTTTTAAATGCCATCAGCTTCAATCTCGGCACTCACAATAAAATACACTATGCCAACCCGGCAATAACATCGGGAAGACAGGCACACCTCAAAGATGACAATGAGGACCTTCAACAAATGCAGCAGTCCAATCTCAGCGAAGTCTGAGCAACGTCTGCTTATTGGCCCAATCCAGCAGTAACACCGGTGAGGGGCAACATCGCCATCTCGTCCAACACGATGCCACGTCTTGTCTCTACGCAACAATGTCCCACAAGGCTAACCAATCCCGAGTGACTATTGTGCGGGGTAACGGATGAAAGTTGAAGCTTGAAGACCGGAGGGCATCGTCCCATCTTCAAAGACTTCGTACAAACTCTAATCCCATGCCATCGTACAACTCTTGACAACGGGCGGTCAAAATAGGTCTTGAATACCTCAAAGCGGATGCGGAATGTACTTCTCAAAATCCGAGTGGACATTATAGTGCACGAGTGCACGATTGAGATGATTTGACCAAGGCAGGTGACCGGCCGACCGACCCACCTCTCGGCACACTGCTGCACCTTTTGCCTATAAATAAGAGGCTTGGGGTGCTGATTTTTAAGAGAAAAAAGACGGGGAAACCCTGCATAATTTGCTCGGTACTTGCCATACAGTGTATTTTCTCACTTTCAAACACCTGTGAGCTCATATATAGCCTCTTTTGTACCCACAAAAGCCCAGTGTTTACCCACTCTAAAGATATAGAAGCCCTTTTTATCAGTCAGCTGTAAGCCTTCTCACACACTTTAGAGTCTTTCTCTTCATCTTTGCACACACCCTTCTACACGTTGAGAGTCGTGTTGCTTGCTTTTGCCGGACTTGATCAAGTGGTTTCACTCAGATTTATATATATATATATATATATATATATATATATATATTATATATATTGACTAACATTATCGAGTTATGCCTCGATTGAGCCTAGACTTCGGTTTGGAGCATTTACTGCTTTAATATATATATATATATATATATATACTTATATATATTAACTGTTTGTCGGACTTTGTTCGATGAGCCCTGAACTTGATGCAGTGCGTTTATTCGCTTATATATATATATATATACTATATATATCAAGCGTGTGTGCCTGGACTTTGTTCGATGAGCCTGAACTTGATGCGGTGCATTTACTTGCTTTTATATATATATATATATATATATATATACTTATATATATCAACTGTGTGTCAGACGTTGTTCGATGAGCCTAGACTTCTGTCTGGTGCGTTTACTCGCTTTTATATATATATATATATATATATACTTATATATATGAACTGTGGTCGAATTATGTTCGATGAGCCTGGATTTTATATTCGGTGCGTTTATTGCTTTTATATATATATATATATATACATATATATATTTATTTTGTCCTTCCTGGAGTTTCCTTCGTGGCAGTTGATCGCTTTTCTGACTTTCTTTACATTTATTCTCGCTGGAGTTTACTTGCGTGGCGATTGACCGCATTTCTGACTTTATTTACATTACATCACTTTGGAGTTTCCTTCGTGACGATTTTCAATCGTATTTACAACTTTATTTATATTTTTGATCCCCCATGGAGGTGCTTCGTGGTTGGTGATCCTGTCTGTATATATATTTACCGCTTTTATATATATACCTGCTTATTGCTTTTATACAAATTTCAATATTACATGCGCTTTAGGAATCATGTGATCACAGATTCATCACATTGGATCTAGATTCGGTTCCCGTGATGGACATTTTCAGCTGTAAGTAGCTTGTAAATTATTCTGCGATGTCTGTATTTCCTCAGATGGTTTCTATACCCACGAGGAAGTCGGCATTATTTTTGGATGTATTATTTTTCATACGGATGCCTCGCATCCGTCAAATAAAATCAATTCAGCCGCTCACTTAATAAAAATGGAGGTGTAAAAGGTCTCAATTCCTATTGAGCATCAGGGTTTGAAAAACCTCTTTTTATAAAACATCATTGCCATATCTTGCTAAAACTGAATTTTTACATAAATTCAAACCCTGTGTATATAGGCTCGAACGAGGCCTCGCACAACTTTCATATATTGAAGCACATTGACCCACACACACACACACATTCATATAATAGTTTCTTGAAAAGAGGCGGTCACTGTAGTAGTAACACGGATGTCGGGGTGCCTAACACCTTCCCCAAGATAACCAAGTCCCGGACCCTATACTGAATCTCGGTTTGCCGAGGCACAGTATATCAGTGTCACATCACTGGGTCATTGTGCAAACCTTTTCTCGGTTGTGTTGGTACAACCATTTAAAAAACCAACTGGCGACTCTTAACAGTCCCATCGTTGACATTATACATGTCGGACCTTTTTCACTTGTTTTTTCAAACAAATCTTACCTAAAATGAGAACACCAAAGAACAAGTAACGGAAAGGGACACCCAAAAATCCCGACGTCGACACCTTGTATGCTAGATGATGAAGGTTTTCCTTTCTATGATTCTTTCTTCCAATTCCTTTTATCAAGACCTGTTAGGATTTCTCTCAATTTCTTTATAGTTTTCTTCTTCTCTCCCTTTTCTTCTTCTGAGTTTTCTTTCTTCCTAACTCTAACATACGTAGAATAATATAACGTATATAGTAATAATAGATATATTAAGTATAGGATTTAACTGACATCAGTTATAGTATTTTGAAAATCAAAAGCCATAAGGCTTGTTTGGCTAGGCTTAATAAAATAACTCTTTAATCCATACACCTTGTTTGGTAAACTTAATTAAAACAAATGGATTAATCCTTATACCTTGTTTGATAAAACATCATTAGATTAAAGACTTAATATGCAATAAAACATGTTTGACAAAACTAAATTAAACTCTTTTAATTTATTTTATTAACTCCTTTATAGCAAGGTTATTTGTCACACTTCTATTTAAATTAAATAATCAATTAAATATTAATCTATTAAATTACTTTAACACATAAATCATTATCTCATAATTATAATTTCCTTTATAATTATAATTTTATCCAACCAATTAACACTTTATTTTAATCACAAATTCCAATTAAAATATTATAATTCATTTAATCATTATTAGCTCTCTAACATAATTATTAAATTAAATTAGTTTATAACCTTATAACAATTAATTTTCTTAGCTCCTTAACTATTTATTCAACAAATAAATAACTAACCCACATAAACTCAAATTGAACAATTATTTATTCAACAATAAATATATCCACTAAATATTTATATAAATCAATAAATATTTAATATTTAATTATTTAATCAACAAATAATTCACTATACCACATCAACCCGAATTGATCAATTATTTATTCAACAATAAACCTATCCATTAAATACTTATATAAATCAATAAATATTTAATATTACACTTTAAAATTCTGGAATGTTACATCCGACATGTATATGTCGACGATTTGACTGTAAGAGTCGCCAGTTGGTTTTTTAAATGGTTGTACCAACACAACCGAGAAAAGATTTGCACATTGACCCAGTAATGTGACACTTGTGATGCCCCCAAAACAGGTATACATCACCCATCTTGAGTCGTCAAATACATGGTACAAAATCAAATACAAACTTAATTATACAACTGTCGTGTACAATACGACAAAACATAGCTGAGAGTTTAAAAAAGAATATTGCCTTCTAGACAATATCCACTCTCAATGGAGTCCTCATTACAATTATTATCACACTATTTCACAGAATAGTGAGGACTACTAAAGCCACTTATCCTGGACCATCACTTAATTTCCCGACTCATCCCAACTATATTCTCATTTCCTGAAGAGAACAATGAAAGAAAAGGGTGAGCTCAACTAGCCCAGTAAGAAATATTATGACTAAGATAATGCAGAATAAATTATCCTTAGCCTTCAACAAAGATAACAACCGATAGAATATAATAGACAACAAGTTTTAGATCAACAAGCTGCAGTGGAATAAGCAATCCATTAGAAGAGTCAAGTAGAGCATAAAATCTACTATCTTCTATGATTTAAAAGTTTTCATCAACTTTATCATTTGAGACTCGACAATAAATAAACCATATCATCGAATCATCCTTGAACTACAGGCCAAGGATATTCATGTAATCATCAATGGTCATGACTATACCGAATAATCCACGGTCATAATTATACCCATAATCGCCCATCAATGCTACCACATCATTCGTTATATTACTGGCCATGATTATACCGAATAATCCTCGGTCATAATCATAGTCAAGTCCATCTCGCAACGTAAGCCAAAGATGACTTTCATCACAATATAAGCATGAGGATTATGATAATGACATAATAATTCAATAAAACAAGTTCAAGGATAAATTTTAAAGATTTATAATCTAATTTATCCAGAAATCAATAACGTCAAATTGTCAACATGATCATTGCTTTGTGGAGTAAAATTCAAGAATGCTCGTAATAATATTTTCATTAAAAGATACTAGATGAAGCCTTAAATATCCGAATATTCTACTAATTTCATGGAGTATAGAAGCCAAAACTTTAACCAAATGAGTATAATAGAATATATGAAGCGCAATGGATTTTCACCCGCCATGCGGTAATCCATGTAGACAGATCATTTCCACAATTTAATAAGGAATGAATACGAAGGGTCATTCACCATGCATGCGGTAGTCCGCATAGACAGGTTATTCCAAAATAATAATAAAGAATGGAATAATAGAAGAATTCACCATGTATGCGGTAGTTCGCATAGATAGGTTATTCCAACATAATAATAAAGAATGGAATAACAGAAGAATTTCACCATGTATGCGGTAGTTCATGATGACAAGGTTATTCCAATGAGAATAATAAAGAATGGAATAATGAAGAATTCACCTGTGCATGCGATAGATCAAGATGCATGAGTTATTCCAATGAGAATAATAAAGAATGGAATAACAGAAGAATTCACCAGGCATGCGATAGACCTCACAGATAGGTTATTCCAGCAGAATAATAAAGAATGGAATAACAAAAGAATTCACCAGGCATGCGATAGACCACACAGACAGGTTATTCCAACAGAATAATAATAAAGAATGGAATAACAACCCTTACGAGTATTGAAAGAAAATAACTCTCTTCATGAATACGAAAGAAATAATACCCTTTACCTTAGAAGAAAACTGGATACTGGAATAGTGAGGTAGTAGACTTCTCTTCTTCTTTCTCTCTATAATTTCTCTCTATAATAATTGCTCTTGTGAGACTTAGTGAATTGGTGAGAAATGAAGGAAGAATGAGCTTCTATTTATAGGAAAATATAGTTTCAATAATTACACATTTTGGGGCTCGAAATATTACAGTATAATACCTCCCTCTTTTTCTTTATTTTTAATTTAGTCCTGCAAGTATTATCAAACTTGTACCACCTACCATAATAGTAAATCATGTGAATCAATAGTAAATCATGTGACTCAATAGTTTTAAACATGTGAAAAAATTAATTACAGTATAGTACCTTCAACTATACCTTCATTTTTAATTTAGTCATGCAAGTATTATCAATCTTGGACCAACTCCCCTAATAGTAAATCATGTGAATCAATTTTAAATCATGTGACTCAATAGTTCTAAACATGTGAAAAAATTAATTACAGTATAGTACCATCAACTATACCTCCAGTTTTAATTTAGTTATGCAAGTATATCAATCTTGCACCAACTCCCCTAATAGTAAACCATGTGAATCAATAGTACACACATGTGAACACATAGTTATAAGCTTGTGAATTAATAGCAATTAATTGCTCTTTTATCCGATGAATTACCCGATTGGTCAATATAACCTCCAGACATTAATTATTATCGAAATAAATATCGATTTCCACTAACACTAATAATTCCCACACAATGGAACTATCAATTTCATCTTTAATCAACACGAACTTATCCATCATTAATATTATAACTCACAATATTTAACAACCAGGTCGTTCCCAGGAAAGAGGGGGCTTTCCAATAAAGATTTCTCCCTATTGGCGTGCAATTAGATTATCTAACCTCTCATTGACAGAACTTCTAGACATTGTCAATATTACAAATAATAATATGAATAACTTTGTCATCTCAATTATTGATTTAATAATATAACATATTATGCAGATGATACTGTGACAATAATTGAATCAATAATATGAGAGATATGATGCAATAATTACCGTAGTAATAATTGAGTATAACTGAGTGACTTCTTACGTAAGCATCAATAATCAATACCGTGTGCTACTATGCAACCAGCGCCAGACATTATTATTACTTTTACTAATGGGTAGTTCAACAGTTTTAACGGTAACACTTTCGCCGTTATTTTTCTAAAATGATAATTCTGTCATTTTTTAACTACGACAATACTTCCGTTGTGGGGTCCACCAATGATTGTGCCATCGTACGGATATTCCCCGACAAAAAGAATATTTCCCGACCAATCGAATATTATATATGAACTTGCTTACTTTTCAAAATTTATAAATATTACCCACAACTATAACATTATATCAAATCCACACCATAATATTCAAAAAAAATATTTCGAGAAATTTAAATCTTTATTCATAAAATTTGGGGTCTTGCAACATTGCTTAACGGGTCTGTGAAACCGAGATTCGTTAGGGTTCGGGGACTTGGTTATGCGGAGGGAAGGTGTTAGGCTCCCCCCGACATCCGTGTTGTCACGGTGACCGCCACTTTTCAATTAAATTGTTATATGAATGTGTTTGTGTGTGGATCAATGTGCAATTATCTAGAAGTAGTGCTATGCCTCGTTCGTACCTATATACAAAGGGTTTGAATTTCTGTATAAAAATTCAGTTTTAACAAGATATAGCAATGATGTTTAGTAAAAAGAGGTTTTTTTAAACCCGTGTGCTCAATAGTAATTGAGGCCTTTGATACTTCTATTTTATTATGTGTTCGACTTGATTGCTTTTATTTTCAAGAACCGAAGCATCTTCGAGAAAATAATATACATAGCAGTGCCAAACTCCTTGTGGGCATGAGAGCCGTATAAGGAAATTCGAACACCGTGGATAATTTACAAGCCGTGTACAGCTGAAAATGTCCATCACGGGAACCGAATCTAGATTCAGTAGACTGAATCTGTGATCACATGATTCCTAGGCTCACATGATGTAACAATTTATATAAAAGCTATAAACAGTTATATATAAGCAGTAAATATATATATATATATATATATATATACATATAATCAACCACCACGAAACACCTCCATGGGGGATTAAAAAATGTAAATAAAGCATTAAAAACCAATCAATCACCACGAAGCACCTCTACGGGGGATTGAGAAAATATAAATAAAGCAATAAAATGATCAACAGCCTCGAAGTAAACTCTAGGAGGGACAAAATGTAAAAAAAGCTGTAAAAGGCCAACGTAAGTAAACTCAGCGAACTGATCGAAATATATATATATATATATATATATATATATATATATATATATATAAAAGCGATAAACGACAAGACATATATCGATCCATTCTCGTTTTCGTTAATTCGCGATCGAGGATCGAGGATATATATATATATATATATATATATATATATATATATATATATATATTCTACGGATTTGGATATTAGCATCACTGGTTGAACTTTGAATTAATACTGATTGTGATCTTTAGGGCTTTTTATTAAGAGCATGGACATTCAAATTAGTCTTCATGGTCTTATAATAAATTCTATAGATTAGAGCAATTGGTTGAGAACCTTCAATCATTTGTGTAATTTCTCTTTCTATTTTAATATTTAATGTTAAAGCTTTTAATAGGTGTTGAGATCTTTTGATTTACTTCATTAAAACTGTTTTCAAAAATCGTTACATCCTTTATCGAAGTCACCTAACTTCTTTCAGAGAACACCTTGTTCATTTGTCAACCCTAGGTAAGTCTCTTGCGAGACGTTGATGGGTTTTAGAACAATAGGTATGAGTCTATCCGGTAAGAGGGTCCGAATGGAAGATAAAGAGTGAATATATTTTTGAACCCAAAGAATAATGAGTAGGTTATTTAGATCTAACTCCTCAACTAGTCATAGGTCAACCTTGCAACCTTTACCGCATATAGTTAATCAGAAGAAAGCAGGTTATGAAAATATTAGTCAAGTTTTACATAAGCTGGAATATACCCAGAATTTCTCCCAAAGAAATTTATCAGTTAACATTTTTAGATAACTTTAAAACAGATTATAATGTTAAAATAGTTGAAAAGGTTTATGCTATTAACAAAGAGTATGAAAATTGTAGCCTTCTTTCCCTAGATGTTATTAAAAAACATAGAAAAAAGGGTTATAATTTCATCCACATAAGTCTAGTTCAAGTAGCAGTTAAACCATTGAATATTAAAGGAATTAATTCAAGTATCTACCTCTGTCTCAGAGATGCTAGATTTTTGAATTATTTTCCAAGCATAATAGGTGCTATGGAAGCCGATCCGCACAATGGTCCTATCCATTTTAATTGCTTTCCGACTTCACACTTAGTCTAAGTGATCAACACCTATTAAAAGCTTTAACATTAAATATTAAAAGCAAGGAGAGAAATTACACAAATGATTGAAGGTTCTCAACCAATTGCTTCTAATCTATAGAATTTATTATAAGACCATGAAGACTAATTTGAATGTCCATGCTCTTAATAAAAGCCCTAAAGATCACACTGTATTAATTCAAAGTTCAACCAGTGATGCTAATATCCAAATCCCTAGAACAATTCTATGGAAAGTTATTACGTTACCCAGTCAATGGATTTTACCAAGTGAAATACCACAGCAGCCTGTAGTAAACAATATAGTGAACATTGAAAACATAAGGCAATTTTCTGATGGAACTGTCAAAGTTAGCTTTGAACGTTCTAGAAGACCAGTTATTATAGAGGACTATTCTAGTTCTTCAGCTCCTTCTATGGACCAGCCTAGAAGAGATTCTGAAGTCCTTAGTAACCCTTCTATAAGAGACATTAAGTTAAAAGGAATTTTAAATCAAGGTCAAGCAAGTCATCCTTGTTATTCTTGTCACCCTCGTAATTATCCGGTAGAAGAAAAAGCTCTTCTTCTCCAGGCTCTTCCGAGCTTCCAACTCGACCGATTTTGATGTTCCAATTAAAAATCAATTAAGAGTCATTAAGAAAGAATTTGTGTTAGATTGGATTAATCTTGTGAATGATTTTAACTCTAAATCTAATAAAAATAAAAGACATCAATTTAGAAAAAATCACCCAACTGAGAAGGAAAGAGATAAAATAGTCAATAAATGGAAAAAATTTATTAATAATGAAAAAATTAATATTACCTTCTATGATTGGTATGATCAATATCAATGTAAATGCAATGTTATAACCAAAACTCAATGGGTTAAAGAAGACAAGTCTAAAGTTTCGTCTAGTCATCCACCCTTAGAATCTGTCTTAATTTCAGTAAAAAATACTTCAATCACGGCAAGTCCATTTAAAATCTCCAATGGAGTTAATGATGATAAAAAAATTATAGAACAGTTAAATTTTAGTAACCAATACCTAGCAACTGTAGGAAAATAGTTAGACAGGATTGAAGAAAAATTTGAAGAAAATATAATTAAAAAACCAGAGTCAAAAATTGTATTTGGGGGCGGATACAAATGGTATATATATATATATATATATACCATTTGGGGGCGGAAGCAAAAAGATGGGAAGAACAGAGAGAGCGCATACAAATAAAACACAGTTTTTATATAAATAAGTAACTGAATTGAATTAATAATACAAGCTATGTACAAACTAAGAACGGGAAATAAAACAAGTACTTACGAAATTAAAACATTTAACTAGAGAATTGGAGAAGAGGGGTTAAGTAGGCTGATCAGAGGTAGAAACCAAAGATTCTTCTGAGAGAGAGAGCTCAGAGTCTTTCTAAGTTTCGAAAATTGATTTGCCAAATGAGCTCGCCTTCCTTTTATAGAATAAGGAAAGGGAACTATTACATTCACTGGGGTAAAGTAAGAAACATTTCACTTAGGTAAAAGTGAATTACTAAAGTAAAAGCAAAAGCAAGTTACTAAAGCAAAAGTAAAAGTACAGACAAGCAACTGTTGATAAACAGTGCTAACTTTTGACTATTACAGACGCTTTTGACCAACTGGCCGACAACTTTTGACTCGACGCTGCTTTCGGTGGAAAAGAACTTCCTTTTACTGTTGAGCTACTTTCGGCGAGAAAGTGGAATCATTTTAACTGGTCACGGGCAAAAGTCTTTGGCTAAATGAACATTAATCTGGGTCACGGAAAGGTGTTTGGCTAAATGAAGCGAAAAGAATCGGTCACGGAGGCAGTCTTGTTGGATTGAGCGATGAATCGATAAAACTGTTGATGTCAGGCGAATGGGTCCTGAGCATCCTAAAGGTTGATGGTGCCGTAAGGATCGTACAGACCATCATCTTCTGCAAATTGGCTAACTGAATCATTCTGGGAAGAAGCTGAGGAATGCCTAGAGGCTTCTTCGTGTAACTCATCAATTGTTTTATTGAGGGCTTGAGCAATAAGTTTTAATTCACTCTAGGAGCAATCTTTGAAATCGAAATGCTACGGAACAGAAGAAGAACTGTAGGATGGTTTTTAACTTAGATTCTTTTTGAAATCTTTTTTCGACTTGAGGAAGAGGGTTCTAAAGGAATGACTTTAGAATCCTTAGCTTTGAATAATCTGGGAATTGATTGGGCTGGAATAGGGGCGACAGGAAATTCCTGTTGAACCTGACCTATGATTCTGTTAACGTCGAACTTATCCCACCACTTGATGTTGAAAAAGCGGGAAAGTCAAGGGAGTGGATCAGAGATAACTGTCGAATTACTAGCAACAGAGGGTGGTGAAATACCATATTGCCATTTGAGGATCTAGGGAACTTTGTATTTACTAATAAAGAAGAGAGTGAGAGGAATGTTCTCATTCTTTGAATCTGGTTTACTATTATTAGCAAAATGAGTAACTTGAACCTTAAGGGGGTCGGGAAGGAGGTCATAGGTAGAACCATGCCTATACCACCAGAGGACGAACCAATAAGGGATTGGACTTTTGAACTTATGATCGAATTGAATAAACCAAGAATGACTATGGGACTCATTCTGATGAAGGAGAACCTTATACCAGGCGTCAATATAACCATAAAAATAAAAGGGATTACTATATGGTGAGAGATCCATTAGATCGGAGGATTTTTACCCCAATCGTAAATGAAGGAATTGTTTAATATACAAAGAATGATAAAGAACTTTTGATTTATCATTGTTTACATAAATGGGTTTGATATTTCTTGAATCGGTTCAAGGAGAATGTCCTTATAATAAACAAGAGACTTATAAGGAGTAATACCGGAGAAAATGCCAACGGGGGAGGGAAAAAGCTAGGCGTGAAGCTTAATCTGGATCATTTTTGGCTTCATGTATGGTTCAATATGAAACAAGTAACTTTCCCATTTGAGCACATGCTCGGAGGGGGAAATGGGAGTCAAGAGCGAGGTCTTCATTTGGATTCTTGAATGGATCAATGGGTTCGAGCTTATTAACTAGGGTTGAATCTGTAAGGCTTGGGGATTGTTTCAAGAATGAAAAATTTGTTTGGTGATAAGCGGGGGTTCTTGGGTGAGGAACTAATGTACCTGGGCTGATTACTTGGGCCAATAAAGGCGATTGAACCACGAGAGGAGGATGAACCTCTCGACACTCATGGTATATAGTACTGTATGAATAAATTCTCTAGTAAGAAAATCAGGAATAGAATTATTTTTGCCTTTAATGTATTCAATATCAAAATAAAAAATGCTTAATAAAGCTTGCCATCTAGCGAAAGAATGCTTAGAGGCTAAGTTTTCAACATCTTTAACTAAAATGTACTTGGCTGACTTGCAATCTATGCGAACCAAAAATTTCTGATTTAACAAGTCATTTTGAAATTTATTAATACATAATACTAATGAAAGAATTTCCTTTTTAATAGTACTATATTTTGACTGTGTAGCATTCTATGCGCCGGAATGAAATCGAACAATTTGTTCTGGAGAATTGGTTGTTAACTTTTGTTTAAGAATGCCTCCGAATCCAATATCCGAGGCGTCGGTTTCAACAATTTTGAAAGCTGAATCATTGGAGATGCCAAGGCAGGGCAATGTCTTGACATATTTTTTAACTTGTTGGACTGCAAAAGTATGAATGTCAGTCCAAGGTGGAGGATTATTTTGCAAATGCTGAAAAAGATGTTTGCAAATCTTCCTGAGATTCTTGTAGAACTTGCCTATTTAATTCAGCGAGCCAAGAAATCTTTGCAGTTGGGTTTTATTGGTTATCTTATCTGGGAACTTGTCAGCGAATTGAATAGCTCGTTCAATAGGCTGAACTTGTCCATTGAAGATATTAAGACCAAGAAACCTTACTCGGACCTGAAACAGGCTGCATTTGGAAGGAGAAAGAACAAGACCATTTACTTTAATAGTAGTGAAGAACGATTTTAAATGTTTTTCATGTTCTTCAATAGTCTTGGAGTAAACAAGAATGTCATCGATATAAACAACGATAAAATGGCTGAAATGGTTTAATATGTCATTTAGAATATTTTGAAATTCACTTGGAGCATTTTTTAGGCCAAATGCCTGAACATTCCATTAAGTAATGTCCAAACGGTGTGGTGAATCTTTGTTTTGTCTCGATCATCGGGATGAATGGCAATTTGCGTAAACCGATTTAAGGTTGAATTCTTTGAAAATGGTGGCATTACTTAACCTATTGATAAGGTCGTCTTTGTTGGGAAGGGGTATTTTGATCCATTCTAAGACCTTGTTCAATGGTTTGTAATTAATAACTAAACGAGGTACACCTCTTTCTTTTTCGCTTCATTGTTGACATATAAAAAGCAAGAAGCGGGACCAAGGAGATTTACTAGGTTTAATTAACCCTTTATTGAGGAGATCATTGATTTCAATCTTACATAACTCCATTTGTTTCATGACTCATCCGAATAGGTTCAGCCTTAGTGGGAATTAAATGTTCTTTGAATTCCTTAGCATAAAAAGCCTAACCATATGTTTCTTTCTATGCCAAAAGGCATTGGGGAATCGAACAAAGGTTATTCTTCATGTAGGTTTTAATTCTTCAATTTTTAACAAGAATCTCTTCATTTTGAAGTTGTTCTTCAATTCTTTTATATTTGATTTCCTCTTCAAGAGAAAATCAAATGTGTAGATTTATAGTTTATTAAATTCAATGATTTGGAAATGGATTCTTTCTGAATGTATTTTAAATCTCTTTCTTTTGGTTTAATAAGAAACTTAAATGTTATTTTCTTTCCTAAATGTTTACTGAGTTAATCCTTCATTACTAGTCGTAAATGGGTATAATAAGTATACAAATGGTAAACTCAAAATAATTTTGTCTGTAAGATTGTGAATCAAAACAAAATATGTTTTGAAATACATGTTATCTTGACAAATATGTACTTTAGGTAATTTATATTTTATTTCCATTTGACTACCATTAGTCTAATTCAATTTTTCTTTGGTTTTTTGTAATATTTAGTTGGGATTAGACCTTCTTGGATCTGATTTAAATGCACTTTTGTATCGACCAAGGCGATGAAGTTGTATTGAAAAGTTTTTATCCACAACTAGGTTAATAGAAACATACCATTTACGAATGGTGATGTCTTTAATTCTTTTAAGTGAAAGACCTTGAATAAATAAGTCGAAATATCTTTAGTACCAGATGATTCTGGTTCATCGTGATTTTCATCACTGGATGAGGAATCATTGATCTGAAGATCAGGCCTTTTATCAAAATCTCTTCTTAGATTAGAGACTTCTATCTTTAAATTAGCTATTTCTTTCTTTAATTTATTAACTTCTTGATTTAATTACGGAAGGTGACTTCTTTAACTGGAGATTTAAATCTTTCCAAAGTTTTATTAAGACTAAAAATTGGTTTCTCTTTAGCTTTAATAAACTTATCGTTTTCTCTATTATCTTTAGTTAATAAATCCTTTAACTATTTTGTGTATTGGGCTTTTAACTTAGGATCAGTGATTTTACTAATTAAGTCAATTAACAAAGAACTTTCTTCATCATCCTTGTTAATTACATTAATCTTTTTAGTGCAACAATTTTCATTGCAATTATTAGCACAGATGGTGACTTCGTCGGTGCTACTGCTTGAATTATTATCACTGTTAGTATCAGAGGAATATGAAATGTTAGAGTCTTCATTATTACTAACTTCATTTTCTATTCTCATTAACTCTAATATATATTCAGTATCTTCGCTAGTAATATTTAACTAAGACAACTTCTGTTTTATTTTGCATTCACTTTTATAATGACCCTTTTGCCCACAATTGTGGCACACAATTTTACTTTTATCAAATTTTTTAGGTCTTTTATTATGTTTTTTATTAATAGGTTTGGGCTTATTATAATAATTATCTTGATTCTTATCTTTATGATGACTGTGTCTTTTCTTGTGACGTCTATGACTTCTGTGAGAGTCAATATGTTTATGCCTATGCTTTCGTCTAGAAGGAGCCACAGGAGGTAAACCATATTGCTCGCAGAATGTTCCGAGCTCATATTTAGCTTTCTTCTTGTCTTTACTAGCTTGTTTGGCTAACTTAAAATCAATGCACATTTTTAATCCTATCTTTTGAATATAACTGATTATGTCACCATAAGTGAGATTATCATAATCAATATATCCTAAATTTTTACTAAGTTCTTCACGAACTTTATGAGGAAATAAGGATGGTAAACCATTAACAAATTTTTCTTTCCAGAAGGGTTTATTACTGTCATTTCTCATCATAACTCTAGAAGTAAAAACATCTTTGTACCATCTAAAGTCACTTAGAGTGGGACAAGTGAGATTACTTAGTTGATCGTGGATTCTTTTCGGTGATGTTCTTTGGGGGTTCCTACTGAAGTGTTTTATTATAGTATAAATCAAAGTATTTACTCCATCGGTGGCCCTATACCTATAGCTTCATTAAAAATCGGGTTCGCTGTCGTCGTCGTCGTTAAGCGAAACAACATGGATTATAGATAATCTAGAGTCTTCAGTGAGATGTTTTTCCCACCAAGATCTGAGAATACCCGTAAATCCACTAGCCAATAATTCAACAATATCTGGTTGAGTCAGAGTGTTGAATTTAGTTAGATAGCTGTTTGCCACCATGGACATATGATTTAACTTATTGAGGATTTCTTGTTCGCTAAATCCGTCAATATTCCATTCATAGATTTTATTAGACGAAACAGAAAATTGTTTATCTAGATTTCTCTCTTCAAATTGCAGATTTGGAGGAGTTGGTCTAGAATACCGATTTCTGGTCATGCTAGTATTATGGACGTTTAACTTATTTAACTGATCATGAATATCTTGCACTGATGAGGTAGCTGATTGACTATCGAATCGACTCATCGCCTTCATTATCGTAATTAATCGATCGATAACAATGAACAACGATCAGCTTGTTTACGGTTGGGTCTTTGTTTTAATTTTTAAATAACTCGATCAATAGCTCTTCGTAAGATCAACGTCTTTATTAGGTAAGCCTAATTTTTCTCTATTTTCTGGTAGTTTTAATAGTGGTTGAACAATTTTTGACTCTGGTTTTTTAATTATATTTTCTTCAATCTCGTCTAATCTCTATTTGTTTTCCTACGATTGCTAGGTATTGGTTACTAAAATTTAAGCGTTTCTATAATTTTTTATCATCATTAACTCCATTGGAGATTTTAAATGGACTTCTTAGTGATTGAAGTATTTTTTCTTTGAAATTAAGATGATTCTAAGGTGGATGACTAGACGAAACTTTAGACTTGTCTTCTTTAACCCATTGAGTTTTGGTTATAACATTGCATTTAAATTGATATTGATCATACCAATCATAGAAGGTTATATTAATTTTTCATTATTAATAAATTTTTCCATTTATTGACTATTTTATCTCTTTCCTTCTCGGTTGGGTGATTTTTTCTAAATTGATGTCTTTTATTTTTATTAGATTTGGAGTTAAAATCATTCACAAGATTAATCCAATCTAACACAAATTCTTTCTTAATGACTCTTAATTGATTATTAATTGGAACATCAAAATCAGATTGAGTTGGAAGCTCGGAAGAGTCGGAGAAGAAGAGCTTTCTTCTTGGTTTGGATAATTCGAGGTGACAAGAATAACAAGGATGACTTGCTTGACCTTGATTTAAAATTCCTTTTAACTTAATGTCTCTTATAGAAGGGTTACTAAGGACTTCGTAATCTCTTTAGCGAGATCCATGTAAGGAGTCAAGAACTAGAATAGTCCTCTATAATAATCGGTCTTCTAGAACGTTCAAAGCTAACTTTGACAGTTCCATCGTAAAATTGCCTTATGTTTTCAATGTTCACTACATTGTTTTACTACAGTCATTGTGGTATTTCACTTGGTAAAATCCATTGGTGGGTAACGTAATATCTTTCCATAGAATTATTCTAGGATTTGGATATTAGCATCACCGGGTTGAACTTTGAATTAATACAGTGTGATCTTTAGGGCTTTTATTAAGAGCATGGACATTCAAATTAGTCTTCATGGTCTTATAATAAATTCTATAGATTAGAGCAATTGGTTGAGAACCTTCAATCATTTGTGTAATTTCTCCTGCTATTTTAATATTTAATGTTAAAGCTTTTAATAGGTGTTGATCACTTAGACTAAGTGTGAAGTCAGGAAAGATATTAAAATGGATAGGACCATTATGTGTGATTTGTCTTCCATAGCACCTTTTATGCTTGGATAATAATTCAAAAATCTAGCATCTCCGAGATGTAGGTAGATACTTGAATTAATTCCTTTAATATTCAATGGTTTAACCGCTACTTGAACTAGACCTATGTGGATGAAATTATAACCCTTTTTTCTATGTTTTTAATAACATCTCGGGAAAGAAGGCTACAATTTTCACACTCTTTGTTAATAGCACAAACCTTTTCAACTGTTTTAACATTATAATCTGTTTTAAAGTTATCTAAAAATGTTGACTGATAAATTTCTTTGGGAGAAATTCTGGGTATATTCCAGTTATGTAAAACTTGACTAATATTTTCATAACTGTTTTCTTCCTGATTAACTATGTCTAGTAAAGGTTGCAAGGTTGACCTATGACTAGCTGAGGAGTTAGATCTAAATAACCTACTCATTATTACTGGGTTCAAAAATATATTCACTCTTTATCTTCCATTCAGACCCTCTTACCTGGATAGACTCATACCTATTGTTCTATAACCCATCACTGCTCGCACAAGAGACTTACCTAGGGTTGACAGCGAACAAGGTGTTCTACAGTAAGTTAGGTGACTTCTGATAAAGGATGTAACGATTTTTGAAAATAGTTTTAATGAAGTAAATCAAAAGATCTTACTGGTCGCTAGAGAGAGAACAACAACATGGCTCTGATACCTTTTGGGGGCGGAAGCAAAAAGTTTTAATTCACTACCGGATACAAATACCATTCAATCATTTGTGTATATATATATCCTTCTGATAAAAGGATATATATATATATATATATATATATATATATATATATATATATATAAAAAAGAGAACGCATTAGGATGTGAAATCTAGGCTCAATCAAGCACAGTTTGATATCAACAACATATATATATATATATATAAGTATTTTTATATATGTAAAAGCAGTAAACCCTCCAGATGTAAATCTAGGCTCATCGAACAGAGTTCGACCACAAATTTTATATAAGTATATATATATAAAAGCAATAAACGCTCCGGATGTAAATCAGGGCTCAATCAAGGCATAACTCGATAATATATATATATATATATATATAATGTAAGTATATATATATACAAAAAGAAATAAAAGCCACTGACTGAAGTCCAGGCATACATACGCAACACGACTCTCAACGAGAAGAACTGTGTGTGCACATTAGTGGAGAAAGGCTTTAGAAAGTGTAAGAAGGCTTACAGTGGACTGCCAAAGACGTCTTCAATAGATTTAAATGGATGAACACTCGGCTCCCACCGGTAAAAAATATAGCAATATAGAAGCTCATAAGTGTTTAAAATGAGAAAGCACTCAGGTTATAGTGTGTACCGAACAAATTGGACATGGCTTCTTCGCCTTTTCTCTATGCAAAATGGCTGCTCCAAGCCCTCTATTTATAGGGGGGAGCAGCAGTGTACTGCTGGCGACCACAGATGCATTCACTCATGATTTGCGGGGTGCCCTGCTCTCATGGGTCCCAAATCTCGAGGTGCATAAGACCTTTTTTGGCATGCTGTTGTTGAGAGCTACACAATGACATGAGATTAGAGGTTATACGAAGTCAGGAAGATGGGACCATGCCCTTGGTCTTCAGGCTTCAAATTCTATCTGATGTGCTGTCTTGTGTAGTAGTCACTCGGGATTGGAGCTCTTTGGTTCTTGTATGACATGTCTGTATAGAATGTATATTTGAATGTTGTTGAGATGGCGCAATATGGGATCGAGATGGCGAAATGACGATTCTGTCCCTCACCGGGGTTATCTCCGGTTTGAGCTGATTTAGCGGTCGTTGCTCAGGGTTATCTCTGAGATTGGATTGCTGCAAGTGTTGACCATCCTCAAGGTTGTCTCTGAGGTGTGCCTGACCTTCCGAGGTTATCTCCGGGCTTGGGGAATGAGTGCCTTAGGGCTATCGCCGAGTGTTGAAGCTGATTGCTGGAAGCGGAAAAGAGCATTTCTAGGGTTATCTCCAGAACTGCAACTGCATTCCTCGGGGTTATATCTGAGGTTGGATTAAAGATCCCGGGGTTATGCCTGGGATTGGGATTGAATATCTAGAGGTTATCTCCAAGATGGCATTGAGGATTCTAGGGTTATCTCTGGAACTGGAACTGCATTCCTCGGGGTTGTCTCCGAGGTTGAAACTGAATCTCCCGGGGTTGTCTCTGGGACTGTACTGAATATCTCAGGGTTATCTTCGGGACAGAGTTGAGTTGTCTTCCAGGGTTATCTCTAAAAGACGTTTTTGCCCTCCTGCAAGGTTAGTAATAGGAATGCAAAATTTTGAGTGTCTACAATATAATATATATATATATATATATATATATTAACTCACACACAGGACACTTACACAAACACACACATCACCCACACCTATTGTAGACACTCGAAATTTTCTGCAAACCTGTCACTAGCATTGCAGGAGGGAAGATTCATCTTTCAGAAATAACCCTGAAAGATAATGCAGTTCAAATACCAGAAATTCCACCGGAGAGGATAGTTCTATCTCAGAGATAATCCCGAGATGCTCAGTTCCAGTCCCAGAAACAACACCGGGAATAGCAGTGCTAACCTTAGAGATAACCCCAAGGAGTGCAGTTGTAGTTCCGGAGATAACCCCGGAAATGCTTGTTTCAAATGCATGCAGTCATCTTCAACCTCGGAACTCACACCGATGCACTCAATACAAGACCCAGAGATAACACCAAGAAGACAGGCACACCTCAGAGATAACCTTGAGGACCTTCAGTACTTGCAGCAGTCGAATCTCAGAGATAACCTTGAGCAACGTCTACTTTATAAGCCCAAACCGGAGATAACCCCGGTGAGGGGTAAAATTGTCATTTTTCTACCTCAACCCTACAATGCACCGTCTCAACATCTCATACAGACATTTCTACAGAGAAATGTCCCACAAGAACCAAGGAGGTCCAATCCTGAGTGACTACTACGCAGGGCAGCACACCGAATATAATTTGAAGCTTGAAGACCAAGAGCATGGTCCCATCTTCCTGATTTCGTACAACCTCTAATCCCATGTCATGGCATATCTCTCGACAACGGCGTTCTGAAATAGGTCTTATACACTTAAATCGGATGATCGGATTGTAGTTCTGAAAGTTCAAGCGAACATCACAAAGGCAGCGCGCTGCGCACGCATTTCGACACAACAGACCATGAGACTGGGGCACCGGGTAGCCGCAGTACACTTCAGGGCTCCCCCTCTATAAATAGAGGGCTTGGGGTGGCCATTTTAAGGAGAAAAAAATACGAGGAAGCCTCGTCCAATTTGCTCTGTACACACCCTAAACTTAGTGCTTTCTCATTTTAAACACTTGTGAGCTTATATATTACTATATTTTTACTGGCGGGAGCCGAGTTTTCATCCCTTTAAAGTCATTGAAGTCTTCTTTGGCAGTCCACTGTAAGCCTTCTTACAGACCTTAAAGCCTTTTTCTTCATCTTTGCACAGACTGTTCTTCGCATTGAGAGTCGTGTTGTGTGTGTATGCCCGAACTTCGGTCCGTGGTTTCATTTCAATTTGTATATATATATATATATATATATATATATATATATATATATATATATATATTATGGTAACCCATAAACCCAGACAGTTTTGAGTGCTCAGTTTCTTGCTTGATTTACTTTACGTTCTAATCATTAAATGGTCGATCTCATGGTTCACAAATTTAGTACTAATATCATAGAACATATATATATCAATAGATCAGTCCATCAACATCAACATCACTAGATTCAGTATGGTCAAACATGGTCAGAAAACTAGCTCATACTGTGACTCCCCCAAAATAGGTATACATCACCCATCTTGAGTCGCCAAATACATGGTACAAAATTCAAATACAACTTAATTATACAACTGTCATGTAAAATACGACAAAACATAATCTAAGAGTTTTAATAAGAATATTGTCATCTAGACAATATCCACACTCAATGGAGTCATCATTACATTTATTGTCACACTATTTTATAGAATAGTGAGGACTACTAAAACAACCATCTGGACCGTCAATCTGTTCCCCTACTCGTCCCAGCTATATTCACATTTCCTGAAGAGAACAGTGAAAGAAAGGGTGAGCTCAACTAGCCCAGTAAGAAATACTATAACTAAGATAATGCAGAATAAATTATCCTTAGCCTTCAACAGTATAACAACTGATAAAATACAATAGACAACAAGTTTTAGATAAAGAGCTGCAGTGGAATAAGCAATCAATTAGAAGAGTCAATTAGGGCATAAAATCTACTATCTTCTATGATTTAAAAAGTTTTTCATCAACTTTATCGCTGAGATTCAGCTTAATAAATAAAATCGAATCATCCCTGCATCACGACCAAGGATATTCATGTAATCATCAATGGTCGTGATTATACCGAATAATCCCTGGTCATAATCATACCAACAACTGTCCATCAATGAACTACAGGCCAATGAGGACTTTCACCACATCATTTGTCACATTACAATCATGATTATACTGAATAATCCCTGGTCATAATCATACCAAGTCCATCTATGCACGTAAGCCAGAGATGACCTTCATCACAATATAAGCATGAGGATGATGACAATGACATAATAATTCAATAAAACAAGTTCAAGATAAATTTTAATGATTTATAATTTAATTTATCCAGAAATAAATAACGTCCAAATTGTCAACATTATACTGCTTTGTGGAGTAAAATTCAAGAATGCTCAAAAGAATATTTTCATGAAAAGATACTAGATGAAGCACAAATGTTCAGGATATTCTATTAATTTCATGGAGTATAGAAGCTAAAACTTTAACCAACGGAGTATAATAGAATATATGAAACTGCAAATGGATTTTAGCCCGCTATGCGGAAATCCACGTAGACAGATCATTTCCACAATTTAATAAGGAATAAATACGAAGGATCATTCACCATGCATACGTTAGTTCACATAGACAGGTTATTCCAAAAGAATAAAAAAGAATGGAATAACAGAAGAATTCATCATGCATGAGATAGACCGCACAGACAGGTTATTCCAACAAAATATAAAAGAATGGAATAACAAAAGAATTCACCAGGTATGCGATAGACTGCACAGGCAGATTATTCCAATAGAATAATAAATAATGGAGTTATAAAAGAATTCACCAGGCATGCAATAGACCGCACAGACAGGTTATTCTAATAGAATAATAATAAAGGATGGAATAACAACCCTTACGAGTATTGAAAGAAAATAACTCTCTTCATGAATACGAAAGAAATAATACCCCTTACCTTAGAAGAAATTGGATCTTTGGAATAGTGAGGTGTTAGACTTCTCTTCTTCTTTCTCTCTATAATTTCTCTCTATAATAATTGCTCTTGTGAGACTTAGTGAATTTGTGAGAATGAAAGAAGAATGAGCTTCTATTTATAGAAAAATATAGTTTCGATAATTGCACGTTTTGGGGCTCAAAATATTATAATATAATACCTTCCTTTTTTTCTTCATTTTTAATTTAGTCCTGCTAGTATTATCAAATTTGTACCACCTCCCCTAATAGTAAATAATGTGAATTAATAGTTCATTCATGTGACTTAATAGTATAATCATGTGAAAAAACTAATTACAGTATAGTACCTTCATCTATACCTCCATTTTTAATTTAGTCATGCAAGTAGTATCAATCTTGCACCAACTCCCCTAATAGAAAATCATGTGAATCAATAGTACACACATGTGAACACATAGTTATAAGCATGTGAATTAATAGCAATTAATTTCTCATTTATCCGGTGAATTACCCGATTGGTCAATATAACCTCCAGACATTAATTATTATCGAAATAAATGTCGATTTTCACTAACACTAATAATTCCCACACAATGGAACTATCAATTTCATCTTTAATCAACACGAACTTATTCATCATTAATATTATAACTCACAATATTTAATAACCAGGTCGTTCCTAGGAAAGAGGGGGCTTTCCAATAAGGATTTCTCCTTATTGGCTCGCAATTAGGTGACCAAACCTCTCCTTGACAGAACTTCTAGCCATTGTCAATATTGTAAATAATAATATGAATAACTTTGTCATCTCAATTATTGATTTAATAATATAAAATATTATGCAGATGATACTGTGACAATAATTGAATCAATAATATGAGAGATATTATGCAGCAATTATTGGAGCAATTATTGAGTATAACTGAGTGACTTCTCACGTAAGCATCAATAATCAATACTGTGTGCTACTATGCAACCACGCGTATTACTGTACTTTTACCACCGGGTAGTTCAACAGTTTAATGGTAAAACTTTTGCGGTTATTTTTATAAAAAGATAATTCTGTCGTTTTCTAACTACGACAATACTTGCGTTGTGGGGTCCACCAATGATTGTACCGTCGTACGAATATTCCCTGTTCAAACGAATATTCCCCGACCAATAGAATATTATATAACTACTTGCTTACTTTGAAAAATTTGTAAATAATACCCACAGCTATAACATTATATCAAATCCACACCATGATATTCAAAAATATATTTTTGAGAAAAATTAATCTTTATTCATAAAAGTTAGGGTCTTACAACCTCCCCTTCTTATGAAATTTTGTCCTCAAAATTATGGTTCTTACCTGGTATGTCGAAGAAATGAGGATACCTTGACTTCATTTCAGATTCTAACTCCCAGGTCATTTCCTCAACATCGTGGTTTCTCCACAAAACTTTGACTTGAGGTATAACCTTGGAGCGTAGAATATGATCCTTCTTATCCAAGATTTTAACAGGTACCTCTTCATACGTTAAATCTTCCGCTATCTCGTCCGGTTCTAATTCAATAATGTGGTTTGGGTCTTTCACATATTTACATAACATAGATATGTGAAAAACGTTATGAACACGAGACATACTTGGCGGTAAGGCGAGTCTATAGGCCACATTTCCTACACGATCGAGGATTAAAAATGGGCCAATGAATCGAGGATTGAGCTTTCTTCTCTTTCCAAATCTCGTAAATCCTTTCCATGGAGCAACACGTAACAACACATGATCTCCAATATTGAATTCCATGTCCTTTCGATGAAGATCAACATAACTCTTTTGTCAATCTTGTGAGGTTTTTATACGTTGTCGAATCGTTTGAATCTTTTTCGTAGTCATACGTACCAACTTCGGTCCCAACAACGTTGCTTCACCCACCTCATCCCAGCATACTGGAGAACGACACTTTCTTCCATACAACGCCTCAAATGGAGCCATGCCAATACTTGCTTGATAACTATTATTGTAGGAAAACTCCACCAATGGTAAGAACTTGTCCCAACTTCTTTTGAAGTCAAGGACATAGAGTCTTAATAAATCTTCAAGATTTTGAATAGTCCTTTCCGAATGCCCATCCGTTTGAGGATGATATGCCGAACTAAATTGTAAATCTGTGCCCATAGCTTTTTGCAAACTAACCCAAAATCTTGAAGTGAATCTTGGGTCTCGATCAGAAACTATGGATACTAACATACCATGCAATCTTACAATCTCGTTTATGTATATACGAGCAAGACGTTCAAGTGTATAAGTTTCTCGTATCGGTAAGAAATGAGCAGACTTGGCCAATCTATCAACAATGACCCAAATCACATCTATGCCTTGAGAAACCTTGGGAAGACCAGTAATGAAATCCATGGTAACATGCCCCTACTTCTATTCTGGAATTTCAAGTGGTTGCAATGGACCTTTTGGCACTTGATGCTCCGCCTTTACTCGTTGACAAGTTAGACACCTTGAGATAAACCCCGATATCTCTCTCTTCATATTGCTCCACCAAAATGTATGTCGAAGATCACGATACATTTTGGTACTCCCAGGATGGATTGCAAACGGTGTATTGTGCGCCTCCATCATGATTTTATACTTCAAGTTAGAATCGTTAGGAACACAAAGTCTAGAGTTGACTCGAAGTATTCCTTCTTCATCGATTCTTGCTTCCGGAATAGCACCTTCTTGCACTTTCTTCCTCATACGCATCAGCTCCAGGTCTGTAGCTTGAGCAACTTTAATTTTATCCATTAAAGTCGGTTCTACTCGTATATTCGCCATCATCACATGGGTCCCTGAAATCTTTAACTCTATCTCCATCCTTTGTAAGTCATACAAAATGGGTCTTTGCGTTGAAAATATTGCACTCGTACCCGCATATGATCTTCTACTCAATGCTTCAGCTACTACGTTCACTTTTCCAGGATGGTATTGGATGATATGATCATAATCTTTCAATAGCTCAAGCCATCGTCATTGCCGCATGTTGAGTTCCTTTTGAGTGAAGAAATATTTGAGGCTTTTATGATCCTTATAGATCTCCACCTTCTCTCCATACAGGTAATGCTTCCAAATCTTAAGCCAAAAACGACACCTGCCAACTCTAGATCATGAGTAGGATAATTTCTCTTATATTCTTTGAGTTGTAGTGAGACATAGGCTATAACTTTCCCATGTTGCATGAGAACACATCCTAACCCTTTGCTTGAAGCATCACTGTAGATGACAAATTCCTCCGAGCCAGATGTTATTGTCAGAACATGTGCTGAAATGAGTCTTCTCTTGAGTTCTTGAAAACTCTTCTCACATTCCTCGCTCCAACCAAACTTTGTATCTTTTCGAGTCAAATGAGTTAATGGAGTAACGATTCGAGAAAATTCTTCCACGAATCTCTGATAATAACCAGCTAAGCCGAGAAAGCTACGTACTTCGGTCACCGACTTTGGTTGTTCCCAGCTTTGAATTGCTTCAATCTTCGCTGAGTCAATAGATATTCCATGATTTGATATCACGTACCCAAGGAATGCAACTTCCTCAATCCAGAACTCACATTTCTTTAACTTGGCATAAAGCTTGTTTTCACGAAGCTTTTGAAGTATCAGCCTCAAGTGTTGCTCATGGTCTTCACGACTTTTGGAGTATATGAGGATGTCATCAATAAAGACGACCACAAAGTGATCCAAATATTCCTTGAATACTCGGTTCATCATGTCCATGAAGGCAGTAGGAGCATTAGTCAATCCAAAAGATATGACGAGGAATTCATAATGCCGTCATCGGAGTTACGAAAGATCTTTGGAATGTCATCGCTTTTAATCTTCAATTGATGATATCCAGGAATAAAGATCAATCTTTGAAAAGAATTTGGCTCCTAATTAATTGGTCAAACAGTCATCAATGCGAGGCAACGGGTACCTATTTAATTTTGATGGTAACATGATTCAACTCGATAATCAATATAAAGTCGCATACTTCCATCTTTCTTCTTCATGAATAGAACAGGAGCACCCCAAGGAGACGACTTAGGTCGAATGAAACCGATGTCTAACAATTCCTACTGATTGGGTTTTAACTCTTGAAGTTCAATAGAGCCATTCGATATTGGGCTTTGGAAATGGGATTTGTCTTAGGGTTCAAGGTCGATACCAAACTTGATTTCACGCTCCCGGGTAGGCGAGGGAAGTTCTTGAGAATACGTCGGAAATTTATTAACAATAGAAATATCATTCAAATCGGCGTATTTTTGTTTAAATCTGTGACATGAGCTAAGAAAGCTTGACATCCGTTTTTCAATAAACGAATAGCTTTATGGCTTGAGATGACCGTGATTGATTTTAATGGTTTGGTCGCTTGAATTCGCATAATAGGTTGATTAGGAATATGAAAGCTAACAACCTTACAAAAATAATCAATTTTAGCATGATGAGTAGTTAACCAATCAATCCCTAGAATCACGTCAAATGCAAGTATTTTTAAGGAGATAAGATCGACAGGTAATGTGCGGTTACCGATTTGAATCAAACAGGACTTATAAATAGTGGATGTGATGAAGGTTTCTCCCAACGGAGTTTCAATAGATAAATCAAAGTCTAATTTCTTCGAAGTCAAATTTAAACGTTGAGCGCAAGTAGGAGAAATAAAAGAATGGGTAGAACCGATATCAAATAAAGTATAAACTTCACTAGAGTTTATGATTAGCTTACCCGTGATCACCTCGTTCGGATTTCTTGCTTTTGGGAGGTTAAAACAAATGCTCTCCCTTGAACTACCGGTTTTGTCTTTTCTGGGACGACCTTTGATGCCTCAAGGTGACCTTCTATTCCATAATTGTAATACGCTTTGGATTGTTGCGTACAGTTCGAACTGATATGTCCCTCCCCTCTGCATTTGTAACATACGATTGGCTGTCGTTCCCCTTCCTTAACAACAGGTGCTGGTGATGACGTCTTCCCATCATTGTTGAATCTCCTCTTCTTAAAATTTCCAGTTCTATTATCTTGGCCATGATTACCACCGAAGTGTTTACCATTTCTGGCATGTTGATTCCCTCCACGCGTTTGTTGTCACCGCTCGATAATCGCTACCACTTTGGTATTATCATTTTTGTCATTCGCTCTCTCTTGGTTGAGTTAACTCGTTATCGTGCTCCAATAACTGAGCCCTATTTACAACATTTGAATACAAACACAGTTTGTGAGAAATTAAGTATTAACGTATCTCGGGTTTCAAACCTCTTAGAAACATCCGCATTAATCTCTCCTCATTATCAACCAAGTGGGATGCAAACCGGGACAACTCGGCAAACTTAGCTTCGTACTGTGACACGGTCATATTGTTCTGCTCCAGCTTGATGAACTCTACCTCCTTCATGTGACGAATACTTTTGGGACAGTACTTGTCGTTGAACAGTTCTTGGAATTTCTCCCAAGACATCTTCAGTGCGACAGATTTAGTACGCTTTACCGATTCCCACCAGTAATCTGCCTCTCCTTGCAACATAAAGGTGGCAAAAGGAACCTTTTGCTCCTCAGAGCATTCCAAAACATCAAATATCTTAGTGATCTGCTTTATCCACGTCTCCGCCTTAAGTGGTTTTTGCTCTCCAATAAACTTCGGTGGTCCCAGCTCCTTAAACTATTTAGCGGTGACCGTCCGAGAGTTGCCAATTTTTCCACCTGCATTTTGAATAGGAGCCGCTCTCGCCTGATGTTGCATGAATTGCATAAAGCCTCTGAACAACCCATCGTTCATCATTTCATCGGTGATATTATTTACCTGAGGATTATTGTCTTCCTGTTGCACATTATCTCAGGTATTGATCGTTGGTGACTCAACGGTCTCATGTGCTTCATTGCTTATCTCAACATTTTCAGATGCCATTTTCAAATACTGCCACAAGGGTTAATTAACATATCACATATTATCCCTATACTCTGACCGACCAATTAAATACCAAATAAACTTAAGTAGGTCATACTAGCGAAGGAATTCCCCGTCTCTCCCCTCCTAGTTCTTGTCTCACATCTCAGCCAGGGATCATATCCCTAAGCTTTGATACCAACTGTGACGCCCCCAAAATAGCTATACATCACCCATCTTGAGACGCCAAATACATGGTACAAAATTCAAATACAACTTAATTATACAACAGTCGTGTAAAATACGACAAAACATAATCTAAGAGTTTTAATAAGAATATTGTCATCTAGACAATATCCACACTCAAGGGAGTCCTCATTACATTTATTGTCACACTATTTTATAAAATAGTGAGGACTACTAAAACAACCATCTGGACCATCAATCAATTCCCTAACTCATCCCAACTATATTCTCATTTTCTGAAGAGAACAGTGAAAGAAAGGGTGAGCTCAACTAGCCCAGTAAGAAATATTATAACTAAGATAATGCAGAATAAATTATCCTTAGCCTTCAACAGTATAACAACTGATAGAATATAATAGACAACAAGTTTTAGATCAAGAGCTGCAGCGGAATAAACAATCCATTAGAAGAGTCAAGTAGGGCATAAAATCTACTATCTTCTATGATTTAAAAAGTTTTTCATCAACTTTATCGCTGAGACTCAGCTTAATAAATAAAATCGAATCATCTCTGCATCACGGCCATGGATATTCATGTAATCATCAATGGTCATGATTATACCAAATAATCCCTGGTCATAATCATACAACAACAACTCGTCCATCAATGAACTACGAGCCAATGAGGACTTTCACCACATCATTCGTCACATTACGGCCATGATTATACCGAATAATCCTCGGTCATAATCATACCAAGTCCATCTACGCACGTAAGTTTTAGATGACTTTTTCATCACAATATAAGCATGAGGATGATGAAAATGACATAATAATTCAATAAAACAAGTTCAAGATAAATTTTAAAGATTTATAATTTAATTTATCCTGAAATCAATAACGTCCAAATTGTCAACATGATACTGCTTTGTGGAGTAAAATTCAAGAATGATTAGAAGAATATTTTCATGAAAAGATACTGGATGAAGCACAAATATCCAGGATATTCTACTAATTTCATGGAGTATAAAAGCCAATAACTGAGCCCTATTCACAACATCTGAATATAAACAAAGTTTATGAGAAATGAGGTATTGACGTATATTGGGTTTCAAACCTCGCAGAAACATTCGCGTCATTCGCTCCTCATTATCTACCAAATGGGATACAAACCGGGATAATTCCGCAAACTTAGCCTCGTACTGTGACACGGTCATATTGTTTTGCTCCAGCTTGATAAATTCCACCTCCTTTATGTGACGAATACTTTCAGAAAAGTACTTGTCATTGAACAATTCTTGAAATTTCTCCCAAGACATCTTGAGTGCGTCAGACTGGGTACGTTTTACAGATTCCCACCAATGATCTACTTTTTCACGCAACATAAAGGTGGCGAATGGAACTTTTTGCTCCTCTGAGCATTCCAAGACATCAAATATCTTGGTGATCTGTTTAATCCACGTCTCTACCTTAAGTGGGTCTGACTTTCCCAAAAACTCTGGTGGTCCCATCTCCTTGAACTGCTTAGCGGTGACCAACCGTGGGTTGTCATTGTTTCCACCTGCATTATGAACAGGATTCTCTCTCGTTTGGTGTTGCATGAATTCTAAAAAGCTCCTAAACGTATCGTCGTTCGTCATTTGATCAGTGTTTTTGTTTACAGGAGGATTATCGCCTTCCTGTTGCACATTATTCTGGCTATTGATCAGCGGTGACTCAACGGTCTCATGTGCTCCATTGCTTACCTCAACATTTTCATATGCCATTTTCAAATACTGCCACAAAACAAGGGTTAATTAACAAATCACATATTATCCCTATACTCTAACCGACCAATGAAATACCAAATAAACTTAAGTAGGTTATACTAGCGAAGGAATTCTCTGTCTCTCCGCTCCTAGTTCTTGTCTCACATCTCAGCCAGGGATCATATCCCTAAGCTTTGATACCAACTGTGACGCCCCGAAAATAGGTATACATCACCAATCTTGAGTTGCCAGATACATGGTACAAAATACAAATACAACTTAATTATACAAACGTCGTGTAAACAATACGACAAAACATAAACTGAGAGTTTAAACATGAATATTGCTTTCTAGACAATATCCACTCTCAAATAGAGTCCTCATTACATTTATTATCACACTATTTTACAGAATAGTGAGGACTACTAATACACCATCTCGGACCATCACACAGTTCCCCGACTAGTCCCGACTGCGTTCTTATTTCCTGAAGAGAACAGTGAAGGAAAGGGTGAGCTCAACTAGCCCAGTAAGAAATATTATAACTAAGATAATGCAGAATAAATTATGTGACGCCCCCAAAATAGGTATACATCACCTATTCTGAGTTGTCAATACATGGTACAGAAACAACTACAACTTTATTATTACAACAGTAAAACTGTGAGTTTGAATACAAATATTATCTTCTAGACAATATCTATACTCAAATAAATCCTCATCACATTTATTGATACATTATTTTACAAAATGGTGAGGACTACTAAACAATCCTTTCTAAAACCTTCATTCCATACCCAGAACTGCACTCGCTTATATTCTCGCCTCCCGAGAAAAATGGAACAAAAAGGAAAAGGGTGAGCTCAACTAGCTCGATAAAGAATATTATGACTAAGATAATATACAACAAATTATCGTTAGTCTTCAACAGGAAAAATATAATAGAATACAATAGACAACAAATTTTAAATCAATATTCGCAATGAAATAATAATTCATTAGAAGAGTTAAGTAGAGAATGCAAACTACTATCTTCTATGTATGAATTTAAAAGTTCATCGCTCATCTTTTATCCCCTGTAACATCAATCAATATACATCCGAATCAAATATTCATCTTTGCACTACAGCCAAAGATATTCATCGATTGGTCATGTTCATTTAAACACTGCTCATCTTTGCACTACGGGCCAAAGATATTCTTCAGAAATCATTCATCTTTGCACTACTGTGCCAAAGATATTCTTAAGAACTCATTCATCTTTGCACTACAAAGCCAAAGATATTCCATAATATCATCATTTAAGATCGAGGATGATGAAAATATTTTTTAAAGAAACGAATCCAAAGGAAACAAAATGACAAGGATTAAGGATTAAGGATTCGTACTTGGTTTTATCCACGCCCAAAAATACCTCAAAAATAATCATAGTGGTGTAAAATTCAAGAATGATCAAAACATGGATACAATCGAGAGTTAGTATCCGAATAGATGTTTTGGACGAAAAGAAGAAATTTTATTTTTCTATGAATAGTACCGTACACGTGAATAGTGTCAGTATACGTGAATAAGGCCAGATATCGTGAATAGTAACTCCGACACCAAAAGATAGAAATTCCATAAAAACATCTTCACGCTTTCATTAATAGTACTCGTGAATAAGAACTCATGAATAGTAACTCGTGAATAGTAACTCATGAATAGTAACCCATGAATAGTAACCCGACATGAAAAAGTTCCAAATTTGATAAAACTTCAGATCAACATTTCAAAGATAATGATATTGAAGAAATAATATCATTCTGAAAAAAAATAATATCCCTTACCTCGAAAGATCAAGACTTTTAGCTAGAATACTGTATATAGTCTTTGAAGGAACTTGCAACCATCTAGCAATACTCAAAGTATACTCAAAATACTCACAAGAATAAGCTCGATAATATAGAGAGAGAAAACTTCAGTTTCTGGTGTGATTTTCAATTCTAACCTAAGCACCCTATTTATAGGAAATTGCTTAGAACACCAAAACAGAAAATTTAATAAATTAATATATATATATATATATATATCAAATTCATACGCCAACCTTAGAATTCAGATCCTTGCATTTCCCACATGCCACCTTCTAGAAAAGTAAGAAAAAAACATTTTTCATAAAATAAATAATTAAAACTTTCAAAAAATCAATTATTTCGGAGCTTCGGAACTTCAATAATTCATAATAAATAGCTCTTTCATCAGAAAATTCAAATCACGCGAGTTTTTATAGGAAATTCAATTCTCTACAACTTTACAGAAGAAAGTTTTTCCAAATTCCAAATGGAAATTTACCGAAATCCACAAACGGTCAATTTTACAGGCTATAATCAAATTTCAGTCAATAAATGGGGTCCACCGACATGTTTAACATGTTTTAAACATTTATTGCAACAAAAATACTCTTCCTCCTCGTATACTCATATATCCCACATTCGTTGTAAAAATATCACCGTTAATATATTATTAAAATAATATATTTAAATGAATTATTTTATCAGAAAAAGATAAAATTTCAATTTTCAACAATTGTCACTATAAAAATTTTCTCCATCTATATCCACATAAAATCAATATTTTTCTCATCATATGAATCAATAATTAATTATTCATAAATAATATTACTGTAATCACAATATTGACAACCGTGCGGTTCTCAGAAAGAGGGGCTTTCCAATAAGAATTTATTCTTCTTGGTAGCGCAATTAGGTGACCAAACCTCTCCTTAGATGTAACTTTCTAGACATTGCCAATAATGTTATCTAATAATATTATTCAGATAATATGAATTATTGCTTCGATAATCTAAAATAATCGCAGTAATGACAATTATTCAAACAACAACAATATAAAATATCAACACAAAGAATTATTAACTCAATAAAATAATCAAGAGTAATTATCGTAACCATTATTGAGTAGTGCCTTCTTACGTAAGAATCAATAATTGGTGCAATACCGCAGCAACCTTTCAACAACGCCGTATTAGTGTGTTTTAACCACCGGTATTCCAACAAGATTAACTTGGCAACAACTACGCCGTTATTTAAAAACAACTTATATTTGTCGCTTTTCTTCATCCAATCGCTTTCAAGTTATGGGGCCCACACATGGTCGCTACCGTCGCATTTAATATTCGACAAGCATTTAATATTCCACGACCAAACGAATATTCCCCAACGATAATGAATATTTTATAACCACTTGCTTATTTTGAAATATTTTCATGATTTAACCCTTAACTATCCACATTAATCAAATCAACCCTTACTATTTCAAAATAATAAATAAAGGAAATTCCTTTTATTTAAAAATTTTGGGGTCTTACAACCTCCCTCCTTATGAAATTTCATCCTCGAAATTGACGACGCATGCACGGTGTGTTTCAAAAGGTGAGGATACCTCGCTTTCATTTCCGCTTCCAATTCGTGTCATTTCTCTATAGCATGATTCCTCCACAAAACTTTAACTTGTGGTATGACCTTTCATTGCAGTAGGGACATGCTCCTTCCTATCCAAGATCTTGACAGTACCTCCTCATACGTTAAGTCTTCACTATCTCGTCCGTTCTAACTCAATAACGTGGTTGGGTCTTTCACATATTTACTGAAGTACGAGATATGTGAAACACATTATGAACACGAGACATACTTTGAGGTAACGCAAGTCTATAGGCTACATTTCCTACTCGGTCAAGAATTTGAAATGGACCAATAAATCGTGGATTGAGCTTTCCTCTCTTCCCTAATCTTGTAACTCCCTTCCATGGAGTAACTCGCAACAATACATGATCCCCTACATTAAATTCCACGTCCTTTCGATGAAGATCCGCATAACTCTTTTGTCGATCTTGTGCCGTTTGTATACGTTGTCGAATCATTTGGATCTTTTCGGTAGTCATACATACTAACTCGGGTCCCAACAATGTTGCTTCACCCACCTCATCCCAACATATTGGAGAACGACATTTTCGCCCATATAATGCTTGAATGGAGCCACACCTATACTTGCTCGATAATCTGTTGTTGTAGGAGAATTCCACCAATGGTAAATACTTATCCCAACTACCCTTGAAGTCTAGGACACGAGTCTTAATAGATCTTCAAGAGTTTGAATAGTCCTCTCGATTGTCCGTCTGTTTGGGGATGGTATGCCGAACTAAATTGCAAACTGCGCCCATAGCTTTTTGCAAGCTAACCCAAAATCTTAAAGTGAATCTTGGGTCACGATCCGAAACTATGGATACTGAGCATGCCATGCAACCTCACAATCTCATTCACGCACATACTAGCAAGACGCTCAAGGGAATAAGTCTCCGATCGGCAAGAAATGAGCAGACTTGGTTAATCTATCAACAATAACCCAAATAGCATTGATGCCTTGAGAAACCGTAGAAAACCCGTGAATCTAAATCCATAGTAATGTGTTCCCACTTCCATTCCAGGAATCTCAAGTGGTTGCAACGGACCCTTAGGTACAAGATGCTCCGCCTTTACACGCCGGGCAAGTTAAACACATTGAGATAAACTTTGCAATCTCTCTCTTCATATTGTTCCACCAAAATGTATGTCAAGATCACGATACATTTTAGTACTTCCAGGATGGATTGCAAATGGCGATTGTGTGCCTCCATCATAATCTTGTATTTCAAATCGAGTCATTAGGAACACAAAGTCTAGAGTGGACTCAAGTATTCCTTCTTCATCAATTCTCGCTCGAATAGCTCCTTCTTGTACTTTCTTCTTCATACGATCATTTCCGGTCGGTGGCTCGAGCAACCTTAACTTTTCTATTAAAGTTGGTTCTACGCGTATACTTGACATCATCGCACTGCTCGTTCCGCGATATGATCTTCTACTCAATGCGTCAGTACCACGTTGCTTTACCGAGGATGGTATTGAATAGTGTGGTCGTAGTCTTTCAATAGCTCAAGCCAACGTCATTTGCCGCATGTTGAGTTCTTTTTTGAGTGAAGAAATATTTAAGGCTTTTTATGGTTTGAATATATCTCCACTTTCTCCCCATATAGATAGTGCCTCCATATTTTTAAGCGCGAAAACGATCACGCTAACTCTAGATCATGAGTAGGATAATTCCTCTCATACTCTTTAAGTTGTCGCGAGGCATAGGCTATGACTTTCCCACGTTGCATGAGAACACATCCTAACCCTTTGCTCAAGCATCGTCAGAGATAACAAATCCATCCGAACCAGATGGTATTGTTAGAACAGTCTTAGAAATAAGTCTCCTCTTAAGCTCTTGGAAACTTTTCTCGCATTCTTCGCTCCAAACGAATTTTGTATCCTTCCGAGTTAGTTTGAGTTAATGGAGTAGTGATTCGAGAAACCCTTCCACGAATCTCCGATAATAACCAACTAAGCCCAAAAGCTACGTACTTCAACCACCGACTTGGTGCTGTTCCCAACTTGTATTGCTTCAATCTTCACGGATCAACAGATACTCCATGTTTCGACACCACGTGCCCAAGGAATGCTACTTCCTCAAGCCGAACTCGCATTTCTTCAATTTGGCATATAGTTGGTTTTCACGAAGCCTTTGGAGTACCAAACTTCAAATGGTGCTCATGATCTTCACGGCTTTTGGAATATATGAGGATGTCATCAATAAAGACAACAACGAATTGATCCAAATATTCCTTGAATACTCGGTTCATCATATCCATGAAAGTCCGCGGGAGCATTAGTTAGTCCGAAAGACATGACTAAGAATTCATAATGCCCATACCGAAGTTCAAGGGCGTCTTTGGAATATCCTCGATTCTAATCTTCAAATTGATGATATCCGTAAGCGAAGATCAATTTTGAAAAGAATTGTGCCCTTTGCAATCGGGTCAAACAAGTCATCAATACGAGGTAGAGGATACCTATTCTTGATGGTGACATGGTTCAATTCCCGATAGTCAATACAAAGTCGCATACTCCCGCGTCTTTCTTCTTTACAAATAAAACAGAGCACCCCAAGGAGATGTACTAGGACAATGAAACCGATGTCCAACAATTCTCGTAGTTGGACCTTTAACTCTGAAGTTCAATAGGAGCCATTCGATATGGGGTTTTAGAAATGGGCTTTGTAATCAGTTCAAGATCAATAAAGAATTCAACTTCACGCTCGGGGTAGACCAAGGAAGTTCTTCTGAAATACGCCAGAAAGTCAATAACAACAGAATATTATTCAAATTTGACGCGTCTTTATTCAAATCCATAACATGGGCTAAGAAAGCTTGACATCTGCTTTTTTAATAAACGAATAGCTTTATGATTAGATATGACAAATGATTGATTTTAATGGTTTAGTTGCTTGAATTGCATACAACGGGTTGGTTAGAATATGAAAACTAACAAACTTATTTAAAACAATCAATTTTGGCATGATGAGTAGTTAACCAATCAATCCCTAAAATCACATCAAAAGCAAGTATCTTTAAAGAGATAAGGTCAATGGTAAGGTGATGGTGCCAACTTGAATCAAACAAGATTTATAAACAGTGGATGTGATGAAAGTTTCTCCTAACTGAGTTTCCACAGATAGGTCAAAGTCTAATTTCTCCTGAGTCAAGTTTAAACGTTGAGCACATGCAGGGAGAGATAAATGAATGGGTAGCACCCCAGATCAAGTAAGGTATAAACTTCGCAAGAATTTATAAATAGCTTGCCCGTGATAACCTCGTTTGGGTTCCTCGTGATTATGACCAATCACAACAAACGCTCTTCCCTAATCGTTGACTTTGACTTTTTTCGGGACGATCTTTTGAGTCACCTACCCCATTGAACTAGGTTTCGCTATCGCATAATCTCGAGCGATATGTCCTTCCTTTCCACAATTATAGCATACCTTGAACTGTTGTGGACAGTTTGACCGATATGTCCCTCTTTCCGCATTTATAGCATATGACCGGTGGTCGTTCTCCTCCCTTAGAACCGATTGTCACTTAAGACCTTTGTCGTCTTCATACGGTCGTTGTTAAATCTCCTCTTTTAAAATCTCCTCCGACTCACTTCTTCTATTTTCATGGCTATGATTACCACTAGAGTGGTAACCATTTCTGTCCGTCTGTTTTTTCTCCGCAGTTATCATTATTCGTTGATCGCTATCTCCGATACGATCTGGTTGTGGTCCCTCGGTTGGACTGCATTTCGTTATCTCGGCTCTAATAATTGAGCCCTGTTTACAACATCTCGAATAAAGAAAAATTTATGAGAAATGAGATATCGACGTATCTGGGTTTCAAACCTCTAAGAAACATCCGCGCATATCGTGCCTCATTCTCCACCAAATGAGGTGCAAAACTCGATAACTCGCAAACTTTGCCTCGTCATCGAGACACCGTCATGTTGTTTTGTTCTAATCTGATGAACTCCACTTCCTTCATATGACGAACACTTTCAGGAAAGTATTTGTCATTAAATAGTTTCTGAAACGTCTCCCAAGACATGCTGAGTGCGGCTGGATGGGTATGCTTCACAGACTCCCACCAGTAGTCTGCCTCGCCACGGAACATAAAGGTGGCGAATGGAACCTTCTGTTCCTCCGTGCATCCCAAGACATCGAATATCTTGGTAATTTGCTTGACCCATGTTTCCGCCATGATCGGATCTGGCGCTTTCCTTAAATTCGGTGGTCCCAACTCTTTGAATCGCTTGGGTTGTGACAACCCGTGAATTGCTATCATTTCCTCTTGTATTTTGAACACGAAGTCTCCTCGTCCCCGATTTTGCATGAAGCGCAAAAAACTTCTAAACATCCCTCGTTCATCATCTCGCTTTCAATGGTGTTGTTCACGGGAGGAACATTGCCCGACTGCACGCGTTCTCCTCGTTGGTGAGTACATGCATCTCCACGGCCTCATTTCCATTGTTAATATTCTCACGACATTCTCAAATACCGCCATAAAACAAGGGTTAATTAAGGAAATCAATATATCACATAATATCCCTATATATTGACCAACTAACAAATAAGCTTAGGTAGGACACACTAGCGAAGGATTTACTCGCTCTCCCTCCTAGTTTTATTCCCGATCTCCGCCAGAGATCATATCCCTAAGCTCGATACCAATTGTGGACGCCCCCAAAATAGGTATACATCACCTATTCGAGTTGTCAATACAATGTACGTAAAACAACTACAACTTTATTATTACAACAAGAAACTCGTGAGTTTGAATACAAATATTATCTTCTAGACAATATCTATACTCAAATAAATCCTCATCACATTTATTGATACATTATTTTACAAAAATGGTGAGGACTACTAAACAATCCTTTCTAAAACCTTCATTCCATACCCCACTGCATTTCGCTTATATTCTCCCCTCCGAGAAAAATGGAACAAAAGGAAAAGGGTGAGCTCAACTAGCTCAAGAAGAATATTATGACTAAGATAATATACAACAAATTATCGTTAGTCTTCAACAGGAAAAATATAATAGTAATACAATAGACAACAAATTTTAAATCAATATTCGCAATGAAATAATAATTCATTAGAAGAGTTAAGTAGAGAATGCAAACTACTATCTTCTATGTATGAATTTAAAAGTTCATCGTCATCTTTTATCCCCGTAACATCAATCAATATACATCCGAATCAAATATTCATCTTTGCACTCATGTGCCAAAGATATTCATCGATTGGTCATGTTCATTTAAACACTGCTCATCTTTGACTACGGCCAAAGATATTCTTCAGAAATCATTCATCTTTGCACTATGTGCCAAAGATATTCTTAAGAAATCATTCATCTTTGCACTATGTGCCAAAGATATTCCATAATATCATCATTTAAGACCGAGGATGATGAAAATATTTTTTAAAGAAACGAATCCAATTGAAACAAAATGACAAGGATTAAGGATTAAGGATTCGTACTTGGTTTTATCCACGTCCAAAAATACCTCAAAAATAATCATAGTGGAGTAAAATTCAAGAATAATCAAAACATGGATACAATCGAGTTAGTATCCGTAATAGATGTTTTCTGGACGAAAAGAAGAAATTTTATTTTTCTATGAATAAGATCAGATACGTGAATAAGTGTCAGATATCGTGAATAGTGCCAGATACGTGAATAGTAACTCGACACCAAAAGATAGAAATTCCACAAAAACATCTTCACGCTTCATGAATAGTACTCGTGAATAGTAACTCATGAATAAGTAACTCATGAATAAGTAACTTCGTGAATAGTAACTCATGAATAAGAACCCATGAATGAATAGTAACCCGATACATGAAAAAGTTCCAAATTTGATAAAACTTCAGATCAACATTTCAAAGATAATGATATTGAAGAAATAATATCATTACTTAAAAAAAATAATATCCCTTACCTCGAAAAGATCGCAAGATTTAGCTAGAATACAAGTATATAGTCTTTCAAGGAACTTGCACCGCCTAGCAATACTCAAAGTATACTCAAAATACTCACAAGAATACGCCGATAATATAGAGCGAGAAAACTTCAGATTTCGGTGTGATTTTCAATTCTAACCTAAGCACCCTATTTATAGGAAATTGCTTAGAACACCAAAAAAATGTAAAATTTAATAAATTAATTATATATATATATATATATATATATATATATATATATATATCAAATTCATACGCCAAACCTTAGAATTCAGATCCTAGCATTTCCCACATGCCACCTTCTAGAAAAGTAAGAAAAAACATTTTCATAAAATAAATAATTAAAACTTTCAAAAAATCAATTATTTCGGAGCTTCGGAACTTCAATAATTCATAATAAATAGCCCTTTCATCAGAAAATTCGAATCTCGCTTGTTTTTATAGGAAATTCAATTATCTACAACTTTTTCGTAAGAACGTTTTCCAAATTCCAAATGAAAATTGACCAAATCCACAAACTATTCGATTTTACAAGCTATAATCAAATTTCGGTCAATAAATGGGGTCCACCGACATGTTTAATATGTTTTAAACATTTATTGCAACAAAAATACTCTTCCTCCTCGTGATACTCATATATCCCACATTCTTTGTAAAAATATCACCGTTAATATATTATTAAAATAATATATTTAAATGAATTATTTTATCGTAAAAAGATAAAATTTCAATTTTCAACAATTGTCACTATAAAAATTTTCTCCATCTATATCCACATAAAATCAATATTTTTCTCATCATATGAATCAATAATTAATTATTCATAAATAATATTATGTAATCACAATATCGACAACCGAGCGTTCGCATGGGAAAGAGGGGCTTTCAATAAGAATTTCTTCTTCATGGCGCGCAATTAGGTGACCAAACCTCTCCTGTATGTAACTTTCTAGACATTGCCAATAATGTTATCTAATAATATTATTCGGATAATATGAATTATTGCTTCGATAATGAAAAAAATTGTGTAATGACAATTATTGAAACAACAAGAATATAAAATATCAACACAAAGAATTATTAACTCAATAAAATATCGAAGAGTAATTCATCGTAACCATTATTGAGTAAAGTGCCTTCTTCACGTAAGAATCAATAATTGGTGCAATACCGTGCAGTAACCGCTTCAACAACGGCGTATTAGTGTGTTTTAACCAACGGGTATTCCAACAAGATAATTATTGCAAGAATAACTACGCTGCTATTTAAAAACAACTTATATTTATCGTTTTCTTCATCCAATCGCTTTCAGTTATGGGCCCACACATGGTCGCTACCGTCGCATTTAATATTTCACAAGCATTTAATATTCCACCACCAAACTAATATTCCCGACGATAATGAATATTTTATAACCACTTGCTTATTTTGAAATATTTGCGTATTTAACCCTTAACTATCCACATTAATCAAATCAACCCTTACTATTTCAAAATAATAAATAAAGGAAATTCCTTTTTATTTAAAAATTTTGGGGTCTTACAAATTATCCTTAGCCTTCAACAATATAACAACTGATAGAATATAATAGATAACAAGTTTCAGATCAAGAGCTGCAGCGGAATAAGCAATCCATTAGAAGAGTCAGGTAGGGCATAAAATCTACTATCTTCTATGATTTAAAAAGTTTTTCATCAACTTTATCGCTGAGACTCAGCTTAATAAATAAAATCGAATCATCTCTGCATCACGGCCATGTATATTCATGTAATCATCAATGGTCATGATTATACCGAATAATCCTTGGTCATAATCATACCAACAACTGTCCATCAATGAACTACAGGCCAATGAGGACTTTCACCACATCATTCGTCACATTACAGTCATGATTATACCGAATAATCCCTGGTCATAATCAAACCAAGTCCATCTATGTACGTAAGCCAGAGATGACTTTCATCACAATATAAGCATGAGGATGATGAAAATGACATAATAATTCAATAAAACAAGTTCAAGATAAATTTTAAAGATTTATAATTTAATTTATCAAGAAATCAATAACGTCCAAATTATCAACATGATACTGCTTTGTGGAGTAAAATTCAAGAATGCTCAAAAGAATATTTTCATGAAAAGATACTGGATGAAGCGCAAATATCCAGGATATTCTACTAATTTCATGGAGTATAAAAGCCAAAACTTTAACCAACGGAGTATAATAGAATATATGAAACTGCAAATGGATTTTAGCCCGCCATGCGGTAATTCACGTAGACAGATTATTTCCATAATTTAATAAGGAATAAATACGAAGGATTATTCACCATGCATGCAGTAGTCCACATAGACAGGTTATTCCAACAGAATAATAAAGAATGGAATAACAGAAGAATTCACCATGCATGCGATAGATCACACATACATGTTATTCCAACAGAATAATAAAGAATGGAATAATAAAAGAATTCACCAGGCATGCGATAGACCGCAAAGACAGGTTATTCCAACTGAATAATAAAGAATGGAATAACAAAAGAATTCACCAGGCATGCAATAGACCGCACAGACAGGTTATTCCAACAGAATACAGATCATTTCCATAATTTAATAAGGAATAAATACGAAGGATTATTCACCATGCATGCAGTAGTCCACATAGACAGGTTATTCCAACAGAATAATAAAGAATGGAATAACAGAAGAATTCACCATGCATGAGATAGATCACACATACATGTTATTCCAACAGAATAATAAAGAATGGAATAACAAAAGAATTCACCAGGCATGCAATAGACCGCACAGACAGGTTATTCCAACAGAATAATAATAAAGAATGGAATAACAACCCTTACGAGTATTGAAAGAAAATAACTCTCTTCATGAATACGAAAGAAATAATACCCCTTACCATAGAAGAAATTGGATACTGGGATAGTGAGGTTGCAGACTTCTCTTCTTCTTTCTCTCTATAATTTCTCTCTATAATAATTTCTCTTATGAGACTTAGTGAATTGGTGAGAATGAAAGAAGAATGAGCTTCTATTTATAGGAAAATATAGTTTCGATAATAAAGACGCTTTGGGGCTCTCAAATATTACAATATAATACCTTCCTCTTTTTCTTCATTTTTAATTTAGTCCTGCAAGTATTATCAAACTTGCACCACCTCCCCTAATAGTAAATAATGTGAATTAATAGTTCATTAATGTGACTTAATAGTATAATCATGTGAAAAAACTAATTACAGTATAGTACCTTCATCTATACCTCTATTTTTAATTTATTCATGCAAGTATTATCAATCTTGCACCAACTCCCCTAATAGTTAATCATGTGAATCAATAGTACACACATGTGAACACATAGTTATAAGCATGTGAATTAATAACAATTAATTGCTCATTTATCCGGTGAATTACCCGATTGGTCAATATAACCTCCAAACATTAATTATTATCGAAATAAATATCGATTTCCACTAACACTAATAATTCCCACACAATGGAACTATCAATTTCATCTTTAATCAACACGAACTTATTCATCATTAATATTATAACTCACAATATTTAACAATCGTGTCCTTCCTGTGAAAGAGGGGTTTTCCGATAAGGATTTCTCCTTATGGGCGCCGCAATTAGGTGACCAAACCTCTCCTCGATGTAACTTCTAGACATCATCAATATTGTAAATAATAATATGAATAACTTTGTCGTCTCAATTATTGATTTAATAATATAAAATATTATGCAGATGATACTATGACAATAATTGAATCAATAATATGAGAGATATTATGCAACAATTATTGTAGCAATAATTGACTATAACTGAGTGACTTCTCACGTAAGCATCAATAATCAATACCGTGTGCTACTATGCAACTACGCGTATTATTGTACTTTTACCACCGGGTAGTTCAGCAGTATAACGGTAAAACTTTCGCCGTTATTTTTATAAAAAGATAATTTTGTCGTTTTCTAAATACGACAATACTTTCGTTGTGGGGCCCACCAATGATTGTGCCGTCGTAAGAATATTCCCTATTCAAACGAATATTCCCCGACCAATCGAATATTATATAACTACTTGCTTACTTTGCAAAATTTGTAAATAATACCCACAGCTATAACATTATATCAAATCCACACCATAATATTCAAAAATATATTTCGAGAAAAATTAATCTTTATTCATAAAAGTTGGGGTCTTACACATACGTTTTTTGGAAATTCCAGAAAATAGAAATCGTGACCGGGTGACCTACTTTGACCATCCACTACATTCGATCAATTGATGATTTGAGTGATATAAAGGCACATATCTAAAGTATACATTGTAGGCTATAACATAGATATAATAACATCATCAAAACACATAAATCCTGACAGATCTCGAGCTAGCAAACTCTTGTCAGACACTTAGGTTGAGTTTCTGGGTTGCCCAGAAACTCATGGTCATGCTCAGTCAAATGAGTTTGACTAAGAATATCTTGTAATCTGGATCTGATCTAAATATGATTTCAAGTCCAGATCAAAGTCCTTACAACATACTACTAATACAAAAATTTATAACACAAAAACTTTAAACATAATGAAATCTATGGGGGCTGACATTCGTTGTCAGACAACAAAACAAAATTTTCCAGATTTTATAAAACTTCAATTAAATCCGAGCCTCTAGATGTTATGGATCTAACATCTAGCAACCCAGATCATATATTGACACCATAAACAACATGTTTTAACACTAAATCATAATATCTAACAAAGCAATCAAGATCAGAATCTAAGTTAGGGTTTTATACCTTTCTTGAGCAAAACATGAATCTAAGGCTTCTGATTTGTTAGTGGATGATCTAGGGACTGGATATGGGACTAATATGCTAGATAATTTTGGAGGTTTAGTGAGAGAATAGCTTGGTTAAGTATTTGGTGAATAAAAGGGCTAAAATGTGACTTTTCTCTCTCTTGAATCTATATATATATATATATATATATATATATCACATGTAAAATGAACTTGGCTGATGTTGTGAGTGATTGCTGGAATTATAAGGCACATGAAAGTCTTTGAGTAGTTTACCAACTACAAATATTGAGGGATTTACACGCAACTTATTAAAGAATGCTAAAAGGGTAGTTTGGTCATTAGGCTTGTGGTTTTAATGGCAATAAGGTAATCTTGGCAAACCCTTAGGGTTAAACCCTAAGGTTCTTGTACAATAATTTTCTAGGATTTTTATTTAGGGTTTAAAAAGAAAACTTAGTTTCTAAAAATAGAAAATTAGGTTTCCCTAATTAAATTAGGTTTCCTAATTATCTATACTTACTAATTAGGTTTAAAGAGTTACTAATTAGCATTACGATGACTACATTTGTAATTAGGGTTAATAACTAAACAATTAGGGTTTTGAATTTGGAAATTAGGGTTTCCAATTAACAATTAGGGTTTCCAATTAATAATTAAGGTTTTCCTAATTAAATTAATATCTATAATAGTTAACATTAATCACATAACACAATTTCTTACCAATCATAAACTCCGGTTTAAGTTTCAAATAAGGTTTAAACCAATTAATGATAGGGTTTGACATTATGCCCATAATTGACCAACCATTATCAATACGTACAAACAGTACATCTTTATAGCACTGAAATATAAATAATATAATATTATTATTCTCATTCCTTAGCCAAAACCCAGAATTAGGGTTTGGATTTCATGTCTGAATTATCTTTCATATACATACCATTATTAATTAAGTTATGATAATTAACTTAATTAATCTCAAATAAATTTCATATAATAAAATAGTTATTATAATAATTCTAAAAATCATTTATATATTATTTAAATAATATATAATCATATTTTTATGAAAATAGTTAATAAAAACATTTCTACTATAAAATTAATTATTATAAGAATATACTTTATAATGGTCAGTAAATCCTAAAATAAAATTATTTGTAATTATTAATGTAATAAATAAATTTTTATTTAACACATACATACATACACAATATCTTGCACATATTCCACCTTTAAAATAAAAAAAAATTATACGTGAAATTTCTTATTTAATTATGTAGAAAATATCAGGTTATTACATATAAAGTCAAAGTTACAGTATGATGACGTATTCGTGTTAGCCAGCCAAGCAACTCAAGTGTACTATGCCCCTAATGTCGTAAAATATAGATCCCCCCGGTATACAATTGTTAAAACGAAGACTCGGGCATTTGATGGTATTAATTTATCTAGAACGAATGACCAACTGAAAGAACAAGTTAGCAATCCCAGCCAAGAAGTGTTAAATGATGACGATGTGCTGGTAGATGATGTCATTGACGTACTCGATGTTGATAAATTCGAAGAAGATGTGGTTGTCAGTCCATCTATCATTGTAGAAGATGATATCGAGGAAGAAATTGATACACAAGAGGAAGAGAAAGAATCAGAGGATGAAAATACTTTTGATTCTGACAGGCTTGACGACTTACTAAGTCTTAACTAATTGTTGTTTTGTAAATATTTTATTAATAAAAATAAGTATTAGAATAAATTAATTGCAATTTAATAAGTTAATTTTTGTTATTTCAATAGACAGATTATGCCTGAACATAGCTTGTGGAGGTCGCCTGTGGTTCATTGTAAATGCATGTGATCGGAGCTCGGGTCGTCGTCTTCATTAGCTAGTGAGTTAATTTTGTTTAGGCGCAATTGTAGACACTCAAAATTTTTTGCACACCTGTCACTAATATTGCAAAAGAACAGATTCGTCTTTCAAGAGGGAACCCTGGAAGACAGTTCATATCCATTTCGGATACTATCGGAACTTCAGCATCAACCCCGGAACACACACCGAGAGTAACAATTCCAACCTCAGAGATAATCCCGAGGCGTGCAGATCCAATACCTGAACACACACCGAAGAAGACTGATTAATCTCGGAGATAACCCCGAGGTATCCAGTCTTAGTCCCAATAAGGGGAATAGCTACCAACCTTGGTGATCACCCCAAGGAATGCAGTTCCGGCGATAACCCCGGAAATGCTTGTTTCAAATGCAACCAGCTTCAATCTCGGAGCTCACAACGAGACATCCAGTACCAACCCAGAGATAACACTGGGAGGACAGGCACACCTCAGAATTGACACTGAGGACCTTCAACATTTGCAGCAGTCCAATCTCAGCAATAACCCTGAGCAACGTCTGCTTTATCAGCCCAAACCGGCGATAACTCTGGTGAGGGGAAAAGGCATCATCTCGCCACTCTAAAGCCACATCACGCCGTCTCAACATCTCATATATACATTGCTACACCACGATGTCCCACAAGAATCAAGGAAAACCAATCCCGAGTGACTATTGTGCAGGGTAACAGATAGAATTTGAAGCTTGAAGATCGGAGGGCACCGTCCCATCTTCATGACTTTGTACAACCTCTAATCCCATGCCATTGTACAACTCTCGACAACGGCGGTCCGAAATAGGTCTTACATACCTCAGTCGGATGCCCGGATTGCAATTCAGAAAGATCGAGCGGACATTGCAGTGCCTGCGTGCATGAACTGCAAGACGACTTTAAGACCCGAGAAACTGGCAACCCGGGCAACCTCGTGTACACTGCGGTGACCGTAGGTACTCTAACGCCTCTCTATAAATAGAGGGATTGGGCCGGTCGTTTTAAGAAGAGAAAGAGCGAGGAAGCCCTGTCAAATTTACTCCGTACTTGCAATATACTGAGTGCTTTCCCATTTTAAACACTTGTGAGCTCACATATAGCTACTCTTGTACCGGCGGGAGCTGAGTTTCATCCACTTTAAAGATATAGAAGTCTTCTTTGGCAGCCCACTATAAGCCTTCTCACACACTTTAAAGCCTTTCTCTTCATCTTTGCACACACCCTTCTTCACGTTAAGAGTCGTGTTACGTGTGTTTGCTCGAACTTCGGACCGTGGTTTTATTTCAATTTGTATATACATATATTATATATATATATATATTTATATATATGGACTAACATTATCGAGTTATGCCTCGATTGAGCCTAGACTTCGGTCTGGAGCGTTTATTTGCTTTTATATATATATTTTTTTATATATATGAACTGTGTGTCGAACTTTGTTCGATGAGCCTAGACTTTGCCCAGAAAGCGTTTACTACTTTAATATATATATATATATATATATATATATATATATATATATATATATATACTGATATATATGAACTATTGTCGAACTCTGTTCGATGAGCCTGGATTTTACATTCGGTGCGTTTATCGCTTATATATATATATATACATTTTCATCCCACCTGGAGTTTACTTCGTGGTGGTTGATCGCTTTTATAGCTTTCATTACGTTTCATCCTGCCTGGAGTTTACTTCGTGGCAGTTGATTGCTTTGTACAGCTTTATTTATATTTTGTCTCGCCTAGAGTTTTCTCCGTGGTGGTTGATAGCTTTTATAGCTTTATTTACCTTTTCTGATCCCCGTGGAGGTGCTTCATGGTGGTTGATCATGTTTGTATATATATATATTTACAGCTTTTATATATATACATGATTACTGCATTCATACAAATTACGGTATCATGTGCGCCTAGGAATCATGTGATCACAGATTCATTGTAAGACCTCGAATTTTATGAAATAAAAGTATTCAATTTTTCTATTTAGTAAATGGTTAAATTGATAAAAGTTTAAAGTTAAGGGTGATATATATAAAATTTTCAAAATAAGCAAGTGGCTATAAAATACTTATTATTGTCGGGGAATATTTGTTTGGTCGTGGAATATTCTTTCTGTCGGGGAATATTCGTACGACGACGCATCTATTTGTGGGCCCCATAACGGATAACTGTCGGATGAAGAAAATGACAAATTTGAGTTTTTATAAATAACGGCGTAATAGTTACCGTTAACACTGTTGGAATACCTGGTGGTTAAAATACGATGAATACGCGTAGTTGCACAAAGAAGACGCCAGATTGACGATATTTTTCAATTATTGATTCTTACGTGAGAAGGCACTTTACTCAATAATTGTTACATAATTACTATTCAATATTTTATTTTATTGAATCAATAATTCTTCGCGTTGATAGTTTATATTATTGTTGTTTCAATAATTGTCACCGCATACGATATTTCCCATTATCGGATCAATAATTCATATTATTTGAATAATATTATTAGATAGCATTATTGGCAATGTCTAGAAAGTTTTGTCAAGGAGAGGTTTGGTCACCTAATTGCGGCGCCAGAAAGGAGAAATCCTTATCGAAAGCCCCTCTTTCCTAGGAACTGCCTGGTTGTCATTATTGTGATTAGTAATATTATTTGTGAATAATTAATTATTGATTTATATGATAATAAAATATTTATTTGATGTGGATATAAATGATGGATTTATTTATGTGGTTATAAATGAAAGAATTAATGTTGAGGTATTTTATCAGTATTTTGTCGAATTGGAGGTATTGAAAGATCAAGTCGGTGTTCTTACAGCTCTATTGTGTGAGTTATAATTTTAATCAAATAGTTGGATCGTTTTGATTTTGGATATGTTATACATATATAAGTTGAGTATATGTTCACAAATTTTGAACCGTTAAAAATGAACGAATGATTTGTTATGAATTTTAAGAGGTGACTGATTCGAAAATTAGGTTTATAAATGATTTTGGTGGAAAATTCTAGAAATGGGTGGGCCCCACTTTTGGTTGTTGGGGAAGATGGCTGATTTTTGGTGGGTGGAATAGTAGCAGGTAAAGCCATCAGTAAAGTGTGTCAAGTCGAAATCGCTTTGGCGTGCTAACATTTTCCTATAAATAGAGGGCTAAGTTATAATTGAAAATCACAACAGAATTCATAAGTTTTCTTTCTTTTTCTCTCTAGATTATCGAGTGTATTTTGTGAGTATTTAGGTACTTCATGAGTTGCTATTCATCAGTGTAAGTTTCCTTTAGCGTCATATCCGATATCCAGTCAGAAGTGCTGCTCTTTTGAGGTAAGGGATAGTAAGGGATATAAAGGGATGTTATATTCTTCATAATGATGTTATTCTTTCACTATCATTATACTGACATATTGGTATGGATCTTATTGTGGAATTTCTACCTTTTTGAGTCAGGGTTACTATTCACGATACTCGGCACTATTCACGATAACGACACTATTTATTTATATGGCACTATTTACGTATATGACATTATTTACGTATACGGTACTATGTACGAATACAGAGTACTATTCACGAGTTACTATTCATGAGTTACTATTCATGAGTTACTATTCACGAGTTACTATTCACGAGTTACTATTCACGGGTATTATTCACGACAAAAATTGGTTTCTTTTTCTGACCAAATTATCGTTGATTTATGATTGTTGCTCTTGAAAATAAATGCAGTTGTTGATCATATTGTTTTTATTATCATATATAACATTTTTATAACCCTGATGTTGAATTTCTCTTTCACTTGAGTGTAAAGATGGGTAGATTATTGGTATGACCGTGATTATGGGTTCTCTTTGGCCAGTAGTGCAAAGTTGAATTGTGACTAGTATGATCATGACCATTGAATTTATAATTGAATATTTTTAGCTTAAGTGCAAAGGTGAATTGATCAACATGGTTATAATTATGGTTTATAAAGATTTTGAAATGATTATATATTTCTTTGAGATATTAATATATTTGGCCTGTAGTGCAAATATGAACTGTTGATGAATATATTTGGCCTGTAGTGCAAATATGAACTGTTGAGGAATATCTTTGGCCTGTAGTTCAAAGATGAATTATTGATGAATATCTTTGGCCCGTAGTGTAAAGATGACCTGTTGTTGAATATCTTTGGCCTGTAGTGCAAAGACGACTTGTTGATGAATATCTTTGGCCCGTAGTGCAAAGATAAATTTATTAGTATGATTATGAACATGAACTGTGATTTGGTATAACCATGATCTTTGATGTTTCAGGTGATGAAAATTATTTTTGTCCTGGATGAGAAAAGGAATTTAAAACTACAATTATGATTATGAGTTATACATGTGATTGTGGACAAGAATTGTTGATTGATGTTACAGGGATAAAACATTGTTGGTGGACTTTTAAATGGAGAAGATAATAGATTTTATGGTCTATTTGACTCTTCTAATGGATTGCTTGTTCCGCTGCAACTATGGTTGAAAAGTTTTATCATCTACCATATGTTCTAAATCTTTAATTTATTATTGATGAAGGCTATTGATAATTTAATTAACTTTAGTCATGATATTCTTTACTGGGCTAGTTGTGCTCACTCTTCTGTTTCACAATTCCTTTCAGGTAATAAGAGTGTAAATTTGAATTTGAAGCTGGGGTAGTAAGAGGAATAGAACGGTGGTCATCATTTAGTAGTTATATTTGGTGAATCAACTAGGGTGAGGTGAACCCAACGTTGGAAGGGTGTTTTGCCACTATCATACAAGATGTATAATGACATACAACCTCGTATCATCATAAGACATGGATGTGCTCATCCACTTGTTGAGTATATTTACGAGCACTACCTATATAATCTTGGTGTTTGGTTGAAGTATAACTCTCAATTAGAGACAGTGGAGATAATGATATGTCAAGAGAAGACTCACCATTGGGAAGAATATGATAGTAATCTTCTCATTTTTCTTTAGGGTCTATTGGATAAACCAAGGATAATTATGTGGCCATATGATATCTATCATAACCTAGACGCATGGCCTCCCATGTATGAAGGTTTCCTTGAGCACTTCCCAAAGATTCTTATTTCTAAAATAGTTTTTGACTATACCTTTATGTAGCTATCACTGTGAGGTGCTGTCCACTGATGAGACATTTGTCACATTACGGTTGGGACACGAGACACAGTTGATATATATATTTATATCAAAACTCACAACACATGAGTTGTTGTATTTTGCACGACAATTGTTGTAATAATTAATAAAGTTGTAGTTGTTTTTTGTACCATATATTTGGCGACTCAGAATGGGTTGGATGGAATGGACCTATTTTGGGGTTGTCACATTCAGCCTATTAGATCTAGATTGGGTTCCCGTGATGGACATTTTCAGCTGTAAGCAGCTTGTAAATTATTCTGCGGTGTCTGAATTTCCTCAGATGGTTTTCATACCCACGAGGAAGTCGACATTATTTTGTACATTATTTTCTTATAGATGCTTCGCATCTCGGAAATAAAATCAATCAAGCCGAACACTTAATAAAATGGAGGTGTAAAAGGTTTCAATTACTATTGAGCATCAGGGTTTGAAAAAACCTTTTTTATAAAACATCACTGCCATATCTTGCTAAAAATTGAATTTTACATAAATTCAAACCTCATGTATATAGGTGTAACGAGGCCTCATGACTACTTCCAAATAATGACACATTGACCCACACACACAAACACATTTAGATAATAGTTTCTTGAAAAGAGGCGGTCACCGTGGTAACATGGATGTCGGGGTGCCTAACACCTTCCCTATGCATAATCAAGTCCCCAGGACCCTAATGAATCTCGGTTTCACCGCACATTTGCTTAGCGATGTCACATCACATTCGGGTCAATGTGCAAACCTTTTATCGGTTGTGTTAGTACAACCATTTAAAAAACCTACTGGCGACTCTTAACAGTCCATCGTCGACATTATACATGTCAGACCTTTTTCACTTGTTTTTTAAAACAAATCTCACCAAAAATGAGAACACCAAAGAACAAGTAACAGAAAGGGACAATTAAAAATCCCGACGTCGACAGGTGGCGACTCTGTTGGGGACACCAGTTAGAGGACTTAAGCCGCTATTACAATCTTTTCAAAACGGTTATCTGTTTGTGTGTGGATGTTGTATTTACATTTATGATGAATGTGTACGAATGCATTTACTTATTGCACTTAGTGCCTCGCACCATATCTGCTTGTGATATTAGTGCTTTGCACATATCATCATTTCCATACGGTGAGATGCGATGTATGTGAATGTATGTTGTGTGGTCCCTCCACCAGGAGGCTATCCTGTCGGTGTTTGATTACTGGAATCGTAGGAAGACTAATTCCCGCGAGGCTCAGGAAAGGAACCACCCAAATTCGCTCTAGTTGAAAGACCGGATTAATTTCCCGTTGAGTAAATTGCGATGATTTGGGAACCTTCATGCCAAAAAGCTGCGAGAGTAACCTAATATAGGTCAGCCTCTGATAAACCCAAAACGGAAGAAAGTCTCTTCATGCTTTCTCATTTTTAATTACTTTTAAGCACACATACATATTTAAATTGACATGCTACAAACAGCTGACATCCGTTTTGTAGGATAAAATTCCTAAAATGGACACATCACATAACATGTTATTATACACACATTCCCTAAAGACTAAACTATGCAAGTCTTTCGCAGGGAACCATTCGGACCTACTACCAGGTCAAAATCCAAAAAAGGTCGCGCAAGCATGCAAATCAATCATGTAAATCATCGACCGGACTTACATTTTAATCTAGTTTCTCGCAAAGAATTTGACGGGTTAAGCAAACAAATTACAGATTTAGCCGTTCTACTCAAAGAACTACACCAGTTTACTCAGGGTCCAAAGATACCCATACATGTTGAATCCTCTACACAAGGGGGAGCCCAGGTCATTACAATACCTGAACTGTTGTTGGATATGACCAAGAAAACTCATGATGCCACCCATCTCACTGGAGATCAAGACACCGGCGACATCAAAAAGAAAGTCCTCCAAATGGAAGAGACCCTTCGTGCTATCAAAGGAATTGGAACACACGGGAGTGTTTCATATGTTGATCTTTACATTTTCCCTGGTGTTCATTATCCAGAAAAGTTTAAGACTCCTGACATCGAAAAATATGACGGGTTAGGAGATCCTTACACACATTTGATGGTGTTTATTGGAGAACTTGGATCTTATGAAGAGGACGAGAAGCTCAGAATGCAACTGTTCCAGAAGAGTTTGACTGGAGAAGCCCGTTCATGGCATACCAGATTAGACAACTCAAAGATCCATAGCTGGGAAGAGCTAGCACACGCCTTCCTCACTCAATACAGCTTTCAGTCTCAGATGGCTCCTGATCGGTATCAAATTACTATGATCAAGAAACAGTCTAATGAGTCTTTCAGAGAGTATGCTCAAAGGTGGAGACTTTGGTCACGCCAAGTTATTCCTTCCTTCCATGAATCGAGAGATGATCATGACTTTCATAGACATACAAGAAGCTCCTTTCTATGAAAGAGTTTTAGCCGGAATCGGTAAACCATTTTCTGAAATGGTCAAACCTGGGGAGATGGCTGAGATGGGATTGAAGTCCAGAAAAATTCAAAACCTAGCTGCCCTTAAAGCTGTTGCTGATCACATTCAATCCAAAAATTATGGAAACAACCCCCGGAGGGTCCATAAAAAGAAAGAGGAAGATGTTTCCCTGATGCTACAGGGTCAAAAAGGCTATCCGTACATGCCTATTCAAAGGAGAAATTACACTCCCTTTCAAGCACAGTCTTCGAACCCTCCAATACCAAAAGGTGGAGAAGTCAAATGCCCTCGAGTGTTCATACCCTTAGGGGACACACTCGAGAATATTCTCACTCTTCTGACAACACAGAAGAAAATTACGCATCTTCTTCCACCAGCCAGCCCTAATGGACGGGGTTTCAATGCTGCTCAGAAATGTGTTTATCATGCCGGCGCACCTGGACATGATAATCAAGATTGTTGGGCCTTGAAACACAAGATCCAAGACCTGATAGACAATGGTGAGATGGTGGTCACCAAACCAGATCAGCCTCACGTTCAAGACAACCCTTTTCCTCAACACAAAGAAGAAGAGGTCAATATGATTAATTGGAGCAATGGACAGAGTTCCAATTTCAACTGCGAATCCTCCCAGACCCCCAAAGACGGTATTGACAAGTGGGATTATGCCAAGTTCTAGTTCGCAATGGAACGTAAGATGAAAGCTCTATGCAAGAAAATTGGGCAATTGGCAGAACTGGTGACTTATCAGCATCAAGTGACACGCCAGTTAGTCAGCCAGGAGCATGCTAGTATCCTTCCTCTTTTCATAAATATTCCCTCGTCACTTTCAAAAAATGAATTGCTGGAAGACAAAGTGACAAAGAGAGCGAATGCCAAAGCCCGTCGGGATTTTTCCAACAAAAGGGAATTCACATATCTGGGCCAACCTATGGAGGAAATCATTCAGATGCTAATCAATGAAGAAAGAATCACTTCCCTTCCACCTCCAATCAATCCCCGTTCAGGACGGTACAATTCTGATGGAGTATGTCAATATCACTGCCATTCTCGCGGTCACAGCACAGAAGAATGCTGGGCACTCCGCCACCTTATCCAGAATCTCATTGACAGCGGTGTCCTGCAACTAACAGACGATGGTATTGCGCTACGTGGGAGTGAGAATACCTGTCCTACTAAGTGGAAGAGTTTGGTAGCAGTTATATCCACTGAGACTGATGTGACTAACAAATCACTCACAATACCATCAGTTCGACTCAGAGGAAACAACAATCCTTTGAAAGTGGCCGCTCCTGAGCCATTCAACTTACCATGCAGAGCAAAATATCCTATTGTTAGCTTGCGAAAAGTTTCGTGGAATTATGGAGAAGGTGAAGGATCCACCTCATATACCACTGCTACAGTGTCGAAGGAAAATCCACTGTATCTTCCCCAACGGGTGATGAAGTCTACCATCAAATGAAAGGGAAAAATACCCATAAAGAAGATTAAAAAATTCCTCCGCATTATGGGTCATAATGAAGCCAAGGTGGTTTTAAGCTTAAGAGAAGCTCCACACCAAATTTCAATTTTGGACTTGGTCCTAACTTTCGAGGATCACCGGAAGATCTTACTGAAGGTTTTGGAAGAAGCCTGCTTATCGACATCAGTGGATACGGAAAAATTTCAACACTTGGTTGATCACATTATCAACAACAATGTGATATCTTTCGCTGATGATGGCATACGGCCCGAAGGGACTGGTCATTGCAAGCCGTTGCACATTACGGTCTTGTCCTCCGGATACATGCTAGCTGGAGTCTTGATAGATGGAGGCTCATCTCTAAATATCTATCCATACGCTACCTTGGTGAAGATGAATATCAATCTCAACCGAATTCAGAGTAGCCATACTGTCATCAAAGCTTTTGGCCTGAACTGCTAGAATTCTATTGAGTAATGAATCGCTTGATCGAAATTGGTCCCCATACATTCTGCGTATCTTTCCACGTACTCAAGATAGATTCTGGATACAACCTACTCTTGGGATGACCATGGATTAATATGGCAGGGGTAGTCCCATCCACCCTTCATCAACAGTTGAAATACATTATCAACAATAGCCTAGTCACGGTCAACGCTGAACCAGAGTGTCCTCAACACGGGGACATGCCATTCATCAATGCCAATGCAGATGTTGAACCGGTCAGTTTTCATGCCTTGGAAGTAAGCAATACCCAATACCATGCTATTGGGCGCCATTTCGAACCCAAGATTTACTGCTTTGAGGTAATGTCATTACTCAAGAAATGATGTCATTGGGTCATCAGCCGGAACAAGGGCTTGGTAAAGATCGCCAGGGTATCAAATACCCAATTCAATTAACCAAGCAAACTGGAACAGCTGGACTAGGCTATTCTGCTAGTTCTAGTTATAGGAATCCCCATAAGCATCATCAGATTCCTTCAGCTTCAAGTACGCGGCGTTTGTCTTCGCCTTCAAACTCTAAGTCAGCACAACCTCCTGTAAAGGTGCCAGCCAATATCATGGCTATGTTATTTCCCAAGCCGGTACTGGTGAAGGAGAAAGAAGTCTTTGTTCCAAATCCCGCAGTGGAAGAGGAGGAACGAAGAATCAAGCAAGACGTCATCCAGATGATGTCAGGCATACGCATCATCGTTCATGATGAATATACAAACAGATATACCCCAGACAATGATTGCCCAGATGTAATGACCATCATTCGGGAGAAGGAGGAAGATGACAGGCCCTCCATCATTGCAGTCCACCCGGACTTTGCCCTTGCAAATTGGAGCAGCACTCCTTGCATTAGTCGATAAGGGTAAAAGCAAGTGAAACTCTTTTCGCCTCAGAGATATCTGTTGCTTACTTTTATATGCGATGATTAGCAGTTTATTTTTGTCAAGACATGCTAACACTATGTATGATCAAAACGTTTCATATATACTAAGTGAAAGCATATTTTGTTTCAGGCCCTGAATTTAGATTTGCCTGTACTTGCTGATACGGTGCCTCTTCTCCACAAGGATTGTACCTTTGATATAAAGATGCATTCAGCCTTGATGGAAGTACATGAGGACATTGAGGTGCCTCCAGAAATTCAAGAATGGGTAAAAGACAAACCTAAACCCAACCTTGACCAAACCACTTTCTTCAATCTCGGAACCTTAGAAAGCCCTAAGTTAATCCAAATTGGTTCAGACCTTACCCCAAACCAGCGGAATGACATGGTTACACTACTAACCCAATTCCAGGATTTGTTTGCATGGTCTCATGAAGACATGGTGGGTTTGTCCACTGACATTGTACTTCATCGCCATCCCATTAAAGAGGGATTTAAGACCGGTACTTGAACAAAGCTTGCTTAAAATATATCTTTCCCGTGCCATTTATCCACATTCTCATTGACAATAACTGCTTTCAATAATCGCATGTACTCCTTTCTTTGATTGCTTTCATGGGTACCATCGGATCATCGTGGTTCTTTGAAGAAGATCGTGAGAAAACTTCTTTCATCACGCCTTGGGGAACCTTTTGCTATAGACGGTTGTCATTCGGCCTCATCAATGCCAGAGCCACCTATCAGCGAGCTATGATGGCTCTCTTCCATGACTTAATGCACAAAGAGATCGAGATCTACATGGATGACATCATTGTCAAGTCCCAGAAGGAGGATAACCACTTAGACCATCTCAGAAAGCTATTCAATAGGTTGCGTAAGTAAAACTTGAAATTGAATCCAGCCAAGTGCGCCTTTGGCGTTAGATCAGGTAAGTTACTAGGATTTCTAGTCAGCCATAAAGGGATTGAGCTGGATCCTACCAAAATCCAGGCCATCACGGAAATGTCCATTCCTCAGACAGAGATGGAAATACGGGGATTTTTGGGAAGAATCAACTTCATTAGCAGGTTTATCTCTCAACTCACAGCAACCTGTGACCTAATCTTCAAGCTGTTAAGGAAGAACTCCTCCATGAAATGGAATGATGAGTGCCAAAATGCCTTCCTCACAATTAAAAAATAGCTAGTCAAAGCTTCCGTTTTGGTACCAGCTAGGGATGATGTTCCCCTGTTCATGTACCTGTCCATAAGTGACAATGCCATGGGCTGCATGCTGGGACAGAAAGATGATAGAGGCCAAGAACGAGCTAACTATTACCTCATCAAAAGATTCAGCATCAGTGAACACAAGTACACTCTGATCGAAAAGACGTGTTATGCTTTAGAATGGGCTTCCATGAGGTTACAACATTACCTCCATGGTTACACAACCCATCTCATATGTCGCGTGGATCCTCTTAAGTACGTGTTCAATAAACCCATGTTAAATTGCCGGCTGTCCAGATGGAAGTTGATCCTACAATAATTTGACATCGTATATGTGACTCAAAAGTCTATCGAAGGTCAAGAAATTGTGGATCAACTGGCCGCTGCACCTTCAGGGGATTTCAAACCCTTGGAGACATATTTCCCCGATGAAGGAGTAATGATAGTTCAGCAACACCATCAGTACGATACACGCCAAGCATGGAAGATGTATTTCGATGGAGCTGTTAATATGGAAGGTGCTGGAGCTGGAGCAGTTGTAGTATCTGGTACAGGGGAGCAGTATCCCGTTGCCGTCAAATTATAGTTTTTCCGCACCAACAACACAGTTGAGTGTGAAGGCTGTCTCATGGGGCTAAAACTTGATCGTTCAATGGGCACAAGGCTGTTAACTGTCTTTGGAGATTCAGAGTTGGTAATCAGACAATCTACCAGAATCTATAAAACCAAAGAGCTACATTTGATGCCTTACCATCGGCAAGTTTTACAGATGGTTTTGGAGTTCGAAGAAATCTCCTTTCTACACATTCCTCGTAATAGGAATTACTTTGCAGACGCATTAGCAACTTTGGCCTCCTTAATTCGCATATCAGATAAAGGACACTTACCAAGCATCACAATTTCCCTGCACAAGGCCCCAGCCTATGGGAATTACGTTGGAGAAGTATCGGATGATCTACCTCCCATCCAACATCCTTGGTATTAACATATCAAGGAATACCTACGAGATGGATCTACACACCGAGGCGAGAGCCCGGCGAGAAAAGGTGGATCCATCGACTTATAAAATTCTACCGAGTGGAGATGCGCTCTACAAAAGAGATGCAGGACTAGGTCTCCTCAGATGTTTAGACAAAGATCAAGCCCAAAGGCTTATGGATGAAATCCATGGTGGAGTCTATGGCCCCCCACATGAGTGGCCCCCCTCCTTGTCAAGAAAGTCCTCAGGACAGAACATTATTGGCTATCTCCCAAAGCTAATTGCAATGACCACGTCAGGAGATGCTATCAGTGCATGATTCATGGGAATGCTATACACCCCCCTCCACGGGAACTCAACAATATGAGTTGACCTTGGCCCTTCTAAATGTGGGGAATGGACGTTATCAGGCCCATTGAGCCTAAAGCCAGTAATGGACATCGATTTATCTTCACCATGATCGACTACTTCACCAATTTGGGGTGAAATGACCTCCTTTCCCGTGGTTACCAAAGAAGTCATCATTATTTTCATCAAAAACAATGTCATTTGTCGATATGGACAACCAGAGGTGATTGTGTCAGACAATGCTAAGAACCTCAACAACAAAATGATGGAGGAATTATGCAATAAATTCCACATCAAACATCTTAACTCTGTCATCTATCGTCCAAAGATGAATGGTGCTGTTGAAGCGGCTAACAAAAACATCAAGAAGATCATGCAAAAGATGTCCGCCAATCATAAGGAATGGCCTGACTTATTTCCTCTTACTATGTTAGCCTACAGAACATCAATGCGCACTTCCACTGGGGCAACCCCCTACACATTAACCTATGGGACGGAAGCCGTGTTTCCCATAGAAGTAGAAATGGAATCCCTCAGAGTGTTGATAGACACTCAGCTGGATGAAGACCAATGGGTACAAGACATGTATCACCAATTGTCTCTAATAGACGAAAGGCGAACCGCGGCTGTAATAACCCAATATTTTCTATATAAATAAATCAGAAATTTTGCGTATAATTTTTTTTTATTTGATGGATGAGGATTTATACAAGATAATGTGTATATGTATTTATGTGATAAATAAAAAATATATTTATTACATGAATGTTTACCACTAATTTTATTTTAGAATTATTGATTATTATAAATTATATTCTTATAATAATTAATTTTAAGGTAGAAATGTTTTATTAATTATTTTCCATGAAAATACAAACATATATTATTTAATAATATATGAAATGATTTTTATAATAATTATTTTTTTTATATGAATTTTAATACTGATTATTAAGTTAATTATTTTACCTTAATTATTAAGGTTAATTATGGAAGAATAAATCAGATATGGAATCCAACCCCTAATTTTGGATATTGATCAATGGATGATAATGATAATATAATATTAAATATATTTTTATTTTTCAGTGCTATAAATATGTACGGTATGTACGTACTGTCAATGATTGGTCAATTATGGTATAATATTTGAAAACCCTAATTTTACTGTGTTAAACCCTAACTTGAAACTCAAACCGGAGTTTGTGATTGGTAGGAAATTGTGGTACGTGATTTATGACAATTATTATATTTTGCTAATTAGGTAAACCCTAATTATTGTCTAGAAACCCTAATTGTAAATTAGAAACCCTAATTGTAAATTTGAAACCCTAATTGCTAAGATGGTAATTCTAATTATTATTTTAGTAAATAATTATGTTCATTAGGAAACCCTAATTCATAATTTAGGGAACCCTAATTATATCAAGAAACCCTAAGTATTTTTAAAACCCTAATTTTCTATTAAAAACCCTAATTTTAATTAGTAAGTTATAATTAAAATTTTATTGAACTTTAATCTTAATTTTTAAAACCCTAGAAATTATTTGGGAAACCTTAAGGTTTAAAATCTAGTGATTAAACCCTAGATTCAAGTACCATGGACAAGTATACCCTTAAAATAACAAGGCAAATGACCAAATTACCCTTTTCTTAAAATTTAAAGTAAATATAGTTATGGCCAAAAATTGTGCCACATCTCTTGAGCCCTTACCAAACACCTTTCATCAGCCAACATAATCCATATAACACCAATTTTAACCACAAGAGTAAAAAGTGAGAGATTAAAGTAAGTGGAAGTCCAAAGAAGTGGCTCATTTGCTATCTAGCACCCAACCAAGTCTCTGTCTCTCTCTCTACACTCACGAATTCTAGTAGCATATCGGTCAAAATACCCATTTCACGTAAATCCATAACCAAATCAGAAGCACAGAACCAAAGATTGATCAAAGAAGGTATAAACCCTAGCCATACAATCTGATCAAAAATATGTTGTTAGATGTTAGATTTTTTTGTTAAACATGTTATATACGGTGTATAATGATGATCTGGGTTGCTAGATGTCAGATCCATAACATCTAGATGCTCGAATTTGGTGTTTTTCAAAATCTGGGAAAATAAATTTTTGTTGAGTGACAACCGATTGTCAAGCCTTGTAGATCTCTATCTGTGTTTTATTTTTGTGTTTTAAGTGTTTGACCTTGTAGTGTGTCATGAGATCTGTGTTCTGGAACTCATAGGAGGACCAGATCAAGCACATATTGATAGATATTATTGGTCAAAGGTCGTTGACCGACCATGACCGGACCATTTCTAGGTAACCCAGAAATGGGTTATCAGTGTCTGACAAGAATTTTAAGACTCTGTATCTGTCAGGTTTTTGATGTTTTGAGTTTGTTGTTGAATGCATGTTATAGTATGTTAGTTTTACTCTCGATCCATGCTTTTAGTGACTTTAGATATCAAGTGTACAGGATTTTGTGGCTGGTCAAAGGAGGGCAGAAGTTCATGAAATCGATTTTCGGGTAACCTGTAAAAGCGATGAACATAACGAATTTGTGCTTTGCAAAGCATATATCTTCATTATGTGATGTTGTTATGGTGATATTTTGTAATACATCTGTAGTACTACATGTGTTCTACAACCTGGAAGTCTTAAATCACATAAACCGTAACAGTATTAAAAGTTGTGGAAGCCTAAAGTAGGCCTCACGAACTGTTCTTCATTTCTGGGAAACCGAGAAATGAAAAACAGCTCTGACAGCCACTTTAGAGGCTCAGATCTCGTTCGTTATGCATGTTATGATGATGTTTGTTACTGGGTCATGTAGTCCTACATTAGAACTACACGATCTAACCATCAACATGTCCAGAAACAAATTGATCAGTGTTTAATCACTGGTCAAAGTAGCACCCACGAAACTACCTTATAAATGCTCAAGAACATGAAGAACACCTATAGCGACAGTTCTGTCACTATAGGTGATCTTTAGCAACAGACAGTGTATTTTAATTAATTTAATTTCTGAAAATTAATTATTTTAATTAAATAAATAGAAATAAAATAGTTTTTAATTATTAAAAATACCAAATAAATTATTAAAAATTATTTTAAATTCTGAAAATTAGTTTTTATTTATTTTAAGTATATTTCATAAATATTTAATATTTTTTGAAATATTATTGGTATTTAATTTATTTAATTATAATATTAAATAAATTAGTTAATAATGATTTTAATACTTGAAAAATCATTTAAAATTATATAATGATATAAGAAAATATTTTAAGCTATTTTTAATGACTTTTAATATTTTATGATGAAATTCATAAATAAATTAATATTAATTATAATTAAGTTATTTGATAAATGAATTAAATAAATAAATTAAAAATGATTTTATTATATTAAAAATCATTTTAAATAATAATAAGGTATTTAAAAATATTTGAAGTTATAAAATATAACTTTCAATATTTAAAGGTAAATTTCATTAATTAATTATTATTAATGATATTAAGGTTATTTAATAATTATATTAAATAAATAGTCTAAAATAGGTTTTAATAATTTAAAAATCATTTAAAAAGGATATAAATGAATTAAAAAAATTTAAGTTATATTTAATGACTTTTAATATTTTGATAAATAAAATATTAATAATTTAATATTAATGATAATTATTTAAAAATGATTTTAAATGTTTTAAAAATTATTTAAGGTTAATATAAATACTTTAAAAATATTTTAAGTTATCATAAATAACTTTAATATTTTGAGAATAGTTTTATTAATAGTTTAATATTAATTAAATATTAATGATAATATAATTGTTTAATTTTTAAATTATTTAATAATGATTCCGATGTTTGAAAATTCATGATAAATTATAATAAATGTTTTAAAATTATATTAAGTCATTTAAAAATAATATAACTGATACGTACGGATATTGAGTTAGAGAATAGAATCTTAGACTCGATAATGACCCGATAAAGTCGTCGGAACACTGACATATTTCAGAAATGGATATGGAATTAGATAATTTGATTAGATATGTGATTATTTGTGATTCAATGGTTGTTAAACATGGGTGACAATGTGATTAGGTTATGTGCTGACTGGAATAAGCAGTATTATCTGTTGAGATATATTATTCTAATCAGTAAAATAATCTTATTACTGATAGGTGATTACATAAAAGATAAAACTAAGTTGCAAATTGTAAGCAGCGCATCAGACAAGTATCTTACCTTTGCATTTCCTTTATGCAATGGACATGAGTAAGAATGTTTCAGAATTATATTATTCTTCGTATGCATTATTAACCCTATATTATATACGCTTATTGATTATCAACATGTTAGTATATGGTAATTCAGATATATATATTTTGTTCGTTAATTTCTATAAATGGTTATACAAGTGTCCCCACTTGGATAATCATTGTATTTAATCACATGTTGATACACCTTTGTTAATTACCCGTATATATATATGTTGAATTATAGATTATTGTTAAACAAGATAAAACCTTTGATTTGGAACCCAAACAAGTATGAACATCCCTTATACGGGAAAACTTTTTATGCACCCAAGGTGGACAGAGTGAACGATACCCTCATTCGTGCATGTAGTATTGATTGATCACGAGGCATAACTGGTGATCACCCCCGTGCCGTAAGTTATAACTGAGTTCTGATTGAATTTTTGTTTAACCTTTTTTAAAATGAAAGAGAGTTGTTATGTAATTATTATCAGTTCAGATTACTTCACAACTATTGACTTGTTGTAGAAGGGCAGTACAAAGAAAACATTTAAATTCTTTCATCTTATATATATAATTGCTATTACTTGCTGGGTACTCAAATGCTCATCCTTGCTTAGTTTAAATGTTTTCAGCTAAGGGTGAACAACCAGAGAACTCTGCTAAGAATAAGGGAAAGGGAAAGGTTGCTGAATGAACGCAATGCTATTTTATGTAATAGTTAACTTTATTAAGACAAGTATGATATATATTATCTATCATGGGTTGTAATGAATGTTTAAAGGTTACGTACTTGGGATTCAAACTCTGATGAATATGTAAGTTAAGTTTAAAATTTATACTATTGTTATTCTTATTTGTATTATTCCGCTCATAGAAATGGTATCGTGAAGCACCGAGTTCGGGTTTCAAGTACCCGAATTTGGGGGCTTTATAGCGGCTATCTTCCATGGTCAGTTATATCAACAAAGGATCGCCAGATCCTATAACAGAAAAGTCCGACTACGGCAGTTTAGACAACATGACTTGGTTTTGAAGAAGATCCTTGACAACCAAGATCAATCTAAGGGGAAATTCGCTCCTAAATGGGAAGGCCCATTTGTTTTCAAGGAAGTATTGACAGGAGGCGCTCTCTGATTGCAAGAAATGGACGGTGATGAATTTCTACAACTCACCAACTCGGACGCCGTGAAATGGTACTATGTTTGAAGTGACCATCAAGCAAACATCCCGGTGTTGGATCATCAGATCACCAGTCATTTCGGTTCTTTAACCTTTTACCACATATAACTCTTCCACACTATGCCCCTCAGGGAAACATACTTTTCAAGCCAGCAGCCTGGCTTCTCTGCGTTCCTACGACTTAGGTCATCCCACTATGGATTGAACCTCTCGAATTTGCAGTTTGGCCACCCATACATGGGATCAAACTTCTCATACCTGCAGTTTATCCTCAAATTAGGATTAATATTTCTCCTCCCCGCAATCTGACCTGCACATGGGATCACGCTTTTCCACTCGCCTTGAGGGGCAAACTATACCGACCTGATCTCCTCTTCAATAGGAGTACGTAGGCAACCATGTTACATGGCCCGGTCGCAATAAAACATAAACAACAAAAAATATTTCTACCTTTCTCTCCTTACAAAACCAAAAACAACAAAAAAAATTCCTACACCATTCCTGCCATATACAGCGTTGAACCTCTTATACTAGGTTCGAATTACGCAGACCTGATCTCCTCTTCAATAGAAGTACGTAGGCAACCATTCATGGTGCGGTCTCACCCCCTACCAAAACATAAAAACTTGTCAACTGGTATTGGGATCATCCTTTAATCCACAACATTTCATTGGCTTCAGACCAAAGGGATGGAATTACCTGAACTCCTCCCAAATAGGAGATTCGATGACCATCTAAGTTGTGGTTGTACCTTGAAGAGCAACACCAATCCATAAGAGATGGAATTAACTAGGCTCCTCCTGAATAGGGGTACTAGCGACCATCTGTGGTGCGGTCAATCTCAGAGAGGAAAGCCACACTCCTCTCCACATTTCCATATTGAAACCAGTCCCAAGACACCAAAGATAGTAGGGATACACACAGATCAATGATCCATTCTGAAATGTCCAGAGACAACTCAATGTCCATCCATCCAGGAGGAATTCAGAGTACATCAAGATCGCAAGCCCTAAAGCAGCAGGCAAAATATCAAGTAAGTAGCAAAGCATATCTAAAAGGGAAGTGATCAAAAATATATTTCCCTACTATATATAATGTTGTTTGATATACACAATGTAAACTATATAGGACAAAATAGCTATGCTAATCTGTACAAGAAAATATCAACCCATCTACAAGTCAGGGTATATTCGAGCTAACAAGCCCAACATGGCGTCCCTCTCAGAAGAAGGAGGCGAAGCTGTGGTCTCCTGTACGAGAATATCCACACGACCCAACAGATCTGCAGCCATCTAAATGGTGATCATATGCTCATCAATGTAAGTGCTCATCTCTGTAATTATGCCAGTGGTAAGGGACCTCACTGCAGTATTATCTGTGATGGCTAAATCCTGAGCAGATATGGAACTATCCCGCTCAACTATCACTACATCTCTGGCTGATCTAGCCTCATCCCGCTCAAAAACAGCGGCATCTCTACGAGCTAATGCCTCATCTCTCTCTAACAGAGCTGCGTATCTCCCATCAATGGCAGTCAACATCGAGGCTCTAGCCTGGTCTCTCTCGAAGGTTATTAGATGAAGATACTGCTCGAAGTACTGTGCCGAATGATGTATAACGAAAGTGCTGGTACTTGGAGAATCTAGAGGAAATACTAGCAACCCAGCAACTAGCTCCTCCTCGATGTAGGAATCAATGTCCTCCATAGGCTCTACATCGTCTAAATCACTACTCGATAATGTGGATACTACCGCAGCCGATGCAATCTCTGTCTCCATCCATGCGAAATACTCTGCAAAACAACTCGGATGGCTCACAGAAAAAGTAGCTATCTCACGCTGATCCCAACAAGCATACACACGGGATCGGTCCTCTGCTGAAAGATAGCGAGAAGCGGAATGCTGACCTAATGCCCCCTCAAAAGGATGAAATTCCTGAAATTGGTCAAACTGCGACATCACGGTAAGCGGGTGGTAGGTAGTCATGCCCCTCAAGCTAGCCAGAGGAAGATATTCCATGCCCGGAGCATGAGCAATAAAGATGTAAGGTGAGCTAAGCCCTGAGAACGGCAATATTGTAAATGGATCATTGATATCCGCCAAGAATATAGACCAATCCAAAGCGTCCGTACACTCCGATGGCTGGAACGAGTATGACATGGCTATATCATGGGTGAAACAATACTTATGTCATCTAAAGGTACCAATCGGTCTCAAGTATGACATAAACCACACATATAGAATGACTGAGCTGCCCGTGAACACTCCTATCGGATAACTGCAACAGTATGTAGCTGACCTCAAAGTCTCTACTATAATCATCGGTATAATGGTACGACCCTCCTTGAGAGCTCTCACTGCTATGATGACTCCAATGTCTATCTCATCCATGTACCATGGCATATAGACATACGACAGTACGCACAATAGCAGTACATCAACCCTGGCTAGACGTCAATGATCCTCCGGTGCGGTGAAATCCCCAGAATATCGTGTATAACTATCCTCAGAGCTAAATCTGTCAAACAGAAAATGCTGAGATATAACGTGGCTAGATGTAAGCTCATCATGTACCACCCTACGCCTCAATCCAGTGAGGGTCATGAATCATCGACTCATGTCCCCCAAAGCCATATATACGCAAGGTCTGTCTAGTGGCAGCATCGTCAACTGTACATTCTCCTACAAAGTGGGAGACAACTCCTGGGTCCCAAATCGAAAAACCTGCCTCTTAGATATCTAGTGCTCCAGCATGTCATCCACAAATCCTGTAGGAACCTAAAACAAAAACAGGGTCATAGTATGTTACAACAAATGATTTACAGTCACCTTGTCTGATGGTGACATGCTATCATACCACGATCGCATACCCGATGCCACCAATGATAGTGGGGTATGATCAATACGGCTAACTGTCGAAGAAGACATCTATACGGGATGTGTCATAAGACCATCCAGTGGTCAATGCTGAATATCTCTGGACATACATACATATTCATAACATGATACATGCATTACAGATAATAGATGGCAATATGATATAGGGAATGAAAAAACTATGCATACATTCCTAAGTATATCAACATCTAATACATCATCTCTGTAAAGCTATAAATACAGGGAAATGGGGCACAGATGCCCTACTACTAACAGAGGCCTATCAAAAGATATAGCGAGAATGGGGCACAGCCACCCAATAGCTAATAGAGGCCTATCAAAAGATATAACGAGAATACACATCAGAAGAAGACAATGGTGTCAATGTCTACATCATCAATCCTATCCACCTGATGTAACTCTTCCTGAGTTATTGGATCTCTATCAACAGGGATGTCAGGCCTATATAGAGGAGGATCTGCACCGGCAAATCCGAATGGGTCGTCTAAGGGGCCAGCGCCTGAGCTGGGAGGATCAAACGAATCTGCCTCTTCCAGATCTCTGCCCAAATACCGGATAACGAAATGTGCTTGGTCTAGTTGCCGGGTCAAACTATCAATCTGTGTCACATGAGTCGGATCTTGGACATAGGCTATCCAATCTGTCATCATCACGGATCCTGGAACCATATTCCCCATGAACTGAGTGGCGCGGGACTGGGCTCCAATAGTACGAGGGAACCACCAATGCTGGAATATCTCCTGAGTGCAAGAACCCTCTGATAATGCAAAGCCGTCAACCCCAAACAATGGGATATCAGTGACGGGTGACTGCGATATAGGCCATTGACACTTGACAGGAGGCAAGATCGGCGTGTGAATCTCCAATGTGGTGCTCCTAATAGCACGCTCTCCTAAATAGAGCTCCCATCCTCCATCTGTAAAGAGAGAAACTCTCCGGGTGGAGATCACATACTCGACGCCAGTCGGGTATCCATTGTAACATTTCAGAATTTTTAAATGTAATATTAAATATTTATTGATTTATATAAATATTTAATAGATGTGATTATCGGTAAATGAATATTTGTTTAATTGATTTAATATTATTTGGAGAATTATTTGTTAAATAAATAATTGATGAATTAAGGAAATGATTATTATATTGATACTTCAATTAAATTATATATTATTTGTATTGTGTTATGTGATTAAAGGATTTATTTAATTAATTGTTATTTGAATTAATTAAAATAAATATGAAAGTTTGATTAAATATAGTGTGACAAATAACTATATTATAAGGAGTTATTAAAATAAATTAAAGTAATTTAATTTAGTGTTTACCAAAAAAGGCTTAATATATTAATTCTTTAATATTTTATATGATTTGCCAAACAAACCTTATGGATTTTGAGATTTCTAGATAAATAAAATAAATCAAATCAAATCAAATAATAAATATAATATATTTATGTTATATACGTTTATCCTAATAACTAATGTTACTAATTATGCGTATTAAGCCTATGGCAGTTTCTTTTGTTTACACTTATTAGTCAGTTAGTTTTTGCACAGAACTTAGTTGCTAGCCTAGAGAGCTTCACATAAAATTGAGAGAAGGGCTGAGAGAGAATTTGAGAGAAGCTTAGGATTTTCAAGAAATTCTAGTGGGTTAGCAAGAATTAGAAGCTAATTGAAGGTATGTTCTACAAACTTGGATATTATTTATGTTATGAGTATTACGGCAAAACTTTTACATAATTTGTGAAATTCAATTTATTGAATTGTTGCTTTACAATGGATTACTTGTGGTTATACATGTTCATGATGATAGAGATTATGTTTAAACAACAATTGTATTCTAAATTTTGGTTTGATAGTAGGAATTTTGACAGCATATGGTTGTATATATATATTTTTCATATGTTCATGAAAAGTATCAATTCTAGTGGCCAATTCGTATGAGAAATTATAAATTGAAGCTTGTATATGTTAGTTTAGTGAGATATGAGCATTATGTAATTTGAATGAGATGATTTGGCCAACTAGTGAGTTCACAGTGATGATTTCTAGAACAATGTCAAGAAAAGTTGAGTTTTTGTATGAAAACTTGAATTTTGAGAAATTAAAATAGTTTTAGTTAGTGTTAAATTGTGCTAATTGGTTGTAAATATGAGCAATCATGTTTATGATATTGTTATATTTATTCTACGTGTTAATTTCACTATTTGGTGGGTGAAATTCGTGTTTGTTGGGCTAAAATTAAATTTGCTTTGTTCATAATGGCCAGGCTTCTGCGTCTGTCTGAACAGCCAAGCAATTGCTTTGTGACACCCCCAAATTGGTACTTGAAACCCTAAACCTCGATTGCTTCATGATATCATTTCTATAAATTTGAATAATACTAATAATAATAACAATAATATAAAAATTCAAACTTAATTTACATATGCATCAAAGTTTACTCCCAGGTACGAGACCTTTAAACATTCATTACATCATAGATAATAAGTATCATTGTCTTAATAAACTATAACTATTACATAACATATTATAAATCTCATTCGTACAACTTTCATTTCCCCTTGTTCTTGCCTGAACCATCTGGTTGATCATACTTAACTGAAAACATTTAAATTTAAAGCAAGAATGAGCATTGGATTGCCCAGCAAGTAATAACAACAATATATATTAGCTAAAAGAATTAAATGTTTTCTTTGAAAGACACTTCTACAACGAATCAATAGTTGTGAAGTAAGTTGAACCAATAATAACAACATATCACTTCCATATGTAATCTTTGAAACTACGTATAGACTATAATTGAAGATCAGTCGACAGACTATGAACATTATTTTTCATTTTCGCTAGGGTTTAGCAGAACTTCATCCACAAACCGTCATAACTTACGGGCACGAGGGTGATCATCCCAATGTGCCTTGTATTGATCAATATTACATGCAAGAACGATATTATCATTCACTCTATCCACCTTAGGTGCACAAAAGTTTCCCATATTCGGGATGTTCATACTTAGTCAGGAATTCGAACCAAAACAATCTGGTTGGATACAATAACGTTCTATCTTGTTCAACAATATTTTTATGTCTAGCTGAATCAAATAGCTTAGACGGCTTTTAAGTCAACGTATACATACTTAAAATTAATAAGTATGTATCAACATATGATTAAATACAATGGTTATCCAAGTGGGGACACTTATCAACCCTATATCTGAATTAACGAGCGAATAAATATCGAATTATACAATAATACAATGATCGGATAATGTAAGAACTTGTATGAATACAAAGATTGGATACATAATGAATAATAATAGAGTTAATAATCAGCACAATAATAATAATAATTACGAAACTTTCTTACTCATGTCCATTGCATAAAGGAAATGCAAAGGTAGGATACTTGCACAATGTAAATAATAGATCTGATACTTGCTCAATAATAATTGGAGTAAGTTTAGGAAACATGCATAACATGATATACCTGTTTGCATCGAAATAAAAGTAGTGCATAAGGTTTAGATACTTACTGAGCTATCACGCTTACAATAACGCAACTTAGATTAATCTTTTATCAAACGACCTATCGATAATAAGATCATTCGTTCAATTAGAATAATATATCATATCATAAGATCGCTAATTGCAATTAAAGACATAACCTAATCACATTGTCACATATGTTTAACGGTTATTACATCATAAACAAACACATATCTAGTCAATTTATCTAAGTCCAGATCAATTTCTGAAATATTTCGGTGTAAATTTAAGCGGCTTTATCGGGTAAATAACGAGTCTAAGACTCTATCGTGTAGTTCAATATTCGTTTAGATATTTTAAATATCAGTCATATTATTTTTCATAGCCTTATAATAATTTTCAAATAATTATTATACTTTATCATGAATTTTCAAACACTGAAATCATTATTAATTGATTTAAATATTAACTAATTCTATTATCATTAATATTTAATTAATATTAAACTATTAATGAAACTATTGCCAAAATATTAAAGTTATTTATAATAACTCAAAAATATTTTAAAGTATTAATATTACCTTTAAATGATTTTTAAATCAATAAAACCATTTTAAAACTATTTATTTAATATAATTATTAAATAAACTTAATATCATTAATATTAAATTATTATCATTAATATTGATTTATTAATGAAATTATCCTTTAAATATTAAAAGTTATGTTTTATAACTTAAATATCTTTTTATATCATAACCTATTTTTAAATGATTTTTCATGTATTAAAATCATTTTTTAAATAATTTATTTAATTTTATACTTAAATAAATTAAATACTTTTTATATCCCAAAAATATTAAATATTCATGAAATATACTTAAAATAATTAAAAACTAATTTTCGGACTTTAAAATAATTTTTAGTAATTTATTTGGTATTTTTAATAATTAAAACTATTTTTTCTATTTTTAATCATTTTGAATTTAGTAAAATAAAATTATTATAATTATTCCTATAGGCTATAAAGCGACACTTATATCGTCATGTTAGGTGTTCTTGGCCTCAAGAACAATCGACAAGTCGATGGTCGAGGTGCCTTGTTCACCGAAGTCCCAATTCTTATCTCGAAATGTTTACGGGCTACCTAATGGTCGAGATCTTGTAGTGTTAATGTAACCTTTGCATGAAACAACAAATATCCGGTCATACTTCATCACAATCAAAATTTATTAAGCCTTAAACTAGGCATCGGACGTGTTCATCATATTTCAAATTTTGGAAAATTATAGTCGTGGTGGGTCAGCGCCGCCTTTGTGGCCTTAAATCTGTCAATACGTTCATGTTAATTGTTTTCTGCTTGTCGGACTATCTAGACAAACCATCATAGAACATGTTCCAAGCCATGGTAAAGTCTAAAAATAATTAATGAAAACGCGTTGGGGCTCACAAATTAAATAATCAGAATACATTCTTCATTTTCGGGTTTTCGAAATGAAGAATGTAATCTAGTACGCTACTTTGGATCCTTATATCTCGCGTTGTGTGTTTGCTATAAGTGATCTATTGATTTTAGATTGTAACCAACATGTAATACTATAAATCGAGTAAATAAAACACATATAAAATCAACAAAGAAAGTAGATTTAAGCCGGTCAAGCCATGTCAGAAGACATGTTCTTGAGCTTTCTGGAATTTCCAGAAACAGATTTTGTGAACAAGAAGGCTAGTTTGACCTTCCACTGTGTTCAATATATTGATGATTTAAGGGATCTACAAGCATGTATTCATACTACCCATGACAAGTTACAACTTAGTTACAATAACAGAATCAAAACAATAACACATTGGCAGATGTAGTCGCTTGAAAACGTTGTCAGGCCCTGTCTGGGCACGATCTGGGTTTTCCAGATTTTAAAAAGTCATGGTCGGTCAATGACCTTTGACCATGATTATCTGTCATTATAAGCATGATCTGATCCTGCTACAAGTTCTAGATTGCAGACCTCATAGCATACTACAAATCCAAAACATAAAACACCCCAAATCATAAATCGAGAGAGATCCACAGCCTCTGACTTTTGCTTGTCAGACACAAAAATCATTTTTTCCAGATTTTGAAAAATGACAAATTCGAGCCTCTAGATGTTATGGATCTAACATCTAGCAACCCATATCACTTTATTAGACTCCATACTACATATTTAACACAAAAAACTAACATCTAACATGCAGATCAAGGTCAGATTTCTTCTAGGGTTCTTACCTCTTTGTGAACAAATTCTTGATTCTATGCTTCTGAAATTTAAATAAGTACACTTAGAAGGGGGGGGGGGGGGTTGAATAAGTGTAGGAACAAACTATGTCCAATTTTTATTTCTTATCAAAAAATTCTTTAAGTGTTTAATGCAGCAAGCTGGATTACTGATATGGATAGAATACAGGTTGTTGGATAAATAACAGAATACTCAAGTATAGAATGCAATCACACAAACACCCGAATTTTTACGTGGTTCAATTACTACCCTCTAGAATAGTAGCCTAATCCACGTCCAATACCAACTAGTATTGGAGACTCACTTTTATTCAACTTTTCCAATTACAATACAAGTTCTATCAAATTTGAACACCTTTGTTCCTTGTGCACCTATGCACTCTTAAGCACCTATGCTTTCCTTCAACTTGACTATAATACGTTATCAACCCAAATAGGATTACCCAATACAAAACAGATTTAGATATGATAATTAAAATACAATACTAGAGGTCTAATCATCAAGCAATATATTACTTACCAACTCAAGGCTCTAGTATGAAATGATATGCAAAAAGGATATTACCAGAATATATTCGAAACTGCAACTCTGTTCTTAATGCAATCAAAAACTATCTCAGTGGAAAATAATCTCGCAGCTTGTGTGCTATTATTTTCTGTGTATATATTTCATGTGTCTTAACAATTTGACAAGTTCTGTTTATATAGACAACTAGAAAATATATCTGTTGCACAGATTTGATACTGCAATATATGTTAGAAAATCACTTAGCATCAATCTTTCAGTCTGAGATGATCGTGATATACATTGATTGATTTCTGTTTTCCATAAACTAAGATATCATGTTGTCAATGTTTTTGTGACAAGGCTGGCCCAATCAAACCATAACCGGAGGTCTACTCTTTAAGTTACCATATATATATATAGCAAGTAAACTACCATGTTTCAATATATATGAATTTGACCGTTAAGACCAACAAATTAGATTCCCTTAATCATATCCCATGATTTCTGCAGCGTCTGTTGATTCATGCACTCGACTAGTTACCTTAATTAATTTCCTAGAATTAAGATGCTTACATTATGAGCGTGATATGAGCAGAGATGTAGTATCCATAATGTCATGATTTATGCTTTCCATTTATACCTACTGGCGGGTGTCCACAATTCTTACCATACATATTGGACCATTAATTACGCCCAAATAGATTTCTAGAATTATGAGGCAAGATTTATGGAGCATAATTACTGCTATATAATTTGTGGAAAATTATTCAATCAACTCGTTTCTTTAGTAAGTTCGCATGATTTAAGATATGTCAAGTTGATGATATGATATTTACTAAAAGCAATCGTTTATTCCAGATTACCAAATATATCAAGGTTTGATTTCTTATGTCATGGTAAGAGATACCGACCAATGTATAATAGTGTTAGTGACTTAGCACGTGGCACCAAGTATGAGAATGCAATTATGTAATGCACATGTCCTAGAGCCTTATTTTGGAAAGAAATAAATTCTAAGATCTTACATATATTCCTAGGACTCAAATTTGCTTTTCTTTCTTCAAGGATGTCTTGGCTTTGTAATTTCTTCATTTATGTTTTCTGAAGGTCTATATCTTTCCCTGAAATAATATAGCATTGATTAGAGAAATAATCGACTCATCATCAAAACATGGAGTGTGACATAAGTCAACATTCTCCCCCTTTTTGATGATGACAACACAATAAATATAACTCCCCCTAAGACTATGCACTTCAAGAGAGTTATGGCTCCCCCTTAGTTCATGCATACCATGTACTATATATGTGCAGTATTTTTATCAACCCTGCAAGTTCTGGTTAGGCCTCAACATGTTAAGTAGAATCATAAAAATGCAGTAATGAAAACCATCCATCATTCATCAAATAACAAGTTTAAACCATTGTCTTTGGGGGTAGGGGGAAGGTTAAACCAGAAGTCTTCTCCCCCTTTGGCATCCATCAAAAAGGAGTGCCGAGAATGCCAAAAAGGGAAAGTGTAGCTAAGCATCGTTCTCCTCAAGGTTAACATGATTAGCCTCGCGAGCTATGAAATAGGGTCGGTGAAGTCGGCGGTGCATGATCTCTTCCAAGGACATGGTATTGGCAAATCTGGGGGGTCGAACAATGAATGTGGGAGGAGGTAATGGCAGATCCAGAAAGTCGCCTTGATATTCAGCCATCCAATTGTATTGGGGCCATTAGGGTATGCGTGCTTGGACTTGATCTGCTTGCAGCTCGTCACTAAGATCATTTATGTAGCGCTCGATAAAGCGTCCCAGAGTGCCAATTTGGTTGCTGATGAACTTTAGCTCAGTACTGAATTGACAGGCATTGCGGTTCATCTTCCGTTGTAGGGCTTCAACCATTGCCCGAGTGTGCAACTCAAAACCGGCCTGAAGGTCAATGAACTTATCTTCCACATTGCGAAACATACCCTGAAGATCAGAATGACAGATGGGCAGTTTTCCTTTTTCAAGGATAGAAAGACGGAGTTGGATGTCTTTGATATCAGAAGTGATTTGGGCTTAATTAGTGGCGATTATGTTAAGGATAGGCAGAATATCAAGGGAAAGGGGCAGTGAGGTAGGTGGTATCGGTTTAGGATTATTTGGAATCAGACGAATAAATTTCCCTTTAAACAGAGTGATATGAGCCCCTTTGAGATAGTTCGAATCGATAGAATCAGTCAAGTGAATACAACCCTCATCATCGAGTGGAATTTGGAAGTGAGTAAAGAGTGTGGTGAGGAAGCAACTGTAGGGCATACACTTTTTGGAATGTTTAACACAGTGAAGCATGTGTTTCAGCATCATGAGTGAAAAGTTAAAAGGTTGACCGGTCATAAGTAACGCTACTAAGACCAAATCCTGATACGTGAACTCAGCGCCACCACCTAGACGAGGGAGAAGATTATATCGTAATAATTTGTGAAGGACGACTGCAAGAGGAGATACTTCGGTGGTTTTGGGAAGGGTGACAGAGGACACTGTTGGATCATCCAAGATAGTGCGAAGTTGTACTAAGGGAGACATAGGAGTAGATATGGGCCCTTTGAGAGTGAAGGGGCAATCGCCAGTGTATGGGATGGACAGTATACTCCCTAAATCCATAGGTGTGAAGAACAAAGATTTTCCTTTAACAAAGGAAGTGTAGCAATCTCCATTATTTTCGAGATTGGTGTAAAACTGCTGAACCAATTTTGGGTAAGCGACTGAGGGAGGAGTGCTTAAGGAAGACAGACCACATGACTCCAAAAGAAGATGAAGAGGGGAGTTTTGGTAGTAAAACATGTCTATTAATTTTTCATAGACAAAGATTTTGTGACATATAGATGACTTAAAGCGAAGTTCGAAGTTGTGACCTCTAAAGAAGTTATCAGGGACAACATGCATTGAAACAGGGAGAGGGTTTACCGTCAGAGGAGGGGAATTGAGTGATGATTCCTTGGTTGTTCGTCGTTTAATGATCGTGGACGTCCTAATCGGTGGAGGAGAGGGTAAGCTAGCTTCTGATTTGACCGAAGAGGAGTCACCGGAGATGGTTTGGACAAAGCTTCCGCAAGTAAAGTCGAGTAGAAGGGGATGAGGAGGCGATTGATATCTATCGTCAGATTAGAAGGGGATGAGGAGGCGATGTTTGATATCTATCGTGGGGATTGAGGAATGGAAGGGTGGAGTGGGATCACAGGAGAGAGAGAGTGTTTTAAATCTTCACGGTTGGGGGTTTGAGGAAGGTGGAAAAGGGTATTGTGTTAGAGAAGAAAATGGAGATATGATGAGCGTAATTAGAGAGAGAGCTTAGATTAGTACTTTCGACACATCCCTAGTTCTCTTCGTATATAATATATTTAGGTCTTCCCACTAAGTCTGTCCTAAAGGTGTTTTGTTTAATAAAATTTAGGTATACATCACCCATCTTTGGGTGGTAGTCGGATACATGAGACAAGAATTTAAATACAACTTACTATTATAAGTATAGTGTATGTGCAATCGACGACATAAAGATAGAATGAGTTTGAATACAAATATTGTCTACTAGATATTATACAAACTATAAAAGGAGTCCTCATTACAATTATTATCATTACTATTTCACAGAATATTATAGGTGAGGACTACTAATCTTATCCTCACGGACCATTACTCAGTTCCCAGGCTCGTCCCGGCTATATTCTCATTTCACAGAAGAAACGGTGAAAGAAAGGGTGAGCTCAACTAGCTCGATGAAATATTATGACTAAGATAATGCGAATAAATTATCATTAGCCTCAATGATGTTAAGCGATAAAATATAATGAGACATCAAGTTTAACTACGGTGAATCAATGATCCATTAAAAAGTCAGTAGAAAATAAAATCTACTATCTTTTATGATTTAAAGGTTTTCATCAACTTTGTTATATTTGAGACTCGACTTTAATAAATATTCCACATCATCGAATCACTTACACTTTTCTGACGAGGATATTCTTTAGTATCACGACCACAATTATTCATACCACTACGGGCGAGAATAGTTGTGTATTCATTAATGGTCATGATCATGCCAACAACTATCCATCGATGCACACACGACCCTTTGAGGATTTTTATCACATCATTTGTAACATTACGATCATGATTACATTAGAATAGTCTCTGGTTATAATTATACCAAGTCCATCATGCACTTCTGTACAGATGACTTTCATCACATCATTTGTAACATTACGGTCATGATTACACCGAATAGTCTACGGTCGTAATCATACCAAGTCCATCCATGCTACTGAGGGCCAGATGACTTTCAACATAATATAAACATGAGGATGATGATGATGATGATAAGAATTGATAAAACAAGTTCAAGAATTATTTTATCCGGGAATTATTAACGTCAAATTATCGACATGATCTTTGTTTTGTAGAGTAAAATTCAAGAATGATCGGAAGAATATTTCCATGAAAAGATCTTTGGATGAAGCGCATGAAATATCGAGGATATTCTACTAATTTCATGGAGTATAGAAGTCAAAGTTTTAACCAATTGGGTATAATAAAGAATGGAATAACAAAAGAAATCACCATGCATGCGATAGGCCTTGCAGGCGGAGTTATTCAGCGAGAATAATAATAACGGAACGGTCGGTGAAATTCACTGCAAGCGGGATGTTCAACGAGAATAATAAATGCGGAATAATAAATGATGGAACCGAGTCGGCGTATAAAGCAGACGAGGATATTAGATAGAATAATAAAAAGCGGAATAATAAAAATGGAACCGGTGCGGTGTAAAACACACGAGACAGGATATTTCAACAGAATAATAATAAAAAGGCGGAACCCGGTCGGTGTAAAAACACAGACAGGATGTTCAGCGAGAATAATAGAAGAATGTCACCAAGTATAGGGTAATGGCGTATCTGAGTTATTCAGCGAGAATAATAAGAAATGGAATAACAATGAGTTCTCTTCATGAATAAGAAAGAATAACACCCTTACGGGTACAACAAATAATATTCCCTACCTTAGAAAAATGAATATTGGAAAAGTGAAGTAGCGAGAACTTTTCTTCTTTCTCTCTTATTTCTCTCTACAGAGTTTGAATGAATTCGTAAGAAATAATGAAGGAATGAGCTTTCTATTTATAGAAAAAGCGAGGGTGGCTCTTGAGTCTTATGAAAGGTCGAAATGACTCTTGGTAATATTGAAGAGACAACTACTATTTTGAAGAAGGGTAATTAACCTTTGGAACAGAAGAAGCGGTTAACTCTTGGTAATAATGAAAGGACAACTACTACTACTATTTACTGATTGAAGAGGGTAATTACTATTGTGAAGGTAATTACTATTGTGAGGTAAATACTATTATTGAAGGTAATTACTATTGCGAAGGTAATTACTATTGTGAAGGTAATTACTATTGACGAAGGTAAATACTATTGACGAAGGTAATTACTATTGATGAAGGTAATTACTATTCCTGAAGGTAATTACTATTCACAAAGGTAATTACTATTGATGAAAGAGACTCTTAGATGATGACATATGGGCCCCCCATAAAATAATCAAACTTACCACAAGCGTCTCATATGAGACTCTTTATATACATCGAGGATTGAATAAATATTACCACAAATCATTTTATTTTAATCGACACATTTTAATCTTTCAACAATTATTAATCATTTATAACTTTCGTCGTCTCAATTAATAATATAACATATTATCGGATGATTTGTGATGATAATTGAATCGATAATATAAGAGATATGATCGGCAATTCTTTGTAGTGATAATTGAGTATAGCTAAGTGACTTCTCACGTAAGCATCGATAATCAATCTGAGTGTGCTCTTTTGCAACGACCACAGCGTATTCTTGTACTTTTACCTTAGGGTAGTTCAAGCGGTTTTAACGGTAACACCTCGTAGTTATTTTTATAGAAAGATAATTTTGTCGTTTTCTAACTACGACAATACTTCCGTTATGGGGTCCACCTGATGATTGGTAGTTAAATGCGAATATTCCCAGAGCAAAAGAATATTCCAGACCAAGCGAATATTTTATAACAACTTGCTTACTTTGCAAAATTTATAAATATTACCCACAACTATAACATTATATCAAATTTATTCCATAATATTCAAAAATAATATTTATAGAAAATTCATCTTTATTTATAAAATTTGGGGTCTTCTGACCTCCCTTCTTATGAAATTTTCGCCCTCGAAATTAGAGTGCGTACACGGTATGTCGAAGAGGTAAGGATACCTTGATTTCATTTGATTCTAACTCCCAAGTCATTTCCTCGACATCGTGGTTCCTCCACAAAACTTTGACTTGAGGTATAACCTTGGGCGTAGAATATGTTCCTTCTTATCAAAATTTGAGCAGGGAACCTCTTCATCGTCAAATCTTTCGCTATTTAAATCGGTTCTAACTTAATAATATGGTCGGGTCTTTCACATATTTACGTAACATGGATATGTGAAAAGCGTTATGAACACGAGACATATTTGGCGGTAAAAGCGAGTCTATAGGCCACGAGTTCCTACTCGATCGAGGATTAAAAATGGATAGATGAATCGAGGATTAAGTTTTCCTCTCTTTCCAAATCTTGTAACTCCTTTCCATGGAGCGACTCTTAACAACACATGATCTCTATATCGAATTCCCGTCCTTTCGATGAAGATCGGCATAACTCTTTTATCGATTTTGTGAGGTTTTTTATCGTTGTCGGATCGTTTGAATCTTTTTAAAGTAGTCATACGTACCAACTCGGTCCCAACAACGTTGCTTCACCCACCTCATCCCGGCATCTTTGGAGAGCGACACTTTCTTCCATCTGGCTTGAATGGAGCCATGCGATACTTGCTTGATAAGCTGTTGTTGTAGGAAAACTCCACGATGGTAAGAACTTGTCCCGACTCCCTTGAAATCAAGGACCACGAGTCTTAATAGATCTTGAGAGTTTGAATAGTCCTCTCCATTGTCCGTAAAATGCGAGGATGATATCTTAGAAGCTAAATCGTGAAGTCTGTGCCCATAGCTTTTTGCAAACTAACCCAAAATCGTGAAGTGAATCTTGGGTCTCGATCGGAAACTATGGATCTGGCATACCATGCGATCTTACAATCTCGTTTATGTACATCTGAGCAAGGCGTTCAAGTGTATAAGTTTCTCGTATCGGTAAGAAATGAAGCGGACTTGGTCGATCTATCAACAATGACCCAAATCGCATCGATGCCTTGAGAAACCTTAGGAAGGCCGTGCTTGAAATCCATGGTAATGTGCTCCCACTTCCATTACGGAATTTCAAGTGGTTCTGATGGACCTTTTGGTACTTGATGCTCGCTTTAACTTCGTTGACAAGTTAGACACCTTGAGATAAGCGGCGCTATCTCTCTCTTCGTATTGCTCCACCAAAATGTATGGCGAATATCATGATACATTTGGTACTCCCGAGATGGATTGCAAATGGTGTGTTGTGCGCCTCCATCATGATATTATACTTTAAATCGGTCGTTAGGAACACTGAAGTGCGGAGTTGACTCGAAGTATTCCTTCTTCATCGATTCTTGCTTGGCGGCGTAGCACCTTCTTGCACTTTCTTCCTCATCGCATCGGCTCAGTGCGTAGCTTGGCGACTTTAACTTTATCGATTAAAAGTCGGTTTCTACTCGTATACTCGCTATCATCACATGCGTCCACAGAGTCTTTAACTCTATCTCCATCCTTTGCAAGTCACACAAAATGGGCCTTTGCGTTGACAATAATACTTTTCGTGCTTGCATATGATCTTACTACTCGATCGTCGGCTACCACGTTAAACTTTTCGGGATGGTATTGGATGGTATGATCATAATCTTTCAATAGTTCAAAGCCAGCGTCGTTGTCGCGTGTTGAGTTCCTTTTGAGTGAAGAAATATTTGAGGCTTTTATGATCCGTAAAGATCTCCACTTTCTCCCCATACAAGTAATGCCTCCAAATTTTAAGTGCAAAAGACAACGGTATGACTCTAGATCATGAGTAGGATAATTCCTCTCATATTCTTTGAGTTGTCATGAGGCATAGGCTATAACTTTTCCATGTTGCATGAGAACACATCCCAACCCTTTGCGAAGCATCTTTATAGATGACAAATCCCTCAAGGCGGATGGTATTGTCGAGCGAGCAGTCTTGAAATAAGTCTCCTCTTGAGTTCTTGAAAACTCTTCTCACATTCTTCGCTCAATAGAACTTTGTATCTTTTGAGTCAATTTGAGTCGATGGAGTAGCGATTCGAGAAAATCCTTCCACGAATCTCGATAATAACCTTGATTAAGCAAGAAAGCTCGTACCCGGTCTTGATTTAGGTTGTTCCCGACTTTGAATAGCTTGATCTTTCTTTGGGTCAGCGGATATTCCATGACTTGATACCGCGTGCCCAAGGAATGCTACTTCTTGAGCGAACTCGCATTTCTTCAACTTGGCATAAAGCTTATATTCACGAAGCTTTTGGAGTGTCGACCTCAAGTGTTGCTCATGATCTTCACGGCTTTTGGAATAAATAAGGATGTCATCGATAAAGGCGACCACAAAGTGATCTAAATATTCCTTGAATACTCGGTTCATCATATCCATGAAAGCGGCGGGAGCATTAGTCGATCAAAGGACATGACTAGGAATTCATAATGCCGTCTGGGAGTTAAAAAGCCGTCTTTGGAATGTCGGTGGTTCTAATCTTCAATTGGTGATATCAGGAGCGAAGATCGATCTTTGAAAAGAATTTGGCTCCTTGCAAGTTGGTCGAAACAGGTCATCAATACGTGGCGATGGATACCTATTTTGATGGTGACATGATTGACTCCAGATAATCAATACAAAATCGCATACTCCCATCTTTCTTCTTCACGAATAGAGCAGGAGCACCCCGAGGAGAAGTACTAGGACGAATAAAGCCGATGTCTAACAATTCCTGCGGTTGGGTCTTTAACTCACGAAGTTCAATAGGAGCCATTCGATATGGGGCTTTGGAAATAGGTTTTTTGTCTAGGGTTTGAGGTCGATACAAAATTCAATTTCACGCTCTCTGGGGTAGGCAGGGGAAGTTCTTGAGAATCGTCGGAAATTTATTAACAATAGAAATATCGTTCAAAAGCGGCGTATATTTTGTTTAAATTGTGACATGAGCTAAGAAAGCTTGACATCCAGTTTTTTAATAAGCGAATAGCTTTATGGCTTGAGATGGTAGTGATTGATTTTAATGGTTTGGTCGTTTGAATTAGCATAATAGGTTGATTAGGAATATGAAAGCTAATGACCTTACGAAAACAATCAATTTTTGCATGATAAGTAGTTAACCGATCAATCCACTAGAATCACGTCAAATGCAAAGTATTTTTAATGAAATAAGATCGACGGTAATGTGAAGTGCGATTTGAACCAAACAAGACTTATAAGCGATGGATGTAATGAAGGTTTCTCCCAAGCGGAGTTTCCACGAGATAAGTCGAAAGTCTAATTTCTAGGAGTCGAATTTAATCGATGGCGCAAGTAGGAGAAATAAAAGAATGGGTAGAGCAGGTATCAAATAAAGTATAGACTTCATTAGAGTTTATGATAAGCTTACCGTGATGACCTCATTCGGGTTCCTTGCTCTCTGGGAGGTCCTGACAAAGCGCTCTCCCTCCCCACTTCTAGGTTTTGACTTTTACGGAGCGGCCTTTGGTGCCTCCATCCTAGTTGAATTTGTCTTGATGGCGACAAAATCGAGCTAAGTGACCTTCTCTTCCACAATTATAACATGCTTTGGGAATGGCATGGCTTGATTCGGATGATGTGTCCCTCTCTCCTCGCATTTGAAGCATATGATAGGTGGTCTTTCTCCTTCCTTAACAACTTGGTCTTTGGTCTTTGGCGTCTTTCCATCATTGTTGAATCTCCTTTTCTTGAAATGTCCATTCTTATTGTTTTGTACGATTACCACCGAAGTGGTTACCATATCTCGGCTTTATTGATTCCCTCACGCTTGTTGTCATAGCCGATGACTACTCATTTGGTATTATAATTTTTTTAAATTTGCTCTCTTTTAGTTGCGTTGACTCGTTATCGCGCTCCACTAAGCGAGCCCTATTTACAACATCTCGAATACAAACCACGGTTTATGAGAAATAAGATGTTGGCGTATCTCGACTTCAAACCTCTTAAAAACATTAGCGCCATTCTCTCTTCATTATCCACCGAGTGGGATATATGGCCAAGTGATAACTCATAAATTTTGCCTCGTATTGCGACACGGTCATATTGTTTTGTTCGACTTGATAAACTCCACCTCCGCCGTATGGCGAATACTTTCGGGAAAGTATTTGTCGTTGAGCGACTCTGGAACTTCTCCCGAGATATCTTGATGCAATGGGTTGAGTACGTTTTACCGATTCCCACCGATGTCTGCCTCTCCGCGCAACATAAAAGCGGCAAAGGAACCTTTTGCTCCTCGGAGCATCCCAGACATCAAATATCTTGGTGTCTGCTTTATCCATGCTTACTTGAAGTGGTTTTGGCTCTCCCTTAAACTCCGGTGGTCCCGGCTCCTTGAATTGTTTAGCGGTGACCTTGCTTGAGAGTTTCGTGTTTCCACCTACGTTTTGGGCGAGGAGTCGCTCTGCTTTCTTTGTTGCATAAATTGCATAAAGCCTCACGAACATTTGATCATTCATCATTTGGTCGGTGTTGTTGTTTGCGTGAGGATTATCGCCTTCACGATGCACATTATCACGATTATTGATATGTGGTGAATCAGCGATCGCTTTGCATGCTCCATTGCTATTCTCAACATTCTCGGATGTCATTTTGAATCTTGCCACAAAACAAAAGGTTAATTGACGTGTAACAAATTATCTCTATATTACAATGAGCCAATAAAATAGCACATAAACTTAGGTAGGTCAAATACTAGCGAAGGTATTCCCGTCTCTCCCCTCTAGTACTATTCTCACATCTTAGCGGGGATCGTATCCTAAGCTACGATACCAAGTTGTGGCGCCCCCAAAATTAGGTATACATCACCCATCTTGGGTAGTCGGATACATAGTACGAATTTAAATCAACTTACTAATATAAGCGTATGTATGTATGCAATCTGACATAAGCTGTGAGTTTGAATACAAATATTGTCTACTAGATATTATACAAACTCAAAAGGAGTCCTCATTACAATTATTATCACACTATTTCACGAGAATAGTGAGGACTACTAATCTTATCCTCTGGACCATACTCGGAGTTCCCAGGCTCGTCCCGGCTATATTCTCATTTCACGAAGAGAAACGGTGAAAGAAAGGGTGAGCTCAACTAGCTCGATAAGAAATATTATGACTAAGATAATGCGAGAATAAATTATCATTAGCCTCTGATGATGTTAAGCGATAAAATATAATGAACATCAAGTTTAGCTACGGTGGATCAAGCGATCCATTAAAAAGTTAAGTAGAAAATAAAATCTACTATCTTTTATGATTTAAAGGTTTTTCATCCTTTGTTATATTTGAGACTCGACTTTAATAAATATTCACATCATCGAATCACCCCACACTCTGACGAGGATATTCTTTAGTATCACGACCACAATTATTCATGCACTACGGGCGAGAATAGTTGTGTATTCATTAATAGTCATGATCGTGCCAACAAGCTGTCCATCGATGCACTCTGACCCTTTGAGGATTTTTATCACATCATTTGTAACATTACGGTCGTGATTACACCGAATAGTCTCTGGTTATAATCATACCAAGTCCATCTATGCACTTCTGAGACCCACAGATGACTTTCATCACATCATTTGTAACATTACGGTCATGATTACAAGAATAGTCTCTGGTCATAATCATACCAAGTCCATCATGCACTCTGAATACGAGATGACTTTCAACATAATATAAACATGAGGATGATGACAATGATATAAAATTGATAAAACAAGTTCAAGAATTATTTTATCGAGGAATTATTAACGTCAAATTATCGACATAATCTTTGTTTTGTAGAGTAAAATTCAAGAATGATCGGAAGAATATTTCCATGAAAAGATCTTTGGATGAAAGCATGAAATATCGAGGATATTCTACTAATTTCATGGAGTATAGAAGTCGAAGTTTTAACCATTTGGGTATAATAAAGAATGGAATAACAAAAGAAATCACCGTGCATGCGATAGGCGCTTGCAGGCGAGTTATTCAACAGAATAATAATAACGGAACCGGTCGGGTGAAATTCACTGCAAGCGAGGATGTTCAACGAGAATAATAAATGCGGAATAATAAATGATGGAACGGAAGCAGAGGCGTAAAACTTGAGACGAGGATATTAGACGAGAATAATAAAAGGCGGAATAATAAAAAATGGAACCGAGTGCGGTGTAAAACACCTGACGAGGATATTCAACAGAATAATAATAAAAAGGCGGAACCGGTCGGTGTAAAACACCTGAGACGAGGATGTTCAAGCGAAGAATAATAGAAGAATGTCACCAAGTATAGGGTAAAGCCAGCGTATCTGAGTTATTCAGCGAGAATAATAAGAAATGGAATAACAGCGAGTTCTCTTCATGAATAAGAAAGAATAACACCCCTTACAGGTACAACAAATAATATTCCCTACCTTAGAAAAATGAATATTGGAAAAGTGAAGTAGCGAGAATACTTTTCTTCTTTTCTCTATAGTTTTCTCTCTACAGAGTTTGATGAATTCGTGAAATAATGAAGGAATGAGCTTTCTATTTATAGAAAGCGGGGTGGCTCTTGGTCTTAATGAAGGGTCAAAATGACTCTTGGTAATATTGAAGAGACAACTACTATTTATTTGCGAAAGGTAATTAACCTTTGGAACAGAAGAAGGTTAACTCTTGGTAATATTGAAGGACAACTACTATTTGCGAAGGGGTAATTATTATTGTGAAGGTAATTACTATTGTGAAGGTAAATACTACTATTTGAAGGTAAGGTAAAGGTAATTACTATTGATGCAAAGGTAATTACTATTATTACTATTGAAGGTAAATACTATTGGCGAAGGTAATTACTATTATGAAGGTAATTACTATTGGCAAAAGGTAATTACTATTGTAATTATTATTGAAGAGTAATTCTATTATTAGAAGAGACTCTTAGATGATGACATATGGCCCCCCATAAAATAATCAAACTTACCACAAGCGTCTCATATGAGACTCTTTATATACATCGAGGATTGAATAAATATTACCACAAATCATTTTTATTTTAATCAACACATTTTAATCTTTCAACAATTATTAATCATTTATAACTTGTCGTCTCGATTAATAATATAACATATTATCTGAGATGATCTTGTGACAATAATTGAATCGATAATATAAGAGATATGATCGACAATTTCTTGTAGCGATAATTGAGTATAGCTAAGTGACTTCTCACGTAAGCATCGATAATCAATACGTAAGTGTAATTCTTATGCGACCGCAGCGTATTTTGTACTTTTACGAGCCAAGGGTAGTTCAAGCGGTTTTAACGGTAACACCTCGTAGATTATTTTTATAGAAAGATAATTTTGTCGTTTTTCTAACTCGACAATACACCTCAAATATTTAAATGGGGTCCACTCTTTGATGATTGAGCCGTCGTACATTATACGAATATTCCCAAAGCAAAAGAATATTCCCAGATGTACCAAGCGAATATTTTATAACAACTTGCTTACTTTGCAAAATTTATAAATATTACCCACAACTATAACATTATATCAAATTTATTCCATAATATTCAAAAATAATATTTATAGAAAATTCATCTTTATTTATAAAAATTTGGGGTCTTAAGCGAATGCTAGTAGTATACGAATGGATTCCAAGTGGGCTACTGGGGCAAATGTTTCTTTATAGTCTATTCCTTCTTGTTGGTTATATCCTTGAGCAACTAATCTCACTTTGTTTCTTGTAATTGTTCTGAATTCGTCAAGTTTGTTTTTGAATACCCATTTAGCTCCAATAATGGATACATCTTTCGAAGGAGGCATTAATTCCCACACTTGACATCTTTTAAATTGTTGTAACTCTTCTTGCATTGCTAGTAGCCAATTTTCATCAATTATGGCTTCTTTGGCGTTCTTTGGTCAATCTGGGATAAGAATGCTGAGAAAGCACACATGTTTTGTGCTTTTCTTCTTGTAGTAACTCCTTCATTTATGTCTCCAATGATGTTATCAGGAGGATGATTTTTGACGTATCTTGCTGATTTTGGAAGTTAAACATTATGTATTACTTCTTCAGTAGATTGAGAATTGTGGTTTGGTTGATCATCCATTTCAGCTTGCTGGTTATGTTCCTGATTTTTGTATTCAGCTTGCTGGAAAGAATCTTGATCTTGATGTTCTTCTAATCCAGCTTGCTGGATCGATTCCATAGTCTTGCTGTTTTGCTTTATGTGGTATGATGGGTTTGCAGCAGTCTCTAAAATTCCTGCATCTTCTTCTCTTTCTTTTGGAATATCATGGTTAAGTTCATTAAATTTGATATGTATAGATTCTTGATACAACTTTTTGCACATTATAGATGCGATATGCTCTACTATTTTGTGCATAGCTAATGAAGATTCCCTCATAAGATCTAGCATCAAATTTTCCTAAGTTCCCACTAGTGTCAAGAATAAAACATTTAGATCCAAAGATTTTGAAATAGCTAATATTAGGAAGTCGTTTATTTAATAATTCATATGGTGTTTTCAAAAGAATTGGGCGAATTAACACTCTATTTAGTACATAACATGATGTGTTGACAACTTCAGCCCAAAATTTCTTTGGGAGTTTACTTTCTTGAATTAGTGTTCTAGCTGTTTCTTGTAACGTACGATTTTTTCTATCTACCACTCCATTTTGTTGAGGGGTTCTAGGTGCTGAGAATTCATGAGTTATTCCTTTTTGATTACAGAATGTAATAAAATCCTTTTGAAATTCAGTACCATGATCACTTCTGATTCTTATAAGATTAAGACTGTATTTGGTTTCCAAATTTTTAATCAGTTTTTCAAATTCTTTAAATGCCTCATCTTTTGTTCTAAGGAATAATACCCATGTATATTTAGAGAAATCATCGACTATCACAAAAGCATAGAATTTACCATTTAGACTAACATGCCTTTCAGGTCCAAATAAATCGAGATGAAGCAATTGTAAAGGAGAAGAAGTTGATACCATGTTTTTGGCTGTAAAAGATGTTCTTACTTGTTTTCCGAGTTGACAAGGTTCGCATATACCTTTCTTCTCGAAATTCACTTTGGGTAATCCTCTTACTAAGTTCTTAGATGACAACTTCTTGATGAGATCCATATGAACATGTCCCATTCTTCTATGCCACAGATTAGCTTCATCTTGAATAGTTGCAAGACATAATTCTTCCTCCTGTCGCTCAAAATCAAGAGTATATATATTCCCTTCTCTTTGGGCAACTAAATCAGCATTGTTAGTACCATGTGAAATTGTACATTTATCTTTTTCAAACTTTACTTGATGCCCATTATCCATTAATTGACTAACACTGATAAGATTGAATTCTAGTCCGTTGACAAGATGAACATTAGTAATGTTAACCTTACCATTACCTATTTTACCTTTCCCAATTATTTCGCATGACCGATTATCACCAAATGTGACAGTTCCATGTTTCTTTTTGACATTTAGTTCCACGAACTTAGATTTGTCTCCCGTCATATGACGTGAACACCCGCTGTCAAGGATCCACTTTTGAGAAGATACTTTGGCTTTGAAACATACCTATATAAGAGAAATACAATTTATATTTTTGGTACCCATATCTTTTTGGGTCCACTTGTGTTAGTTGAAATCACATCACTTTTCTTTATCCATACAGTTTTACTTCGATTTTTCTTTCTTGAGCAATTTATCTCTAGATGTCCTTTAATGCCACAATTTTTGCAAGAAATAAAAGGCGTGCAATAATTTAATTTAAATGATGACTTAGATTTTAACATTTTAACTTCTTTTTTATATATTTGGTTATAGCCTATGCCTTGTTTATCATAACTGGGTCTTTGTTTTCCTAGCATAACATTTAGGTTTTATTCCCCATGAACAAATTTAGATAGAGAGATTTTTAACGATTCTATTTCTTTTTGTAGGTTATTAGTTTGAGGTGTTTTATTAGTCGATTCATCACCAAATGCATCAATGCATACATCTCTCATTTTTATCTCATTTTTTAGTTTTTCAACTTCATTATTTAGCTGTTTTACCTTGTTGAACAGTATTTTATTGAAATTATCTAGATACCCAATTTTTGCTGCTAGTACCTTTTCCTCATTTGTGTGTGTTACTTTTTCTAATTCTTTCTTTTCATCTATTAGCGACTCCACTTCACCCATTAAAGTGTTTACTAGATCTTTCAAGTGCATATTTTTTTCTTTTAGTTTTTCATTTTCTTGTTTCAATGTAATACCATTAGAAAGAAGTATCTCACTGGATTCACCTTCAAGTCCCATGAAGCATATTTGAGCCAGTTCATCGTTTGCATCTATTTCTACTTCGGATTCTTCATCATCACTCCATGTTAGGAATGCTTTATGCTTTTTGAACTCCTTATTTCCTTGCTTTCCTTTGTTTTTGAGTTAGAAGCAATCCTTTTTAAAATGACCTGGTTGTCCACACTCGAAACAAGTTTCTTCAGTTGGCTTTGCTTTAAATTTGTTTGCGTTGAATGTATTTTTCCTTTGATTCCTTCTTTGAAGTAGGCCTTTAAGTCTTCTTGACATCATGGCTATTTCATCATCCGAGTTATTCTCAAGCTCTTCTTCAATTCCTGCATTTAAAGCTAGTACCTTCTTTCGAGGAACTTCTACCTCATCATCATATCTTTTTAATTGGTGCTCATATTCTTCCAGTTCACCAAAGAGAGTTAATGTATCCATAGAAGAAATATTGACGGAATCTTGAAGAGTAATAATTTTAGATGCAAACCTTTTGGGCATAGCCCGAAGTAACTTACGGTTGATTTCACTTTGTGGAATTGATTTGTCAAGTAACTTCAAAGAATTTATAAGTACCAAGAATCGTGCTTGAGCCATTTTGATTGTTTCATCTCTTTCCAGTTTGAACATTTCGTAATCATGCATGAGCATACTTAGCTTAACTTCTCATACTTTGGAAGTTCCTTCGTGACTTACCACTAGGGTATCCCATATCTCTTTTGATGTGTTGCATGAAGAAACTTTATCTATTTCGGATTGCACCATGCCGCTAAGGAGAGTGTTCATTGCTTTTGAATTGTATGACACCATGTATGTTTCGATTGAGTCCATCTCGAGTAGAGTTTTTGAAGTACCATCATCTTTCCTTGGAATTACCGGTCCATTCTCTACCACCCACCATTCCCATGGATCTCGCTTAAGATATATCCTCATTCGAAATTTCCAGAAATTATAGTTCTCAGTTCCAAAAAGTAAAGGAGGTCGGTTGGTTGATTGTCCTTCGTGATGAGCGTTTCTAAATTGTGCCATGTCAGAATCTTTCCCTACAAGTCACCTTTAAGACCAAGATAAGTAGAGCCAAGCTCTGATACCAAATGAAATTTAAATAAGTACACTTAGAAGGGGGGGTTGAATAAGTGTAGGCACAAACTATGTCCAATTTTTATTTCTTATCAAAAAATTCTTTAAGTGTTTAATGCAGCAAACTGGATTACTGATATGGATAGAATACAGGTTTCTGGATAAATAACAGAATACTCAAGTATAGAATGCAATCACACAAACACTGGAGTTTTTACGTGGTTCAACTACTACCCTCTAGAATAGTAGCCTAATCCACGTCCAATACCAACTAGTATTGGAGACTCACTTTTATTCAAATTTTCCAATTACAATACAAGTTCTATCAAATTCGAACACCTTTGTTCCTTGTGCACCTATGCACTCTTAAGCACCTATGTTTTCCTTCAACTTGACTGTAATACGTTATCAACCCAAACAGGATTACCCAATACAAAACAGATTTAGATATGATAATTAAAATACAATACTATAGGTCTAATGATCAAGAAATATATTACTTACCAACTCAAGGCTCTAGTATGAAATGATATGCAAAAAGGATATTACCAGAATATATTCGAAACTGCAACACTATTCTTAATGCAATCAATATCTATCTTAGTGGAAAATAATCTCGCAGCTTGTGTGCTATTATTTTCTGTGTATATATTTCGTGTGTCTTAAAAATTTGACAAGTTCTATTTATATAAACTACTAGAAAATATATCTATTGCACGAATTTGATACTGCAATATATGTTAGATAATCACTTAGCATCAATCTTGCAGTCTGAGATGATCGTGATATACATTGATTGATTTCTTGTGATGGCCCCGAATCCAAGTCCTAAATCACCTTGGATCCGGTTCGATCATTCTATACAACTATTACTATTTACGGAAGATATAAACATAAATTGTTTATACATTACATTACACACTATTCCCCAAGGTCTAGTAACCTTAAATTATACATAATTCATAAATGTCTAACACATAACTTTATTATCAAACTACACTATTACATTTTTAATCACATACATAAACTAAAGCTGGAACTTTCTTTAATCTTTTCTTGTATCCGACGCTTTCGTCTTAATCTGCAATGTTTATCATGATATAGCAAGGGTGAGCATGAAAGTTTCCCAGCAAGTTTAAATTCAACAATATAACGATATATCATGATTGAAATGATTTGAATAATTGGCTGGCTATAATTCAACAATATAATTGTGAACTAGAAGGAACAAATTTATGACTGAACAAGTATTATACATGAACAAATATATCTGAAACCAACTGGTAATGAAGGTGATCAGCCTTTCATACCTGACTTATACATGCAATATGTACAGAGTACAATTATACATGGCAATCAGCAATGATTAACCATAAGCTTATCCGAATGAAACACTCTTAGTAGAGTTAAGTAAAAATAAACTTGCTCGAAGGCAATTTGATTCTTAGCTCACGCAATTTATATCGCCTTATCCGAAGACCTAATATTAGTAATATAGATCTCCAATATTAGAATAATATCATCATAATATAATACTATTATATATATATATATACATAGAATAATCTAAACACATAACACATAATCCTATCAGTCTACAACACACATCAAGTCAAACTATTACAGTCTGAGTTGAACCCGACAAAATTCTAACGTCCCGATGGTCTAGTCGGACTTTTATCGAGTCAAGTTCAATTAAACTCTGACTCAACACTTAACAATTAACTCATATAATTTTAATAACAGTCGAAATATTTTTTCGTAAGCTCGTAATAATTTTTAAATAATTATTATCATTTATCGCGTATTTTTAATCATTAATAATGTATTTAAATAAATTAAATACCACATAATTCTTTTATCATTAATATTTATTTAATATCTAATATTAATGAAATATATGTCATAATATTATAATATATTTATAATATATCAAAGTATTTTTAATACCTTAAAATCATTTAAATATGATTTTTAAACACTTAAATTCATTATCCGATAATTGATATTAATATTAAAATATTAATATTTTATGGAAAAATATCAAAAGTTACAAGTTATAACTTAAAATATTTTTATATCACTTAAATCATTTTTATATGATTTATAAAGCATTAATTCTATTTTTCCTTAATTTATTTAATATATTTATTAAATAAACTAATTATCATTAATATTGATTAATTAATGAATTTCATCATAAAATATTAAAAGTCACTCAAAATAATTTAAAATATTTTCTTATATCATAATATTATTTTTCATGATGATTTTTTCATGTAATAAAATCATTTTTAAATTATTTATTTAATATTATAATTAAATAAATTCAATACCATTTATATTCCAAAAATATTAAATATTTATGAAATATGCTTAAAATAATTAAAAAACTATTTTTCAGAATTTAAAATAATTTTTCAGAATTTATTTAGTATTTTTAATAATTAAAATCTATTTATTTCAATTTATTTAATAATTTCCAGAAATTAGAAATTAAAACTGTCACTAAAGGGCCCTATAGCGACAGACCCATTGCTATAGGTGTTCTTGATGTTCTTGGTCATGTTCTTCAGCTTCATGGTCAGTTTAAAGGTTATCTAGTTTGACCGTCAATAATTTTCTATCTATCATGATTCTGGGCCATGTTAAACATTGATCGTGTAGGGCTTATGTAATAATACACGAATCAGTCATCAACTATGTCATAAAACATCAGACTTGGATGATCTGGGCCTCCAAAATATCTGACAACACTGTTCTTCATTTTCTGGGTTTTCCAGAAAATGAAGAACAGTCGAGGGTACTAGTTTTCGATCCTTATAACGTGAATCCTGAAACTTGTTATGGTGAACCATTGGTTCAATACTATAGACCATATGTCAGGATACCATAATATATCAGAAATATAGTCTAACAACAAATAATTCACAATATTCAAGCTGGTCAAAGTAAGGGGCAGAAACATGTTCATGAACAAATCTGGGTTTTCCAGATTGTTCTTAAGGCAGTTCGGTCAACATAGTTTGACCATACTTTTAAACGAGTCTGTTAACGTTGTAAGTGTTATAATGACTTCTATGTATAGATAACATACCAGTATACAACATACGACCAACAAAACTACCAAAGAAATAATCTACAAGCAAGATCAAGGCCTGTAAAAACGTTGTCAGACAATTTGGAAATTCTGGGTTTTCCAGAAACCAGAAATCGTGACCGGTCAACGCCTTTTGACCGCTTGTAACATACGATCTAGAGATGCTATGACCCTTATTCAAGTTTCTGAATAACGACCACATGGCATAATATAGATTCATAATATAAAACACATAAAACACTTAACACACATGGATCTAAAGGTCCTGACATATGATTGTCAGACCAAACTTTTAAATTTTTTCCAGATTTCAAAAATCATCAAAATCATGCATCTAGATGTTATAGATCCTTGATCTATCAACCCAGATCACTTATAGACACCTTATAACACATCTTTAGCCAATCAATTTCAACATATAACATAAGATCAAGAGATTTCGAAATTTAGGTTTCATACCACTTTGAGCCTTGATTTTTAATTCTGACTTTTGGGATCTATTCTTGGTGTTCTATTACATGACCTTGGCTTTGTTTCTCACACTTTCTAGCTCTAAGATCCGAAAATATAGAGAGAGAAGGGACATGGCTATTTTGAAGAGTAAAGTAATTCACTTTTCTTGACTTTTTCCTTTTAAACTTAAGATGCAATGTATATGGCTTGCCAAGATGGCTGATAAGTGAGCTATAAGTCACATGCTAGGTCTAGGGTGGTTCACCAAACCAAGATCATGGCAAGATATGCAAGCTACCAATTAAAGAATGTGACAAAGGGCATTTTGGACATTTCCCCACCATTTTAATTCTAGATTGGTCTTTTGATCAAACCCTTAGGGTTTGACCCTTAGGGTTAAAACCTAAGGTTTCCAAAAATCACTTTTCTAGGATTTACGGATTAGGATTTTCGAAATAGAAAATTAGCATTTCTAAATTATAATAAGAATTATCTAATTATACTAAGATTTCTTAATCATAATTCAAGTTTGCTAATTAGGATTAATATTTCCTAATTATGATTGCTAATTTAGCACTAAAATCCACCACTGTACAATTAGGGTTTCTGACGAAACAATTAGGGTTCAAAAATTAGAAATTAGGGGTTGCTAATTAATTAAGCTTTACCCTAATTAAGCTTATAATTTAAATCACATGAGCATTATAATTCTCCGTTATATTCCCAGATTAGGATTTCAAATATTCAAAATCTGAAATTAGGATTTCCAGATCTGGTATTTGGGTTTTCTAATAGTCAATTAGGGTTTCAGGTAATTCATTAGGGTTTTCCCTAATTAAATTATAATTAATAATGTTTTAAACTTATTCATAGCATTTACATTCCCGATCTAGGGTTTTCAATATCCGAATTAGGGTTTCGGATTCCCGGAACTGAAATTAGGGTTTCCAGAACCGATTTTAGGGTTTCTTGTTAATCGCTAGGGTTTTCTAACTGAACGTTGACTTTCTTAATATATACTTAGGGTTTGTTACAGATATCGATTATCTGATCAACCCTTGACCCTTAACCACATACGGTACACATATCCACAAAACATATTCACGTATTACTTAATCTTGAATAATTCACCTAAATCCTTCACAGAATTTTGAAATCCTCAAAATTCAATCTTAAAAATATCAAACGCATACACTTATTTTTTGCATACAGGTTCTAATTTTGAACCTCAAAAATTTTTAAATAAAAGGAATTTCCTTTATTTATTATTTTGAAATAGTAAGGGTTGATTTGATTAATGTGGATAGTTAAGGGTTAAATATGTAAATATTTCAAAATAAGCAAGTGGTTATAAAATATTCATTATAAATCGGGGAATATTCGTTTGGTCGTGGAATATTAAATCTTTGTCGGGGAATATTAAATACTGATGGTAGCTTGACCGTGTGTGTGGCCCCCATGAAAGCGATTGGATGAAAGCGACAAATATAAGTTGTTTTTAAATACTTGGCGTAGTTATTCTGATTAATCTTTGTTGGAATACCCGGTGGTTTAAAACACAATCTGGCGTTGTTGAGCGGTGCTTTGCGGTATTGCACCAATTATTGATTCTTACGTGAAGGCACTTTACTCGATAATGGTTACGATAATTCTTATTCGATATTTTATTGAGTTAATAATTCTTTGCGTTGATATTTTATATTATTTTTGTTGTTTGATAATTGTCATTACGGTATCTTTCATTATCGAAGCAATAATTCATATTATCTGAATAATATTATTAGATAACATTATTGGCAATGTCTAGAAAAGTTACATACAGGAGAGGTTTGAGTCATCTAATTTGGCGATGATGAAGAAATTCTTATTGGAAAGCCCCTCTTTCACAGGAAGCGCACTGGTTGTCGATATTGTGATTACGTAATATTATTTGTGAATAATTAATTATTGATTTATATGATGAGAAAATATTGATTTTATGTGGATATAGATGGAGAAAATTTTTAAAATGACAATTGTTGAAAATTAATATTTTATCTTTTTACGATAAAATAATTCATTTAAATATATTATTTAATAATATATATTAGCGGTGATATTTTACAATGAATGTGGGATATATGAGTATATGAGGAGGAAGAGTATTTTTGTGGCATTAAATGTTTAACACATGTTTTGTGTGTTGGTGGACACAATTATTAATAGAAATTTGATTATAGCATAAAATCACCCGTTTGTGGATTTTGGTCAATTTCTATTTGGAATTTGGAAAAACTTTCTTCTGCAAAGTTGTAGAGAATTGAATTTCCTATAAAAACTCATGAGATTCGAATTTTCTGATGAAAGGGCTATTTATTATGAATTATTGAAGTTAGAAGTTAGAAATAATTAATTTTTGGGAGTTTTAGTTAATTATTTTGAGAAAAACGTTTTTTGCAACTAAGTTGGCCTCACATGTGATTCAAATGGGCTGAGATCAGTTGTCTAAGGTGGGCTAAAGAAAATGTGAAAAATATATTAATATTATATTCAATTTTACGCTTTGGTGTTCTAAGCATTTTCTATAAATAGGGTGCTTAGGTTAGAATTGAAAAACACACGAAGCTGAAGTTTCTCTCTATTTCTCTCTCGATATATTGGCGTATTCTTGTGAGTATACTTTGAGTATTGTTAGGCGGTGCAAGTTCCTTGATACTATACCCGGTATTCAAATTTAGAAGTCTTAATCTTTCGAGGTAAGGGATATTATTTTTTTTTGTAATGATATTATTTCTTGATATCATTATCTTTGAAATATTGATCTGAAGTTTTTATCAAATTTGGAACTTTTTCATGTGGGGTTACTATTCATGAGTTCTTATTCATGAGTTACTATTCACGAGTTCTTATTCATGAGTTCTTATTCACGATGATTCTTATTCACGAGTCTTATTAATGAAGCGTGAAGATGTTTTTTGTGGAATTTCTATCTTTTGGTGTCGGAGTTACTATTCACGTATCTGACCTTTATTCACGTATCTGGCACTATTCACGATATCTGGTACTATTCATAGAAAAATAAAATTTCTTCTTTTCGTCCAAAACATCTATTACGGATACTAGCTTTGATTGTATCCATGTTTTGATCATTCTTGAATTTTACACCACTATGATTATTTTTGAGGTATTTTTGGGCGTGGATAAAACCAAGTACGAATCCTTAATCCTTAATCCTTGTCATTTTGTTTTCTTTGGATTCGTTTCTTAAAAATATTTTCATCATCCTCGGTCTTAAATGATGATATTATTGAATATCTTTGGCACATGTAGTCAAAAGATGAATGATTCTGAAGAATATCTTTGGCTGTAGTGCAAAGATGAGCAGTGTTGAGATGAACATGTGAGATTGATTAATATCTTTGGCACTGTAGTGCAAAGATGAGCAGTGTTTAAATGAACATGATCGGTGATGAATATCTTTTTGGCTGTAGTGCAAAGATGAATATTTGATTCGGATGCATATTGATTGATGTTACGAGGATAAAATATTGATGATTTATTAAATTCATAGATTATAGTAGATTTCATTCTCTACGTAACTCTTCTATGAATTATTATTTCATTGCGAATATTGATCTGAAACTTGTTGTCTATTGTATTCTATCAGATTTTTTCCTGTTGAAGACTAACGATAATTTGTTGTATATTATCTTAGTCATAATATTCTTTACTGGGCTAGTTGAGCTCACCCTTTTCCTTGTTGTTCCATTTTTTCTTCTCGGGAGGCGAGAATGTAGCGAGTCTTAGTCGGGGTATGGAATGAAAGGTTAGAGAGAGTTGTTTAGTAGTCCTCACCATTTTTGTAAAATAATGAATCAATAATTATGATGGGGATTTATTTGCGTGTGGATATTGTCTAGAAGACAATATTATATTTAAACTCACATATATATATTGTCGTATTTCACACGACATTTGTATTATTGAAGTTGTAGTTTGCTTCTTGTACCATGTATTTGGCGACTCGAGAATGGGTGTTGTGTATACCTATTTTGGGGCGTCGCGGTTATATATCGAGCTTAGGGATATGATCTCTGGCGGAGATCGGGGAATAGAACTAGGAGGGAGGCGAGTAAATCCTTCCGCTAGTGTGTCCTACTAAGCTTATTTGTTAGTTGGTCGGTATATAGGGATATTATGTGATATATTGATTTCCTTAATTAACCCTTATTTTATGGCGGTATTTGAGAATGTCATTGAGAATATTATGATGGAGTAAATGAGGGTAGTGGAGAGATACTGTACTCACCAACGAGGAGAGCGTCTGTGTGGCAGTGGCAATGTTCTCTGTGAACAACACTTTGGCGAGATGATGAGCGAGGGATGTTTAGAAGCTTTTTGCGGTTCATGCAAAATCGAGACGAGGAGACTTCGTGTTCAAAATCTGAGGAGAAATGATAGCAATTCACGGGTGGTCACTGACCCAAGCGGTTCAAAAGTTGGGACCACGAGTGCAGGGAAGCGGATCCGATTAAAGGCGAGGCGTGGGTCAAACAAATTACCAAGATATTCGATGTCTTGGGATGCGAGGAACGAAAGTTCCATTCGCCACCTTTATGTTAAAGTGGCGGCGATTCTTGGTGGGAATCGTGAAGCGTACCCATCGGTTTTTTCGGCATGTCGTGGGAGAGCGTTTGAAGCAGTTCAATGACAAGTACTTCCACGAAAGTATTCGTCGTATGAAGGAAGTGGAGTTTATTAGACTAGAAGCGAGAATAACATGGCGGTGTCCCGATGCGGCGAAGTTAGCGGAGTTATCGAGTTGCACCTCATTTGGTGGAGAATGAGGAGCGTATGGCGGATGTTTACGAGAGGTTTGAAACCCGGCATACGTCGATATCTCATTTCTCATAAATTTTCTCTCTATTGGATGTTGTCAGCGAGGGCTCGGTTGTTAGGCGAGATAATGATACGTTCAATGAGGGACCATAACGAGGATCATCACAGAAGATAGCGATCATCGAATAACGATAACCCGGCGGAGAAAGAAGAATCTGAGACAAAGCGGTAACCACTACGGTGGTAATCGTGGCCATGAAAATAGAAGAAGCGAGTCGGGAGGAGATTTTTAAAAGGAGATTCAACAACGACCATGAAGGCGGCGTCGGCGCCGATGTGCAACTAGTTTTAAGGGAGGAGAAGCGACCACCCGGTCGTATGTTACAAATGCGGAAAAGGGACATATCATTGAAGCCCCCTAACAGTTTAAGGTATGCTATAATTGTGGAAAAGAAGGACATATCGCTCGAGATTATGCGATATCGAAACCAGATCCGGTGAGAATGGTGACTCAAAAGGATGTCGAAGAAAAGTCAAAGTCAGCGGTTCTTGGAAGGCGTTTGTCGTGGCCGGTCAAAAAATGCAAGGAAACGACGAAGTTAGCACGGGTTAGTTAATTATAAATTCTTCTTGAAGTATATACCTTACTAGATATCGGTTCTACCCATTCTTTTATCTCTCTTACTTGCGCTCAGCGTTTAAACTTGACTCGGAGAAATTAGACTTTGACCTATTTATGGAAACTCGTTAGGAGAAACTTTCATTACATCCATTGTTTATAAATCTTGCTTGATTGAGTTGGCACTATCACATTACACATTAACCTTATTTCTATAGAGATATTTGTTTTTGATGTGATTTTAAGGTTAACTACTCATCATGCGAAATTGATTATTTTCGTAAGGTTGTTAGTTTTCATATTCCTAAGCAACTTTGTTATTGAATTCAAGCAATCAAACCATTGTAGTCAAACATTTTCATATCAAGCCATGAAGTCATTCGTTTATTACGGATGTCAAATTTTCTTAGTCCATGTTATGGATTTGAATAAAGACACGTCGATTTGAATAATATTCTGTTGTTATTGATTTTTCTGGCGTATTTCTGAAGAATTTCTTGGCTTACTCCAAAAGCACGATATTAAATTTTGTATCGACTTTGAACCGGTACAAAACTCATTTCTAAAATCTCATATCGAATGGCTCTATTGAACTTGAGGAGTTAAAAATTCAACTATAAATTTGGTACTGAGCCTTTATCTTGTGACTTCCTTTGTGGAATTCACCTAAGCGAACTCTCTGTAGGGGGCGTCGTATTAGATGCGATAGTAAAGCGATAGGTGTCATTGTGACGTCTTTATCCAAGATTGGGATATGAGTCGCGGTTGAGAGCAACCTAAGTCGATGTCGAAATCGTAGCTTTACAGGCTTAGTTGGTTATTATCGGAGATTCGTTGAAGGATATTCTCGAATCGCTATTCCATTCTTGGTGACTTCGTAGAGATACAAAATTCGAATGGAGCGAGGAATGTGGGAAGAGCTTGAAGAACTCGAGAGGAGACTCATTTTTAGCACGTGTTACGATCATGCCATCTGGAAAAGCGAGCGTGGTAGGCGCGCGTTGAGTAGAAGATCATATGCGGGAGCAGAGTGCGATGATGTCAAGTATATCGCGTAGAGCCGACTTTAATAGAAAAAGTTAAGGTTGCTCGAGCCCAGGCAGGCCGGAGGTGATCGTATGAAGAAGAAAGTACAAGAAGGAGCTATTAGGGGCGAGAATTGATGAAGAAGGAATACTTGAGTCGACTCGGACTTTGCATTCCTAATGATTTTGATTTGAAGCATAGAATCATGATGGAGGCACACAACACATTATTTGCAATCCATCACAGGAGTACCAAAATGTATTATGATCTTGACATACATTTTGGTGGAGCAATATGAGGAGAGAGATCGCGTAGTTTATCTCGAGATGTTTAACTTATCAACATGTAAAGCGGAGCATCAAGTGCGAAAGGGTCCATTGCAACCACTTGAGATTTTGAAATGGAAGTGGGAACACATTACCACAGAATTTCATTACTAATCTTCCCAAGGTTTCTCAAGGCATAGATGCGATTTGGGTTATTGTTGATAGATTAACCAAGTCTACTCATTTCTTTACCAAATCGAGAGACTTATTCCTTGAGCGTCTTTCTCGTATATGCGTAAATGAGATTGTGAGATTGCATGGCATGCCGGTATCCATAGTTTTGGGTTAGATTTTTGTAGAAAGCTATGGGCGCGAATTTCTGATTCAGTTTGGCATACCATCCTCAAGCGGATGGGCAATCGAGAAAGGACTACTCAAACTCTTGAAGATATATTAAAACTCGTGTCCTAGATTTCAAAGGAAGTTGGGATAAGTACTTGCCATTGGTGGAATTCTCATACAACAATAGTTATTAAACAAATATAGGCATGGTTCCATTTGAAGCATTATATGGACAAAAATGTCGTTCTCGATATGTTGGGATGAGGTGGGTGAAGCAACATTGTTGGGACCCGAGGAGTTAATACGTATGACTAATGATTGACAAGCGTATACAAAGCGGCACAAGATCGACAAAAGAGTTATGCGGATCTTCATCGAAAAGGCGTGGAATTTAATGTAGGGGATCATGTATTGTTGCGAGTTGCTCCATGGAAGGAGTTACAAGATTTGGGGAGAGAGGAAAGCTCGATCCACGATTTATTGGTCCATTTCAAATTCTTGGCCGAGTAGGAAATGTAGCCTATAGACTTGCGTTACCTCAAGTATGTCTCGTGTTCATAATGTGTTTCACATATCGTATGCCGTAAATATGTGAAAGACCGAACCACGTTATTGAGTTAGAAGCCGGACGAGATAATAGAAGACTTAGCGTATGAGGAGGTACTGTCAAGATGTTGGATAGGAAGGAGCATGTCCTACTGTATGAAAGGTCATACCACAAGTTAAAGTTTTGTGGAGGAATCATGCTTTATAGAGAAATGACACGGGAATTGGAAGCGGAAATGAAAGCGAGGTATCCTCACCTTTTGAAAAACACAGAATGCGTCACGTCGATTTCGAGGGCGAAATTTCATAAGGAGGGAGGTTGTAAGACCGAAATTTTTAAATAAAAGGAATTTCCTTTATTTATTATTTTGAAATAGTAAGGGTTGATTTGATTAATGTGGATAGTTAAGGGTTAAATATGCAAATATTTCAAAATAAGCAAGTGGTTATAAAATATTCATTATAAATTGGGGAATATTCGTTTGGTCGTGGAATATTCGCGTCTTTGTCGGGAATATTAAATGCGACAGCCTTGACCGTGTGTGAGCCCCATGTGAAAGCGATTGGATGAAGAAAGCGACAAATATAAGTTGTTTTTAAATAGCAGGCGTAGTTATTCACAGATTATCTTGTTGGAATACCCGGTGGTTAAAAAAACACACTAATCTGGCGTTGTTGAGCAGTAGCTGCGGTATTGCACCAATTATTGATTCTTACGTGAAGGCACTACTCGATAATGGTTACGATAATTCTTTATTCGATATTTTATTGAGTTAATAATTCTTTGCGTTGATATTTTATATTCTTTGTTGTTTGATAATTGTCATTTACGGTATCTTTCATTATCGAAGCAATAATTCATATTATCTGAATAATATTATTAGATAACATTATTGGCAATGTCTAGAAAGTTACATCTAAGGAGAGGTTTGGTCATCTAATTGCGGCGGCGATGATGAAGAAATTCTTATTGGAAAGCCCCTCTTTCACAGGAAGCGCACTGGTTGTCAATATTGTGATTACGTAATATTATTTGTGAATAATTAATTATTGATTTATATGATGAGAAAATATTGATTTTATGTGGATATAGATGGAGAAAATTTTTAAAATGACAATTGTTGAAAATTAATATTTTATCTTTTACGATAAAATAATTCATTTAAATATATTATTTTAATAATATATTAGCGGTGATATTTTACAATGAATGTGGGATATATGAGTATATGAGGAGGAAGAGTATTTTTGTGGCATTAAATGTTTAACACATGTTTTGTGTGTTGGTGGACCACAATTATTAATAGAAATTTGATTATAGCTTGTAAAATCACCGTTTGTGGATTTTTGGTCAATTTCTATTTGGAATTTGGAAAAACTTTCTTCTGCAAAGTTGTAGAAATTGAATTTCCTATAAAAACTCGCGAGATTCGAATTTTCTGATGAAAGGGCTATTTATTATGAATTATTGAAGTTAGAAGTTAGAAATAATTAATTTTGGGAGTTTTAGTTAATTATTTTGAGAAAAACGTTTTTTGCAACTAAGTTGGCCTCACATGTGATTCAAATGGGCTGAGATCAGTTGTCTAAGGTGGGCTAAAGAAAATGTGAAAAATATATTAATATTATATTCAATTTTACGCTTTTTTGGTGTTAAGCATTTTCTATAAATAGGGTGCTTAGGTTAGAATTGAAAAACACACGTAAAGCTGAAGTTTCTCTCTATTTCTCTCTCGATATATTGGCGTATTCTTGTGAGTATACTTTGAGTATTGTTAGGCGGTGCAAGTTCCTTGACACTACACGGTATTATTCATTAGAAGTCTTAATCTTTCGAGGTAAGGGATATTATTTTTTTTTGTAATGATATTATTTCTTGATATCATTATCTTTGAAATGTTGATCTGAAGTTTTTATCAAATTTGGAACTTTTTTCATGTCGGAGTTCTTATTCATGAGTTACTATTCATGAGTTACTATTCACGAGTTACTATTCATGAGTTCTTATTCACGAGTTATTATTCACGAGTACTATTAATGAAGCGTGAAGATGTTTTTGTGGAATTTCTATCTTTTGGTGTCGGAGTTACTATTCACGTATACGGCACTTTTCACGTATACGGCACTATTCACGTATACGGTACTATTCACCGAAAAATAAAATTTCTTCTTTTAAGTCCAAAACATCTATTACGGATACTAGCTTTGATTGTATCCATGTTTTGATCATTCTTGAATTTTACACCACTATGATTATTTTTGAGGTATTTTTGGGCGTGGATAAAACCAAGTACGAATCCTTAATCCTTAATCCTTGTCATTTTGTTTCCTTTGGATTCGTTTCTTTAAAAATATTTTTCATCATCCTCGGTCTTAAATGATGATATTATTGAATATCTTTGGCTTTGTAGTGCAAAGATGAATGATTTCTGAAGAATATCTTTGGCTGTAGTGCAAAGATGAGCAGTGTTGAGATGAACATGTGATTGATTAATATCTTTGGCATGTAGTGCAAAGATGAGCAGTGTTTAAATGAACATGACCCGGTGATGAATATCTTTGGCACTGTAGTGAAAAGATGAATATTTGATTCGGATGCATATTGATTGATGTTCTGAGGATAAAATATTGATGATGGGTATTAAATTCATAGATTATAGTAGATTTCATTCTCTACGTAACTCTTACATGAATTATTATTTCATTGCGAATATTGATCTGAAACTTGTTGTCTATTGTATTCTATCAGTTTTTCCTGTTGAAGACTAACGATAATTTGTTGTATATTATCTTAGTCATAATATTCTTCTTGGGCTAGTTGAGCTCACCCTTTTCCTTGTTGTTCCATTTTCTTCTCGGGAGGCGAGAATGTAGCGAAAGTCTTAGTCTAGAGGTATGGAATGAAGGTTTAGAGAGAGTTGTTTAGTAGTCCTCACCATTTTTGTAAAATAATGAATCAATAATTATGATGGGGATTTATTTGCGTGTGGATATTGTCTAGAAGACAATATTATATTTAAACTCACAGTATATATATTGTCGTATTTCACCACGACATTTGTATTATTGAAGTTGTAGTTTGCTTCTTGTACCATGTATTTGGCGAGCATATTTTTCGAGAATGGGTGTTGTGTATACCTATTTTTTATATTTCAAATCATTTCGTCACTGAAATAAGTAGCATGACTATACTTTAAATATTTCAAAAATAATTACAGTCTACATATTTTTTAAGGCACATAATTGTATTTAACTTGATGTCAACAATCATATAGGATTTTGAGAAAACTTATGTCTTTTAAGAACTTTTATTATCCTCAATATTCCAATTACACCGAACTATACCCTTCAAACCACACTTATGAGTCAGTAAATTGCCACAATCATATGGTTTAAGGTTCATACCTTTGGCGTCCGTCCGTCATTTGGGGTTCATAAACATTTCATATAACTATGAATCAAGTATATCACATAAGTATGAGTTTTAAGAACTCATACTTAACCTTATATCCTCTACTTATGACATATCTATCTGTTATACACATGAGAAAGGAATCACCCTCTTAACACGCATATAGCAAATAGCGCGACACAAACATTTCAATGATTATCATTGCCAGAAACTAAGCGGTTGTTACACCATATACAATTCAGCTCCCATACAAAGAATCATACAACTCAGCGACTGACACAAGTCCTCAATTGAATCCCCACCTAACACTAACCCCCTTTTCAATACGAATTTCATTTAACTCAAATTCATAATCCTTTTCTGAACTTGGTCCCGTTCATAATACAACTGACAAAGTAATCGTTGTTGTAAACTTTTTAATCATCAGATTGATTCTTTCCATTCTATCACTTTATCAGATCACGGGGTGATCTTATCGTATACATTACGATTTATTTCTATACTATGATCGTTTTGTTTTACGATCTTCTATCACTGCACTTTTAGTCTTTTAGACTCTATCTATTCACCACTACTGTTCAACTTTATTATCAGAGTTAGGGAACTCCGTATCTTTATACTCGCCGAGATTCATCTTTGAATCTTACTGACCAACTAACTCTATGTGAGTTAGTACTTATCCTAATCACTGCAGTTATTGGTCTCAGGTATTCCTACCTAAGCTTCATAACCAATATTTCGATATTAAGCTGTGGATTACCGAATCCGTGTCCTAAATCACCTTGGATCCGGTTCGATCATTCTATACAACTATTACTATTTGCGGAAGATATAAACATAAATTGTTTATACATTACATTACACACTATTCCCCAAGGTCTAGTAACCTTAACTTATACATAATTCATAAATGTCTAACACATAACTTTATTATCAAACTACAATATTACATTCTTAATCACATACATAAACTAAAGCTGGAACTTTCTTTAATCTTTTCCTGTATCCGACGATTTCGTCTTAATCTGCAATGTTTATCATGATATAGCAAGGGTGAGCATGAAAGTTGCCCAACAAGTTTAAATTCAACAATATAACGATATATCATGATTGAAATGATTTGAATAATTGGCTGGCTATAATTCAACAATATAATTGTGAACTAGCGAGAACAAATTTATGATGAACAAGTATTATACATGAACAAATATATCTCGAAACCAAGCTGGTAATGAAGGTGATCGACCTTTCATACCGACTTATACATGCAATATGTACAGTACAATTATACATGGCAATCAGTAATGATTAACCATAAGCTTATCCGAATGAAACACTCTTAGTAGAGTTAAGTAAAAATAAACTTGCCTGGACCGTTGATTACCGCTACACAATTTATATCGCCTTATCCGAAGACCTAATATTAGTAATATAGATCTCCAATATTAGAATAATATCATCACAATATAATACTATTATATATATATATATATACATAGAATAACCTAAACACATAACACATAATCCTATCAGTCTACAACACACATCAAGTCAAACTATTATAGTCTGAGTTGAACCCGACAAAATTCTAACGTCCCGATGGTCTAGTCGGACTTTTATCGAGTCTAAGTTCAATTAAACTCTGACTCAACACTTAACAATTAACTCATATAATTTTAATAATAGTCGAAATATTTTTCGTAAGCTCGTAATAATTTTTAAATAATTATTATCATTTATCGCGTATTTTTAATCATTAATAACGTATTTAAATAAATTAAATACCACATAATTCTTTTATCATTAATATTTATTTAATATCTAATATTAATGAAATATATCATAATATTATAATATATTTATAATATATCAAATTATTTTAATACCTTAAAATCATTTAAATATGATTTTTAAACACTTAAATTCATTATCCAATAATTGCTATTAATATTAAAATATTAATATTTTTATGGAAAAATATCAAAAGTTACAAGTTATAACTTAAAATATTTTTATATCACTTAAATCATTTTATATGATTTATAAAGCATTAATTCTATTTTTCCTTAATTTATTTAATATATTTATTAAATAAACTAATTATCATTAATATTGATTAATTAATGAATTTCATCATAAAATATTAAAAGTCACTCAAAATAACTTAAAATATTTTCTTATATCATAATATTATTTTAATGATTTTTCATATAATAAAATCATTTTTAAATCATGTATTTAATATTATAATTAAATAAATTAAATACCTTTTATATTCCAAAAATATTAAATATTTATGAAATATGCTTAAAATAATTAAAAAACTATTTTTCAGAATTTAAAATAATTTTTCAGAATTTATTTAGTATTTTTAATAATTAAAATCTATTTATTTCAATTTATTTAATAATTTCCGGAAATTAGAAATTAAAACTATCACTAAAGGGCCCTATAGCGACAGACCCATCGCTATAGGTGTTCTTGATGTTCTTGGTTATGTTCTTCAGCTTCATGGTCAGTTTAAAGGTTATCTAGTTTAACCGTCAATAATTTTCTGTCTATCATGATTCTGGGCCATGTTAAACATTGATCGTGTAGGGTTTATGTAATACTACACGAATCAGTCATCAACTATGTCATACAACATCACACTTGGAAGATTTGGGCCTCCAAAATATCTGACAACACTGTTCTTCATTTTCTGGGTTTTCTAGAAAATGAAGAACAGTCGAGGGTACTAGTTTTCGATCCTTATAACGTGAATCCTGAAACTAGTTTTGGTGAACCATTGGTTCAATACTGTAGACCACATGTCAGGGTACCATAATATATCACCACTATAGTCTAACAACAAATAATTCACAATATTCAAGCTGGTCAAAGTAAGGGGCAGAAACATGTTCATGAACAAATCTGGGTTTTCCAGATTGTTCTTAAGGCAGTTCGGTCAACATAGTTTGACCATACTTTTAAACGAGTCTGTTAACGTTGTAAGTGATATAATGACTTCTATGTGTAGATAACATACCAGTCTACAAGATACGACCAACAAAACTACCAAAGAAATAATCTACAAGCAAGATCAAGGCCTGCAAAAACGTTGTCAGACAATTTGGAAATTCTGGGTTTTCCAGAAACCATAAATCGTAACCGGTCAACGCCTTTTGACCGCTTGTAACATACGATCTAGACATGCTATGACCCTGATTCAAGTTTCAGAATAAAGACCACATGGCATACTATAGATTCATAATATAAAACACATAAAACACTTAACACACACGGATCTAAAGGTCCTGACATATGACTATCAGACCAAACTTTTAAATTTTTTCCAGATTTCAAAAATCATCAAAATCGTGCATCTAGATGTTATAGATCCTTGATCTATCAACCCAGATCACTTATAGACACCTTATAACACATCTTTAGCCAATCAATTTCAACATATAACATAAGATCAAGAGATTTCAAAATTTAGGTTTCATACCACTTTGAGCCTTGATTTTTGATTCTGACTTTTGGGATCTGTTCTTGGTGTTCTATTACATGACCTTGGCTTTGTTTCTCACACTTTCTCACTCTAAGATCCGAAAATATAGAGAGAGAAGGGACATGGCTATTTTGAAGAGTAAAGTAATTCACTTTTCTAGACTTTTTGCTTTTAAACTCAAGATGCAATGTATATGGCTAGCCAAGATGGCTGATAAGTGAGCTATAAGTCACATGCTAGGTCTAGGGTGGTTCACCAAATCAAGATCACGACAAGATATGCAAGCTACCAATTAAAGAATGTGACAAAGGGCATTTTGGACATTTCCCCACCATTTTAATTCTAGAGTGGTCTTTTGATCAAACCCTTAGGGTTTAACCCTTAGGGTTTGACCCTTAGGGTTAAAACCTAAGGTTTCCAAAAATCGCTTTTCTAGGATTTCCGGATTAGGATTTTCGAAATAGAAAATTAGCGTTTCTAAATTATAATAAGAATTATCTAATTATACTAAGATTTCTTAATCATAATTCAAGTTTGCTAATTAGGATTAATATTTCCTAATTATGATTGCTAATTTAGCACTAAAATCCACCACTGTACAATTAGGGTTTCTGACGAAACAATTAGGGTTCAAAAATTGGAAATTAGGGGTTGCTAATTAATTAAGCTTTACCCTAATTAAGCTTATAATTTAAATAACATGAGCATTATAATTCTCCGTTATATTCCCAGATTAGGGTTTCAAATATTCGAAATCTGAAATTAGGATTTCCAGATCTGGTATTAGGGTTTTCTAATAGTCAATTAGGGTTTCAGGTAATTCATTAGGGTTTCCCCTAATTAAATTATAATTAATAACGTTTTAAACTTATTCATAGCATTTGCATTCCCGATCTAGGGTTTTCAATATCCGAATTACGGTTTCGGATTCCCGGAACTGAAATTAGGGGTTCGAGAACCGGTTTTAGGGTTTCTTGCTAATCGCTAGGGTTTTCTAACTGAACGTTGACGTTCTTAATATATACTTAGGGTTTGTTATAGATATCGATTATCTGATCAACCCTTGACCCTTAACCACATACGGTACACATATCCACAAAACATATTCACGTATTACTTAATCCTGAATAATTCACCTAAATCCTTCACAGAATTTTGAAATCCTCAAAATTCAATCTTAAAAATATCAAACGCATACACTTATTTTCTGTCTAGGTTCTAATTTTGAACCTTAAATCAATTAATAAAAAAAAAATTAAAAATATTTTAAATTCTCGGGTTGTCACATTTCTGATTTCCATAAACTGAGATATCATGTTGTCAAAGTTTTTATGACAAGGCTGGCCCAATCTAACCATAATCGGAGGTCTACTCTTTAAGTTACCATATATATATATAGCAAGTAAACTACCATGTTTCAATATATATGAATTTGACTGTTAAGACCAACCAATTAGATTCCCTTAATCATATCCCATGATTTCTCCAGCGTCTGTTGATTCATGCACTCGACTAGTTACCTTAATTAATTTCCTAGAATTAAGATGCTTACATTATGAGCGTGATATGAGCAGAGATGTAGTATCCATAATGTCATGATTTATGCTTTCCATTTATACCTACTGGCGGGTGTCCACAATTCTTACCATACATATTGGACCATTAATTACGCCCAAGTAGATTTCTAGAATTATGAGGCAAGATTTATGGAGCATAATTACTGCTATATAATTTGTGGAAAATTATTCGATCAACTCGTTTCTTTAGTAAGTTCGCATGATTTAAGATATGTCAAGTTGATGATATGATATTTACTAAAATCAATCGTTTATTCCAGATTACCAAATATATCATGGTTTGATTTCTTATAATAGTGCTAGTGACTTAGCACGTGGCACTAAGTATGAGAATGCAATTATGTAATGCACATGTCCTAGAGCCTTATTTTGGAAAGCAATAAATGCTAAGATCTTACATATATTCCTAGGACTCAAATTTGCTTTTCTTTCTTCAAGGATGTCTTGGATTTGTAATTTCTTCCTTTACATTTTCTGAAGGTCCATATCTTTCCCTGAAATAATATAGCATTGTTAGAGAAATAATCGAGTCATCATCAAAACATGGAGTGTGACATAAGTCAACAGCTTCTGATTTGATGTTGGTGTTCGTGGGGCTTGATTGGGGACTGAACTAACACTATAATTTCGTGGGTTTGAGCTTGAGAGAGAATGGCTAAGAGTGGGTTGCACAAATGAGCAAATATGAGACTTTCTCTTTCTTGATCTAGCAATTGGATTGATGCAATGAACTTGTATGCTAATGATGGCTGAGAATTGTAGCTTCTAGGTGCATAGATAAGTAGACTAGGTTGGCTAGCCAGATTTTGCTAGATATTGTCTAACCAATAATTCAAGAATGGGACAAAAGGGAATTTTTGTAATTTTCTTTTTAATCTCAAGGGTATTCTTGTCCAATGTGCTTGAATCTAGGGTTTAATCACTAGATTTTATATTTTAAAGTTTCCCAAATAATTACTAGGGTTTGAAAGATTAAAATTAAAGTGTAATAAAATTTTAATTAAACACACTAATTTAAAATTAGGGTTTTTAATAGGAAATTAGGGTTTTTAAATTAGGGTTCCTTAATACTATTAGGGTTCCCAAATTAACAATTACGGTTTCCTAATTATCATTATAATTCACAAAAATAATAATTTGGGTTTCTAAAATTTGCAATTAGGGTTTCTAATTAGCAAATTAGGGTTTAATAATACGACATGAGGGTTATGACCTAATTTACCATATTTGGCCCACCATTATCGGACTCTGAGATATACAAATTACATATTTATAGCACTGAAAAATTAAAATATAATTAATATTATATTATTATTCTCATCCCTTGATCAATACCCAAATTTAGGGTTTGGATTCCATATCGGTTTATCTTTCATATATAACATTATTAATTAAGTTAAAATAATTAACATAATAATCGAACTAAAATTCATATAATAAAATAGTAATTATAATAATTCCAATAATCATTTCATATATTATTTAAATAATATAAAATTATATTTTCATAGAAAATAAGTAATAAAGACATTTCTACTATAAAATTAATTATTATAAGTATATACCTTATTATTAGCAATAATTCTAAAATAAAATTATTTAAAATTATTCAAGTAATAAATAAATTTTATTTATCACATATATACAAACACATTACTTGACACATATTCTCTTCTTTAAAAAAAATTTAATATGCAAAATTTCTTATTTATTTACATAGAAAATATCGAGTTATTTGTTGTGCAAGTTGCGAGGTAAAAAAAGCAAGAACAAGGCTTTGGGTCCAACCTTTCCTTTATATAAGTAAATTGCCTTTACATACTACAGTTTGAGATTCTAACTTCTGCTATTTCAGCAGACTTGGGAAAGTGTCACAACATGGTTTGAAATTGTGTTAGCATGTTAAATATGTAATGTTAAGGTTAACATAACATAGTGAGTTGTGGTTAGTACGACAAAAGTTGCAAAAGTGATTAGTAAATTGAAAACGCGTTATATGGTAATTAGTATACATAATGAAAGTTAGACAAGTGTTGTGAAGTAAAACACTTAGAGTTTCTGAAATGTGAATGGTAATGAACATGTTATGATATGTTAGTATGTCTAATATGTATTGTGGTTCTAAACCTATGTGTAGGTGAACGTGAGTTTGATATTATAGCTTACGCTCGAGGCAAGTTTTCTAACTCCATACTTTCATTGAGTTATTTTGTTATGTTTACGCAAGTTTTCTAACTCTACACTTTCGTTGAGCTAGTTCGTTTATTACATTGTACAAGTTTTAACTCTACATTTTCGTTGAGTTAGTTCTATTATTATAAATGCATGCTTTTGATTGAGCAAGTCTTTATCTCAACTGTTATTGAATAAGTAAATTATTCCTAAAGTCCATTTAAGCAAACTCAAACTCTAATGTTATTGGAAATTCTCCATTTGTTGATTCATTCCAACTTGTTTACAGTTAAGCAAGTTTCTTAAAGTTCAGGAATTTCATTTCTAATATTATAAAACTTGAACCTAGCTTATTTTATTGTTCAAGAAAAGGTTAACCATTTTATTCAGTCTATTGAATACTTATGCTCTATAGTTATTTCAAGCATGAGTTAGATATGTAGAATCAGTTCATTTATTGATTCTCAAATGTTCAAAGTTATGTTGTTATTAAACAACTGTTGTATTATCAAGCATTGTGGATTCAACTAGTCCCTAGTTGATGATCATTAAACTTCAATTACCCTTGAAAGCTTATCCAAACCAAACTTTCTTTGGTGCAGACTTGTACTCTAAATGCTGAGATGAACAACCCTATATTTAGGGGTTTACGCTTAGCGTTAAAATGGTTGTGCACAATACATTGTACGAAGGGTTGATCCCCTAAGTACGTGGAGTCCTTATAGTCATATGACTATTAAAGTTAAAGTTGAAAGATTACTTATAACTATGGACATGGTTCATGGTCACTTGACCCTCAGTAGTTTATTTAAGAATGTTAATAGAACAAATTATTCAGTTCTATTGAGCCTATGAGTTGGCAAATTTTGAAATGTTAATAGAACATATCATTCAGTTCTATTGAGCCTATGAGTTGGCAAGTATTGAAATGTTAATAGAACATATTATTCAGTTCTATTGAGCCTATTATTTGGCAAATATTGTAAAGATATTTATTCCTATCTCAAGTGAGCTTTGTTTGCTAACTCTTGCATATTTATATATTTATTGCAGCTATGAATGAGAAGGTAGATAAACCTACAACTAGCAAAGGAAAGGGAAAAATGTACAAGTGATGAAGACTTGTAATTTTGGTTTTATCATTAATGATAGACTTTTAATAATGATGTGATGTAATAATTTTATTTTCGCACTTGAATGATTGTATTAAAGGTTAGAGAACCTGGGAGATAATGTTTTTATTTAAGTAATCATGTATGGGCAGGTTTTTATTATTCAATTTATTATGATTGGGTAGTTATATATGAATGTTTTGATTACGTGAACACCAAATCTTGAGGTAATGAAGTACCGGGATTTGGGGGTGTCATAAGTTGGTATCAAAGCTATAGGTTATGGACCTTAGGTGGGGAAAAGCCTTAGGAAATAACCTTTGAAAAGATAGTAGTGATTAACTCCTATCGAGTTTTTAAGGAAGAGATAATAAAACACTTATGTGATTATGTGTTTATGCTTATGTGCTCGTGAGTGTCGAGTAGTAATGATTAATGATTAAAACTTAAAATTTTGTTGTCAGGATGACTAATTTCGGAGAATCCAGTCAGGCTAGGGAGGATAGACCTCAGATGCCTATAGAGGAGGAGCCTCGCGACATTCATGTTATTTGGGAACAACTACTGCCACGGGAGTCAGCCCCATTGGTCACAGTGGTTGAAGATGAGGATGATGATGTGGAGACGGATGAGGAGGATCCAGTTGAGTTGCCACAGGAGGACGAGGATGACGAGGAGGAGGAGACTCCACTAACCTCGATAGCTGCTCGAATGTACGATGAAGTCTACGAACATAACGTGGAACTTCAGGATACAGTCGAGGAATTGCAAGAGATAGTAGCTGAACAATAGATTATAATGACGCAGAAAGACGATGAGATCCAAGATTGTGAGGAACGACTGACTAATGTCGAGGAGAAGCTAGAACAAACTGAAGGAGAGAAAGAACAATTGATAGAGGAGGTTACTGAATTGAAGAATAAGCTAAGGGAAGAAGCTACGAAGATGACAACAGCCGAGGATGCATATGAGGTAATGTTCCAACGAGCTGGGATAGCAGTGAAAGACGCACATGCAAAGAGAATGAAGATGGAAGAGATGAATAGAGTATTCAACACCATGGTTAATCGAGCTCAGGATCGGGTCATGGGATATCCTATTCAGTTCGAGACGTTGCCATCGTACGTATTAGATCGCAGAACAATGTTTCGAGTTATGGAGGAAGAACGTAGTACGGCTAAGAAGTATCTTAGTAGAACATCGTAGTTATTATACGATGAATAAAATGTTAAATAAATTGTAAATCCCAAGTATTATGAAACCTATGGGATATGAGGATGATGTTGTCCTGAAACTTTTGTAGTTCAGGAAATTAATGTAAATAGCAGTAATGCTATTGTTTTATGTTTTCAAAGAGGTTATGAATAAATAAAAGTTGTTATTTTATTCAAGGTGTTATGTGATTTGTGGTTATTTCTTTTGTGGAAGCAAGTTAAGTAGAAATTACTTAAAAGAGTTGAGTAATAATCTAATGGGTGTATTTTTAAGCGAGAAAATGCCTCCCGGGCGCCAACCACCACGACGAGAGAACCAACGAAGGAACCAACAATAACGACAATGTTGATGCTAACCTGATTCAACAATTAGTGGCGTTCTTGACAGGGCGTTGCTTGAGAATCAACCACAGAACCAAGGAACAATGTTTAAGGAGTTCAAGGCGGTTGGACCACACGAATTTCGAGGGTCGATGAATCCAATCGAGGCACAGACTTGGATTATGGAGATAGAAAAGGTGTTCGATGTTGCTAGGGTAGGAGATGATCAGAAGACTGCTTTCGCAACATTCATGTTGAAAGCAGAAGCTAGTTATTGGTGGCAGGCCAATAAAACTCGAGAAGGACCAGGGATGATGACCTGGGATAGGTTTAAGGAGATATTCTTTGAGACCTATTTTTCCGAGAGTTGAAGGGTCATTTGGAAGTACAATTTACGAACTAAGGAGGGAACGAGCGATGATGGTATCTGAGTATGCCGCTAAATTCAACGAGTTGGCGAGGTTTGCACCTTATCAAGTCAGCACGGACGAACGCAAGGCGAAGAGGTTTGAACAAGGACTGAAGCCCTGGTTGTACAGTAGGGTTTCCCTATTTCAATTGAAGACTTTCGTAGCAGTGATGGAGAAAGCAATACTCGCTGAAGGTGGAGGCGAGGCAGTGACAAAGTGCAATCAGGAACAGAAGAAGAAGAAGAAGAAGAAGAAGAAGAAGAAGAAGAAGAAGAAGAAGAATGAGGTGGAAATCAAGAATGGAGGTGGTAGTGGTGGAAACAACAACAACAACTTGAAGAGGAAGTGGAATGGAAACGTGGGTGCTGGAAACCAGCAGGGTAACCAGCAGATCAAGAAGTTTGAAGCATGTGCTATATGCGGTAAGTTTCATAAGGGTGAGTGCTTGATGGGGAAACGAGTATGCTTCAATTATGGCTAGGAGGGTCACATCGCCCCAAATTGCACACAACCTAAGAAGAATGTGTGCTTCACGTGCGGATCGAAGGATCACTTTGCTCGTGAATGCCCTAAGAAGAAGGATGGAGTGACAACCAGAAGCAATTGAGGTAACAATGGAGGTACAACATCAAACAAACCCACAGCTAGAACCTTCAACATGACTGTGCAGGATGTTTTGCAATCAAAGGATGTCGTTTCAGGTATTATCTCAATCAATGATATTGATGCTTATGTATTATTTGATTCGGGTGCTACTTGCTCGTTTATCTCTGATGAATTTACTAAGAGGTTAGAATTTCCTAGAGAAGAACTGAATTTCCCTTTGAACATAGAGATTGTGAATAAAGAGATAATCCCTGTTAGATTAGTATACAAGAACTGTAGGGTGAACATTAAGGAGAATATCTTAATGGTAAATTTGATTCCGATTAGATTGGGAGAGTTTGATGTAATTTTGGGAATGGATTGGCTGTTCAAATATGGAGCGGTAATTGATTGCCAAAAGAAATGTGTAAACCTTATGACTCCGTCAAAGGTTGTATTCTATGGTAGCAAATCGCCTAGAAAAATGAAATGTTTGACGATTATGCAGGCCAAGAAGTTGTTGAGTCAAGGCTGTGTGGGCTATTTAGCTTACATAGTCGATACTCAGAAAAAGAATGTGAAACTAGAAGAAATACCGGTGGTGAGGGAATTTGAGGATGTGTTTCCAGAGGATTTGCCAGGACTTCCACCTGACAGAGAGATTGAATTCGTGATCGACTTAGTGCCGGGGACATCACCGATATCGAAGGCCCCGTACAGAATGGCTCCAGTAAAAATGAAGGACCTGATGGTACAGTTGCAAGAATTATTGGACAAGAAGTATATTCAACCAAGCGTATCACCATGGGGAGCGCCAATGTTATTTGTGAAGAAGAAGGATGGGTCAATGCGTCTTTGCATTGATTATAGAGAATTAAATAAAGTCACTATTAAAAACAAATATCCATTACCAAGAATAGATGACTTGTTTGACCAGTTGAAGGGTGCTACATACTTTTCAAAAATAGATTTGAGAAGTGGGTATCACTAGTTGAAAGTGAGGAAGGAAGATATACCACGAATGACATTCAGAACTCGGTATGGACATTACGAGTTTCTGGTGATGTCTTTCGGTTTAACCAATGCACCTGTTGCATTCATGGATTTGATGAATAGGGTGTTTAAACAATTCTTAGACAAGTTTGTAGTGGTATTCATCGACGACATTCTAGTGTATTCCAAAACTCAAGAAGAACACGTGGAACACTTATGTTTGACATTGGAAACACTAAGAAGGGAAAAGTTGTACGCAAAATTCTCTAAGTGCGAATTTTGGCTAGACCGTGTGTAATTTCTTGGGCACGTGATTGACAAAAATGGGATTTTCGTGGATCCATTAAAAGTGGAAGCTGTAATAAATTGGGAACAACCAAGAACACTGTCAGAAGTGAGGAGTTTCTTGGGACTGGCCAGTTATTAAAGACGATTTATTCAAGATTTTTCTAAGATAGCTACTCCATTAATAAATTTGACCAGGAAAGCTGTGAAATTTGTTTGGACGGAGAAATGTGAAGAAAGTTTCCAAGATTTGAAGAAGAAATTAAGTATGGCATATGTGTTGTCATTACCAGATAGTACAGGTAACTTTGTGGTGTATAGTGATGCCTCACATAAAGGGTTGGGATGTGTTCTTATGTAGAACGGCAAAGTAATTGTGTATGCATCAAGACAACTAAAGGATTATGAGAAAGGTTATCCGACTCATGATTTGGAATTGGCTGCAGTAGTGTTTGCTCTAAAGATATGGAGACACTATCTCTATGGAGAGAAATGTGAAATCTACACAGATCATAAAAGTCTGAAGTATATTTTCACACTGAAGGACCTGAATATGCGGCAAAGGAGATGGATGGAATTGATAAAGGATTATGATTGTGAGATCTTTTATTACCCGGGCAAAGTGAATGTGGTTGCAAATGCTTTGAGCAGGAAAGGTCGGGAGAAGTTGATGCTGATAACTACGCAGGAAGAGCTTATTTCAACATTGGCAAAGCTAGAGTTGGAAATCAAATTTCCAAAGGAATCCGATGAATGCCTATTCCAGATAGATACCAGTCCAACTTTGGTGGACAAAGTGAAGAGTGCTCAACTACAAGATAAAGAATGCGAAACAATCAAAGAGAAAGTGGTTGAGGGTAGCGATGTAAAATACAAGATCGACGCCGAAGGACTACTACGATTCGAGGAAAGAATTTGGGTTCCAGCAGTGCCAGAGCTTAAAGACGAAATCTTGACCGAAGCACACAACACAAGATATTCGATTCATCCAGGAAGTACAAAGATGTATCAAGATTTGCGGCGACATTTTTGGTGGCCGAATATGAAAAGAGACGTTGCAGAATGCGTTGCAAAATATTTGACGTGTCGAAAGTGAAAAGTCGAACATCAACGACCAAGCGGGTTACTTCAACCATTGGAAATACCGGAATGGAAATGGGAGCATATCACAATGGATTTTGTGGTAGGACTTCCAACGACTTCGAGAAAAGGATACGATGCGATATGGGTGATAGTGGGATGATTAACAAAATCGCACACTTTTTGCCAATAAAGATTAGATTTAATCTTGATCACTTAAATAAATCACGTTAAAGAGATCGTGTCAAGACATGGAGTTCGGTGTCAATTGTGTCGAGATAGAGATCCAAGGTTCACATCAAACTTACGGAAGAGACTACAAGAATGTATGGGAACACGATTGCGAATGAGTACAACATACCACCAGAAACCGAAAACCGGGCAAAGTGAACAAACAATCCAAACGTTGGAAGATATGCTGAGAGCATGCATCATGGATTTCAAAGGAAGCTGGCATGAACATTTACTGTTGGTAGAATTTTCCTACAATAACAGTTACCACGCGAGCATCGGTAAGCCACCTTACAAGGCATTGTACGGTAGAAAGTGCAGAACTCCACTGTGCTGGGATGAAGTCGGTGAACGCCAACTGTTAGGACCATAACTGGTACAACAAACTGCTGAAGTTGTCAAACTCATCAGGACAAGATTGGTAGCAGTCCAAGACCGACAGAAAAAGTATGTCGATCAACACAGGCATAATCTCGAATTTGAAGTAGGAAATTTCGTTTTCCTAAAAGTTTCTCCTTGGAAGGGGAAGATTCATTTTGGCAAGAAAGGAAAGCTCAACCCAAGATTTATTGGACCGTTTGAAATACTACGAAGAGTGGGGGAAGTGGCTTATGAGGTAGCTCTACCTCCAGAATTGGAAAACATTCATAATGTTTTTCACATTTGATATTCTGATTAGTATAAACCCGATTACAAACACGTGATCGAGTACGAACCATTGCAATTCGATAAAGATTTATCTTATGAAGAAGTTCATATCCAGATAGTCGACAGAAAAGAACAAGTGCTCAGAAATAAAGTGATACCTTCTGTGAAGGTGATATGGAGAAAAACCACAATGTCGAAGAGGCAACGTGGGAACTGAAACCTGAAATGATGAAAATTTACCACGAGTTATTTGTTTAATCTATGTCTTGATTACGGGACAGAATCTTTGTAAGTAAGGGAAGAATGTGATGATTTGATTGTTTGAATTGTGATTACGAGACATAATCCTTTTAAGGAGAGGAATGATGTAACATTCCGAAATTTTAAATGTAATATTAAATATTTATTGATTTATATAAATATTTAATGGATGTGATTATCGAATAAATGAATATTTGTTTAATTGATTTAATATTATTTGGAGAATTATTTGTTAAATAAATAATTGATGAATTAAGGAAATGATTATTATATTGATATTTCAATTAAATGATATATTATTTGTATTGTGTTATGTGATTAAAGGATTTATTTAATTAATTGTTATTTGAATTAATTAAAATAAATATGAAAGCTTGATTAAATATAGTGTGACAAATAACTATATTATAAGGAGTTATTAAAATAAATTAAAGTAATTTAATTTAGTTTTTACCAAACAAGGCTTAATATATTAATTCTTTAATGTTTTAAATGATTTTCCAAACAAGCCTTTATGGCTTTTGAGATTTCTAGATAAATAAAATAAATAAATAAAAATCAAATCAAATAATAAATATAATATATTTATGTTATATACGTTTTTATCCTAATAACTAATGTTACTTATTATGCGTATTAAGCTTATATAGATTTCTTTTTTTACGCTTATTAGTCGTTAGTTTTTTTACGTAACTTAGTTGCTATAGAGATTAGAGCTTCACGAGAAAATTGAGAGAAGGGTTGAGAGAGAGAATTTGAGAGAAGCTTAGGATTTTCAAAGCAATTTAGTAGTGGGTTAGCAAGAATTAGAAGCTAATTGAAGGTATGTTCTACAAACTTGGATATATATATATATATATATGAGTATATATATACAAAAACTTTTACATAATTTGTGAAATTCAATTTATTGAATTATGAATTTTTACAATGGATTACTTGTGGTTATACATGTTTATGATGATAGAGATTATGTTTAAACAAAAATTGTATGCTAAATTTTGGTTTATAGAAGTAGGAATTTTGACAAGATATATGGTTGTATATATATATTTTTCATATGTTCATGAAAAGTATCAATTCTAGTGCCAATTAGTATGTGAAATTATAAATTGAAGCTTGTATATGTTAGTTTAGTGAGATATGAGCATTATGTAATTTGAATGAGATGATTTGGCCAACTAGTGAGTTCACGATGATTATTTCTAGAACAATGTCAAGAAAAGTTGAGTTTTTGTATGAAAACTTGAATTTTGAGAAATTAAAATAGTTTTAGTTAGTGTTAAAATGTATTAATTGGTTGTAAATGTGAGCAATCATGTTTATGATATTGTTATATTTATTCTATGTGTTAATTTCACTGTTTGGTGGGTGAAATTTGTGTTTGTTGGGCTAAAATAAACTCATTGTTCATAGCCAGACTGCTGCTGTCTGTCGAACACTCATTGGCCATTGCACTTGCGATATAAAATGACTAAAAAATGGCTCAATTGCTTGGCAGTCCCAAGCTTTTATATATGGCATGTCATTTGTGCCCCGTACCACAGTTTGAGATTCAAACTTCTATTATTTTCAATGAGACTTGGGGAAAGTGTCAACATGGTGCGAAATTGTGTTAGCATGTTAAATGTGTAATGTTAAGGTTAACATAACATAGTGAGTTGTGGTTAGTACGACCAAAGTTGCAAAAGTGATTAGTAAATCGAAAACTCGTTATGTGGTAATTAGTATATATAATGAAAGTTAGACAAGTGTTGTGAAGTAAAACACTTAGAGTTTCTGAAATGTGAATGGTAATGAATATGTTATGATATGTTAGCATGTCTAATAGGTATTGTGGTTCTAAACCTATGTGTAGGTGAACGTGAGTTTGATATTATAGCTTACGCTCGAGGCAAGTTTTTTAACTCCATACTTTCTTTGAGTTAGTTTGTTATGATTGATGCAAGTCTTCTAACTCCATACTTTCATTGAGTTAGTTTGTTATGTTTACGCAAGTTTTCTAACTCTACACTTTCGTTGAGCTAGTTCGTTTATTACATTGTACAAGTTTTAACTCTACATTTTCGTTGAGTTAGTTCTATTATTATAAATGCATGCTTTTGATTGAGCAAGTTTTTATCTCAACTGTTATTGAATAAGTAAATTGTTCCTAAAGTCCATTTGAGCAAACTCAAACTCTAATGTTATTGGAAATTCTCCATTTGTTGATTCATTCCAACTTGTTTACAGTTAAGTAAGTTTCTTAAAGTTCAGGAATTTCATTTCTAATATTATAAAACTTGAACCTAGCTTATTTTACTGTTCAAGCAAAGGTTAACCATTTTATTCAGTCTATTGAATACTTATGCTCTATAGTTATTTCAAGCATGAGTTAGATATGTAGAATTCGTTCATTTATGATTCTCAAATGTTCTAAGTTATGTTGTTATTAAACAACTATTGTATTATCAAGCATTGTAGATTCAACTAGTCCCTAGTTGATGATCATTAAACTTCAATTACCCTTGAAAGCTTATCCGAACCAAACTTTTTTTGGTGCGGACTTGTACTCTAAATGCTGAGATGAACAACCCTATATTTAGGGGTTTACGCTTAGCGTTGAAATGGTTGTGCACAATACATTGTATGAAGGATTGATCCCCCTAAGTACATGGAGTCCTTATAGTCATATGACTGTTAAAGTTAAAGTTGAAAGATTACTTATAACTGTGGACATGGTTCATGGTCACTTGACCCTCAGTAGTTTATTTAAGAATGTTAACAGAACAAATTATTCATTTCTATCGAGCCTATGAGTTGGCAAATGTTGAAATGTTAATAGAACATATCATTTAGTTCTATTGAGCCTATGAGTTGACAAGTATTGAAATGTTAATAGAACATATTATTCAGTTCTATTAAGCCTATTATTTGGCAAATGAGGTAAAGATATTTATTCTTATCTCAAGTGAGCTTTGTTTGCTCACTCTTGCATATTTATATATTTATTGCAGCTATGAATGAGAAGGTAGATAAACCTACAACTAGCAAAGGAAAGGAAAAAATGTACAAGTGATGAAGACTTGTAATTTTGGTTTTATCATTGATGATAGACTTTTAATAATGATGTGATGTAATAATTTTATTTCCGCACTTGAATGATTGTATTAATGGTTAGAGAACCTGGGAGATAATGTTTTTATTTAAGTAATCATGTATGGGCAGGTTTTTATTATTCAATTTATTATGATTGGGTAGTTATATATGAATGTTTTGATTACGTGAACACCAAATCTTGAGGTAATGAAGTACCGGAATTTGGGGGTGTCACATCCATCCTCAAAACCGATGGCCAAATGTTCCCCAGAATAGGGAATCCATGTGATGATATCAGCTGTCAACAACTCCAGCTGCAGGCGACAATGAGTGAAACCCTCAGCTACAGGAACCTCTGCCAATATGGAATGATGGCATCGTCGTCCTCGTAGATAGGTATCTAAACCTAACTAAGGTTGTAAACGAGCCAACACAGTTCGGGCTCGATTCGGGCTCGAGTCGAAAAAATACGAGCGAGACTCGGATTTGTTAATAATATGATCCAAATTTGAGCATTAAAAATAGTTCGAATAAAAATATGAGTAGAATCTGAGCAAGGTTATACTTGACTCGTTTATGATTCAAACTACTCGAATTTTTTATTGTGATTCGATACATACTCGGTTAATACATATTCGATTAGATGTTCGATACATTCTCTTATAATATATATTCAAATTTAAATCAAATTAGGATAATTAGTTATTGTTTTGTTTTGTTTTTAATTTTAATTGTGATTTTATATTTTTAAAGTGTAATAATAAATATATTTTTTTCATTTTTAAGTAAAATAACAAATTTAATTTATAATTATATTTATTATAAAACTACTTATTATGTGGAGACTCGAATTCGAACTTGAATTTGAAGTTCGCGAGTAGTTTGAATAAATATTCGAGTCGAGTAGAATCGAATTCGAGTAATAAATATTTGAGTCGAGTCGAATATGAGTAGGAATTTTCAAATATAATTCGAATTCGAGCCGAATTCGAGTACGAATTTATCATTTCGAGTCGAATTCGAATAGCTTTCTGTTTGCTCCAATTCGACTCGTTTACACCCTTAAACCTAACACACTCACAGGACGCAAGCATGGGAGCCTCTCGTAGGCCCAAAACTTCCAACACAATGGCAAAACATCTGCGGTCAGTAAACACTCTTAACCTATAAATGGGAAATGACAAGAGAAATACTCACCAGCAGAAATGGGTAGAATCCTAGCCAAGCCTCAGTCAAACCCTGTGAGCGCATACGCATGCCCCAGAGGAAATAGGCAAAGGTATATGAACCCCAATCATACTCTCCAATACGGTCCACATGACGTGTGGCGCTGATCAAAGAGAACGACACCGTAGAAGAGTTATCTGCTTTGAAGCAGCCTCTAATGATCATCAAGAATAATCGACGAAGAATGCGATCCCTGACTCTGACATCATCAGGCATGAGCTCACTCAAAAGCTCGCTCATAGCATCTACGCTCAAAGGACCTGCATAGACAGTCCTGCCCTTGAACGCCTCCGCCGAAACTCCTAACAAGGATCTAACGGCAATAGGGGTAATATTCACCATGCAAGGCACTGGTGCCCCTCCAAACTCCATACCTGTGATAAACCGCCAATCCATTGCCATCATCATCACCTCATAGTCCAATAAATGGAGTGACTGAGTCTGATAAAACCATCGCTCAGATAATGCACTGAGATAACCCCAGGGACAACGACGGGGATGGATGAAAAAGAATGCCCTGAATCCCCAATCATGCACTACCGCTATATAGTCAGGATGAAGAGCCTGATACATGGAGTGTATGCTAAACCAATTCCCTCAAGGCTGTGGGAATCCGGGAACCTACATAAAATGCAGATCAACATCAGAATCCTTTACTCCTCGTCAATAGGAAAGAAGGAAGATCAAAATCTAACGTCATACCTCGTTAGCATGCAAGTACATCGAGGGATGTCTGCTCAAATCACCCAGAAGCTCTGGGTTTGCCACCTGAATACTCGGGAGGTCCCTACGGGGAACATGTGTAGCAGGACCGGGATCTGCAACCGGAGCATCCTCCTCTTCGTCCTCAACGTCCGGCACATCAGCCCGGACTGGACGTATCACTGCCTCCACCAATCGACGAGGTTGTCTAACAGAACGGGGTCAAGGTAATTCAGAAGCCCTCCTCCGTATACCAGAAGTGGTCCTGCGGGAACTACTCGGTTGATCCGGATCCATAATATCTGGACAACAAGTCTCTAAATCACCTCAGAAAGGGTGTGGTATTTCCTGGCTTGGAGCTTTTCAAAATGTATTTTATGACTACATGCATGCATGCATTACTTTAACATACATCTACAGTAGAGTTAAAAATGCATGACTAATTAAATGCCTACATTTTGAATTTTTTTTGCCATAGTCCCCTTTGTAAATAGGACTATCCACATGCACATAGGCATGACTAGTAGCCATTCAGTAGCACACCTGCCCCAAAGTCATATACATAATATATGCATTAAAAATCAAAAACATCAATCTATAAGGTTAACCTCAATACCAGGAGTACTTTGCCTTTTACCTTTTGCTCATTTGTCCTCAAATAGAATAAGAAATAGCAGAAAAAGGTGTCAATTTAACTGTCTCAAAAATCAAATTTTTTCATATCATTATGTTCAGCATGGTTTAATACTAACATTTACTATGTTGAATATTTTTTATCAAGTCATTTGAGCATATATAATCACTACTATGTGTTTAGATGCATTTCATGCGATAATTCATTTTCCAACGGATAAAAATTGGAAAAAAAATACATGCATACGTTACCAGGATAATGCAGACCACTTGTACGGTGACAGAATTTGTAGAAAATTGCCCGAACTCAGCAGATCTGGAGGAGAGGTCTCGAATTTTTCTTCGTGACACAAGTTGAAAGTGACTTGTGAGACCAACCTGTAGGATATTAGTATCCACGGTTGGCCGCAGGTCCATCTGCGGCTGAAGCAGGTGTACCTGCGGCACCCCTATATGGGCCCCACCCCTCTGGCTCGATCCAGTTCGAGTTGCAAAGGAGTTCTTGCAGACTGAAAAGGTCAAATCGGGAATAAAAACACTACGCGATTGAGTAAAACAAGCCTGCAATCCTGGTCTTATCAGATGGAACTTTGAGTTTGTACATCACTCATTGGCATTCATCCAAACACGAGGTATACCATTCCAATGATCTCATTTGCTACAAATCACATTCCGCAATACCTTGTACAGGTCCAATGCCGCCAATTCCGGGTCATTACCCTAAAGATTAACGTGGATCCCCGACGAAGGTTACAACGTGGATCCCCAGCGGGGGTTACAACGTGGATCCCCAGCGGGGGTTACAACGTGGATCCCCGATGGGGGTTACAACATAAAACCCCAACGGGGGTTACATTGCATATTCATCCGTTGACACACACATCAACGAAGGTCAAGCAGCCTTGACATCATTATAACAGTTGGATGTAAATCCAATAGAGCATCGGAAGCCATCCGATGACCAGCCGCTGCTATACACATCAGTGAGGGTACAAACGCCTTCCCCGGCGGGGGTTAAAATGTATTCCCCGGCAGGGGTCACCACACATTGTCATCCATTGATGTACGTGTCAGTGAAGGTCAAGCAGCCTTGACATTATTTCAATCGATGGCAAGTAAACCCATCGAGGCATCAAAAGTTGTTCGATGATTGCGTACGTTGGTATTCATATTCCCCAGTGGATCCCCGGCGGAGGTCACAACGCAATGTTCTGTTGATTCACGCGTCAGCGAAGGTCAAGAAACCTTGACAATCTGCACACAGAATATCAGTCGTTGATTCACACGTTAGCGAAGGTCAAGCAGTCTTGACAGTCTACCCCATAGAGTTTTCATCCGTTGATTCACAAGTCGGTGAAGTACAAATCAATGAAGGTCAGGCAATCCTGACAGCATTTGCTGTTGGCAGTAAATCCAACATAATCTTGATGTATCCTGGCGATACAAACCAGGAAAGGTCAACATCATCAAGGAGGATCGATGATGGAATATGTTATACACATCCTCAAACAGACAAAGCTTTATCCCCACAGATCTCTTACACATAAGAAGTACCTCTTTGGAATTAAGTTTGTATCAAAGATTCAAAACTTTGGTGATAACTCCAACATCAACATCCTAACAGATTCGGATCACACATCCAATCAGGTCATAGTTGTCAATCCTCGGTAAACATTACAAGGATCCATCAATCATCCCCAGCATGTTGGGCAACAACCCCGCACACATACATCATACATTTGCATCATATTGCTATATATAGTATCATGTTTGTCTTATGGCATTTCAAGTGTCTAAAAGTCTTTATCCTACCCATGCATTGCATTGCATGAGTATGATAAAGAGGGGCATCTGTAGACACTCGAAATTTTCTGCACACCTGTCACTAATATTGCAGGATAACAGATTCTTCTTTCAAGACTGAACCTTGGAAGACAGTTCATATCCATTTCCGGATACTACCGAAAGTTCAGCATCAACCCCGGAACACACACCGGGAGTAACAATTCCAACCTCGGAGATAACCCCGAGGCGTGCAGATCCAATACCGGAACACACACCAGAGAAGACTGATTAATCTCGGAGATAACCCTGAGGTATCCAGTCTCAGTCCCAATCATGGGAATAGCTACCAACCTTAGTGATCACCCCAAGGAATGCAGTTCCGGCGATAACCCCGGAATTACTTGTTTCAATTGTAACCAGCTTCAATCTCGGCGCTTACAACGAGACACCTAGTGCCAACCCAGAGATAACACTAGGAGGACATGCACACCTCAGAGTTGACACTGAGGACCTTCAATATTTGCAGCAGTCCAATCTTAGCAATAACCCTGTGTAACGTCTGCTTTATTAGCCCAAACTGGCAATAACTCCGGTGAAGGTCCAAGGCATCATCTCGCCACTCTAAAGCCACATCACGTCGTCTCAACATCTCATACATACATTTATACACCACGATGTCCCACAAGAATCAAGGAAAACCAATCCCGAGTGACTATTGTGCGGGGTAACGGATAGAATTTGAAGCTTGAAGACCGGAGGGCATCGTCCCATCTTCAATGACTTCGTGCAAACTCTAATCCCATGCCATTGTACAACTCTCGACAACGGCGGTCCGAAATAGGTCCTACAAACCTCAGTCGGATGCCCGGATTGCAATTCTGAAAGATCGAGCGGACATTACAAAGGTACTACGCACGCATTTCTTAGACGATGACGACTGAGAAACCGGGGCAACCCAAGCGACCTCAGTACACTGCTACTGGCGGGAGGTACACTGCGGCCCCCCTATAAATAGAAGGCTTGGGGTGGCCATTTTAAGAAGAGAAAGAGCGAGGAACCCCAGTTAAATTTGCTCCGTACTTGCAATATACTGAGTGCTTTCCCATTTTAAACACTTGTGAGCTCACATATAGCAACTCTTGTACCGGCGGGAGCCGAGTTTCATCCACTTTAAAGATATAGAAGTCTTCTTTTGCAGCCCACTGTAAGCCTTCTCACACACTTTAAAGCATTTCTCTTCATATTTGCACACACCCTTCTTCACATTGAGAGTCGTGTTGCGTGAGTTTGCCCGAACTTCGGTCCAAGGTTTTATTTCAGTTTGTATATACATATATATTGTATATATATATATATATATATATATGGACTAACACTATCGAGTTATGCCTCGAGTGAGCCTAGACTTCGGTCTGGAACGTTTATTTGCTTATATATATATATATATATATATATATATATACGGTTAGGATCAAGAGCATTCTCCTTAAATAGCATTCCTCCTTAAATAGCATTCTTGTATTAAAACTACGTCATTTTAGAGGGACGTGATGGCATTTTTGTAAATACGCAGTGGCATTGTATTTACAAAAATGCCACCGCGTCCCTTCAAAACAACGTAGTTTTAATACAAGAATGCTATTTAAGGAGGAATGCTATTTAAGGAGAATGTTCTCGATCTCACCGTATATATATATATATATATATATATATATATATATATATATATATATATATATATATATATTCGTCCCAACTGGAGTTTACTTCGTGGTTGTTGATCGCTTTTACAGCTTTCTTTACGTTTCGTTTTGCCTGAAGTTTACTTCGTGGCAGTTGATTGCTTTGTACAGCTTCATTTATGTTTCGTCCCTCCTGGAGTTTCCTCCGTGGCGGTTGATAGCTTTTACAGCTTTATTTACCTTTTCTGATCCCCACTAGAGGTACTTCGTGGTGGCTGATCATGTTTGTATATATATATTTGACTTTTTATATATATATATCTTACCGCTTTTTATACAAATTACGGTATCATGTGCTACTAGGAATCATGTGATCACTGATTCAAATTTATATGGATCTAGATTCGGTTCCGTGATGGACATTTTCAATTTGTGGCGACTTGTAAATTATTCTACGGTGTCTGAATTTCCTCAGATGGTTTTCATACCCACGAGGAAGTCGGCATTATTTTGTACATTATTTTCTTATAGATGCTTCACATCTCGGAAATAAAATCAATCAAGCCGAACACTTAATAAAATGGAGGTGTAAAAGGTCTCAATTACTATTGAGTATTAGGGTTTGAAAAAACCTTTTTTTATAAAAAATCACTGCCATATCTTGCTAAAAACTGAATTTTTACATAAATTCAAACTCTGTGTATATAGGTGCGAATGAGGCCTCGCACTACTTTCAAATAACAGCACATTGACCCACACACACACATTTAGATAATAGTTTCTTGAAAAGAGGCGGTCACCGTGGTAACACAGATGTCAGGGGGTGCCTAACACCTTCCCTCTGCATAATCAAGTCCCCAGACCCTAATAAATCTCGATTTCACCGACCTGTTTAGCAGTGTCACATCATTGGGTCAATGTGTAAACCTTTTCTCGGTTGTGTTGGTACAACCATTTAAAAAACCAACTGGCGACTATTAACAGTCCATCGTCGACATTATACATGTCGGACTTTTTTCACTTATTTTTTCAAATAAATCTCACCTAAAATGAGAACACCAAAGAACAAGTAACGGAAAGGGACAATTAAAAATCCCGACGTCGACAGTAATCACACTCATTTTCATTACTTTTTATAGTTTATAAAAAAAATCCATTTACAATTTTTTTCACAATTTTGTCATAACTTAATTATACATACAGATGCTAGATGTCGGCGTAACCGAGGGCCTAACCTCGGTGTATTAGGTCATCCGCCGGTAGTTCCACACACAGTTCAGGTTGATGTCGGCTCGTCGCAGTAAGTTTCAACTATAATAAATCATGTTCAATTAAAATGATATTATTATGTGAGTACACAATTAAAATAATCCATTAAAATTTTGAATTCTAGTATTATGGACCATGTCGCTACGTGACTGTACACGTCATATGCTTAATGCATCTCTCGACTGGTTGCATGCGATTTAGCCAGTACAAGCAGTATGATGCCTCCTTTATGGTAACAGTGTTGCGCGAGTTTCACGTAAGTCAAATTACATATGTTAAATCAAAAAGTTGATCCTAGTTATTTACATATTCTTCAAATTTTTACTGATACGTACATTATGGATTTTTGATGGATATATTATAGATATGAGGATGACATCTCTATCGTAGACAGTGACACTGTTATTATTGCACACATCTTGAAGAACTATGTTGGCTGGTTGTATGAGATGAGGCAGAAGGAAGTCCGTTGAAGTCTAGTTCGGGACTATTATACGAGATCATCGGTCGTCGACCGTATTAGATGCAACATGGGCTACCATGTGTACGTACTAGGATGATGTTGCCTTCAAGACAAAGTCCGAGCAAATGAAAAAGAATTGAGGCCAGCTCTGGATTGTACATATTTTTGGATCGCAGTCGTTTCAGGGGGTTCAGTCGGTATGTATCTATACTTAGTGTGGATTAATATTGTTGGGATCTATAGTAATGTAATGTGATATTAATTAATGTACGAGTGTTGGGAATTTTTGGGAGAAAAGAAATTTTTTTGAGAAAAACGCAAAAAATCTTATTCATAAAACGTAGAAACGCCAATAAACGTTTATTTTCAAAATTTTGAATTACTTCATAGCGTTTATTTGAGAAGGAGAGATGAAATCTCTAATAAAAAATTCGAGAAAAAGCCGTAAAAATACTTTTCACGCTAAAAACACAACTTCATTTTTTCGACTTTTCGAATAGCGACATAACATTTATTCAAGAATGGGGGAACGCTGAAGAAATCGGATTTTTGAAAATCGAAAGTCATTTTTATGACTAACTAAGCGTGTTACGAAAACGTAACCAAAAAAATTAAAAAATTTAAATAAAAAGAAAATGAGAAATCAAATTAATTTTGGTCTAACCAAGCATAGGGTTTGAATGCCTTGGTTAGAAAATGAAAGGGGTTTGGCTAAGTTTGAGCCATGGGGATTCCTAGGGTTGAGCCTAGGGTTAGTGTGTCTTAAGTCTTGAAGTCATGGCTTGAAGACTTGAAGCCAATTTTTGCAAAGCTTGGAGTCAAAGGATAGCTAGACTTGGAGCCAAAGACTTGAGAGGCCATGTGTCATGAGTAGGCATTTAGCACATGGGATAAAGGAGAGTGAAAATGCTAGATAAGTGAGTCAGAAGATAGAGGATAGGCCAAGTGTAACTTGTTAGTTATTATACATGAGATTAATTTAACTTGGAAAAGGCAAAGAAGAGGGGGGGAACTGGTCAAGGGATGGGGAGATAAGAGAGGATGGAAACCTTCCATTTTTGGTAAGTTTTATTCCATAGGAGGCAAGCCAATTATTGTATGTTCCCTTCCTCCATTTTGTTTCAACCAAACAAGGCCTTAAGCTAACCTTTTTGTCTAGCTTTAGTTAGTTAATTGTGGATGGTTAATCTTTGAAGCATGGTAAGGTTAGTTGGTGGGGTATTAGCTAAATTAATCAGCCAACACTTAGTTATTCATTTATCTTCATTTCATAAGCTTAGAGAGAAAAAAAGAGCAATAGAAAGAAAATGAAGAGCTTGAGAGAGAATGGAAAGAAGAGAGAAGTGCATGAGTAGAGGGGGAGAAGAAAGAGAGTAATAAACTTTGAGCATCCATCTTCTAACCAATAACAAACAAGATCATCAAGAAGGTAAAACATAAAACCCCAACTCCTCATCTCTTTTATTTTTTTAGCTTATAGATTGTTTTGTTGGTGGTTGTTGATTTATGGAAGATCATAAAGGATCTTGAAGTTATAAGGTGGTTATTAATGATATATATGCTAAACTTTTGGTATTATTCTAGGGTGTTGTGATATGCTCCTAGGAGTTAGGAACACCACTCAATTGGAACGTAAGCAAAAGCTTGTGTAACGAAGTCATGCATGGCGATTTATTTTGTAAAACTAGTTAAAAACTAAAAACAACTAGTGTGACCCTTGACTTTTTGGAAAGATTTCTGTTCCGATTGGGTTACTGGAAAAAAATTCTATTTTAGGGGCTATGTAGTACATTTAATAAGGAGTCCATAGACGTAAGAATGAAATCATTCTGAATTCGGAGGTGGGAGTTATGCCCTTCGGAGGGAGGCTAGTTAAATCTGCCAAAAACATAAAGTTAGTCGTCAAGAGGTTTTTTGGGCAACTATTCGGCCTGAAAATGGGTCTGGAAAAAATGCCACTCGAGGGAATTTGTAGTAGATGTTACAAAGAAGAAAATAACGTGAGAACGGACTAATTCCGACTTATAATGACCAAGTTATTAAGTTTCGAAAGAGGGGGTCAGAACAGTTAATTAAAGACATGTTGTGCAATGTCGCGCAATGTAGTGCATGTCAAAGCATGTTGAGGGATGCCGAGAGACGTGGTGCACGACAGGGCGTGTTGGGAGACATTGTGTGCCATCATGCGTGTCAGGCTTGTCACGAACATGTTGTCGTGTCGTGTCGTGTCGTGTCGTGTCGTGTCGTGTCGCAACAACATGCGATATTTTGACAATTGTTCTAAAATATTCCAACTCAAGAATAAAAATAAAAATAGTAATAATAAAAATAACTATAGTAAATATTATAAAATAATATTAATGGATATAAATCATCATAAGGAGTCGTTAAGAGGGTTGTGGCGTTCTCGGATGCCACAACGCCGTAAGACGTTTTTAAAGAAGATTGTCGCGCTAATTAAATTATAAAACGCGAATAATATAAAATGAGTAATAATGGTAAACCAATATATGGAGTTTTTATGTGACTAATTAGTATATTATTGTTAATTAAATGTGTAGGATAATTGAAGAGCACTTTTAAAGTAATTATTAAAGAACGCTTCAGGCAAATATTTTTAAACTTTTTCGTAAGTTTTTAACTTCCACAATTTATTTTATATTGCTAGTTTTTCAGTTCATTTAAAGATTGTATTGAATTTTTTAAGTTATTAATATTTATATATTATGTGAACTCTAAACTTATGCAATTTTTTTGATAATTTAACAAGTTATTCAGTAATGCTAAATTGCATTTTATTTAAGATTTAAAGTTCTATATTCACAAACTGTTTAAGATATGTGTCAATGTCAATTGTTCTTTCTAGATGAAGATTTAAATATTTTATTAGTTTAAAAATAAATCTTAAATATTATTGATATTAGGTAGAGCTATCCAATCCGAATTGTTTCGGTGCGGATTCGAATTTAAATCTGAGATGAACAACCCTAATATTGGGATATTTTACGTCAAAAAAATCCTAACAAACGCATATAGTAGTTTAGCTAGAGTGTTGTACAACATAGGGTACACTGAGCTAATCACCCAACGTGTCCGCAAGTTAGACGGTTCATAGTTAAATTATTTTTGAACCTTTATGAAAATAAAATGTTGAAGATCTTTTGACCACTCAGTATGTATTTTCAAAATGTTTAAATAAAAGGAATTTATTATTATTATTCCTATTTATTTGATTTTTTTTACAGTTTTAGAAATAGTAACATGATTCTTTATTTTGTTGTTCAGTCAACTATTTATATTACTGTTGAACCTTTATAAAAATAAAAGTTCAAGGTCGATTAACCGCTCAGTACGTCTTTTCGAAATGTTAAATAAAAAAGGGATTTCTTGTTATTTACTATGGGGGCCCAATTATATGGGTAGAACTTGGAAAGTCTAAAGTTCAATTAACCCGATCTTTAATTGTTAAAACCCAAATTTCTAGCCCAACACCAAAAATCCCTCTGCGAAAGTTGTATCGAGAAGACTAATTTATTTAAATAATTTGTTGATTAGGTTATTGAGAACTAGATCATATTAAATTTTGTGTTTATTTCTATTTATTTTATTGTTTGGTTTCCATATGCTTAATTTTCAACCGTATTTAAACCAAATAATATTTATTTTATGATTTCCGTGCATATATATGGATAAAAAATAGTCAAATACCATCATTAATGTCAATACAAGAACCAACTACCGAGATTAGAACTAAAAAATTAATGTTCGCTATTAATAATAGTTGATAAAGGGTTATGTATGTTACTATTATTAGCGTTACTATTATTAGCGAATGTAATTCATTGTCAGCTACTAATAGTGGCGGACGTAAAATTTTCAATTCTAATTTTGATTGTTGGTTCATCTATTGAACACTAACTAATGATAGTATTTATCCATTTTGAATCTATGGACCATTTTCATATATATATATATATATATATATATATATATATATGGTGGAATGTCTATAACAAATATATACTTGCTATGACACTTAACAAATACATATTTGATCGTTCATTAGAGAAATGTGTTGTCTAGCTTAGATTTTAAATATTAAGCATTGTCTGCTACATACTAATAGTAGTGAATGGAATAAAAATATTAAATTTGTAGCGTCCCATTTCTATAGACAGTCAAAAATGTGTTTGTTCAAATAGTAATATACCAAATAGTTGTTATGAATAATTCACATATTATATATATATATATATATATATATATATATATATATATAGGGAAGCGATCCATAAAGATCTATATGCTATGGGATAAAAAGTGGCATATAGGCTCTAAACTACACATTTTATTGATGAAGGGATGGGATCAAAAGTTACAACTCCCCGTCCGCTAGTATTACTAGCGGACGTAAGTAGTATAAAATCCGGACGCTTGTGCCCCTCCAATAGACCAAGACAGATACAATATACTCGTCAAAAAGTACAGTAACTACACAATCCGCTAGTAATACTAGCGGACGGATTATAGCAAAATATTTGGGGGAAATCGACACAAGGTAAAACAAACCAGAAGCTTGCAATCGTTCCGGTCTTTGCTAATTGGGCGAATCCTCGGAAGCGTAGAAGTCTCTCGATGCTAGCGCCACAATCCCTCATCTAGATATCTACCGCAATTTCGCAAAAATCTACCGCAATCGGTTGCAATTTAATTTGCCAGAATGCCTAGAACCCTAGAAGTGGTCATCCGCAAATCGTGGTTAATTTCGTTAAGTGGAAACCTTGTTCTTCACCATGATTTCGCAGTAAGTTTATAGTTTAATCTCCAAAATCAAGGTGATGCCATTCGCAATTAATTCGCTTGAACCCTAGTTTCATCTGCAAATCGTGGTTAATACTAGTTGTGTTGTATTTGATTTGGATCAGATCGGTTAGTCTGGAGGAGTTCTTGTTGATGGGATGAATAAAATTAAAATTATGCCCAATTCAAACTATTATTACAAAGGAGTTTGTGTTCGTAGGAATTTGAAAGTTTATATCATTGAAGAGCGGAGTTCTTGTTTTTCTCCTCTTGGAATAGTTAAGCGTATGTTGTAATTGCAAGTGAAGTGAATTATTGTGTTGTAATTGGTTTGCATTCTTGTGTTGTAATTGATCGTAATTGCGAGATAGGAGTTAATCTGAGAGGAAGCGGCACGTGAGTTTTCTCGGGTTTTTACCGTCCGCTAGTACTACTAGCGGACTCATGATTTATCGCAATTTAAATACATTGTGCATTTCTCTTGACTAAGTGCTAAGGGGGCATAATCGCCCGAATTTTGATCTCAAATTTCATCATCAATAAAATGTGTGGTTTAGTTTATATGCCACTTTTTTTATCCCATAAGATATAGATGCTATGGATCGCTCTCATATATATATATATATATATATATATATATATATATATATATATATATATATATAGGATAGTGATCCATATCAACCATTTCTATGAATACTATTCCACCAAATAAATCTCTGGCTTGAGCATGGGCCCGTCCGATAGTCATTATAGCGGCCAACGCAACTCCTACTAGCGGGAAGTGAAATGATTAAATTGCTCTCAACTTTATTTGAATTTTTAAAGTGGTCTTAGGTCCTACAATGCATGATAAAAACGCATTGCTTTTACGGATCTGATAACGACCTTTACCTGACTGCTAGTAGGATTAGCCGTCAGTAGCCTTAAAAATCAAATTTAATCTGATTGCTACTTTCGTGCGTTTGCTGCAGAACAAAAAGAGAGGAAGAACAAACAAAGCCTAGCCACTACACTTGCATTAATCGACATCAAAATTCAACTTTAAACCGCTGATCCTAGGAGTGTCCATAGCAAATTTGATGGATTTGCCTGGAATGTAGATTCAACCGTCCAAGCATGTTTCAGGTGCTGCTCAATGAACCTACCATTTGTGATAACCTTAGCCCCAAAAATTATTGGAAAACTGAAACAAGAAGCAATGTGGATTTGACAAAATCTATGCTAGCTACACATGCGTTGAACAAACAACTTTTGGAATTAAATGTGCTGATATAAGTGTTCACACCAGTGAATCAAACACAGATATAACAAATCACGCAGCGATTATATGTTCAAATAGGACACTAATAAGTAAGCAGAAAGTTGTAGTTTTTTCTGTACCGTACCAACCTGGTACATCTAAATTCAAAACCATATGCAAAAGACCAGAACTTCACTTTGTCACATGTCATTCTGATTATACGACAAAACTCATATTCCATCAATATGTACCATACGATCCCAAGTTCAATTCTGCTGTCATATAATATGTCTCATCTATAATTTCATTTTATGTTTTACTGTCACTTGATCCTTATCTATTTTTATTGCAATTACTTTGTAGATAAATATATAAAGACTACATAGGATACCATATCAGATTAGATAAGTGAGACAATAAATTTGAATTCCCACGCCATCTATTTAACTTTAACCAGAAAAAATGCTAATAAAATTTCTCATATAGATGGTATAGAAAATAGTTTTATCTGTTGCACAAAAAAAAAAATTATTCGTCCAATGCAACACAAGCAACTCTTTCTATAACAATTGTATAGAAATTGTTGAATTCGGAGTTTGTTTTGTGATATTTGTTTGATCGATGTCCATATTATTATTTTTAATAGAAACAGTACTTTTTAGTTTAACACTAACAGAAAAACAGAAAAGAATTTTAATTTTAAAATAGACAAGTTATTTGATTATTATGATACTCTAATAAATGGTTGTGGATAATATTAAAATAATATTTGTGTTGTTAAAGTAAATAAGTATTTAACAATATTTTTATATTTATTTTAATAATACTTTAAATTTTAAATACTTATTAGCTTCAAAAATTACTTAATTATTATACAGACATCATCAATAATCTAAACAAGAAAAATTATACTATGATGGCCAATACGTCATGCAAGAGCTCACAAGTAGGACTAAGCAAATCTTTCTGTTTTTCCGGTTTTTTGGACCGGTCCAAATCGGTCACTTCGGTACAAAAAAAATCAGTCCGATTTTGATATAAAAAACCGGTATTATCGAACCGGACCGGTATATACTAGTTTTCTAATTTTTTTTATTATTAATAAATAATTAATAATAATAATAAAAAATAATAATTATAATAATAATAATAATAATAATAATAATATTAATTTTTGATAAAAACCGATACTGAACCGATAATCGATTCAGTATACCGGTCCAACCGCTACCGATATCGAATTTAATCTGTTTTGATACCAATTCAGTTTAGACCGACCGATATACTGGTTGCCCACCCCTACTCACAAGTGAAAAAGACACCACAAGGTCATGGGCAACTACTTATATTATTTCAATTGTGGGCCATATAGAAGGAGAGTCGTTGACTTTCACGTGTTTTTTTTGGCTTATTTTGTGGTCGGTTATCAATCTCTTTCAGTCATCTGACAATTTGATATACCTTATAAGAAGTTGGTTATACTCCACGTATCTTAATTATCAAAAACTTATGTGTCTACATGAATCATGAGTATATTTAAATATTATCTATTTATATTTTGATTTTTAATAATAAATAAAAATTTAAATAAATAAAATTTAAATATATCATATCTAATTTTTATATCCCATTAAAAGAGCTGTTGAATTATAAATTTTAAGAACATAAATTTTTACTCTTTCATTTAAAAAAATTACTTTAGAGGATTCAGTAGATCTTACATTTTATAACTGAGAATATAAATATCAGAATCAAAATTGAGATCATTATGTAATGGTCGTCTTGACCGAATAATTCTATTAAATTTATTAATCACCCCAAATTATAATTGTAGATCTATGATTGAAAATGATAAGGGTAAAAAAAAAATTTGTCTTTAAAAGACTGATGGTCAACATAACATATTAACCATTTGTTCATTAAAACAAATTAAATAACAATGCATCCATAAAAATTACACGGTGAAAATCCATACACGCCTAACAATTCTGTCAACCTAGTTTAAAAAGAGAAAATAAACAATTAAATCATCAAGAAACATGGGAAAATGACCGTCAGAATTATAATTAATTAACCTAATTGTTGAGATATTTCACATGAATTTCATATTGGATAAATTCAAAAGTGCAGGTGAGTTAATAAGTATGGTAACCTCAACCTAATAAGTTAACCTTTTTGCGTAAGGAGCCATTCAACACGCTTTATCGGCCAATTCGATCTACTGGCAGTGTCTTATTGCGTGATGATGAATTGATGTGGAATGGATCGTACAATTCCGCTATACTAATTGTAATTGAGTAGCATCATTAACGATATGATGCTAAGCAGGGCAAAAATAAAATAGAATAAAAAATCACGATGTTGATTAATTTTATATGAGCATAAATTGTGTTATAATCCTCATTGCTTTTGAATTAAAAAGTAAAAAGTAATGATAAGTGATAAGTGATATGCAGAAACGAGTAGATTAAATGTATCTTGATTATAACATGATGAAATTAACCTATAATAAGCATAGGCGAGTGATTATGTAGAAGCGCCAAGTTAAGTTAAGTAGGTAACATAAAATAATAGCACATGAGCTTCATGCAATACATGAAGGGGGATAAAAAGAAAAGAATTAGTCAACACTGTACTGCACTCAGTACGTATTCATGATTTGACATCAACTCTAAACTATTCTTCATATTGGTTACACGCGGCTCGGATGGTATATTTGTACTTTGTTTCTTTTTCTTTTTCTTTTTCTTTTTTCTATTTTTCATTTTTTACTATTTTAATTTTACATTTTTTTTAAGAACACATAAAATTTCATTAACATATATAAGAGGAACAACATCAGTTCAAGCTTACATATTACATGAACAACCTAAGGAAACTCAAGAAAACAAACCATTACCGCGTGCAACTATACAACTATTATCAGCAAACACAGATTATACAAACCATTACCTATTTACCTCCTACAGACCAAACACACAAAAAACATAAAGAATAATTCAAGAAGACTGTAATGTTGATAAACAGTTATTCCAGCTCTTGTAGCATAATTACTAAACTTCAAGCCATACTCAATTCAAGTTTTTTTTTATCCGCTTATCCCATAGAAAGATGGTGGAGATTCTGACCTATATTACAAATATCATATAATATCAAAATATTCTTCGGGATGATATCAACATCACCTGCATGATCAGATTAGTAACATTACTAAAAAAATATTCACATGCATGATATGAGTAGATTTAATCATTGTAACGCTAGAAGTAGATTTGACAATATAGTTAGTTAACTGTTGGGTCAAACCATATTAATTGGAATCAAATGGGTTGGTTAAGCATTTTTATTTATTCAGGTTGGTTAAAGTTTGGACCCATATTTTTTAAAACAAATATAGCTCTGAACCGGTTAACCATTTTTCAACCCATATTTCATTCTGATCTAAATCGAAAAGTTCTTATCTCAAATAACGAGTTTGTTGCCATTTTTTGTTTTTTTTTGACTTTTTATTAACGAGGATTACGGCCATTAGGCGGACGACAGACGGCTAATTATATTAAGACAATGCTACACTTTTGTCATTAAGTGTAGATTACCCTTGTCTAACTTTTTTAGTTATGTATTTTAAATATAATACAGTAAATATTACGAATATTTACTGTATTAAGTAAATAAGTACGGGCCGACCCTTTTATAATTCTTACTAGTCTCATTTATCGATAAGTTTCGCAATTGTAATTCGGCGTTAATTTATCGTAATACATAACATGACTCAAAAAAAAATTACGAAAAATGATATATATATCGACAAATATTTGACGAAGTTAGATTGTGACTAATGTGAAAATATATACGATAAGATATAATAAATTAAAGTAAAATCCTTCTTAATTCATACATATCTTGTTGGGTGTGGGTCCTCACCCATGAGATAGAATCCAAGATAGAAAAGAATTGATTTTATTTGTGAGCAAGTAAGTGGGTTTACTTGATATTAATCCAATTAGAAATTGGGTTAATAGAAACAATATTGGAATTGGAGATTCCATGAAAGGAATCCAAGTTGAAAAAAGATTTACTTATTAGATTGGTTGGTGACTAAGATAAGGAGATGTGATCCCTAATTTGATTAGGAGAATAAATTGTTTATAATCCATAATAGGAATGGATTAGGAAGAGTACTATAAATAAGGCTGTGAGGGAGTCTTATTGAATATATGAGATAGAGAAGATTGGTAGTAAGAAGATACCAAAAGAATAAATTGAGAGAATTACTGTTTGTTGTTCGTGGGTATCCGCCATCATCTCCGTTCAATTGAAAGCTTGAAGACTTTATTGCTTGTGGTGTTTTTGGTGGTGAAGTTAATTAGGTTTCTCAACTTAATTAAAGGTAAATTTGTATTATCTCAATTTATTGTGTAACCTCAAGTTTTAAGGCATAAAACTTGAGAGGATTATTGTAAGCCCATTATTAGTGATATAGTGGAGATTCAGAGTTTGACCCGTGGTTTATACCTCTTAATTTTAGAGGGTTTTCACGTAAATTTGGTGTCTTGCTTGTGGATGGTTATTTGTTATTTTTGTTCTCATAATTGGTTTTGTTGATTTCATATTTAATTGCACAAAGACGGAAAAGTAATTCGTGGAATATAGATTATTTTTGGCGTACTTTTCCCAACATATCTTATGTACGTTACAATTATAATTCGGTTAAAATTTTGTATAATATATAATGAGACTCTAAAATTTCATTTCAACCATTGTTTGGTAGTACTAGATACTATTACTGCCAGCTCTCTCCATCCCTGTTATAGACAATGGAGTACTACTATATTTAGTATTATACAGTTATTTATTTAATTCTAAAAAGTCATATATTATGGCTATTATACTACTTCTATTTCATTTCATAATAATAATCATTTTAATGTCATTCACATAAATTAAGAAAGTCATTTAATACTATTATAAATATGTGACGGCAATATCACAATCATGTTGTAAATTTTAATATGTCTATGAAAGGAGTTGGCTTAGCCCTTTGGAATTGACTTTGGAAAAATATATGTTTTGTAATGTTAAATTTTAATATGTCTTTCTAATTAATTAAATTTTAATATGGTCTATAGAATTATATGATTGATTTCTACTTATCTTGTATGTTCAATAAATTAATATGTTCTTATTTTGGGTGATTAATGTTTGTCAGTATATATCGGTTTATGTAAATTCTAATATTATAGTTACAAAAAAATTATACTATGGTATATTTTGAATGTGATCCAACCTTTCTATTAAAGAGTTAATAATAATTTTGAAAAATTATTTAAATATGGAAGGGTATTAATAATTTTAATTTAAAATTTTATTAGTATAGTTTTTAGCATTTTATTATTTATATTAATAATTTTTATATCATATTATTACTTAATTAATTTAATTGTGACGATTATAATTTTATTTTTCAAAAGTTCTGTTTAAAAGTCAAAATATCTTAAAATGGTTAATATGGTTTTGAACCATAACCATATAGTTCCAACCCATACAACCCATATTAAAAATGGTTAATATGATTTTAGTTATTAAATGGAACCATAACCATATTTTGAAAATCAAAACCAATCTATAACCATATTTTGCCAGGCCTAGCTAGAAGCAATGCCAAAAGAAGCACGCCAAGAGTCTCATGAGTAATAGCTGAAAAACATACGGACTCGACAAGATTATGATTCATATCCCGAATAACAACTCCCATGTACACCAAATTAACCTTCGGTACTCTCTAATACACAGAACACTCGAAACCTTAATTCTCCACTACCGACTCACATGTACAATCACAATCTAAACAGGAATCAAAAATTAAGACCCGATTAATTTGGGATCCAAAAAGTGAATCACTAGTTCTTAGAAGATAATGTGTACACACTGTATTTAGGGTTTGTGAACCCTAACTAGGGTTTGTCGTAAAAGTTGATCCTTTGTTATTCCATGTGGGCAAGGAAATCGTACCTTGCTAGGGTTAGGGTTTCATATTGACTGAGAAGGAGAGAAATCCATGAAGAATACAGAACTGATTGATGAATTAAAGAGGGGAAAAAAACAAGTGAGCGATTACTCCAACCACACGTGGCAGAACTCTTAGAATTCGAGAACCTTGTTAGGATAGCATAGATTCAGAGAGCCTTCTTGATTGCTTCGTGTTGAGAGAGAATCTCCAAGTCTCCTAGTCCTCCAAAAGGTCCAAGAGTCCAAAGTAAGGTCTCATTCCCAATGGAGTGGAATGGTGTATTTATAGGATTTTCTAGAGAGTGGTCATGTGCTATGTGATGCCCCCAAAATAGGTATACATCACCCATTCTGAGTCGCCAAATATATGGTACAAAAAATAACTACAACTTCATTATTACAATTGTCGTGCAAAATACGACAACACATATATTGTGAGTTTAAATACAAATATTGTCTTATAGACAATATACACACTAAAATAAGTCCTCATTACAATTATTATAACATTATTTTGCAAAATAGTGAGGACTGCTAAAACAACTGTTTGGACCAATCACTCCACGCCCAGACTAGTTCCCGCTATATTCTCGCATCCTGAGAAGAAAAATGGAACAAAAAGGAAAAGGGTGAGCTCAACTAGCCCAGTAAAGAATATTATGACTAAGATAATGTAGAACAAATTATCGTTAGCCTTCAATAAATAAGATAAAATATAATGGACAACTAGTTTTAGATCAATATTCGCAGCGGAAATAACAATTCATTAGAAGAGTTAATTAGAGAATGAAATCTACTATCATCTATGAATTTAAAAGTCTATCATCAATATTTTATCCCTGTAACATTAATCAATATACATCTTGAATCAAATATTCATCTTTTCACTACGGGCCAAAGATATTCATTTGTATCACCAGTTCGTCATGTTAATCTCAATACCTGCTCATCTTTACACTACGGGCCAAAGATTTTCATCAGGTAATTAATAAGTAGGTTTTATACCTACTTATTCGGTATCTATTACTTGAATTAGTTGCTTAAACATATGTTTAATAGTTACTTTTCATGCATTGTGTGTTCATTTCATACATGTTATGTTATTTTGTAGGCTATGACACAACATTGACATGAGGAAGCAAGGAAAAGCAATTCAAACATCTTTTGGACAAAAATATGCAAGCAAATGCAAGAAGGAAAGATTGATGGGCTTTTAACACCAAGTTGGATGCATGTTCTTGGCTTATAACTTGGATTATATTATAGATCTACTTCTTAGCTTTTCAGAACATCTTAAATCATCCCAATTGGAGTTCGGATGCGAGAGTTATGGACTTTTTATCAACAAAGATCAAAGTTAAGAGTTGTCATGTTTGCCATTTACATAGCATCTACTTCAAGCTCGATTTCTGCCTTGATCCGGACAGAATTTGTCAATCCTCAAAGAATGAAAGTTGTATATCTCGTCGACATCTTCGATTTGATAGGTGGCAGGCCGAATCAAAGGTTATGCCTGTTTTACCAAAGGATGTTGCAGCAGAAAATAGAGTAGCAGCAGTAGCGCTTATAAGCGATCTTGAGGGGCACCAGCCACCAAAATCTCTCACATCTGATGATGGCGGTAGCGCCAAAATGGCCTAGAATGTAAGTGAAGGCCGATCGGTGGGAGAAGAGTTAAATTGGGTTATTTGATGTCCAAATTGAGCTAGAATAGGATTCTTAGTTGCCTAACTTGCTAAGATATCCAGTAGAACTATAAATACTTGATTCTAACTTGGATTGGGAGGCGAGTTTTGAAGGATTCCATTAGATTAGGTTAGAGTAGATTAGGAACAAACCCCTAGTTCTTATGAGAGTTGGAGATTGAAGCAACTTGGAGACCATTGATGATCAAGAGGAGGAGCTTGAGGAAGATGAAGATTTGGTGACAACAGATTTATTCTTTACTCTACTCTTATTTTTATCTTTTAATGTGTATTCAAGTGTGGATTCTTAGTTTTACTTCAATGAACTAATTCTTTGTTTAAGATTACATGTGAGACACCAGATTTTATGAATACATATTTAATTTTCTCAAAATAACTTTTTTAATATTATGGTGTAGATTTGATATAATGTTATAGTTGTGGGTAGTATTTATAAATTTTGAAAAGTATGTAAGTTGTTGTATAATATTCGATTAATTCTGGGAATATTATTTTTTGTCGGGGAATATCCGACGACAGTACAATCATTTGTGGACCCTATACAACGGAATTATTATCGGATGAAGAAAATGACAAAATATTTTTATGAGAATAACGGCGGAAGTTTTACCGTTAAAACTGTTGAACTACTCGGTAGTAAAAGTACAGTAATACGCGTGGTTGGATAGTAGCACACGGTATTGATTATTGATGTTTACGTGATAAGTCACTCAGTTTTGTTTTATTGGTATTATTAATGTAATAAAACAGAAAAACTTTTTATATAAAACAGAATACTTTTATAAAGTTATTCTATAAATAGAATATATTATATTCTATTATGCATAGTGTTTGCATAGTGTTTTGTATAGTAAAATCTTTTTATATAAAACAGAATACTTTTATAAAGTTATTCTATAAATAGAATATATTATATTTTATTATGCATAGTGTTTGCATAGTGCTTGCATAGTGTTTGCATAGTTAAATCTTTTATAAAGTTATTCATTTTATTAGATTATAAATAGAATATATTATATTTTATTTAAAAGATTTTGCTTTAAATATGGACCGTCTGATTAAAGTAAATCAATCTGGACCGTTCATGAGTTAGTTACTATGCAGTCCATTTTTCTATAAATAGAAGCTCATTCATTCATTATTTCTTACGAATTCACTAAAACTCTAGAGAGATAAACTATAGAGAGAAAGAAGAAAAGTATTTTGCTACTTCACTACTCATATATCCAGTACTCTTCTTCTTAAGGTAGGGGATATTATTTGTTGTACTCGTAGGGAGTATTATTTCTTTTGTATTCATGAAGAGAACTTCTGTTTTTCCATTCTTTATTATTCTGTTGGAATAACCTATATACGGGGGATACCCTATACTTGGTGAAATTCTTCTGTTATTCCATTCTTATTATCCTGTTGGAATAACCTGTTTATGCGAAGTACCGCATACATGGTGAAATTCTTCTAATATTTCATTCTTTATTATTCTCGCCTAGGAATATATCCGTAATGCGTGCGCTTATGGGCACTGGTTCCATTATTTATTATTTCGTCGAAATATATCCGCTCAATGCTTTCTTGGGACTGGTTCCATTATTTATTATTTTGTCGGAATAACCTGTCTGTGCGGTTTATCGCATGCATGGTGAATTCTTCTGTTATTCCATTCTTTATTATTCTGTTGGAATAACCTGTCTATGTGGATTGCCACATGCATGGTGAATGATCCTTCGTATTCATTCCTTATTAAATTATGGAAATGATCTGTCTATGTGGATTACCGCATGGCGGGCGAAAATCCATTTGTAGTTTCATATATTCTATTATACTCAGTTGGTTAAAGTTTTGACTTCTATACTCCAGGAAATTAGTGGAATATCCTTGATATTTGTGCTTCATCCAATATCTATTCATGGAAATATTCTTCTGAGCATTCTTAAATTTTACTCTACAAAGAAGTATCATGTTGACAATTTGGACATTATTGGTTCCTGGATAAATTATTTCTTGAACTTGTTTTACTGAATTATTATGTCATTGTCATCATCCTTATGTTTATATTATATTGAAAGTCATCTGTGGCCTGTAGTGCATAGATGGACTTGGTATGATTATGACCAGGGATTATTAAATATAATCATGACCGTAATGTTATAAATGATGTGGTAATAGTCATATTTGGCCCGTAGTGCATAGATGGACTTGGTGTGATATTGACCAGGGATTATTCAGTATAATCATGATCGTAATGTGATGAATGATGTGGCAAAAATCCTCATTGGCCGTAGTGCATTGATGGACAGTTTTTGGTATGATTATGGCTATGGATTCTCTTCGGCCAAGGGTGCAAAGATGAATTGTTTTATCACATGATCAGGACCGTTGATGAAAACAAAATTATCTTTGGCCCGTAGTGCATGGATAATTCGTGGTCGTGATACTAAAGAATATCCTGGCCAGTAAAGAATGTGAGGTGATTCGATGATGTGGATTATTTATTGTTGAGTCTCGGCCGATAAAAGTGATGAAAAACCTTTTAAATCATAGAAGATAGTAGATTTTATTCTCTACTTGACTCTTCGAATGGATTGCTTGTTCCGCTGCAGTAAGTTGCTAGTTATTATATTTTATCAGTTTCACAATGTTGAAGTATAATGATAATTTATTCTGCATTATCTTAGTCATAATATTTCTTACTAGGCTAGTTGAGCTCACCCTTTCTTTTACTGTTCTCTTCAGGAAATGAGAACGTAGTTGGGACTAGTCGGGGAACACAGTGATGGTCCTAGATGTTTGCATTAGTAGTCATCACTATTATGTGAAATAGTGTGATAATAATTATAATGAGGATCGTAACCTGGCTTTGATACCAACTTGTCCAGGATCATATAGAGATTTTTATATGAATATAAAGATTAACAAAGCGGAATATTATTGAATAACATACAAACTTACATAGAGTTGGAAGCTTGAGAACTTGAACTTGATAATTCATACTAGAAAACTTAAGAAATAAACTGAGTACAAATTTTTCGGATGCCTTCACAGAAGGGCAGACCTATCCTCTTATAGGAACGAGGAGAAACAAAATGATTACAAAAAACAAATAACTTTTAAAAAGAATCTACTTTTACAAAAGCAAAAGCAAAAGCAAGAAAAACATTCCATAACACTGCTGACGCGTGTCCTAGATAAGATGGAGTCGAGAGGACAGCAGGCCTAAAAAGATGATCAGAATGGACCACAAAAGATAAGATGAGAATCTTATCACCAAAAGCCTGAATTATTAAAGCAAACGACAAACCCAACATAATACTTTAAGCATTAGCATGCCTCCATTATTTAGGCTGAGAGCACAGGCCACCAAATGGGTCATATTTCTCATCATCACTGTCTAGCATAGTGACCGTGTCATCATGATTCTTGAGAAAATCAAGGATATCATTTTTTGGAATTCCTTTGAGGATGGATTTTAACTTCTGCTGAGAGACATCATATTTGCCCATATCACCATCGACAACATGAGGAGGAATATTTTCAAATTTGTCCTCATCAAATTTGGACCACCATTTAATGGCGGTTAATATTCGCAGTCGATGAACCCCTGTTCTCGCATCTTTGAGTAATAGTATATGACCATTTAAAAATCCAAGGAATTTCATTGGCACAACAGAAAGATAATAAGGCTTGATTCTCATGAAGGCCATTTGAGGTTTGAAAATATCTATCAAACATATCTTCAACCTTAGGGGGAAAAAACTATGGGACTGGTCCCCAGTAATAGAACCAAGACTGAAACCATGCATGAAAATCCAGAACATTGATGGTTTTGGGAAACTTAGGGTGAAGAAACCAGCTTTGGGTATAGTGCTCATTTTGATAATATAAAAACTTTTCCCATGCTAGGGTGTAATCAAAATAATTAAAGTATTTAGGAACCATAGATTTTGTTTCAAAATATTTATGAGTCCTTAGGTCACCCACCCAGTCACAAGGACGTAAGACTTTTAAGATCTTAACTGTTGAGAACGCCAGATTATAACGATCTCTAGGTTTATGAGAAACTTTAATTGAGCCTATTTCAACCAGAATTTTTTTAAAAAACTCTCTAGTTTTAGGGAGAAAAACTGGTAGATCATGAGAGTAAGATAGATAGAGATCAGCTACTTGTTCTGGAGATCTGACTGCATCCACATCTTCAATATCAACTACTTCTCTGATCATGGTGTCTAGATAGTTTGAATCAATCTGAACTTTAAGCTCAGGAGTCTTGCCTTTGTTGCCCTGCTTTTGAGATCCTGAAGATTGTCCTTTGAGGAAGTCATTAGAGGGTCTCTCCATTGCTGGTTTGGCTGAGCGTCTAGGAGACCTATCAAGATTTAACACACAAATATTAGGAGTATCCTGCAAAAAACTCTCGGTCGTTAAGAAGTCGGCAAAGAGTTAGAGTCTCCTTTAATAAACTCTATGTCAAAATCAAAGGTCGATAGCAAGGCTTGCCACCGAGCAAAAAATCATTTAGAAGCAACGTTTTTAACGCCCTTCTAAGACTTCTTTGGGTGATTACAATCAACTCTAAGAAGGAATCTACGGTTTAAGAGATCTCCTTGGAATTTATCAATACACAGAACTATGGAACAAATTTCCTTTTTTATAGTGGAATAGTTTTTCTGTGCATCATTCCATTTTCCAGAAACAAAACAAACTAAAACTTCGTTTGAGTTTATAATTTGTTTTAAAATGCCCCCATATCCTTTGTCTGAAGCATCAGTTACGACAATCTTTGGAGCATCAGGATTAGAGAAATGTAGACATGGTAAGGATTTCACATGAGCCTATGTCATTTGTTTTAGAATGCCCCCATATCCTATGTCATTTGTTTTAGAAGAACTACTATTCTCCACAAATATATTCTCTACTATTTGAATGGAATCTTGATGGTCTTACCGACTATCAAATAGTAGTTCTTCTAAAATAAATGAGGATGTTTGCCCAAGCAGCTAGGATCAAAATGAACTCTGAAAAAAGGATTGCTCAAGCTTTAGCATCTGGTTTCGTAGGTCAACTTGGACTTTGGTGGGATAACCTCCTAACAAGCGAAACAAAGGAGAACATCTTTAATTTTCAAGTTTAAAAGGGCGTTGATGCTATGAACGAGCCCATTTTTGTAGAGGATGCAGTTAATACTTTGTTGTATACCATCATGCGCCATTTTGTGGGAAACAATCAGCTGGTAATATCAAGAACGTATGAGCAATTAAGCAACTTAAAGTGCAAATCGTTCTCTGAATTCAAGTACTATCGTGACACATTTTCTCTAAGGTGTTTAATGTAATGTATTGCAATAGCGACTATTGGAAAGAAAAGTTCATTGAAGGTTTACCTGTTTTGTTCTCTCAAAGAGTTAAAACAAGGTTAAAAAATAAAAATGATGGAGTAATTCCCTGGGATGAATATACCTATGGAGAATTAGCTTCGAAGTCATTCTTTGAAAGGTCTTCTCATGCAATATTTTGAAGATCCGAAGCAAATTTCGTAAGAGAGAGCTAGAGGAAAGCGAACCCTAGGAGATTTTTGTGAGCAATATGGCCTTCTTTGAAATCCCTAAGGATAAGCGTAAGAGAAGAACCGAAAAGAATCTTATGGTTATAAAGATAACAAGAGATCTAAAAAGAGTTATCATCATAAAAGGTCTAAACATCAGGCCAAATAAGATCAACCTAAAAGGAGAAAGTCATCTAAAAGAAAGGTGATCAGTTCAAAACCTCCAACATGCTATAAATGTGGCAAGTTAGGTCACAAAAGCCCTGAGTGTACTACTAAGAAGAAAATTAACCAACTGGTTAAGGATGAGGGGCTGAAAAGGCAACTTTTAACCGTTTTTATTGACTTTGATGAGGAAGAATTCTCTTCATCCGGTTCGAGTCCTAGAAGTAGTTGTTCTAACTCGAATGATTCTCATTCCATTGAAGAAGAGATATCATGTGATGAGTTAAATGACTGTCACTGCAATGAAGGAGAAGCCTGCTTGTGTGCCTTAAATGGACTCTCTATTAATGTTCTATCTAAAGAAGATAGTTTTATCCTTGATATTATTGATCAATTGGAAGACTCTGGTCAAAAGAGACAAATGATTGAGAAATATATTATGCTTGCTAAAAGCAAGAAAAAATCTTCTGATGAGGATAATGAAAGGTTTGATCCAGGTCAATATTCATTACAAAAGATCTTTGATAAGGTGAACGACCGGCATAAGGAGCCAACTCTTAAAGAGTTACAAGGAATGATCATTAATCTGCAAGCTAAAGTAAGGATTTAGAGAAGTTGATATTGCGAATTTAAAAAGAGAAATCAAGCAGATTAAAAGGAAACCACCGGCTTAAAGGCAGAGATGATAAAGGCAAAGGCAAAATGGATGAATCAAATTCACCTATTATTGATGATGATGGTAATGATTTTGAGGATGAAGTCCTTAACTTTGCCACTCAAGATAGACGAATCATTCCAGGAGAATCTAGTTCAAAAGGATTAAAGATCAACCTGATTGATAGAATTATCACTCAAAAGTGGAATGTAAAAATTACTATCCTTATTGAAGATGAGTTCTCAGTCACTATTGAAGCCTTGATTGATTCGGGAGCAGACTTAAATTGTCTGGCTGAAGGTCTAGTTCCTTCCAAATATTATTCAAAAGCAAATTTCAAATGTCGAAGTAATCATGGCGATGGGAGCCAATTGCATATTGATTACAAATTATCAGACGCCATGGTATGCAATAATGGGGTTTGTTTTGAAACTCCATTTCTCTTAGTCAAGAATATGGCTCAGGCAGCTATTTTGGATACACCTTTTATTAGTTTGCTTTTTCCCATTTCTATTGACCATAAGGGAATAAGCACTAATAAGGAGGGGTTAGAGGTCAGATTTGATTTTATTTCAGAACCTCGCTATCAAGGTGTCAATCATTTGCTTAAACGAAAAGAAGATTTTCTTTTCTTTCTCAAACAAGAGTTAGAAATAAAGAAGATTGAAGAACATCTTAAAGATGATAAGTTTAAGCTCAAAGTTAAAGCTTACCAAGAGGATTTATGTAAAGAAATATGTTCTACAGATCCTACTATTTTCCGGAATAGAAAAAAATATGTCATCTCTTTGCCATACATAGAAGGATTCAATGAGAAGTCTATTCCTACAAAAGCAAGACCAATTCAAATGAATGAAAGGTTTTTTAAGCTTTGCCAAGAAGAGATCAATGATCTCTTAAAAAAGGGATTAATAAGGAAAAGTTACTCACCATGGTCATGTTCTGCATTCTACGTAGAAAATGCTGCAGAAATAGAAAGGGGAGTTCCAAGGCTGGTGATTAACTATAAACCTCTAAATAAAGTTTTGAGATGGATTAGATATCCAATTCCAAACAAGAGGGATCTGCTAAATCGGTTGCTTAAAGCAAATATATTTTCCAAATTCGATATGAAGAGTAGATACTGTCAAATCCAGATTAAAGAAGAAGATAAGTATAAAACAGCGTTTACAGTGCCATTTGGGCATTACGAATGGAATGTTCTGGGTTTTGGTCTTAAAAATGCGCCATCTGAGTTTTAGAACATTATGAACGAAATCTTTAATCCATTTATGGATTTTATGATTGTTTATATTGATGATGTCTTAGTCTTCTCAAAAGACATTGATCAACATTGGAAACATTTAAACGTTTTTTCAAAAAGTCGTTAAAAGAGAAGGTCTTGTGGTTTCAAATTTAGTAAAATGTTGTTGTTCCAAACGAAGATAAGGTTTCGGGATTTGAAATTTCTCAAGGTAAATATTTCCCAATGATGAGCCATCAGATTTGCGATAATAATTTCGAGAAAAATCTTGGATCAAAAACACTCCAGTAGATTTATGGGAAGTGTTAATTATGTTAGAGATTTTTATAAAGATCCGGCGATTGATGTCGCTCCTCTTTACAAAAGGTTAAATAAGAAGCCTACACCTTGGGCGATGAAGAATGTACTCAAGCCATTAAAAGGATTAAGGCTATGTGTGAAATCCTTACCATGTCTACATTTCTCTAATCTCGATGCTCCAAAGATTGTCTAAACCGATGCTTCGCATAAAGGATATTGGGGCATTCTAAAACAAATTATAAACTCAAACGAAGTTTTAGTTTGTTTTGTTTCGAAAATGGAATGATGCATGTAAAAACTATTCCACTATAAAAAGGAAATTTGTTCCATAGTTCGTATTGATAAATTCCAAGGAGATCTCTTAAACCGAGATTCCTTCTTAGAGTTGATTGTAAATCGCACAAAGAAGTCTTAGAAGGACGTTAAAAATGTTGCTTCTAAACAGATTTTTGCTCGGTGGCAAGCCTTGCTATCAGCCTTTGATTTTGACATAGAGTTTATTAAAGGAGACTCTAACTCTTTGCCAGACTTCTTAACCAGAGAGTTTTTGCAGGATACTCCTAATATTTGTGTGTTAAATCTTGACAGGTCTCCTAGACGACGCCAAACCAAACCAAAGAATGGAGAGACCTCTAATGACTTCCTCAAAGGACAATCTTCGTGGATCTCAAAAGGTGGCAACAAAGGCAAGACTCTCGAGCTTAAAGTTCAGATTGATTCAAACTACCGGACACCATGATCGAGAAGTAGTTGATATTGAAGATGTGGATGCAATCGAGATCTCCGTAACAAGTAGCCGATCTCTATCTATCTTACTCTCATGATCTACCAAATTTTTCTCCCTAAAACTAGAGAGTTTTTGAAAAATTTCGTGAAACAGCTCAATTAAAGTCTCTCATAAACCTAGAGATCGTTATAATCGCTGCGTTCTCAGCGGTTAAGATCTTAAAGGTCTTACGTCCTTGTGACTGGGTGGGTGACCTAAGGACTCATAAATATTCTGAAAAAAATCTATGGTTCCTAAATACTTTAATTATTTTGATTACACCCTAGCATGGGAAAAGTTTTTATATTATCAAAATGAGCACTATACCCATAGCTGGTTTCTTCACCCTAAGTTTCCCAAAACCATCAATGTTCTGGATTTTCCTGCATGGTTTCAGTCTTGGATCTATTACTGGGGACTAGTCCCACAGTTTTTTCCCCCTAAGGTTGAAGATATGTTTGATAGATATTTTCAAACCTCAAATGGCCTTTATGAGAATCAATCCTTATTATCTTTCTGTTTTGCCAATGAAATTCCTTGGATTTTTAAATGGTCATATACTATTACTCAGATGCAGAACAGGGGTTCATCTGGCTTTGCAGTATAACCCGCCATTAAATGGTGGTCCAAATTTGACGAGGACAAAATTGAAAATATTCCTCCTCATGTTGTCGATGGTGATATGGGCAAATATGATGCCTCTCAGCAGAAGTTAAAATCCATCCTCAAAGGAATTCCAAAAAAATGAAATCTTTGATTTTCTCAGGAATCATGATGACACGGTCACTATGCTAGATAAAGGATGATGAGAAATATGACCCATTTGGTGGCCCCGCTCTCGGCCCCTAAATAATGGAGGCATGCTAATGCTTAAAGCATTTTGTTGGGTTTGTCGTTTGCCTTAATAATTCAGGCTTTTGGTGATAAGATTCTCATCTTATCTTTTGTGGTCCATTCTGATCATCTTTTTAGGCCTGCTGTCCTCTCGACTCCATCTTATCTAGGACACGCGTCAGCAGTGTTATGGAATGCTTTTCTTGCTTTTTCTTTTGCTTTTGTAAAAGTAGATTACTTTTAAAAGTTGTTTGTTTTTTGTAATCATTTTGTTTTTCCTCGTTCCTATAAGAGGATAGGTCTGCCCTTCTGTGAAGGCATCTAAAAAATTTGTACTCAGTTTATTTCTTAAGTTTTCTAGTGTGGATTATCAAGTTTGAAGTTCTCAAACTTCCAACTCTATGTAAGTTTGTATGTTATTCAATAATATTCCGCTTTTGTTAATCTTTATATTCATATAAAAATCTCTATATGATCCTGGACAAGTTGGTATCAGAGTCATTACATTCGCCAATAAATTTCCAGACAAAATCTTGGATCAAAAACAGCTCCAGAGATCCTGGACAAGTTGGTATCTAACAAGTTGCTATATTTTATCAGTTTAACACTGTTGAAGGCTAATGATAATTTATTCTACATTATCTTGGTCATAATATTTCTTACTGGGCTAGTTGAGCTCACCGTTTCTTTTACTGTTCTCTTCAGGAAATGAGAACGTTACTGGGACTAGTCGGGGAACACAGTGATGGTCCTAGATGTTTGCATTAGTAGTCCTCACTATTCTGTAAAATAGTGTGATAATAATTGTAATGAGGACTCCTTTTGAGTTTTTATACTCTCTAGTAGACAATATTTGTATTCAAACTCACTGTTTATGTTTTGTCGTATTGTACACGATAGTTGTATTATTAAGTTGTATTTGAATTCCGTACCATGTATCTGGTGACTCAAGATGGGTGATGTATACCTAATTTTGGGGGCGTCACAGTTGGTATCAAAGCTTAGGGATATGATCCCTGGTTGAGATGTGAGACAAAAACTAGGAGGGGAGAGATGGGGAATTCCTTCGCTAGTATGACCTACCTAAGTTTATTTGGTATTTAATTGGTCGGTTAGAGTATAGGGATAATATGTGATATATTAATTAACCCTTGTTTTATGACAGTGTTTGAAAATGGCATCTAAAAATGTTGAGATAAGCAATGAAGCACATGAGACCGTTGAGTTAGTTCAACCAAAAAAAAAAGTAACGACCAACAACACGATAATAATCATACCGGTGGCAACGGCCATCGGAACAATGATGACCATCGTGGGGGAAATTATCATGCCAAGAATGGTAACCACTTCGGTGGTAATCATGGCCAATATAATAGAAATGGAAATTTCAAGAAGAGAAGGTCATTTAGCTCGATTTTGTCGTATAGTGAAGTCAAGTCCAGCTGGAATGGTGGCACCAAAGGCGGATACGGACAAAACAAAGTCGCGGTTTCAGGGAGAGCGTTTTTTATGACTTCTCAAAAAAGCGAGTAACCCGAACGAAGTTAGCACGGGTTAGTTAATTATAAATTTTTGAGAAGTCTATACCTTATTAGATACCGATTCTACCCATTTTTTTTATCTCTCTTGTTTGCGCTCAACGTTTAAATTTAACCCCAGAGAAGTTAGACTTTGACTTATTGGTTGAAACTTCGTTCGTAGAAGCCTTCGTTACCTCGACTGTTTATAAATCTTGTTGATTCAAATCGACACTTTCACGTTACCTGTCAATCTTATCTCTTTGAAAATACTTGCCTTTGGTGTGATTTTAGGAATCGATTGGTTAACTACTCATCATGCTTTTCGTAAGGTTGTTAGCTTTCATATTCCTAACCAACCTGTTATGTGAATTCAAGCAACCAAACCACTAAAGTCAATTATTGTCATATCAAGCCATAAGTAAAGAGCCCTGGTCCTTTCGTTGTTGACTTTATTATGTGGAATTCTTCGAAGCCAGACTTTCTGTAGGCGATGTCGTGAATGACGATGGCAAGTTGATAGGTATCAATGTGACGTACTATCCAAGTCTTGGATGAGGGTCACAGTTTTGAATGATATTTATATTGTTAATAAATTTCCTGACGTATTCTTGAAGACTTCTTAGCCTACCCCTAGAGAGTGAAATCGAATTTTGTATTGACCCCAGTATAAAACCCATTTCTTAAACCCTCAAATATTTCTTCAACTAAAGCGAACGTAACATGTGCCAAAGACGTTGGCTCGAGCTGTTGAAGATTACGATCGTACCATGCAATATCATCGTGGAAGTGCGAACGTGGTAGCTGACGCGTTGAGTAGAAGATCGTATGCGGTTACAAGTGCGAATATACGAACCCACGTGAAGATAACTAATATACGAGTAGAATCGACTTTAATAGATAAAGTTAAAGTCGTTCAAGCTACACACCCGGAGCTGATGAATGTGAAGAAGAAGATTCAAGAGGGCGTTATTCTAGAAGTAAGAATTGACGAAGAGAGAAAATCTCAACCCCTCGATTTAATCGGCCCATTTGAAATTCTCGATCGAGTAGGAACGGTGGCCTATAGACTCGTTTTACCGCAAAGTATGTCGCGTGTTCTTAACGTTTTTTTTCACGTATCGATGTTACGTAAATATGTGGACGGCCCGAACCACATTATTGAATTAAAACTAGACGAGATAGCAGAAGATTTAACGTATGAGGAGCTACGTGTTAAAATCTTGGATAAGAAGGATCGTATTCAACACTCAAAGGTTATACCTCAAGAGTTAGAATTTGAAGTGAAGTCAAGGTATCCTCACCTATTTGGCATACCAGGTACGTACGTAAATTTCGAGGGTGAAATTTTATGAGGAGGGGAGATTGTGAGACACCAGATTTTATGAATAAATATTTAGTTTTCTCGAAATAATTTTTTTAATATTATGGTGTGGATTTGATATAATGTTATAGTTGTGGGTAGTATTTATAAATTTTGAAAAGTATGCAAGTTGTTGTATAATATTCGATTGGTCGGGAAATATTTTTTTGTTTGGGAATATCCCGCGATTTACCAGCATACAATCATTAGTGGACCCCGCAACGAAATTATTATCGGATGGAGAAAACGACAAAAATATTTTTTTGAGAATAACTGGAAGTTTTACCGTTAAAATGTTGAACTACTCAAGAGTAAAAGTACAAAGAATATGCTGTGGTTGGATAAGTAGTAATACGCGATATTGATTATTGATGTTTACGTGATAAGTCACCGCTTTTGTTTTATTGGTATTATTAATGTAATAAAATGTAATACTTTTACAAAGTTATTCTATAAATAGAATATATTATATTCTATTACGCATAGAGTGTCTCGCATAGTGTTTTTTTGACAAGAAAATCTTTTTATATAAAAAATGTAATACTTTTATAAAGTTATTCTATAAATAGAATATATTATATTTTATTATGCATAGTGTTTTGTATAGTGCTCTGCATAGTGTTTTGCATAGTAAAATCTTTTATAAAGTTATTTATTTTATTAGATTATAAATAGAATATATTATATTTTATATAAAAGATTTTGCTTTAAATATGGACCGTCCGATTAAAGTAAATCAACTGGACCGTTTCATGAGTTAGTTATTATGCGATCCATTTTTCTATAAATAGAAACTCATTCATTCATTATTTTTACTTAATTCAATTTGAAACTCTAGAGAGATAAACTATAGAGAGAAAGAAGAAAAGTATTCTGCTACTTCACTACTCATATATCCAGTACTCTTCTTCTTAAGGTAGAGGATATTATTTGTTGTACTCGTAGGGAGTATTATTTCTTTTGTATTCATGAAGAGAACTTCTATTATTCTATTCTTTATTATTCTGTTGGAATAACCTGTATACGCCGGATACCCTATAGTTGGTGAAATTCTTCTGTTATTCCATTCTTATTATTCTGTTGGAATAACCTATTTATGCGAAGTACCACATACATGGTGAAATTCTTCTAATATTTCGTTCTTTATTATTCTCAGGAATATCCCGTCTGTATGCGCGTTTTACGCTGGGACTGCTTCCATTATTTATTATTACGTGGAATATCCCGCGTATGCGTACTTTACTGGGACCGGTTCCATTATTTATTATTCTGTCGGAATAACATGTCTATGCGGTTTATCGCATGCATGGTGAATTCTTCTGTTTTTCCATTCTTTATTATTCTGTTGGAATAACCTATCTATGTGGATTGCCACATGCATGGTGAATGATCCTTCATATTCATTCCTTATTAAATTGTGGAAATGATCTGTCTACGTGGATTACAGCATGGCGGGCGAAAATCCATTTGCAGTTTCATATATTCTATTATACTCAGTTGGTTAAAGTTTTGACTTTTATACTCCATGAAATTAGTGGAATATCCTTGATATTTGCGCTTCATCCAATATCTATTAATGGAAATATTCTTCTGAGCATTCTTAAATTTTACTCTACAAAGAAGTATCACGTTGACAATTTGGATATTATTGGTTCCTGGATAAATTAATTCTTGAACTTGTTTTACTGAATTATTATGTCATTGTCATCATCCTATTGTTTATATTATGTTGAAAGTCATATGTGGCCTGTAGTGCATAGATGGACTTGGTATGATTATGACCAGGGACTATTCGGTATAATCATGACCGTAATGTTATAAATGATGTGGTAAAAGTCATCTTTGGCCCGTAGTGCATAGATGCACTTGGTGTGTTTATGACCATGGATTAGTCGGTATAATCATGACCGTAATGTGATGAATGATGTGGTAAAAATCCTCATTGGCCGTAGTGCATTGATGGACAGTTTTTGGTATGATTATGGCTATGTATTCTCTTCGGCCAAGGGTGCAAAGATGAATATGATTATGGATATGATTATGGCTATGGATTCTCTATGGACAGTTTTTGGTACGAAACTTTTGGAGTGTAAGCCTCAAGTGTTGCTCATGATCTTCACGGCTTTTGGAATAAATAAGGATGTCATCAATAAAGATGACCACAAAGTGATCCAAATATTCCTTGAATACTCGGTTCATCATATCCATGAAGGCAGCAGGAGCATTAGTCAATCCAAAGGACATGACTAGGAATTCATAATGCCCGTACCGAGTTCTGAAAGCCGTCTTTGGAATGTCATCGGTTCTAATCTTCAATTGGTGATATTCTAACGAAGATCAATCTTTGAAAAGAATTTGGCTCTTACTGAATCGGGTCAAACAGTCATCAATACGTGGCAATGGGTACCTATTTTTGATGGTGACATGATTCAACTCCCGATAATCAATACAAAGTCGCATACTCCCATCTTTATTCTTTACGAATAGAATAGGAGCACCCCAAGGAGAAGTACCAGGACGAATAAAGCCTATGTCTAACAATTCCTGCAGTTGGGTCTTTAACTCCTGAAGTTCAATAGGAGCCATTCGATATGGGGCTTTAGAAATGGGTTTTGTACCGGGTTCAAGGTCGATATAAAATTTAATTTCACATTCTGGGGGTAGGCCAGGAAGTTCTTCAGGGAATACGTCAGGGAATTTATTAACAATAGAAATATCATTCAAAACTGACGTATTTTTGTTTAGATCCGTGACATGAGCTAAGAAAGCTTGACATCCGTTTTTCAATAAACGAATAGCTTTATGGCTTAAGATAACCGTGATTGATTTTAATGGTTTGGTCGCTTGAATTCGCATAATCGGTTGATTAGGAATATGAAAGCTAACAACCTTACGAAAATAATCAATTTTTGCATGATGAGTAGTTAACCAATCAATCCCTAGAATCACATCAAATGTAAGTATTTTCAATGAAATAAGATTGATAGGTAATGTGAGGGTACCGATTTGAACCAAACAAGACTTATAAATAGTGGATGTAATAAAGGTTTCTCCCAACGGAGTTTCCACAGATAAGTCAAAGTCTAATTTCTCCGGAGTCAAATTTAATCGTTGAGCGCAAGTAGGAGAAATAAAAGAATGGGTAGAACCGGTATCAAATAAAGTATAGACTTCGCTAGAGTTTATGATAAGCTTACACGTGATGACCTCATTCGGGTTCCTTGCTTCGGGAGGTCACAACAAACGCGCCTCCTTGCACCACCGGGCTTTGACTTTTCTGGAACGGCCTTTGGTGCCTCCATCCTAGCTGAATTTGTCTTCGGTGAACGACAAAATCGGGCTAAGTGACCTTCTCTTCCACAATTATAACATGCTTTGACTCGCATCGCGCTAGCTTTGACCGATATGTCCCTCCCTCCGCATTTGAAGCATATGATAGGTGGTCTTTCTCCTTCCTTAACAACGGGTCTTTGGTCCGACGTCTTTCCATCATTGTTGAATCTCTCTTCTTGAAATGTCCATTTTATTGTTTTGGCCTCGATTACCACGTAAGTGGTTAGCATTTCGCCCGTTGATTCCATCCACGCTTGTTGTCACCGCTCGACGACCGCTCTCATTGGTATTATCATTTTTTTACCGCTTCTCTTTTGGTTGCGTTAACTTCGTTATCGCTTCTACTAATCGAGCCCTATTTACAACATCCGAATACAAACACGGTTTATGAGAAATAAGATGTTGACGTATCTCGTGTTTCAAACCTCGCAAAAACATTCGCGTCATTCGCTCCTCATTATCCACCAAATGGGATGCAAACGGGACAACTCGCAAATTTAGCCTCATCATCGCGACTGGTCATCAGATTTTGCTCCGACTTGATAAACTCCACCTCTTTTATGTGACGCGAATACTTTCGGAAAGTACTTGTCGTTGAATAGTTCTGGAACTTCTCCCAAGACATCTTCGGTCAAGGCAGTCGAGTACGCTTTACCAATTCCCACCAAGAATCTCTCCTCATAACATAATAAAGTAAAGAAGGAACCTTTTATCATGAGCATCCCAAGACATCAAATATCTTGGTGATCCGCTTTATCCATGCTTCCGCCTTTAGTGGCTTTGGCTCTCAATAAACTCCGGTGGTCCCAGCTCCTTGAATCTGTTTAACATCGATCGTCCGAGAGTTTCAGTATTCCACCTACATTGTGGATGATGGAGCCGCTTCTTGCTGTTGTTGCATGAATTGCATAAAGCCTCTAAAGCGATCCATCATTCATCATTTGGTCGGTGTTGTTGTTTTTATGAGGATTGTCGCCTTCCGATGCACATTATCCTCGATTATTGATATGTGGTGAATCAATGGTCGCCTGTGCTCCATTACTATTCTCAACATTCTCGGATGTCATTTTCAGATACTGCCACAAAACAAAAGGTTAATTGACATGTAACATTATCCCAATATTCTGACCGACCAATTAAATACCAAAAAAAAACTTAGGTAGGTCATACTAGTGAAGGAATTCCCCGTCTCTCCCCTCCTAGTTTTATTCTCACATCTTAGCCAGGGATCATATCCTTAAGCTTTGATACCAACTGTGACGCCCCCAAAATTAGGTATACATCACCCATCTTGGGTTGCCAGATACATGATACAGAATTCAAATACAATTTACTAATACAACTTTCGTGTATAATACGACAAAACACAACTGTGAGTTTGAATATAATTATTGTCTACTAGAGATTATACAAACTCAAAAGGAGTCCTCATTACAATTATTAACACACTATTTCACAGAATAGTAAGGACTACTAATGCTATTCTCTAGACCGTCACTCTGTTCCCTGACTAGTCCCTGCTATGTTCTCATTTCCTAAAGAGAACAACGAAAGAAAGGGTGAGCTCAACTAGCCCAGTAAGAAATATTATGACAAAGATAATGCAGAATAAATTATCGTTAGCCTTCAACAGTGTTAAACTGATAAAATATAACAACATCAAGTTTAACTGCAGCGGAACAAGCAATCCATTAAAAGAGTCAAGTAGAGAATAAAATCTACAATCTTTTATGATTTAAAAGGTTTTTCATCACTTTTATCGCTGGGACTCAAATAAATAATCCACATCATCAAATCACCCCTGCACTACGGCCAAGGATATTCTTTAGTATCACGACCATAATTATCCATGCACTACGGGCCAAGAATATTTGTGTATTCATTAATGGTCATGATCATGCCAACAACTATCCATCAATGCACTACGGGCCAATGAGGACTTTTTCCACATCATTTGTAACATTACTAATATGATTATTAATGAATAATCCTTGGTTATAATCATACCAAGTCCATTTATGCACTACGGGCCACAGATGACTTTCAACATAATATAAACATGAGCATGATGACAATGATATAAGAATTTAATAAAACAAGTTCAAGAATTAATTTATCCATGAACTAATAACGTCCAAATTGTCAACACAATACTGCTTTGTAGAGTAAAATTCAAGAATGCTTAGAAGAATATTTCCATGAAAAGATACTGGATGAAGCGCAAATATCAAGTATATTCCACTAATTTCATGGAGTATAGAAGTCAAAACTTTAACCAACTGAGTATAATAACGAATGGAATAACAAAAGAAATCACCATGCATGCGGTACTTCTCATGGACAAGTTATTCCAACAGATTAATAAGTAACGGAACCAGGTCAGGCGAAATTTGCACCGACAGGATGTTCCAACAGGATAATAAAGACGGAACCAGGTCCGGCGTAAACGCACAGACAGGATATTCCAACAGAATAATAATAAAGAATGGAACCAGGTCCGATGTAAAACGCACAGATAAGATATTCCAACAGAATAATAATAAAGAATGGAACCAGGTCCGGCGTAAAACGCACAGATAGGATATTCCAACAGAATAATAATAAAGAATAACAGAAGTTCTCTTCATGAATACAAAAAAAATAACACCCCTTACCGTAAAAGAAACTGAATATAAGAGTACGGAAGTAGTAGAATACTTTTCTTATTTCTCTCTATACTTTCTCTCTCTAGAGTTTCAGTGAATTCATAAGAAATAATGAAGGAATGAGCTTCTATTTTTAGAAAAATGGACTGCATAGTAACTAACTCATGAACGGTCCAGATTGATTTACTTTTAATCGGACGGTCCATATCTAAAGCAAAATCTTTTAAATAAAATAAAATAAATTATATATTATATATATATATATAACATTAGACGAAGTTCACAGTCAGAACAATTTGGCAGGTCACGGATGAATTAATTCGCATGCAAGCTATATACATATAATCCCACTTTTAAGCACCTCTGTGAGCGGACGATTGACGAAGAACGGTAAGAAGACGCCAGAGGCATCTTCCAAACGCTGTGATGGCCCATCCATCATCTCAGCTTTTGCTTTCCGTAAAGCAAAAGTCTTTTACTTGTATGGGGATGGTGACTCATCTGAGAAGATGATCAACAGCATCTTCCGGCACCTACAGGAGACGAACCAGTAAACGAAGAAGACGACCATCATCTCTCGGTGACTGAAGACTCCTCTGGCGTCTTCTTGGTTGACTGGTCCGTCTCCTGTGGATGCCGGAAGGTGCTGTTGATCATCTTCTCAGATGAGTCACCATCCCCATACATCACGTTCTACGACTGGTATGATCAGTATAAACATTTGAGGAAGGGATTACATTAATTCCTAGACTAAATGTTTAAGGGAAGAAGGAAGTATTGAAGACTTCTTCTTCATCTTTAACTAAGAAGATCGAAGCTGAAAGCTTCGTCTTCGACTAACTCTAGATTTTGTAAAGATTTTGACCAATTTTCGGTAGAAAATTTTTTCCTCCTTCTTTATAAACCAAATTTTTGGGGGTGAAAGGGTTATTTCCTGGATGATCAACAGCACCTTCCGGCACCTAAGGAGATGGACCAGTAAATGAAGAAGACGCCAGAGGCATCTTCAGTCAACCGACAGGTGATGGCCCATCCATCATCTCAGCTACGAACTAGGTGGACTACAGGTAAGTAAGTTGACTTCAGAACTTTGATGAAGAAGATGATTTTGAAAAAGTAAAAGTAATCTCTTTCTTTTATTTATAAACATTTGAGGAAGGGATTACATTTCCTAGACTAAATGTTTAAGGGAAGAGAGAAGTATTGAAGACTTCTTCTTCATCTTTAACTAAGAAGATCAAGTGAAAGCTTCGTCTTTCGCTAACTCTAGAGAAGGAGAGAGGACCTCGGAAGAGCTTTACAGAGAGAGAAGCTCCGAGGCTACATTGAATTAAGTGCAGAGAAACTCTAACACTTGAGTTTCTTTAAATAGAAAACTAAAAAGTAAATTACTATTTGATTCACGCAGAATCACTATTACATTAATCAAGTAAAAGTAATTTACTAAAGTAAAAGTAAAACGAAGAAACATTTTTTACATTTACTTTTACATTAGTAAATGTAAGAAACATTTAACTAAGTTAAAAACATTTAACTTAAGTAAAAGCAAAAGTTATTTTTTACTTTTACTTTTACATTTACTAAAGTAAAAGAGATGATGGCGTAATATCACCGCTTCGATGATTGAAGACTCCTCCGGTGATCGGTGTTGATAGAATAGTTGGCCAAGTTCGTAAAGAATTTTCGCGCTTCTCCTCTATCGACTCCTCCGATTAACACCCTTCGATCACTACGGCCTCTCTACCGTTGATCCCCAAAGAATCATCCAAGAAATAAGCGATAAATCAAAAGAAAAATCAGTTGTTCCTCCCGATTCTGATGAAGTTACTAATGTTTCTAGTTACTCTAATTCTCAATTAAGGCATCTTGCAGATGCTATTCATTTGAGACTTGATCAGTTACATGAAGAGTTCGACAAGGCTTCTTCTCAGTCCAAAAATTCTAGTCAAGAGCTTGGAGACGAAGGTAATTGTGATCCTTACGGCACAATTGGTCTTCAAGATGCTCAAGATCCATTTTCATTCCTGCAGTAATCAATCAAAGTGTGATGTGACATATCTTTTCGCCCGTGACCTCGGTCACCTGACCTTAGTCACCAAAGACTGCTCCTGCTGACCTCGATCCACCAAATTTTTAGTCACCAAAGACTGCTCAAGCCGACAAATTTAGTCAAGCAAAGATCTTCGCTTTCAAGAACAATCATTCAAGCATCCGCCCCACGGCGCGATTAGTCAAAGAAGACGTACGCTTTTCCATTCAAAGCAGATTCTTTTACTTTTACCTGTACCTTTACTTTAGTAAAATGTTTTTACCTGTACTTTTACTTTAGTAAAATGTTTCTTACTTTTACTTTACCCCAGTTATTGTAATAGTAACATTGTAATAGTTCGTTTTCCTTGTTCTATAAAAGGAATTCGAATTCATTTGGTTAAGACAGACTTAGAAAGACTCAGAGTTCCTTCTTTGATAAATCTTTAGCCTCAACCGCTGATTTAAGCCTACTCAACCCCCTTCATCTAATGTTCTTATTCTAGTAAACTTGTAAGTTAAAACCATCTGTAATCTTTGTTTCTTTGTGTCATAAATAAAATTTATTTTAGTAATTGTGTTTGTATGCGCACTTGTTCTTCTCATCTCATTCTTAAATATCGCCAGAAGTTATTAAAAAACACAGAAAGAAGGGTTACAATTTTATTCACATAGGTCTTGTTCAAGTTACAGTCAAACCTCTCAACAAAAAAAGAAATTAATTCATCTATCTACCTCTGCCTTAGAGATGCTAGATTTTTGAATTATTATCCCAGTATTATTGGTGCCATGGAAGCAAGTTTGCATAATGGACCTATCCATTTCAATTGCTTTCCTGATTTCACCTTGAGTCTTAGTGATCAAAACTTATTCAAAGCCTTATCATTATTGATCGAAGATTTGACGATAGTCAGACATTTGATGACTAGATTTTGTTGAAGTAGCAGGGGTTTGACTAGCGAAAATATCGAAGGGTTTGGGCTGACTAGAGAGAACTGAGGAGTAGGGCTTGGGGACTGTACCAAGCACCTGAAATTTATTGTGGGTTTGGGTAACTGGATGAGGAACAACAGTTCCTTTTGATTGATTAACTGGACCGGCGGAGCGGCCATGACCACGAGAAGATGAACCTCCTCGTACACTCATAATGCTGTAATTGTACCTGTGTTAATAAATTCACGAGTGAGAAAATCTGGAACTGAGTTGTTACTACCTTTAATATATTCAATATCGAAATCAAAAATACTTAAAATTGCTTGCCATCTAGCGAATGAATGCTTAGAGGCGACATTCTCAACATCCTTTTCAAGGATAAATTTTACTGACTTGCAATCTATTCTAACTAGAAATTTTTGGTTTAATAAATCTCTCGAAATTTTTGATACATAAAACTAATGATAAAATTTCCTTTTTAATAATCTTGTGTATTTTAAGCGTGTAGGATTCCATGCGCTTGAATGGAAAGCGAACAATTTGTTCATCGAAGACACAACAAGTCACCATGGTCTTGCTTGACTTTTCTATGTTAATAACGGTGAGAAAGAAAGAGGTGTCCCTCGGTTAGTCATTAATTACAAACCATTAAACAAAGTACTAGAATGGATAAGGTACCCTTTGCCCAACAAGGATGATCTCCTTGGTAGGTTAAGTGTCTCCACAATATTTAGTAAATTTGACCTTAAGTGGGGATTACGGCAAGTTCTTTATTCATCTAGATGATAAATACAAAGCGCATTTACCACTTCGATTCGGACACTACGAATGGAATGTTCGATCATTTGGACTCAAAATGCACCCAAAGTGAATTTCAGAATATTCTTAATAATATTTTGAATCCTTTCAGTCATTTTATCATTGTATACATCGACGATATCCTTGTATTCTCCAAGACTATTGAAGAGCATATTAAACATTTAAATTCGTTCTTTCGAACAGTTGAAACCAATGGTCTTGTTCTTTCTCCTTCCAAATGTAGTCTGTTTCTGACTAAAGTCAGGTTTCTCGGATTAATCCTCTATCATGGCCAACTATTCTATCAACACATTTTTGTTTGAGTATGCCACCGAATCCAATGTCAGAGGCAGAAGAGATACTGAAGTCCTTAGTAATCCTTCGGTTAGAGATATCAAACTTAAAGGTATCCTTAATCAAGGACAAGTTAGTCATCCTTGCTATACTCAGAATGATACCGTTGAAGATAGTAAATATTAAAGTATTAACTCCATCAGGAAGACCAATACCAAATATATATATATATATATATATATATATATATATATATTATAATTATACCATACCAATCCCTCCCGACAAATCAATTCTTCCTTATCCTTAAGTCAATCTTCACATGCTAAATATATTATATATATATATATAATATTACAACACCTATCAAATTCTCCACCACTCAAAATCAATTTATAATAAAACAACCAACATCAACTATCAAACATTCCACTTTTCCACCAAAACCCACTACCACACACACACACTCCTACACACACGCAAATATATATATATATATATATATATATATATATATATATATATATATATATATATATGCTTTATAACTTCCTTCCGATAATTTTTGAAAAATGAGTGAGTGAGAATCTAAATAATAAGTAATAAAATACCTCATAAAAATTACCTTAATATTTTTAACAACATTTATCATCATTATTATAATTCATAATATTAATCGACCTGTGTCGTTCCTGTGAAAGAGGGGCTTTTCAATAAGGATTTTTTTCTATTTGCTTAAATTAGGTGAGCAAACCTCTCCTCGATGTGAACTTCTAGACATCATTAATATTGTAAATAATAATATTAATAACTCATCATCTCAATTATTGATTTAGTAATATATAAAATATCGACAATAATTGAATCAAATAACGTGAGATACTTACGCAAAGAATTATTTGTAGCAATAATTGAACAAAACTGAGTGACTTCTTACGTAAGCATCAATAATCAATACCGTGTGCTACTATGCAATTACGAATATTACTATACTTTTATTACCGAGTAGTTCAACAGTATTAACGGTAAAACTTCCGCCGTTATATTCGTAAAAATATTTTTGTCATTTTCTTAATCCGACAATAATTTCGTTGTGGGGTCCACCGATGATTGTGTCGTTGTACGAATATTCCCTATTAAACGAATATTCCCCGACCAATCAAATATTATATAACAACTTGCGTACTTTGTAAATTTTATAAATATTACCCACAACTATAACATTATATCAAATTTACTCCATAATATTCAAAAATGATATTTATAGAAAATTCATCTTTATTTATAAAAGTTGGGGTCTTACAACCTCCCATTCTTATGAAATTTCGCCCTCGAAATTAGGGTACGTACCTGGTATGTCGAAGAGGTAAGGATACCTTGATTTCATTTCAGATTCTAACTCCCAAGTCATTTCCTCAACATCGTGGTTTCTCCACAAAACTTTGACTTGAGGTATAACCTTGAAGCGTAGAATATGTTCCTTCTTATCCAAGATTTGAACAGAACCTTTTCATAAGGTAAATCTTCCGCTATTTTCGTCCGGTTCTAACTCAATAATGTGGTTCGGGTCTTTCACATATTTACGTAACATGGATATATGAAAAACGTTATGAACACGAGACATAATTGGCGGTAAAGCGAGTCTATAGGTCACAGTTCCTACTAGATCGAGGATTAAAAATGGGCCGATGAATCGAGGATTGAGTTTTCCTCTCTTTCCAAATCTCGTAACTCCTTTCCATGGAGCAACACGTAACAACACATGATCTCCTATATCGAATTCCACGTCTTTTCGATGAAGATCAGTATAACTCTTTTGTCGATCTTTTGAGGTTTTTATACGTTGTCGTATCGTTTGAATCTTTTCTGTAGTCATACGTACTAACTCTGGTCCCAACAACGTTGTTTCTCCCACCTCATCCCAACATACTGGAGAACGACACTTTCTTCCATACAACGCCTCAAATGGAGCCATGCCAATACTTGCTTGATAACTGTTGTTGTAGGAAAACTCCACCAATGGTAAGAACTTATCCCAACTTCCCTTGAAGTCAAGGACACTGATTCTTAATAAATCTTCAAGAGTTTAAATAGTCCTCTCCAACCGCCTCGTCGTCCCCGAGGATGATATGCCGAAAGCTAAATCAGAATCTGCGCCCATAGCTTTTTGCAAACTAACCCAAAATCGTGAAGTGAATCTTGGGTCTCGATCAAAATTATGGATCTTGGCATACCATGTCATCTTACAATCTCGTTTATGTACATACGAGAAAGACATTCAAGTGTATAAGTTTTCTCATATCGGAAGAAATGAGCGAGACTTTGGTCAATCTATCAACAATGACCCAAATCACATCTATACCTTGAGAAACCTTAGGAAGACCCAAGAATTGAAATCCATGGTAATGTGCTCCCACTTCCATTCTGGAATTTCAAGTGGTTGCAATGGACCTTTTGGTACTTGATGCTCCGCTTTAACTTGTTGACAAGTTAGACACCTGGAGATAAACAGCGCTATCTCTCTCTTCATATTGCTACACCAAAATGTATGACGAATATCATGATACATTTTGGTACTCCCAGAATGGATCGCAAACGGTGTGTTGTGCGCCTCCATCATGATTTTATACTTTAAATCAGGGTCATTAGGAAAACAAAGTCTAGAGTTGACTCAAAGTATTCCTTCTTCATCGATTCTTGCTTCCGGCATAGCATCTTCTTGCACTTTCTTCCTCATACGCATCGCCTCCCGTGTTCAGAGCTTGGCGACTTTAACTTTATCAATTAAAGTCGGTTCTACTCGTATATTCACCATCATCACATGGGTCCCTGGAGTCTTTAACTCTATCTCCATCCTTTATAAGTCAAACAAAATGGGCCTTTGTGTTGACAATATCGCACTCGTACTTGCATATGATCTTCTACTCAATGCGTCAGCTACCACGTTCTCTTTTCCAGGATGGTATGATCATAATCTTTCAACAGTTCAAGCCAATGTCGTTGTCGCATGTTGAGTTCCTTTTGAGTGAATAAATATTTGAGGCTTTTATGATCCGTAAAGATCTCCACTTTCTCCCCATACAAGTAATTCCTCCAAATCATTAGTGCGAAGACAACAGCTGCCAACTCTAGATCATGAGTAGGATAATTCCTCTCATATTCTTTGAGTTGTCTTGAGGCATAAGCTATGACTTTTCCATGTTGCATGAGAACACATCCCAACCCTTTGCCCGAAACATCACTGTAGATGACAAATCCCTCCGAGCCAGATGGTATTGTCAGAACAGGTGCTGAAATGAGTCTCCTCTTGAGTTCTTGAAAACTCTTCTCACATTCTTCACTCCAACCGAACTTTGTATCTTTCCGAGTCATTTGTGAAATAATGGAGTAGCGATTTGAGAAAATCCTTCCACAAATCTCCGATAATAACCAAAGCTAAACCGAGAAAGCTACGATTACTTCGATCATCGATTTAAGGTTGCTCCCTACTTTGAATAGCTTCAATCTTTCTTTGGGTCAACAGATATTCAATGACTTGATACCACGTGCCCGTGGAATGCTACTTCCTCAAGCCGTAACTTGCATTTCTTCAACTTGGCATAAAGCTTATATTCACGAAGCTTTTGGAGTGTCAGCCTCAAGTGTTGCTCATGATCTTCACGACTTTTGGAATAAATAAGGATGTCATCAATAAAGATGACCACAAAGTGATCTAAATATTCCTTGAATACTCGGTTCATCATATCCATGAAGGCAGTAGGAGCATTAGTCAATCCAAAGGACATGACTAGGAATTCATAATGCCTGTACTGAGTTCTGAAAGCCGTCTTTAGAATGTCAGTGGTTCTAATCTTCAATTAGTGATATTCAAAACGAAGATCAATATTTGAAAAGAATTTGGCTCCTTGCAACTGGTCAAACAGGTCATCAATACGTGGCAATGGGTACCTATTTTTGATGGTGACATGATTCAACTCCCGATAATCAATACAAAGTAGCATACTCCCATCTTTCTTCTTTACGAATATAACAGGAGCACCCCAAGGAGAAGTACTAGGACGAATAAAGCCAATGTCTAACAATTTCTGCGCATTGGGTCTTTAACTCCGAAGTTCAATAGAACCATTCGATATGGGGCTTTGGAAATGGGTTTTGTACCGGGTTCAAGGTCGATACAAAATTCAATTTCACGCTCTAGGGTAGGCAGAAGTTCTTCAGGAATACGTCAGGAATTTATTAACAATAGAAATATCATTCAAAACTGACGTATTTTTGTTTAGATCTGTGACATGAGCTAAGAAAGCTTGACATCCATTTTTCAATAAATGAATAGCTTTATGGCTTGATATAACCGTGATTGATTTTAATGGTTTGGTCGTTTGAATTCGCATAATCGGTTGATTAGGAATATGAAAGCTAACAACTTTACGAAAAACACTCAATTTTTGCATGATGAGTAGTTAACCAATCAATCCCTAGAATCACATCAAATGCAAGTATTTTCAATGAAATAAGATCGATAGGTAATGTGAGGGTACCGATTTGAACCAAACAAGACTTATATATAGTGGATGTAATAAAGGTTTCTCCCAACGGAGTTTCCACAGATAAGTCAAAGTCTAATTTCTCCGGAGTCAAATTTAATCGTTGAGCGCAAGTAGGAGAAATAAAAGAATGGGTAGAACCGGTATCAAATAAAGTATAGACTTCGCTAGAGTTTATGATAAGCTTTACCCTGATGACCTCATTCGGGTTCCTTGCTTTTCGGGAGGTCACAACAAACGCTCTCCTTCACCACTGGCTTTGACTTTTTTTTGGGACTACCTTTGGTGCCTCCATCCTAGTGAACTTGTCTTCTGGTGAACGACAAAAAATCGGGCTAAGTGATGAATCTCTTCCACAATTATAACATGCTTTGGATGGCATCGCGCAATTTGACCGATATGTCCCTCCCTCCGCATTTGAAGCATATGATAGGTGGTCTTTCTCCTTCCTTAACAACGGGTGCTGGTGCTGACGTCTTTCCATCATTGTTGAATCTCCTCTTCTTGAAATGTCCATTCTTATTATTTTGGCCCTGATTACCACCGAAGTGGTTAGCATTTCTGGCCTGCTGATTCCCTCCACGCTTGTTGTCACAGCTTCGATGACCGCTCTCATTGGTATTATCATTTTGCCGGCTGCTCTCTTTTGGTTGCGTTGACTTGTTATCGCGCTCTACTAACTGAGCCCTATTTACAACATCGGAATACAAACACAATTTATGAGAAATAAGATGTTGACGTATCTCAGGTTTCAAACCTCGCAAAAACATTCGCGTCATTCGCTCTTCATTATCCACCAAATGGGATGAAAACCGGGACAACTATGCAAATTTAGCCTCATACTGCGACACGGTCATAGTATTTTGCTCCAGCTTGATAAACTCCACCTCTTTTATGTGACGAATACTTTCGGGAAAGTACTTGTCGTTGAATAGTTCCTGGAACTTCTCCCAAGACATCTTCACTGCGGCAGGTTGAGTACGCTTTACCAATTCCAACTAGTAATCCGCCTCTCCTCGCAACATAAAGGTGGCAAAAGGAACCTTTTGCTCATCGGAGCATCCCAAAACATCAAATATCTTGGTGATCTGCTTTATCCATGCTTCTGCCTTTAGTGGTTTTGGCTCTCCAATAAACTCCGGTCGTCCCAGCTCCTTGAATTGTTTAGCGGTGACCGTCCGAGAGTTTCCAGTATTCCCACCTACATTGTGGACAGGAGCCGCTCTCGCCTGCTATTGCATGAATTGCATAAAGCCTCTAAACAATCCATCATTCATCATTTGGCCAGTGTTGTTACTTGCATGAGGATTGTCGCCTTCCTGATGCACATTATCCTGATTATTGATATGTGGTGAATCAATGGTCGCCTATGCTCCATTACTATTCTCAACATTCTCGGATATCATTTTTAGATACTGCCACAAAACAAAAGGTTAATTGACATGTAACATATTATCCCTATATTCTGACCGACCAATTAAATACCAAAAAAAAACTTAGTTAGGTCATATTAGCGAAGGAATTCCCCGTCTCTCCCCTCCTAGTTCTATTCTCACATCTTAGTCAGGGATCATATCCCTAAGCTTTGATACCAACTGTGACGCCCCCAAATTTAGGTATACATCACCCATCTTGGGTCGCCAGATACATGGTACAGAATTCAAATAAAATTTTCTAATACAATTGTCGTGTATAATACGACAAAACATAACTGTGAGTTTGAATACAATTATTGTCTACTAGAGATTATACAAACTCAAAAGGAGTCCTCATTACAATTATTAACACACTATTTCACAGAATAGTGAGGACTACTAATGCTATCCTCTGGACCGTCACTCCGTTCCCCGACTAGTCCCTACTATGTTCTCATTTCTTGAAGAGAACAACGAAAGAAAGGGTGAGCTCAACTAGCCCAGTAAGAAATATTATGACTAAGATAATGCAGAATAAATTATCGTTAGCCTTCAACAGTGTTAAAATGATAAAATATAACATCAAGTTTAACTGCAGTGGAACAAGCAATCCATTAAAAGAGTCAAGTAGAGAATAAAATCTACTATCTTTTATGATTTAAAAGGTTTTTCATCACTTTTATCGCTGAGACTCAAATAAATAATTCACATCATCGAATCACCCCTGCACTACGGCCAAGGATATTCTTTAGTATCACGACCACAATTATCCATGCACTACGGGCCAAGAATATTTGTGTATTCATTAATGGTCATGATCATGCCAACAACTATCCATCAATGCACTACGGGCCAATGAGGACTTTTTCCACATCATTTGTAACATTACGGTCATGATTACACCGAATAATCCCTGGTTATAATCATACCAAGTCCATCTATGCACTACGGGCCACAGATGACTTTCAACATAATATAAACATGAGGATGATGACAATGATATAAGAATTTAATAAAACATGTTCAAGAATTAATTTATCCATGAACCAATAACGTCCAAATTGTCATCACAATACTGCTTTGTAGAGTAAAATTCAAGAATGCTTAGAAGAATATTTCCATGAAAAGATACTGGATGAAGCGCAAATATCAAGTATATTCCACTAATTTCATGGAGTATAGAAGTCAAAACTTTAACCAACTGAGTATAATAACGAATGGAATAACAAAAGAAATCACCATGAATGTGGTACTTCGCATGGACAGGTTATTCCAACAGATTAATAAGTAACGGAACCAGGTCAGGCGAAAGTCGCACCGACAGGATGTTCCAATAGAATAGTAAAGACAGAACCAAGTCCGCCAGAACGCATGCATGTGATATTCCAAATGTAATAATAATAAAGAATGGAACCAGTCCCCGAAGAAACGCATGCATATTCCAAAATATCGCAATGTAATAATAATAAAGAATGTAATAAAGTAATAACAGAAAACGCATTTCACCAAGATAGGATATTCCAACAGAATAATAATAAAGAATAATAGAAGTTCTCTTGATGAATACAAAAAAAATAACACCACTTACCGTAAAAGAAATTGAATATAAGAGTAGGGAAGTAGCAGAATACTTTTCTTATTTCTCTTTATACTTTCTCTCTCTAGAGTTTCAGTGAATTCGTAAGAAATAATGAAGGAATGAGCTTCTATTTATAGAAAAATGGACTGCATAGTAACTAACTCATGAACGGTCCATATTGATTTACTTTTAATCGGACGGTCCATATCTAAAGCAAAATCTTTTAAATAAAATAAAATATATTATATATATATATATATAACATCGTATATAAGTTCACTATCGTAACAATTTGGTAGGTCACGGATGAATTAATTGCATGCAAGCTATATACATATAATCCCACTAACATTATATATATATATATATATATATATATATATATATATATTATAATCATACCATACCAATCCCCTCCCGACAAATCAATTCTTCCTTCTCCTTAAGTCAATCTTCACATGCTAAATATATATATATATATATATATATATATATATATATATATATATATATATATATATATATATATATATAATATTACAACACCTATCAAATTCTCGACCACTCAAAATCAATTTATAATAAAACAACCAACATCAACTATCAAACATTCCACTTTTCCACCAAAACCCACTACCACACACACACACTCATACACACACGTCAAATATATATATATATATATATATATATATATATACTTTATAACTTCCTTCCGATAATTTTTGAAAAATGAGTGAGTGAGAATCTAAATAATAAGTAATAAAATACCTCATAAAAATTACCTCAATATTTTTAACAACATTTATCATCATTATTATAATTCACAATATTAACCGACCAGGTCGTTCCCAGGAAAGAGGGGGATTTCCAATAAGGATTTTTCCCTATTGGCGCACAATTAGGTGACCAAACCTCTCCTTGACAGAACTTCTAAACATCGTTAATATTGCAAATAATAATATTAATAACTCTGTCATCTCAATTATTGATTTAGTAATATATAAAATATCGACAATAATTGAATCAAATAACGTGAGATACTATGCAGCAATTACTGTAGCAATAATTGAACAAAACTGAGTGACTTCTTACCTAAGCATCAATAATCAATACCATGTGCTACTATGCAATTACGCCAGACATCGCATTTTTTACTATGAAAGTAGTTCAATGTAATTAATTCGGTGAAACTTTCGTAGTTATATTCATAAAAAATATTTTATCATTTTCTCAATCCGAATAATAATTCCGTTGTGGGGTCCACCAATGATTGTGTCGTTGTATTTAATATTCCTCGTTAAAATGAATATTCCCCACCAATCGAATATTATATAACAACTTCATGTATTTTGTAAATTTTATAAATATTACCCACAACTATAACATTATATCAAATTTACTCTATAATATTCAAAAATGATATTTATAGAAAATTCATCTTTATTTATAAAAGTTGGGGTCTTACATATTATATTTTATCGCTTTTAACACTTGTTGAAGGCTAATGATAATTTATTACGCATTATCTTAGTCATAATATTTCTTCTTTGGGCTAGTTGAGCTCACCCTTTCTTTTACCGTTCTCTTCGTGAAATGAGAACGAAATTTGGGACTAGTCGGGGAACAGAGTAATGGTCCTAGATGTTTGCATTAGTAGTCCTCACTATTCTATGAAATAGTGTGATAATAATTGTAATGAGGACTCCTTTTGAGTTTTTATACTCTCTAGTAGACAATATTTATATTCAAACTCACCGTTTATGTTTTTTCGTATTGTACACGACAGTTGTATTATTAAGTTGTATTTGAATTCTGTACCATGTATCTGGCAACTCAAGATGGGTGATGTATACCTAATTTTGGGGGCGTCACATTACAATGGATCTTATTGTGTTGTTTATTTTAATATGCTTCGTTACTAATTGTTATGTTCAATTGTGAGGATTGTCTATTTTGATTTGAACTTAATTGCTTAATTGCCTAGCTAACAATTACCGTGATAATCTATATGAACTCGAGAGATGAAATATAGGTTTAGATCTGATCATGATAGAATGTGTTTGTGATTTCTGCATAGATAGAATTCATGATTCGTGTTTAGGATAGAGATATGCCTTTACACCATATGTAATCTTATAGAGAATTTGTGCTTTAAATCCTTTTTAATTGTAATTCACGTAGAGATATAGTGGATTAGTTAATTAGGGTGTCTTGCTTAATTCTATCATCTGTGGATTTAAGTGAGTATGGATATTATGCATCGAGAGGTGGTTTTATCTGCTTTAGTGTTCTTGATTAACAATTCAGGATAGAAAATAATTGATGAGAAGTGTGTTAACTTAAATGAAGCAATAATTGAAGTTGTGATCTTAAATCTCCGTAATCTTCATTTAACTAGTGGTAATTAGAATTAGTTTACTTATAAATTGAAATTCATTCGTTTAAATAAGATTGAGTTGGTTACGGGTTAGTACTTGATAATTTTTATTAAACAATTTCTCGTAGAAACGATACTCTACTTTCACTTTATTACTTGTTGACCACGTATACTTGCGTGTTGTGCATAACTAGATTTTACCTAACAAGTTTTTGGCACCGTTGCCGGTGTAAGACCCCAACTTTTATGAATAAAGATGATTTTTCTATAAATATCATTTTTGAATATTATGGAATGAATTTGATATAATGTTATAGTTGTGGGTAATAATTATAAATTTTGCCAAGTACGCAAGTTGTTATATAATATTCAATTTGTCAGGGAATATTCGTTTTAACAGGGAATATTCGTACGATGACACAATCATTGGTGGACCCCACAACTGAATTATTGTCGGATTGAGAAAATGACAAAAATACTTTATAAAAAATAACGGCAGAAGTTTTACCGTTAACTGTTGAAACACCCAATGTTAAAAGTACAGTAATACGCGTGGTTGCATAGTAGCACACAGTATTGATTAGTGATGCTTACGTGAGAAGTAACTCAGTTTTGTTCAATTATTGCTACAGTAATTGTTGCATTGTATCTCACGTTATTTGATTCAATTATTGTCGATATTTTATATATTATTAAGTCAATAATTGAGACGACAAAGTTATTAATATTATTATTTGCAATATTAACGATGTCTAGAAGTTCTGCCAAGGAGAGGTTTGGTCACCTAATTGCGCGCTAATAGGGAGAAATCCTTATTGGAAAGCCCCTTCTTTCCTGGGAACGACCTGGTCGATTAATATTGTGAAATATAATAATGATGATAAGTGTTGTTAAAAATATTGAGGTAATTTTTATGAAGTTTGGCGTATTATTTTGGACCCTCCAATTACCCATTTTTTTCAATATAGTCGGTAGAAAGTTATTCAATATATATATATATAATTATTATATATATATATATATTATATAATGATGTACATGTATGTGCATGTTCTTTTTCACCTACATTCTGCCATATTATTTCACTCTTTTTCAACTTAGATGACTAATAGTTTTGTGGAATAAATATTGGACTATAGTGCACATGGTGGACATCCTCCACCACTTGACAATTAGTCATTTGATAATTGCATGTGGTAATTTTTACCAAGTGTTTTGCTATTATTTTAGGCTAATGATTTAGAATTGGCCTAGACTTGTAATAATCCTGTTATTTCTATTTTGGATTTTTCTAAGAGCTTTTGTTTTGGTGGGGGGAGGGGGATTCACGGGTCAAAGAAAAAAAAAGAAGTGGATGGCTTGAAAAGTTGCGTCCGTGATTTCTAACAACAACTGCAAATTGTGAAAAATCTAAATAATAGTATCCTTCTATTCTCCTATAAATAGGATGCTTAGTTAGAATTGAAAATCCCACCAGAAATTCAGAGAGTTCTCTTCTATAATCTTGAGCGTATTTCTTTAGAGATTTAAGAAGCTTTGAGCATAGTGCAAGTTTTCTTCAAGAATATCCTCGCCCTATGATAAGTGGATTTTATAATTATTTATGGAGTACCAATTCATACGAACTATGCCCATCTAAAGTATATTTTAGTATGTTTTAGTTTCATTTCATGTTAGTTTGCATTGCATATACTTTAAACTCCTTTTGGTGAATAAGTGCAGGAATCAACCTAATTTGGTGGTATTATAGGGCACGAGGCTAATGGACGCATGAGGCGAAGTAAAAGCTGGGATATGCATGGCTGAGGATTGAGTGGAGCATGGATGAACAAGTATAGATGGACATAGGACACTTCAATAGCAGAAGCAACAATGCAGAACCAAACTTAGGAGCAGAACCAGAATTCATCAACTGCAAGAAGCGCGGCAAGATGAGCTTGAGAGACGCATACCACGCCGAAAGTACCCTAGCCGCATACAATGTTACCCATCGCAAGTTCAGGCTGACCGTGAGCATGACAAGCTTAGGGACGACATACCGCCGAGAGAGCCGAGGAATGTGTTGGAGGATCGCAAGGGATGGGAATGTGGCCGAGGAGCGCACGAGGTCCTAAGTCGTCGCGATTTGTTTTATTTTATTTTTTAATTAAAATGGTTGTAATTGATTAAAAACGATATCTGACTGATGTCAGAGGGAGCTTGGATATCATTTGTCGTATTTTCATCATCGTAACTAGGGTTTACTCTCTCGGGGAGATTCCAACGTAGAAGGAGACCAAAACTCTACTTTTCTACTTCTTCTTGGAATTTGCTACCAGAGTAGATTATTATTAGTATTTGCTGGATTCTTATGAGGATTTGAATAGTGAATTATATTCAAAGAATTGGGTTTGATTGTTCTATCTTTCATCTTTCAAGTGTTTGTTTATTAATCATGTTTAGATTTGATCCCATAATGGCTTTTGGTTCACCATGAACTAAACTCCATTACGGGATTCTAACGGATTTTAATATGTAGTTTGATTGCATGCTTGAATGTCGGATTGTTTTACATATCATATGGGATGTCTATCATGATTGTTTTGCATGTATGAAAGCTTGATCACCATTCGCTTCAAAGACTTGTATGGAATTGACAATGAACATGCAAGTATGGATCAGAATCATGATAAGATACGATATAATATTTTATATGGCTTGTGTATTTTGAAACCGGATAGACATATACTGTTTCACTGTATGAGTTAGAATAAGAGCTTGTACTTAAATTCAATATAGTTGCAATTTCACATAGACATGTAGTGATTTTGGTTATATTGATGATTACATAGAGTCAATCATCTGTGGATGCTGTGGAAGTAGGTTTTAGTGCATTGAAAAATGGCTAACTCTTTTAGTGCTCTTGGCTACTTTCCTGTGATATGTGAACAAGTCATGCATGATAGTGGTGATTAAATGAAATATTAAATGAAGTTAGGATCCCATTATTTCTAGATTTGATTTATTCCGTTGTTATTATTATTTTAGTCGTTATTCGCGATTTGAGAACAAACCAATCTTATTCATTAGTTTGAGCATATAAATATAGTGATTTAGTTAATGCATAGTGATTTGAATTAAACAACTTTATCTGTGGGATCGATACTTTACTTTCTCTATATTGCTTGTTGACACGTGTATGCTTGCATGAGTTAGAGCTCTTTTGTTAAGACTAAAAAAGAGGCAACAAGTTTTTGGCGCCGTTGTCGGGGAAAGGCGTTTAATTTAATATTATTATCATTAGTTTTAAGCTATATTGTATGACTTAGACAATTCTAGTCTTATCTCATTTCAGTTTTTGTTTTTATTTCAGGAATTTGGATAAATTTTTATGTGCACGCGGTCATCCAACCCCAACTTAACACATGTTCATGACAACATAAACGGGGGAGGTTGGAAAGCGAGTGTTCGTAGAAATTTACAAGCACAGTTAGAAAGTACGACAGCTAATATGGCAGCCGAGGCACAAGGAGAAGAGCAAAGAGAGGAGCATAGGGCTCTGAAGGAATATTCCATGCCCAATATTAATGGACTATAGTCTAGCATCGTCAGACTAGCGATAGCAGCCAATACATTCGAGATAAAAATGGGCACTATTCAGATGGTACAGAATTTGATGCAGTTTGGGGGTGCCGCTACAGATGATCCAAATGAACACCTATTGAGTTTCATCAAAATCTGTGATACATTCTGATACAACAGTGTGACGGAGGATGCTATCAGACTTAGGCTATTCCAATTCTCATTGAGGGATAAAGCAAGAAGTTGGCTTCATTCTTTGCCAGCAGGATCTATAACTACATGGGAGGGCTTAGCACAGAAGTTCTTAGCTAAGTTCTTCCCAATGGCTAAGACTGCAAAGATGAGGACAACTATCTCTCTCGGCTTGAGCAACAAATGGTAAAGTCCTTATATGAAGCATGGGAGAGATACAAAGAAATACTGAGGAAGCGTCCACATCACGGTATGCCAGATTGGATGGTGATCAACACGTTCTACAATGGATTGGGATGGCAGTCGAGACCGATTGTAGATGCAGCTGTAGGAGGAGCATTATAGGCAAAAAGCTATGAAGAAACTTATGACCTTATCGAGATAATGGCATCAAACGATTTTTAGAATCCTACATCTCGGATGCCACAGCCCAAGGTTGCAGGTGTGTTGGAAGTAGATGCCATCACGCAGTTGTCAGCACAGATGGCCGCCGTGACAAAGAAAATAAATACATTAGTAGAAGGTAAAACGAAGACGGTTGCATTCGTATGTGAGATTTGTGCGGGGTCACACTCGACGGATCAATGTGCTATCAGCTCAGAGTCAGTGCAGTATGTGAACAACTAAAAAAAAGACCAAGGTCAGTTTCAGAACACATACCACCCCAACAAACGAAATCATCCAAACTTTAGTTGGTCAAATAACCAAGGGAATCAGTAGAATTAGTTTCAGACACAACCAATGCAGCCACAGTTTAATCCTAGACCACCTTTTCCGCTGGGATTTTCTCAACAACAACAACAACAACATCACACTCCAGCTGCACCTCAGCAAGAAAAGAAATCAGAAATGGAGGAGATGATGATGAAATACATGGCAAATACAGAGGTTATGATCAAAAGCCAAGCAGTGGCTATTAAGAATCCGAAAACTCAAATAGGGTAGATGGCAAACATGCTTACTAACAGGCCCCAGGGTTCATTGCCAAGTAATACAGAGACAAATCCAAGAAGAGAAGGGAAAGAACAATGTCAATTAATTACATTAAGATCGGGGAAAAACACAGGAGATACTGCAAGTCGCGCGCCCGCGCATGTTGTTCAAAAGGAGGTCGCGCGGCCGCACGAGGCAGAGCAGGTGACTGATGAGGAAGAAAATATGGAAAGGTCTGAGGTTCAGCATGAAGAGGAAGATAAAGCAGGTTTAGAGGAGAAACTTAAGAGTTCAATATTACCAATTCATACTCAAGTTCTGTATCCGTAGAGATTAAATAAAAAAAGGGAAGATAAGCAATTCAGCAAGTTTCTGGAGGTATTTAAAAAGCTGTAAATCAATATACCTTTCGCCGAGGCATTGGAACAAATGCCAAGCTATGCAAAGTTTATGAAAGGTATACTCTCATGGAAAAGGAGATTAGACGAATTTGAGACAGTAGCCTTGAAAGAAGAATGCAGTGCAGTACTTCAGCAAAAGTTACCTCCGAAGTTGAAAGATCCCGACAATTTCACAATCCCGTGCACAATCGAGAAGATGAATTTTGAAAAATGTTTGTGTGATCTTGGGGCGAGCATAAATTTGATGCCTTTGTCAGTATTCAATCAGTTGGGATTATCGGCACCAAAGCCGACAAACATTGCATTACAGTTAGCTTACAGATCCATCACGTATCCACAGGGACTTGTTGAAGATGTATTGGTAAAGGTGGACAAATTTATCTTCCCGGCTTACTTCATCATTCTGAATTACGAGGAAGATAAAAGTATACCAATTATACAGGGGAGACCATTCTTAGCCACAAGCAAGACTTCGATAGATGTGCAAAAAGGGGAACTCACGATGCGTGTACATGATCAGGAGGTGACATTTAACGTCTTTAAGGCAGTGAAGTTCACAACAGATGCAGTAGAATGCTTCCGGGTTGATGTGGTGAATCGGGTCGTAAATGATGAAGTGCAGAGTATAGTGGATTATGAACCATTGAAAAGTATCGTTGCTGAAAATTCAAATGTGAAGGATGAGGAAGTAGATAAAGTCGTTCAATATCTGGATACCACTCAACAGTATGGAACCGTTGTAGTATGTGATAAGTGTTCGGACAAGCATCTTGAAGTGAATGGCTAGAGTTTGAAGAGTGATTCTGATGATGAGGTGGACAGAAATAAAGTCAACTTGATTCTATCTTTGACATGAAACTCAGAGACAGTCAAGCTAATTGACTATAAATTAACGCTGGATGGGAGGCAACCCATTGTTTCCATCTCTACTTAGTATTTATTTAGTTCAAGTTGTTTAGTTTAGCTTAGTCTAATTATGTGTTAGGATAGTATGAGTACATTTATCTGCTTAGACATCGTAATCGAATCACAAAAGAGCATTTGCATGCACTGCATTAAAATGAGGGTGATACAATAGACATTCATGTTTATTTATTAAACCATGCTTTGATAAGGTCTATTGATGAATTGCAGGTGTATTGGAGAGCACGCATTTCTGTGTTGCAGAGTCTAAAAATAAACACAGCAGTACAGGAAGCAATATTGCGTGGCCACGCGATGAACACATCACACGACCGCGCGCCCGCACGCTACATATATCAGACCAAGAATACCACTCGCGCGCCCGCGCATGAAACACATTGAATGCCCGCGCGGCCATTCGCGACACCGGATTAAGACAGATCTGAAAATTTTAAAAACGTGTTGTGGACCATTTGGACTCTCATTTGAAATAATAAGAAGCGCAATCCTAGAGTCTCTCTATAAATCACGTCTCTATCTCTCTATCAGTTATAAACTGAAGCCGTACATCTCTCAATCACATCTCCACGATTCTCTCCACGTTCAAAGCTTAACCCACGCTCTCATCCATTATATAAAGCTAGGGTTCCTGATTTGGGTTGCAGAAACGAGTATTGGGGGTTATCAATTCTTCCGCTTTTTTTCATTCTCAATCATATAATCTGTGCAATCTCTATCAACTACAAATGGGACCTAAGCGAGCACGTTCTATTGCATCTTCCTCATTATCTTCCTCAGGCAGTCAAGGGGTTGATATTGTTGATCACACCAAGTTTCTCAACTTGGAAGCCCAGCAAGAGTATTACCGAATTGTGGCAAAGACGTTCGTCAAGGAGCGCGGTTTCAAGCCGAAGGGGCAGGATGACCAGGTGCCATGATTCGAGAGAGAGGCTGGGGTGGACTGACTGCTACTCTAATGCCCATTCCTATGAGCATAGTCCGCGAGTTCTATGCCAATGCCAAGGTTACTATGAGCGGTATATCTCTGGTTCGTGGTATCGAGATAGATTACAGACCCCGTGCCATCCGATTAATTTTCAAAATTACTGATGCACCACCAATGGGGGCTGCTAATTGGGTCATCGGTGCTCATTTAGAGACCGAAATGGAGTTGATTATTGTAGAATTATGCGTGCCTGGTACGAAATGGACCTATAAAGTAGGCACGACTCAGCCTCGTATATTTCCAACTGTAGCCCTGAACCGCTATGCAAAGGCATGGACCCTGTTCATATGTGCCAAGCTCATGCCTTCCTCTCATCAGCACGAAATCACAGCTTAGAGGGCAATTATTCTATGGGGCATAATCACCGGGAAATACATTGACGTTGGCCATCTCATCCATCAGAATATGTTGCGCTATCTACAAGGAGGCACCATTGGGAGCATTCCACATGCATCAGTGGTTGCCATGCTTTGTGCTAATCAGGGATGCAACTGGGGCAATGAGAAAATGCAATACCCAAGCTAGGACATAACTCATGCCACAATTGAAAATTTTGGGGACTGGGCAGGTGGTGTACCACACCCACGCGGACTAGGATTCATCCTTCAAACCCACTTTTTCCAGAGTCGCCACACAGAGCCCCTCATGACAGAGAAAGGCAGGACTGGCCCACGCGACGCACGCGTGCCACCCATGGTGATCGCCAGCTCCGAAGGTTGGAGCGAAAAGTCGATGCCATGTACGATAATTTGGGCACATTTGCGACGGGACTCACAAGGGCCTTGGCTGAAGCTTTTTCACATCAAGGAACAACGCTAGAGTGGCCTCAATTCAGAATAGCAGTGCCATATCCACCACCAGATTCACCACTCGAGGATGGTGGTACCACCGATAATTAGGGGAGTTTTTCGTTACCCTTTACCTTTATTCAATGGGGCATTGAATATTATAAGTTTGGGGGTATTGGGGAGTAGTGTAGAGCATGTAGTTTTGCATGATTAGTTTAATTCTGTAGTTTTGTATGATTAGTTTTATTTGTATAGTTTTTGCATGTTTAGTTAAATTTTTGCATATAGTTGCATGCCATTTTTAGTTTGCATATCTCACAGTTCTTGCCGTATAGAAATTTTTGTCTAGCCAATGATGAAAGTGAAATTTTAAATGATTTTTGAGTATTTTGGATAATATGTAGCTGAGATATAATGTTTTACACAATGCAATTCATAATGTCGTTTAAATGCTTTCGGTTTTGCATTTAATGTGTTCACAATCACTCAGTAAGTATAAGAAGTATGTGTTGCAGTATCGCTCGATAGAAAAATGTAGTTTTAAAAAGGGAAATATGTGAAAAGTGAGTTTAGACTGTATAAAACATTGATTTTTAAACTTTGGGAAAACATGGGTATCTGTGTATAAAAAAAGAAAAAAAGAAAAAAAAAGAAAAAAGAAAAATAGCAATAACATGGCTAGTCTTATTTCGGGGCCCTAGCTACTTGAGTAAGTACGCCCGAGGGGATTTTCTCTACACCTAGCGCCCTAAGGTCTTTTATGATCTGGGAGTCGTTGGTTGAAAGCTCGCTAAGGGGTAGCAGTGTTGCCTAATGGAGTAAGACTTTGCACAGTCATGTGAAAAAAAAAAGAGAAAAAAAAAAAAAAGGAAAAGAAAACTAGCAATAAACACCGCGGGAAAGTGCGAAAGTCGCCCTCGTGAGTAAAAATAAAGCAGTTAAGCCCATTGTTGAACCTTAGTTTATTTTAAGATGTTGGAATAGTCTTGGTTGCATATATATACATAAGTATTGATTTGAGCTATAATTTTCTGTTTTGAGCAATACAACATGAGTATTCTGTGCCTAAATCAAGTTTTGGCGAACATAACACACACACAGCATCTCTATAGCATTTGTGAATTATCTGAGTGAATGACATTATGCATACAGTTTGGTTTGAATCTGTATTCTTGAATCTAGAAAAATTCGCCGAGGCATTTTGGACTGAATTTCTATGATAGTTGGAATAATGTGAGATTAGTTGCATCATAATTTAGTTTTATACCTACTTATGGAGTACCAATTCATGCGAAATATGCCCATCTCAAGTACATTTTAGTATGTTTTAGATGCATTTCATGTTAGTTTGCATTGCATATACTTAAAACTCCTTTTGGTGAATAAGTGCAGGAATCGACCTAATTTGGTGGTATTATAGGGCACGAAGCTAATGGACGCATGAGGCGAGGTAAAAGCTGGGATATGCATGGCTGAGAATTGAGTGGAGCATGGATGAACAAGTATGGATGGACATAGGACACTTCAAGAGAAAGAACAACAATGCGTAACCAAACTCGGGAGCGTAACCGTAATTCATCAATCGCAAGCCTACGCCGCAGCAAGCAGATGAGCTTGGAGACGCGCGCCCATGCGAGTACCCAACCAAACAATGTTACCTACTACAAGTTACACATACAAGCTTATGAGCATGATAAGCTTAGGGGACGCGACTTACCGCAAGTCGAGGATGTCTTGGAGAAAGCTTGATCGCACGCATGAGGTCTGAAGTTCACGATTTGTTTTATTTTATTTTTTTAATTAAAATGGTTGTAACTGATTAAAAACGATATCTGACTGGTGTCAGAGGGAGCTTGGATATCTTTTGTCGTATTCCAACGTAGAAGGAGGCCAAAACTCTACTTTTCTACTTCTTCTTGGGATTTGCTACCAGAGTAGATTATTATTAGTATTTGTTGGATTCTTATGAGGATTTGAATAGTGAATTATATTCAGCAATTGGGTTTGGTTGTTTCTACCTTTCATCTTTCAATTGTTTGTTTATTAATCATGCTTAGATTTGATCCCATTATGGCTTTTGGTTCAGTCATGAACTAAACTCCATTATGGGATTCTAACGGATTTTAATATGTAATTTGATTGCATGCTTGAATGCTGGATTATTTTGCATATCATATGGGATGTCTATCATGATTGTTTTGCATGTAAGAATGCTTGATCACCATTCATTTCAGTACTTGTACGGAATTGACAATGAATATGCAAGTATGGATTGTAATCATGATAGTATACATATATGGGGCTGTTTTATATGGATTGTGTATTTCGTGAACCAGATAGACATATAATGTTTCATCGTATGAGTTAGAATAAGGGCTTGTACTTAAATTCAATATAGTTGCAATTTCACAGACATATAGTGATTTTGGTTATATTGATGATTACATGGAGTCTATCATCTGTGGATGCTGTGGAAGTAGGTTTTAGTGCATTGAAAAATGGCTATGACTCTTTTAGTGCTCTTAGCTACTTTTCTATGATATGTGAACAAGTCATGCATGATAGTGGTGATTAAATGAAATATTAAATGAAGTTAGGATCCCATTATTTCCAGATTTGATTTATTCCGTTGTTATTATTGTTTTAGTCGTTATTCGCGATTTGAGAACAAACCAATCTTATTCATTAGTTTGAGCATATAAATATAGTGATTTAGTTAATGCATAGTGATTTGAATTAAAAAACTTTCTCTATGGGATCGATACTTTACTTGCTCTATTTTGCTTGTTGACACATGTATGCTTGCATGAGTTAGAGCTCTTTTGTTAAGACTAAAAAAAAGGCAACAAGTTTTTGCCTACCAGTAGGAATACTCTTCTTTTACGGTAAGGGGTATTATTTCTTTCTTATTCATAAAGAGAACTTCTGTTATTCCATTCTTTATTATTACATTGGAATAACTCGATACGCGCGGACTACCCTATACTTGGTGAAATTCTTCGTTATTCCATTCTTTATTATTATGTTTGAATAACTTTTTGGCGCCAAGCACCGCATACATGGTGAAATTCTTCTATTATTCCATTCTTTATCATTCGGTTGGAACATCCTGTCTGTGCTTTACGCATGACCTGGTTCCATTATTTATCATTCAGTTGAAACATCCTGTCTGTGCTTTACGCATGACCTGGTTCCATTATTTATCATTCTGTTGGAACATCCTGTCTGTGCTTTACGCATGACCTGGTTCCATTATTTATTATTCTGTTAGAATATTATGTATGTGCGTTTACGCATGACCTGGTTCTGTTAATTATAATTTAGTTGGAATAACCTATCTGTGCAGTCTATCGCATGCCTGGTGATTTCTTTTGTTATTCTATTCTTTATTATACTCAGTTGGTTAAAGTTTTTACTTCTATACTCCATGAAATTAGTGGAATATCCTTGATATTTGCGCTTCATCCAGTATCTTTTCATGGAAATATTCTTCTGAGCATTCTTGAGTTTTAATCTACAAAGAAGTATCATGTTGACAATTTGGACGTTATTAGTTCCTGGATAAATTAATTCATGAACTTGTTTTATTGAATTCTTATATCATTGTCATCATCCTCATGTTTATATTATGTTGAAAGTCATCTGTGGTATTGTGAGTGCATGGATGGACTTGGTATGATTACGATTTAGGGATTATTCGGTGTAATCATGACCGTAATGTTACAAATGATGTGGAAAAAGTTCTCATTGGCCCGTAGTGCATTGATGGACGCTTGTTGGCATGATCATGACCATCGATGAATACACGATTATCCTTGGCCCGCATCGCATGGATAATTTGTGGTTGTGATACTAATGAATATCCTCGTCAGAAAAGCGTGGAAGATGTGGATTATTTATTTAATGAGTCTCAATTGATAAAAGTGATGAAAAACCTTTTAAATCATAAAAGATAGTAGATTTTATTCTCTACTTGACTCTTCTAATGGATTGCTTGTTTCGCTGCAGTTAAACTTGATGTTTAACACTGTTGAAGGCTAATGATAAGTTATTCTGCATTATCTTAGTCATAATATTTCTTACTGGGCTAGTTGAGCTCACCCTTTCTTTCACTATTCTCTTTAGGAAATGAGAACGTAGCCGGGACTAGTCGGGGAACGGAGTGACGGTCCAGATGATAATATTAGTAGTCCTCACTATTCTGTTAAATAGTGTGAAAATAAATGTAATGAGGACTCTTTTGAGTGTGGATATTGTCTAGATGATAATATTTGTATTAAAACTCACAGCATATGTTTTGTCGTATTTTACACGATCGTTGTATAACTAAGTTGTATTTGAATTTTGTACCATGTATTTGACGACTCTAGATGGGTGATGTATACCTATTTTGGGGGCATCATAGTTGGTATCAAAGCTTAGGGATATGATCCCTGGCTAAGATGTGAGACTAGAACTAGGAGGGGAGAGACGGGGAATTCCTTCGCTAGTATGACCTACCTAAGTTTATTTGATATTTAATTGGTCCTCACGAGTATATAGTGATAATATGTTACATGTCAATTAACCCTTGTTTTGTGGCGAGATCGAAAATGACATCCGAGAATGTTGAGAATATCAATGGAGCATGAGGAGACCGTTGAGTCACCACAAATCAACACCCGGATATCGTGCATCATCGGAAGGCAATAATCCTCAAGTGAACAACAACACCGACCAAATGGCAAACGACGGAATGTTTAGGAGCTTTCTGCAATTCGTATAACATCAGGCAAGAGAGACTCCTGTCCAAAATGCAGGTAGAAACACTGGCAACTCTTGGACGGTCACAGCTAAACAGTTCAAGGTGCTGGGACCACCGGAGTTTATTGGAGAACCAAAACCACTTAACGCGGAGACGTGGATAAAGAAGATCACCAAGATATTTGATGTCACGGGATGCTCCAAGGAGCAAAAGGTTCCCTTTGCCACCTTTATGTTGCGAGGAGAGGTAGATTACTGGTGGGAATCAGTAAAGCGTACTCAACCTGCCGCACTGAAGATGTCTTAGGAGAAGTTCCAAGAACTATTCAACGACAAGTACTTTCCCGAAAGTATTCGTCACATGAAAGAGGTAGAGTTCATCAAGTTGGAGCAGAACAATATAACCGTGTCGCAGTACGAAGCTAAGTTTGCTGAGTTGTCCCGGTTTGCGTCTCACTTGGTTGATAATGAGGAAAGAATGACGCGGATGTTTCTAAGAGGTTTGAAACCCGAGATACATCGATATCTAATTTCTCATAAATTGTGTTTGTATTCAGATGTTGTAAATAGGGATCAGTTATTGGAGCGCGATAACGAGTCAATGCAACCAAGAGAAAGCAGCCGGCAAAATGATAATACCAGTGGTAGCAGTCATCAAAGCGGTGACAACAAACGTGGAGGGAATCAACATGCCAGAAATGGTAACCACTTCGGTGGTAATCATGACCAAGACAATAAGAATGGATATTTCAAGAAGTGGAGATTAAACAATGATGGAAAGACGTCAGCACCAGCACCCGTTGTTAAGGAAGGAGAACGACCACCTATCATATGCTTCAAATGCGGAGGGGAGGGACATATCAGTCCAAACTGCGCGATGCCATCCAAAGCGTGTTATAATTGTGGTAGAGAAAGTCACCTAGCCCGATTTTGTTGTGCACCGAAGACAAGTCTAGTTGGAACGGTGACACAAAATACCGTCCTAGACAAGTCAAAACCAGTAGTTCAAGGGAGAGCTTTTGTTGTGACCTCCCAGAAAGTAAGGAACCCGAACAAGGTCATCACGGGTAAGCTTATCATAAACTTTAGCCATTGTTTTATTTCTCCTGTAAGACCCCAGCTTTTATAAATAAAGATGAATTTTTCTATAAATATTATTTTTGAATATTATGGAATAAATTTGATATAATGTTATAGTTGTGGGTAATATTTATAAATTTTGCAAAGTATGCAAGTTGTTATAAAATATTCGTTTGGTCGGGGAATATTCTTTTTGTTAGGGAATATTCGCATAATGGCTCAATCATTGGTGGACCCCTATAATGTAATTATTGTCGGATTGAGAAAACGACAAAAATATTTTATAAAAATAACGGTGAGGTGTTACCGTTAAAACTGTTGAACTACCCGGTGGTAAAAAAGAATACGATGAGTCGTAGTTGCATAGTAGCACACAGATTGATTATTGATGCTTACGTGAGAAGTCACTCATTTATGCTCAATTATTGCTACAAGAATAATCCTTGATCATATCTCTTATATTATTGATTCAATTATTGTCACAAGATTATCATCAGTATAATATGTTATAGTATTAAATCAATAATTGAGACGACAAGTTATAAATGATTAATAATTGTTGAAAGATTAAATATGTGTTGATGAAAAAAAATGATTTGTGGTAAGTTTGATTATTTTATGGGGGCTCATATGTCATCATCTAAGAGTCTCTTCATCAATAGTATTTACCTTCGTCGATAGTAATTACCTTCGTCAATAGTAATTACCCTTGTGAATAGTATTTACCTTCATCAATAATAATTACCTTCATCAATAGTAATTACCCTTGTGAATAGTATTTACCTTCGTCAATAGTATTTACCTTCCGTTAATAGTAATTATCTTTACCAGACGTCGAACCACTTGTCGTTTCACATTACAAAAGGCCGAACCACTTGTCGTTTCACATTACAAAGCGCCAAACCGATTCGTCAAGCCACTTGCCTTTTCATACGGAAAAGTGCTAAGCTAGAAATCTTCTATAAATAGAGGCCTAGGGCTTCATTATTTTTCACTTAATTCATTCAAGCTATAGAGAGAAAGTATAGAGAGAATAAGAGAGAAAGAAGAAGAGTATTTTGTTACTACAATCGTCACTGCGAGATTCAATCTCCTACCAAATGTAAGGGGTGTTATTCTTTCTTATTCATGAAGAGAACTGTTGTTATTCCATCGCTTATTATTCATTGGAATAACTCAGTATAAGTGGTTTACCCTATACTTGGTGACATTCTTCTATTATTTCATTGGAACATCACGTCGTGTGTTTTACAGGACTGGTTAAAATCTTTATTATTATTTCGTTGGAACATCACGTCGTGTGTTTTTACACCGGACTGGTTCCGCCTTTTTATTATTCTATTGGAACATCCATGCTCGTGTGTTTTACAGGACTGGTTAAAATCTTTATTATTACGTTGGAATATCCTATCTCGTGTGTTTTACACAGGATCTAGTTCCATCTTTATTATTCTCGTTGGAACATCATCCGCTTGTGTGAATTTCACCGACCGGTTCCGTTATTTATTATTCATTGAATAACTCGTCTGCAATGCGGTCTATCGCATGCATGGTGATTTCTTTTGTTATTCCATTCTTTATTATACCCGGTTGGTTAAAACTTTGACTTCTATACTCCATGAAATTAGTAGAATATCCTTGATATTTGCGTTTCATCCAAAGATCTTTTCATGGAAATATTCTTCCGATCATTCTTGAATTTTACTCTACAAAAACGAAGATCATGTTGATAATTTGGACGTTAATAATTCTTGAACTTGTTTTATTGAATTCTTATATCATTGTCATCATCCTCATGTTTATATTTTTTTGAAAGTCATCTCGTGGCACTGTAGTGCGTAGATGGACTTGGTATGATTATGACGAGAGACTATCTATTGGTGTAATCATACCGTAATGTTACAAATGATGTGATAAAATCCTCAAAGGGCCATAGTGCATTGATGGACGATTGTTGGCATGATCATGACCATTAATGAATACACAAATATTCTCGCCCGTAGTGCATGAATAATTGTGGTCGTGATACTAAAGAATATCCTGGCCAGAAAAGTGCGGGGTGATTCGATGATGTGAAATATTTATTAAAGTGAGTCTCACTATAAACGATGATGAAAAACCTTTTAAAACCTAAAAGATAGTAGACTTTATTTTCTACTTGACTCTTTTAAATGGATCAGAGATATTCGGCTGCAGATTAAACCTGGTTGTCTATTGTATTTTATCGGTTTAACATTATTATCAAGACTATTGATAATTTATTCGCATTATCTTAGTCATAATATTTCTTCTTGGGCTAGTTGAGCTCACCCTTTCTTTCCTTTCTTCGTGAAATGATAATATAGCCGGGACGAGCCGGGAAAACGAGTGATGGTCCCGAAGATAGCATTAGTAGTCCTCACTATTACGTAAAATAGAGTGATAATAATCGTAATGAGGACTTTTTGTTTGAGTTTGTATAATATCTAGTAGACGATATTTGTATTTAAACTCACGAGCTTTATGTCGTATTGTACACAACAGATTATGTTAATAAGTTGTATTTAAATTACATGTACCATGTAAGTGTCGCACCCAAGATGGGTGATGTATACCTAATTTTGGGGGCGCCAGGTTGGTATCGAGCTTAGGATATGATCCCGGCTAAGATGTGAGAATAGTACTAGGAGGGGGAGAGACGGGAATACCTTCGCTAGTATGACCTACCTAAGTTTATGTGATATTTTATTGATTGGTCGGAAGATAGGGATAATTTGTTACATGTCAATTAACCTTTTGTTTTGTGGCGATTCGAAAATGACATCCGAGAATGTTGAGAATAGCAATGGAGCAGCTTGCGATTGTTGATTCACCACATATCAATAATCGAGGATAATGTGCATCGAAGGCGACAATCCTCATGCAAACAACAACACCGACCAAATGACGAATGATCAAATGTTCGGAGGCTTTATGCAATTTATGCAACAAAGAAAGTAGAGCGACTCTCGTCCAAAACGTAGGTGGAAAACACGGAAACTCTCTAAGGTCACCGCTAAACAATTTAAGGAGCTGGGACCACCGGAGTTTAAGGGAGAGCCAAAACCACTTCGCGGAAGCATGGATAAAGCAGATTACCAAGATATTTGATGTCTTGGGATGCTCGAGGAGCAAAAGGTTCCTTTCACGCCTTTTATGTCACATGGAGGAGGCGGACATCGGTGGGAATCCAGAAACGTACTCAACCAAATTGTCATCAAGATATCTTGGGAGAAGTTCCAGAGTCGTTTCAACGACAAATACTTTCCCGAAAGTATTCGCCACATGAAGGAGGTGGAGTTTATCAAGTTGGAACAAAACAATATGGACCGTGTCGCTAAATACGAGGCAAAATTTGCGGAGTTATCACGGTTTCGTCCCACACTGGTGGATAATGAAGAGAGAATGGCGCGAATGTTTTTAAGAGGTTTGAAGAAGCGAGATACGTCAACATCTTATTTCTCTTAAACCGTGTTTGTATTCAGATGTTGTAAATAGGGCTCGATTAGTGGAGCGCGATAATGAGTCAACGCTTAACTAAAAGAGAAGCAAACCGGCAAAATTATAATACCAATGAGAATAGTCATCGAGGCGGTGACAACAAGCGTGGAGGGAATCAACGGGCCGATATGGTAACCACTTCCGGTGGTAATCGTAGGCCAAAACAATAAGAATGGACATTTCAAGAAAAGGAGATTCAACAATGATGGAAAGACGTCAAAGACCAAAGACCCATTGTTAAGGAAGGAGAAAGACCACCTATCATATGCTTCAAATGCGCGGGAGAAGGACACATCGGTCAAAGCTGCGCCATGCCAGTCAAAGCATGTTATAATTGTGGAAGAGAAGGTCACTTAGCTCGATTTTGTGCGCCATCAAGACAAATTCAGCTAGGATGGAGGCACCAAAGGCCATCCCGGAAAATTCAAAACCCAGAGTGTAAGGAGAGCATTTGTTGTGACCTCCCAAAGAGCAAGGAATCCGAATGAGGTCATCACGGGTAAGCTTATCATAAACTCTAATGAAGTCTATACTTTATTTGATACCGGTTCTACCCATTCTTTTATTTCTCCTACTTGCGCCATCGATTAAATTTGACTCAGAGAAATTAGACTTTGACTTATCTGTGGAAACTCCGTTGGGAGAAACCTTCATTACATCCATTGTTTATAAGTCTTGTTTGGTTCAAATCGCACCCTCACATTACCCGTCGATCTTATTTCATTAAAAATACTTGCATTTGACGTGATTCTAAGGATTGATTGGTTAACTACTTATCATGCAAAAATTGATTGTTTTCGTAAGGTTGTTAGTTTTCATATTCCTAATCAACCTATTATGCTAATTCAAACGACCAAACCATTAAAATCAATCACGGTCATCTCAAGCCATAAAGCTATTCGTTTATTGAAAAACGGATGTCAAGCTTTCTTAGCTCATGTCATGATTTAAATAAAAATACGTCGTTTTAAACGATATTCCTATTGTTAATAAATTTCCGACGTATTCTCAAGAACTTCCCGGCCTACCCCAGAAGCGTGAAATTGAATTTTGTATCGACCTTGAACCCAGACAAAACCTATTTCCAAAGCCCCATATCGAATGGCTCTATTGAACTTCGGAGTTAAAGACCCAACCTGCAGGAATTGTTAGACATTGGCTTTATTCGTCCCTAGTACTTCTCCTTGGGGTGCTCCTGTTTCTATTCGTGAAGAAGAAAGATGGGAGTATGCGACTTTTGTATTGATTATCTGGAGTTGAATCACGTCACCATCAAAAATAGGTATCCATTGCCACGTATTGATGACATGTTTGACCGATTGCAAGGAGCCAAATTCTTTTCAAAGATTGATCTTCGTTAGGATATCACCAATTGAAGATTAGAACCACCGACATTCCAAAGACGGCCGAGAACTCCTATGACGGCATTATGAATTCCTAGTCATGTCCTTTGGATTGACTAATGCTCCTCGCCGCCTTCATGGATATGATGAACCGAGTATTCAAGGAATATTTAGATCACTTTGTGGTCGCGTCTTTATTGATGACATCCTTATTTATTCCAAAAGCCGTGAAGATCATGAGCAACACTTGAGGTCGACACTCCAAAAGCTTCGTGAATATAAGCTTTATGCCAAGTTGAAGAAATGCGAGTTCGCTTCAAGAAGTAGCATTCCTTGGGCACGTGGTATCAAGTCATGGAATATCCATTGACCCAAAGAAAGATTGAAGCTATTCAAAGTCGGGAACAACCTAAATCAAATGATCGAAGCACGTAGCTTTCTCGGTTTAATTTGGTTATTATCGTAGATTCGTGGAAGGATTTTCTCGAATCGCTATTCCATCGACTCAAATTGACTCGGAAAGATACAAAGTTCTATTGGAGCGAAGAATGTGAGAAGAGTTTTCAAGAACTCAAGAGAGAGATTTATTTCAAAGACCTGCTCGACAATACCATCCGGCTCGGAGGGATTTGTCATCTACAAATGATGCTTGAGCAAAGGGTGGGATGTGTTCTCATGCAACATGGAAAAGTAATAGTTTATGCCTCGCGACAACTCAAAGAATATGAGAGGAATTATCCTACTCATGATCTAGAGTTGGCAAATGTTATCTTTGCACTTAAAATTTGGAGGCATTACTTGTATGGGGAGAAAGTGGAGATCTTTACGGATCATAAAAGCCTCAAATATTTCTTCACTCAAAAGGAACTCAACATGCGACAACGACGTTGGCTTGAAATCATTGAAAGATTATGATCATACCATCCAATACCATCTGGAAAAGCAAACGTGGTAGCCGACGCATTGAGTAGAAAATCATATGCAAGCACGAAAGTGCGATATTGTCGTATAAAGGCCCATTTTGTGTGACTTGCAAAGGATGGAGATAGAATTAAAGACTCGAGGGACGCATGTGATGATAACGAGTATACGAGTAGAGAACCGACTTTAATTGATAAAGTTAAAGTCGCCGCAAGCTGGACACTGGAGAGTCGATGCGTATGAGGAAGAAAGTGCAAGAAGGTGCTATGCTTAAGAAAAGAATCGATGAAGAAGGAATACTTGAGTCAACTCCGGACTTTGTGTTCCTAACGACCACGATTTAAAGTATAATATCATGATGGAGGCACACAACACACCATTTGCAATCCATCTCGGGAGTACCAAAATGTATCATGATATTCGCCATACATTTTGGTGGAGCAATATGAAGAGAGAGAGATATTTGTTTATCTCAAGGTGTCTAACTTGTCAACGAAGTTAAAGCGGAGCATCAAGTACCAAAAGGTCCATTGCAACCACTTGAAATTCCAGAATGGAAGTGGGAGCACATTACCATGGATTTCGTTCACGGCCTTCCTAAGGTTTCTCAAGGCATTGATGCAATTTGGGTCATTGTTGATAGGTTGACCAAGTCCGCTCATTTCTTACCGATACGAGAAACTTATACACTTGAACGTCTTGCTTGCTCGTATGTACATAAACGAGATTGTAAGATCGCATGGCGCTGCCGGTATCCATAGTTTCGATCGAGACCCAAGATTCACTTCACGATTTTGGGTTAGTTTGCAAAAAGCTTGCGGGGCGCAGACTTTACGATTTAGCTTCGGCATATCATCCTCGCAGACGGACGGACAATCGGAGAGGACTATTCAAACTCTTGAAGATCTATTAAGACTCGTGTCCTTGATTTCAAGGGAGTTGGGACAAGTTCTTACCATTGGTGGAGTTTTCCTCACAACAACAGGTTATCAAGCAAGTATTGGCATGGTTCCATTCAAGCGTTGTATGGAAGAAAGTGTCGTTCTCAAAGATATCTTTGGGATGAGGTGGGTGAAGCAACGTTGTTGGGACCGGAGTTGGTACGTATGACTACGGAAAAGATTCAAACGATCCGACAACGTATAAAAACCTCACAAAATCGATAAAAAAGAGTTATCTTTGATCTTCATCGAAAGGACGTGGAATTCGATATAGGAGATCATGTGTTGTTAAGAGTTGCTCCATGGAAAGGAGTTACAAGATTTGGAAAGAGAGGAAAACTTAACCCTCGATTCATCGGTCCATTTTAATCCTCGATCGAGTAGGAATCGTGGTCTATAGACTCGCTTTACCGCCAAATATGTCTCGTGTTCATAACGTTTTTCACATATCCATGTTACGTAAATATGTGAAAGACCCGAACCATATTATTGAGTTAGAACCGGATGAAATAGCGGAAGATTTGACGTATGAAGAGGTTCCTGTTCAAATTTTGATAAGAAGGAACATATTCTACGCTCCAAGGTTATACCTCAAGTCAAAGTTTTGTGGAGGAACCACGATGTTGAGGAAATGACTTGGGAGTTAGAATCTGAAATGAAATCAAGGTATCCTTACCTCTTCGACGACATACCAGTATCGTAACCTAATTTCGAGGGCTAAATTTCATAAGAAGGGAGGTTGTAAGACCCAAACTTTTATAAATAAAGATGAATTTTCTATAAATATTATTTTTGAATATTATGGAATAAATTTGATATAATATTATAGTTATGGGTAATATTTATAAATTTTGCAAAGTATGCAAGTTGTTATAAAATATTCGTTTGGTGGGAGAATATTCTTTTTGTTGTTAGGAATATTAAATATAAAATTGGCTCAATCATTGGTGGACCCCATAATGTAATTATTGTCGGATTGAGAAAACGACAAAAATATTTTATAAAAATAACTACGGAGGTGTTACCGTTAAAGCATTGAACTACCCGGTGGTAAAAGTACGAGAATAACGTAGTTGCACAAGAAGACACTACCGGTATTGATTATTGATGCTTACGTGAGAAGTCACTCATTTATGCTCAATTATTACTACTGATAATCTACGCATCATATCTCTTATATTATTGATTCAATTATTGTCACAGTATCATCTGTATAATATGTTATAGTATTAAATCAATAATTGAGACGACAAGTTATAAATGATTAATAATTGTTGAAAGATTAAATATGTGTTGATGAAAAAAAAATGATTTGTGGTAAGTTTGATTATTTTATGGGGGGCTCATATGTCATCATCTAAGAGTCTCTTCGTCAATAGTATTTACCTTCGTCAATAGTAATTACCTTCGTCAATAGTAATTACCCTTGTGAATAGTATTTACCTTCGTCAATAATAATTACCTTCGTCAATAGTAATTACCCTTGTGAATAGTATTTACCTTCGTCAATAGTATTTACCTTCGTTAATAGAAATTATCTTTACCAGACGTCGAACCACTTGTCGTTTCACATTACTGAGCGCCGAACCACTTGTCGTTTCACATTCTAAAAGCGTCCAAACCGATTCGTCGAGCCACTTGCCTTTTCATACTAAGCGGGTGCTAAGCTAGAAATCTTCTATAAATAGAGGCCTAGGGCTTCATTATTTTTCACTTAATTCATTCAAGCTATAGAGAGAGAAAGTATAGAGAGAATAAGAGAGAAAGAAGAAGAGTATTTTGTTACTACAATCACTGCAGATTCAATCTCCTACCAAATGTAAGGGGTGTTATTCTTTCTTATTCATGAAGAGAACTGTTGTTATTCCATTGCTTATTATTCTGTTGGAATAACTCAGTATAAGTGGTTTACCCTATACTTGGTGACATTCTTCTATTATTACTGCTTGGAACATCACTGTCTGTGTGTTTTACAGGAATTCGGGTTAAATCTTTATTATTATTACATTGGAACATCCATGCTCGTGTGTTTTACAGGACTGGTTAAAATCTTTATTATTACGTTGGAATATCCTATCGTGTGTTTTACACCGGATCCGGTTCCATCTTTATTATTCTGTTGGAACATCCCGCTTGGTGTGAATTTCACCGACCGGTTCCGTTATTTATTATTTTGTTGGAATAACCCATGCATGCGTCTATCGCATTTATGGTGATTTCTTTTGTTATTCCATTCTTTATTATACCCAAATTAGTTAAAACTTTGACTTCTATACTCCATGAAATTAGTAGAATATCCTTGATATTTGCGTTTCATCCGAAGATCTTTTCATGGAAATATTCTTCCGATCATTCTTGAATTTTACTCTACAAAACAAGATATCATGTTGATAATTTGACGTTAATAATTCTTGAACTTGTTTTATTGAATTCTTATATCATTGTCATCATCCTCATGTTTATATTTTTTGAAAGTCATACGTGGCACCGTAGTGCATAGATGGACTTGGTATGATTATGACCGAGACTATTCGTGTGTAATCATGACCGTAACGTTACAAATGATGTGATAAAAATCCTCGGTGGTAGTAGTGCATTGATGGACGATTGTTGGCATGATCATGACCATTAATGAATACACAAATATTCTTGCCCGTGAAGTGCATGAATAATTGTGGTCGTGATACTAAAGAATATCCTTGGCCAGTAGTGCGGGGGTGATTCGATGATGTGAAATATTTATTAAAATTTGAGTCTCAGCTATAAACAGTGATGAAAAACCTTTTAAAACCTAAAAGATAGTAGACTTTATTTTCTACTTGACTCTTTTAAATGGATTGCATATTCCGCTGCAGATTAAACCGGGTTGTCTATTGTATTTTATCGGTTTAACATTATTATTGAAGACTATTGATAATTTATTCGCATTATCTTAGTCATAATATTTCTTCGGGCTAGGCTAGTTGAGCTCACCCTTTCTTTCATCGTTCTCTTCGTGAAATGATAATATAATTTGGGACGAGCCTGGGAAACGAGTGATGGTCCCGAAGATAGCATTAGTAGTCCTCACTATTCGTAAAATAGTGTGATAATAATCTGTAATGAGGACTTTTGTTTGAGTTTGTATAATATCTAGTAGAGCGATATTTGTATTTAAACTCACGATTTTATGTCGTATTGTACATACAACAGATTATGTTAATAAGTTGTATTTAAATTACATGCACCATGTAAGTGTCGACCCAAGATGGGTGATGTATACCTAATTTTGGGGCGTCACATCTCCTACTAAGCGCCAATGATTAAATTTGACTCCGAAGAAATTAGACTTTGACTTATCTGTGTAAGCTCCATTGGGAGAAACCTTCATTACATCCACTGTTTATAAGTCTTGTTTTGTTCAAATCAGCGACCACACGTTACCTATTGATCTTATTTCTTTGAAAATACTTGCATTTAATGTGATTCTAGGGATTGATTGGTTAACTACTCATCATGCAAAAATTGATTATTTTCGTAAGGTTGTTATCTTTCATATTCCTAACCAACCTATTATGCGAATTCAAGCAACCAAACCATTAAAATCAATCACTGTCATCTCAAGCCATAAAGCTATTCATTTATTAAAAAATGGATGTCAAGCTTTCTTAGCTCATGTCACGGATCTACACAAAAATACGTCAGTTTTGAATTATATTTCTATTGTTAATAAATTCCCTGATGTATTCCCTGAAGAACTTCCTGGCCTACCCCCAGAGCGTGAAATTAAACTTTGTATCGACCTTGAACCTGGTACAAACCCCATTTCCAAAGCCCCATATCGAATGGCTCCTATTGAACTTCGGGAGTTAAAGACCCAATTGCAGGAATTGTTAGACATTGGCTTTATTCATCCTAGTACTTCTCCTTGGGGTGCTCCTGTTCTATTCGTGAAGAAGAAAGATGGGAGTATGCGACTTTGTATTAATTATCAGGAGTTGAATCATGTCACCATAAAAAATAGGTACCCATTGCCACGTATTGATGACCTATTTGACCAGTTGCAAAGCGCCAAATTCTTTTCAAAGATCGATCTTCGCTCGGATATCATCATTTGAAGGTTAAAGCGAGGATATTCCAAAAGCGCCTTCGTAACTCGATGCGAGGTGCACTATGAATTTTTAGTCATGTCTTTTGGATTAACAAATGCTCCTGCTGCCTTCATGGATATGATGAACCGAGTATTCAAGGAATATTTGGATCACTTTGTGGTCGTCTTTATTGATGACATCCTCATATATTCCAAAAGCCGTGAAGATCATGAGCAACACTTGAGGCTGATACTCCAAAAGCTTCGTGAAAACAAGCTTTATGCCAAGTTGAAGAAATGCGAGTTCTGGCTTGAAGAAGTAGCATTCCTTGGGCACATAGTATCAAGTCATGGAATATCTATTGACCCGACAAAGATTGAAGCTATTTAAAGATGGGAGCAACCTAAATCAATGACTGAAGTACGTAGCTTTCTCAGATTAGCTGGTTATTATCGGAGATTCGTGGAAGGGTTTTCTCGAATTGCTACTCCATTAACTCAGCTGACTCGAAAAGATATAAAATTCGATTGGAGCGTGGAATGTGAGAATAGTTTTCAAGAACTCAAGAGGAAACTCATTTCCGCACCTGTTCTGAAAATACCATCTGGCTCGGAGGTATTTGTCATCTATAGTGATGCATCGGGCAAAGGGTTAGGATGTGTTCTCATGCAACATGGGAAAGTCATAGCCTATGCCTCTCGGCAACTTAAAGAATATGAGAGGAATTATCATACTCATGATCTAGAGTTGGCAGCTGTTGTCTTCGCACTTAAAATTTGGAGGCATTACTTGTATGGGGAGAAAGTGGAGATCTTTACGGATCATAAAAGCCTCAAATATTTCTTCACCCAAAAGGAACTCAACATGCGACAACGACGTTGGTTTGGCTATTGAAAGATTATGATCATACCATCCAATACCATCCTGGAAAAGCGAACATGGTAGCTGACGCATTGAGTAGAAGATCATATGCGGGTACGAGTGCGATATTGTCAACGCAAAGGCCCATTTTGTGTGACTTACAAAGGATGGAGATAGAGTTAAAGACTCAGGGGACCCATGTGATGATGACAAATATACGAGTAGAACCAACTTTAATCGATAAAGTTAAAGTTGCTCAAACTACAGACCTGGAGCTAATTCATATGAGGAAGAAAGTGCAAGAAGGTGCTATTTCGGAAGCAAGAATCGATGAAGAAGGAATACTTTGAGTCAACTCCAGACTTTTTGTTCCTAACGACCCTGATTTAAAGTATAAAATCATGATGGAGGCGCACAACACACCGTTTACAATCCATCCTGGCAGTACCAAAATGTATCGTGATCTTCGTCATACATTTTGGTGGAGCAATATGAAGAGAGAGATAACACTGTTTATCTCAAGGTGTCTAACTTGTCAACGAGTTATGGCGGAGCATCAAGTACCAAAAGGTTCATTGCAACCACTTGAAATTCCAGAATGGAAGTGGGAGCACATTACCATGGATTTTGTTACCGATCTTCCTAAGGTTTCTCAAGGCATAGATGCAATTTGGGTCATTGTTGATAGATTAACCAAGTCTGCTCATTTCTTACCGATACAAGAAACTTATACACTTGAACGTCTTGCTCGTATGTACATAAACAAAATTGTAAGACTGCATAGTATGCCAGTATCCATAGTTTCTGATCGAGACCCAAGATTCACTTCACGATTTTGGGTTAGTTTGCAAAAAGCTATGGGAACGGACTTACGATTTAGTTCGGCATATCATCCTCAGACGGACGGACAATCAGAGAGGACTATTCAAACTCTGGAAGATTTATTAAAACTCTGTGTCCTTGACTTCAAGGGAAGTTGGGACAAGTTCTTACCATTGGTGGAGTTTTCCTACAACAACAGTTATCAAGCAAGTATTGGCATGGCTCCATTTGAGGCGTTGTATGGAAGAAATCGTTCTCCAGTATGCTGGGATGAGGTGGGTGAAGCAACTTTGTTGGGATCGGAGTTGGTACGTATGACTACAGAAAAGATTCAAACGATCCGACAACGTATAAAAACCTCATAAGATCGACAAAAGAGTTATGCTGATCTTCATCGAAAGGGCGTAGAATTCAATATTGGAGATCATGTGTTGTTACGTGTTGCTCCATGGAAAGGAGTTACGAGATTTGGAAAGAGAGGAAAGCTCAATCCTCGATTCATTGGCCCATTTTTAATCCTCGATCGAGTAGGAACTGTGGCCTATAGACTTGCTTTACCGCCAAGTGTGTCTCGTGTTCATAACATTTTTCACATATTTATGTTACGAAAATATGTGAAAGACCCGCACCACATTATTGAGTTAGAACCGGACGAAATAGCGGAAGATTTAACGTATGAAGAGGTTCCTGTTAAAATCTTGGATAAGAAGGAACATGTTCTATGCTCCAAGGTTATACATCAAGTCAAAGTTTTGTGGAGGAACCACGATGTTGAGGAAATGATTTGGGAGTTAGAATCTGAGATGAAATCAATGTATCCTTACCTCTTCGACATACCAGGTACGTACCCTAATTTCGAGGGCGAAATTTCATAAGAAAGGGAGGTTATATGATCCCAACTTTTATGAATAAAGATGATTTTTCTATAAATATCATTTTTGAATATTATGGAATGAATTTGATATAATGTTATAGTTGTGGGTAATAATTATAAATTTTGCCAAGTACACAAGTTGTTATATAATATTCGATTTGTTGGGGAATATTTGTTTTAACAGGGAATATTCATACGACGGCACAATCATTGGTGGACCCCACAACAGAATTATTGTCAAATTGAGAAAATGACAAAAATACTTTATGAAAATAACGGCGGAAGTTTTACCGTTAATTGTTGAAACACCCGGTGTTAAAAGTACAGTAATACGCGTGGTTACATAGTAGCACACGCTATTGATTATTGATGTTTATGTGAGAAGTCACTCAGTTTTGTTCAATTATTGCTACAGTAATTATTGCATAGTATCTCACGTTATTTGATTCAATTATTGTCGATATTTTATATATTATTAAGTCAATAATTGAGACGACAAAGTTATTAATATTTTTATTTGGAATATTAACGATGTTTAGAAGTTCTGCCAAGGAGAGGTTTGGTCACCTAATTGCGCGCCAATAGGGAGAAATCTTTATTTGAAAGCCCCTTCTTTCCTGGGAATGACCTGGTCGATTAATATTGTGAATTATAATAATGATGATAAATGTTGTTCAAAATATTGAGATAATTTTTATGAAGTTTGGCATATTATTTTGGACCCTCCAATTACCCATTTTTTCAATATAGTCGGTAGAAAGTTATTCAATATATATATATATATATATATATATTATATATATAATGATGTACATGTATGTGCATGTTCTTTTTCACCTACATTCTGCCATATTATTTCACTCTTTTTCAACTTAGAAGACTAATACTTTTGTGGAATAAATATTGGACTATAGTGCACATGGTGGACATTCTCCACCACTTGACAATTAGTCATTTGATAATTGCATGTGGTGATTTTTACTAAGTGTTTTGCTATTATTTTAGGCTAATGATTTAGAATTGGCCTAGACTTGTAATAATCCTGTTATTTCTATTTTTGGATTTTTCTAAGAGCTTTTGTTTTGGTGGGGGGAGGGGCATTCACGGGTCAAAGAAAAAAAAGAAGAAGTGGATGGCTTGAAAAGTTGCGTCCGTGATTTCTAACAACTGTGCAGTCTATGAAAAATTCTAAATAGTATCTTTCTATTCTCCTATAAATAGGATGCTTAGTTAGAATTGAAAATCCCACCAGAAGTTTAGAGAATTCTCTTCTATAATCTTGAGCGTATTTCTTTAGAGTTTTAAGAAGCTTTGAGCATAGTGCAAGTTTTGTTCAAGAATATCCTCGCCCTACCAGTAGGAATACTCTTCTTTTACGGTAAGGGGTATTATTTCTTTCTTATTCATGAAGAGAACTTCTGTTATTCCATTCTTTATTATTCTGTTGGAATAACCTGTATATGCGGACTACCCTATACTTGGTGAAATTCTTCTATTATTCCATTCTTTATTATTATCTTGGAATAACTCGTACATGCAATCATCGCATACATGGTGAAATTCTTCTATTATTCCATTCTTTATCATTCATTGTTGAACATCCCATGCATGCGTTTTACGTATGACCTGGTTCCATTATTTATCATTCAGTTGGAAAATCATGTATGTGTTTTATGCATGACCTGGTTCCATTATTTATTATTCTGTTAGAATATCCTATCTGTGCGTTTACACATGACCTAATTCTGTTTATTATTATTCTGTTGGAATAAGCTGTCTATGCGGTCTATCACATGCCTGGTGATTTCTTTTGTTATTCCATTCTTTATTATACTCAGTTGGTTAAAGTTTTTACTTCTATACTCCATGAAATTAGTAGAATATCCTTGATATTTGCGCTTCATCCAGTATCTTTTCATGGAAATATTCTTCTGAGCATTTTTGAGTTTTACTCTACAAAGAAGTATCATGTTAACAATTTGGACGTTATTAGTTCCTAGATAAATTAATTCTTGAACTTGTTTTATTGAATTCTTATATCATTGTCATCATCCTCATGTTTATATTGTGTTGAAAGTCATCTGTGGCCTGTAGTGCATGGATGGACTTAGTATGATTATGACCATGGATTATTCGATGTAATCATGACCGTAATGTTATAAATGATGTGGAAAACGTCCTCATTGGCCCGTAGTGCATTGATGGACAGTTTTTGGCATGATCATGACCATTGATGAATACATGATTATCCTTGGCCCGTAGTGCATGGATAATTTGTGGCTGTGATACTAATGAATATCCTTGGCCGTAGTGCAGGGAAGATGTGGATTATTTATTTAGCTGAGTCTCAGGGATAAAAGTGATGAAAAACCATTTAAATCATAAAAGATAGTAGATTTTATTCTCTACTTAACTCTTCTAATGGATTGCTTGTTCCGCTGCAGTTAAACTTGATGTTTGTTATATTTTATCAGTTTAACACTGTTGAAGGCTAATGATAAGTTATTCTGCATTATCTTAGTCATAATATTTCTTACTGAGCTAGTTGAGCTCACCCTTTCTTTCACTATTCTCTTCAGGAAATGAGAACGTAGCCGGGACTAGTCGGGGAATTGAGTGACGGTCCAGATGATAGTATTAGTAGTCCTCACTATTCTGTTAAATAGTGTAAAAATAAATGTAATGAGGACTCTTTTGAGTGTGAATATTGTCTAGATGACAATATTTGTATTAAAACTCACATCATATGTTTTGTCGTATTTTACACGACCGTTGTATAATTAAGTTGTATTTGAATTTTGTACCATGTATTTAACGACTCAAGATGGGTGATGTATACCTATTTTGGGGGCGTCACAGCCGGGTAATTAATTTAATATTTTTTTACCAATATTAATTTCAATCAAATCAGTCTTAATTTAAACTTTTTTATTTTTATATTTAATTCTCTTTCTATTTTTTTCTTTCTTTTCAGATACCATGGCAGAATTTAATTATCAATGACCATATACGAGAATGACTCAGCCAAGGGGAGCGGAGATTGATGGACTCGCGACAGTTTATGCATTATCAGCACAGATTGAGACACTTTCGAGGAGGTTGGACGCTTTTGCAGCACAACGTCGTCAAAGTGTGGCGGTTACTTGTGATTATTGTGCTGGAAATCATTTGAGTCATCAATGTACCACCAGTTTCGAGCCGGTACCGTATGGCGGTGATTACCCCAACAATTATGCTTATCCCACCAATTATCATCAAGTTTGGGGGTATCACCCGGATTCATCATAGAGCTACAATTATGAAGACCAATACTACGCTCCAAATCTAACATACACACCAGAATTCTCATGTCAACCTCCATTTCCACAAGAAGAAAAGACAAATTTGGAGGAAATTTTGTCGAAGCTCATAGCAAACCAAGAAATGAGGATGATGAGTCAAGAAATATCGAGCCATAATTTTCAGAACCAGATGGAACAACTCATCATTACTTCAAACCTTGGTCTTGAACACATGGATTCCAAAACTGAGATAGATAATTCAAGGTTGGAGGAATTGTTGTCCAAGTTCGTAGCATCAAATAAGGAGAGGAGGATTAATCAAGAGATGGCAATTCAAAATCAAGAGATATCAATTCAAAATCTGCAGAACCAGATAGATCAAATGTTCGAAGCCTTGAACAATCTCCCTCCAAACAATTGGTGCTATGACATGGATGATGAAACTGATGGAGAGCCAGAAGTGTACATGCCACTGGATGAACTAAAAGAAGTGGACATTGTAGAGACAACTGGGGATATGGAAAAAGAAGAACATGAGCTAATCTTTATTATACCCCAAGTGCCTTCTCAGCCAGAGTTGAAAAATCCAGTGAATTGTGCAGACCCATGTCCCCTTGGTAGTCACATCCAAGGCAAAGATCTCTATGATAATGAGGCCTCTTATAAACCATGGTGGGCTGGGGAAGAGAAAATAAAAGAAGAAGAGCCCGTTGTGCTTGCCAAGCCTCAAAGCCCTAATCTAATCATAGACTCAACGGACGGAAAAGCACCTAGTTATTCAACATTCTCAATTGGGCACTTACTTAAACAAAGCATGCTAGGAGACTTTAAGTCGATAGCCATCACAAAAGGGAACCTACCAAAAGTTTCATTGTTTCCGATGCATGGAGGGTTCCTCAATTATCGAAGAGGAATTGGATAGCGTTGACTAGACAAAGTCTGGCTGAAGGACTATAAATCAAGCGCTTATTGGGAGGCAACCCAAGTTTAATTTTTAGTTTTTTTTAGGTTTCATAATATTTAATAAATTTTTATGTCTTAGAAACTAACAAGCTTACTTCTATCATATTCACAGGTTAGTCAAGTCCAACTCAAGTGTGGTGCCCAATTTATTCCAATGTGTCTGGCCTATTCTTCAGACTTAGCAGACAAGGAGGAAAATATTGTATTTTCAGGGAAGTCCTCTCTCTTTTAATTTTTCCTATTTCAGCCATTGAGAACAATGTCTAGTTTAAGTTTGGGGGGTATTTTAGTGTCGTATTGCATATAGTTAGTTATTTACAATGTAGTTCATATAGTTACATTTAGTTTTTGCATTCAGTTTCTTGGAATTTTTTTTTGAAAAATTAGTAGTTAGTTTACTATGTTTATATAACATTTAGTACATCTTGCATGAGTCCAGCTATTTGATATTTACAGTTTGTTTTGGCCAATGATGAGATTGGAATTGGGTAGACAAGTATAGTACTGACTATTTGAGCTTTGATGTGATTTCTTGTTATGAATTGAGTCTTTTTCTGTTTGAAACTGGTATAATAAGGATAACACAGTAAAAACAACTTGTTGATTGATTGAGTTTAAATTGATACATAATGGGACTCTAAAGGATAACACTAGTTTGAATGAAAGAATGACAAGAACAAGTAGTGATGGCCAAAGTTAGACAAGAACCTAAGTTTGAGAGAATATTTGGGGTATATAAGCTATAAAAAAAGGAAAAAAAAAGAAAAAATAGTATGAATAAACACCGTGGCGTGCTTGTCTAGTTTTGTGGCCTTTGTTACTTTAGTAAGTAAGCCCGATGGGATTGTCTTTACACCTAGCGCCCTAAGGTCTTAATGGTCTGGGAGTCGTTGTTCGAAAGCTCATTAAGGTTGCATTGAAAAGACTAAGGGAATAAGATATTGCATAGCTATGTGTATATAAACCAAAAGAAAAAAATGAATAAAACAGGAAATAAGAGCAAAAAGCCCCCGTAGATGAAAAATGAAGCATAAGTATCCCATGTTGACCCTCGATATTGGTAATTGTTTAATTTTAGTTGGATCTAGCTTATTTTTGGATTTTTTGAGTTTACACTGTATGATGCCTTCGAAGAGACTTATTATGTGTTAAATTTAATTTTATATCAATTAACATTGTTGTGGAGCACACACGCACTATATTAGTGATAACAGTCTAAGATTTGATGATTGATTGGGAAGTTAATGATTTATTTTGATATGATGTATTATCATGTTTACTTGATTTCTCTAAGGCCGGTTGAATAGACTTATTTATGTCATTACTGCTGGATTCGTAGGCATGTAGATTAGTTGCATTGCATAACATTATTATTTTGTGTTTTTGCTTGAGGATAAGCAACAATTTAAGTTTGGGGGTATTTGATTAGTAGGTTTTATACCTACTTATCTGGTATCTATTGTAAGACCCCAGCTTTTTATAAATAATATTGAATTTTCCTCCAATTATTATTTTGAAATAATAAGGTGTTAATTTGATATAATATTTTAGTTATGGGTGAAATGTGCAAAATTTGCAAAATAAGCAAGTGGTTATAAAATAATCATTGTTGTCGGGGAATATTCGTTTGATCGTGGAATATTCTTTTGTAAAGAATATCTCAGACGACTACCAGTATGATCATCATTTGGGGCCCATAAAGGAATAAGCGTCGGATGAAGAAAGCGACAAAGTTTGAGTTTTTATAAATAACGGCGTAATTATTACAATTAACACCATGTTGGATTACGGTAGTTAAAATACGAAGAATCTGGCGTGGTTGCATAAGAAGTACCACGGTATTACGATATTTTTGAATTATTGATTCTTACGTAAGAAGGCACTACTCAATAATTGTTACAGTAATTACTTTTCAATATTATATTTTATTGATTCAATAATTGCCATGTTGATAGTTTATATTATTGTTGTTTCAATAATTGTCACTGCACAGTATCTCCATTATCAGATCAATAATTCATAATATTTGGAATAATATTATTAGATAACATTATTGGCAATGTCTAGAAAGTTCTGTCAAGCAGAGATTTGGTCACCTAATTGTGTGCCAGTAAGGAGAAATCCTTATCGGAAATCCCCCTCTTTCTTGGGAACGACCTGGTTGTCATAATTGTGATTCTGTAATATTATTTGTGAATAATTAATTATTGATTTATATGATAAGGAAATATTTATTTTATGAGGATATAAATGATTGATTTATTTATGTGGTTATAAATGAAGGAATTAATGTTGAGGTATTTTATCAGTATTTTGTCAGATTGGAGGTATTAAAAGATCAAATCTGTGTTCTTATAGCTCTATTGTGTGAGTTATAATTTTTAATCCGACCGTTGGATCGTTGTAATTTTTGGATATGTTATACATATATAAGTTGGGTATATGTCCACAAATTTTGAACCGTTAAAAATGAACGTATGATTTGTTATGAATTTTAAGAGGTGACTGGTTCAGAAATTGATGAAGTTTCGAAATTTATCATTTTGGTGGAAAATTCTAGAATTGGTGGGCCCCACTTTTGGTTGGTGAGAAATGTGCTCAAATTGAATTTCAAATATGGTGGGTGGCAATAGTAGCAGGTAAAGCCATCAGGTAGCAGGTCAAGTCTGCTTCGACGTGCTAACATTTTCCTATAAATAGAGGGCTAAGTTAGAATTGAAAATCACACCAGAACATAAGCTTTCTCTCTTTCTCTCTCTATATTATCGAGCGTATTTTGTGAGTATTTAGATACTTTGAGAGTTGCTATTCAGTACAAGTTTCATTCTGCATCATATCCGACATTTCATTCCTAATTCATCGCTTTTGAGGTAAGGGATGTTATTTTCTTCAGTAAATGATATTATTTTTTCAATATCATTACGCCAAATATTAGTGCGAACTTTTTATCAAATTTGGAACTTTTGTGTCGAGATTACTATTCACGTATACGGCACTATTCACGAAAGTACGATTTACACTTATTCATAAAAAATGAAAATTTTCCTTTTGTCCATGATGTCTATTATGGTTACTATCTTTGATTGTATCTATGTTTTGATCTTTATTTTTGAATTCTGTTTCACAATTGATTATTATGAAGTATTATTGATCTTGGATAAACTATTATACGAATCCCTACTATTTGTCTTTCTGTCTCACTGGATTCGTTTTCTTTATAATATTTTTCATCATCCTCAGTCTTAAATGATGATATTACCGAATATCTTTGGCCTGTTGTGCAAAGATGAATGATTAACTGATGAATATCTTTGGCCCGTAGTGCAAAGATAAACAGGTGTTGAGATGAACATGACCAATCTGTTGATACAAATAAATATCTTTGCCTCGTAGTGTAAAAGATGAATATTTGATTAAAGATGTATATTGATTGTTGTTACAGGGATAAAATATTGATGATGGACTTTTAAATCTTAGAAGATAATAGAACTCATTCTCTACTTGACAATTATAATGGATTGCTGTTTCCGCTACAGTTGTTGATCTAAAACTTGTTGTCTATTATATTTTATCAGATTTTTCCCTGTTGAAAACTAATGATAATTTATTGTATATTATCTTAGTCATAATATTCTTTACTGGGCTAGTTGAGCTCACCATTTTCCTTTTTGTTCCATTTTTCTTCTCAAAAGGTAAGAACATAGCAGGATCTAGTCGGGGTATGGAGTGATGGTTCTAGAAAGATGTTTTAGCAGTCCTCACTATTTCTGTAAAATAGTGTTTGAATAATTGTAATGAGGACTTATTTGAGTGTGGATATTGTCTAGAAGAAAATATTTGTATTTAAACTCACAGTATGTGTTGTCGTATTTTGCACGTCAATTGTATTATTGAAGTTTTAGTTTACTTTATGTACCATGTATTTGGCGACTCAGAATGGGTGTTGTATACCTATTTTGGGGGCGTCACAGTTGGTATCAAAGCTTAGGGATATGGTCTCTGGCTGAGATCAGAGAATAGAACTAGGAGGGGAGAGATGAGTAAATCCTTCGCTAGTGTGTCCTATCTAAGCTTATTTTTTGGTCGGTCATAATATAGGGATATTATGTGATATATTAATTTGTTTAATTAACCCTTGTTTTATGGAATTATTTAAGAATGACTACTGAGAACGTTAACAATGGAGTGTATGAGACTGTGAAACTATCTTTAGTCACAAACCAGGAGAACGTACAACAGGAAGGCAATATTCCTCCTGTAAACAACACTACCGAGTAAACGATGAATGATGGAATGTTTAGGAGCTTTTTGCAGTTTATACAAAATCAGATGAGGGAGACTCGTGCACAAAATACGGGGGAAATGATAGCAATGCGCGGCTTGTCACAACCAAGCAGTTCAAGGAGTTGGGACCACCAGAATTTATTGGAAAGCCGGATCCGATCAAGGCGGAAATGTGGGTCAAGCAAATTACCAAGATATTCGATGTCTTGGGATGCACGGAGGAACAGAAGGTTCCATTCGCCACCTTTATGTTCCGCGGTGAGGCATACTACTGGTGGGAGTCTGTGAAGCGTACCCAGCCTGCCGCACTCAACATGTCTTGGGAAACATTTCAAAAACTATTCAATGACAAGTACTTTCCTGAAAGTATTCGTCATATGAAGGAGGTAAAGTTTATCAGACTGGAACAAAACAACATGACGGTGTCCTAGTATGAGGCGAAGTTCGCTAAGTTATCCAGGTTTGCACCTCATTTGGTAGAGAATAAGGAACGAATGACAATGATGTTTCTGAAAGGTCTAAAACCCGAGATTCGGCAATATCTTATCTCTCATAAATTTTCTCTGTATTCAGATGTTGTCAATATGGCTCAATTATTAGAACGAGATAGTGAGTATGTTCAACCGAGGGACCACAACCAGGGTTATACCGGTGACAGCAATCATCGGAGCGATGATAACCAGCAAGGAGGGAAAAATACGGATAAAAGCGGTACCACTCAGGTGGTAATCGTGGCCGTGATAATAGAAGGAGCGAGTCGGGAGGAGATTTCAAAAAGAGAAGGTACAACAATGATAATGTGAAGACGTCAGCATAAACATCAACTGTTTCTAGGGGAGGAGAACGACCACCGGTCGTTTGTTACAAATACGGGAAAGAGGAACATATCAGCCCAAACTGCCGACAACAATACAAGGTATGTTATAACTGTGGAAAGGAGGTCCATATAGCTCGAGACTGTTCTGTAGCAAAACCAAGTTCAACAAGGATGGTAACTCCAAAGGCTATCCCGGATAAGTCAAAATCAGCGGTTCCTGGAAGAGCGTTTGTCGTGACTGGCCAAAACGCGAGAAACCCGAACGAGGTGATCACGGGTAAGCTAATCTTGAATTCTTGCGAAGTTTATACCTTACTAGATACCGGTTCTACCCATTCTTTTATCTCTCCTGCTTGTGCTCAACGTTTAAACTTGACTCCGGAGAAATTAGACTTTGATTTATCAGTGGAGACTCCGTTAGAAGAAACTTTTGTTACATCCACTATTTATAAATTTTTCTTGATTCAATTTGGTACAATCACATTACCTGTTGATCTTATCTCTTTAAAGATACTTACTTTTGATGTGATTTTAGGAATTGATTGGTTAACCACTCATCATGCCAAAATGGATTGTTTTCGTAAGGTTGTTAGTTTTCATATTCCTAACCAACCTGTTATGCGAATTCAAGCAGCCAAACAATTGAAGTCAAACACTTTCATATCAAGCCATAAAGCCATTCGTTTATTGAAAAACGGATGTCAAGCTTTCTTAGCCCATGTTATGGACTTGAACAAAAACACGTCAGATTTGAATAATATTTTTGTTGTTAGTGAATTTCTTGATGTATTTCCTGAAGAATTTCCTGGTCTACCCCCAGAGCGTGATATTGAATTTTGTATTGACTTTGAACCCAGTACAAAACCCATTTCTAAAACCCCATATCGAATAGCTCCTATTGAACTTCAGGAGTTAAAAACTCAACTACAAGAGTTGGTACTCAAGCCTCTATCTGGTAACTTCCTTTGTGGAATGTACCAAAGCCAGACTCTCCGTATGGGACGCTATATTTGTTTGGTGGTAAAATGATAGGTGCTATTGTGATGTGCTATCCAAGATTGGGATATGAGTCACAGTTGAGAGCAACTTAAGTCAGTAATCGAAATACGTAGCTTTCTAGGCTTAGCTGGTTACTATCGGAGATTCGTGGAAGGATTTTCTCAAATCGCTACTCCATTAACTTAGCTGACTCAGAAAGATACAAAATTCGTATGGAGAGAGGAATACGAGAAGATTTTCCAAGAACTCAAGAGGCAACTCATTTCGGCACATGTTCTGACCATACCAACCTGGAAAAGCGACCGTGGTAGCTGACACGTTGAGTAGAAGATCGTACACGAGTACGAGTGCGATATTGTTGAACACAAAGACTTATCTTGTATAATTTACAAATGATAGAGATAGAGTTAAAGACTCTAGGTACCCACGTGATGACATACGAGTAGAATCGACTTTAATTGATAAAGTTAAAACCGCTCAAGCTATACACTGGAGCTGATTAATATAAAGAAGAAGGTGCAAGAAGGCGCTATTCTAGAAGTAAGAGTCGATGAAGAGAAGAAAGTTTAAATCTTCGATTTATTTAAAATCCTCGATCGAGTAGGAACTGTGGCCTATAGACTCGCCTTAACGCTAAGTATGTCGCGTGTTCATAACGTTTTTCACGTATCGATGTTACGTAAATATGTGGACGACCCAAACTATATTATTGCGTTAGAACCAGACGAGATAGCCGAAGATTTAACGTACGAGGAGGTACCTGTCAAGATCTTGGATCGAAAAGAGCATGTCCTATGCACAAATGTTATACCACGAGTTAAGGTTTTGTGGAGGAACCATGCTATTGAAGAAATGACCTGGGAGTTGGAATCAGAAATAAAAGCAAGGTATCCTCACCTGTTCGAAACACCATGTACATACGTCAATTTCGAGGACAAAATTTCATAAGGAGGGGAGGTTGTAAGACCCCAGCTTTTTATAAGTAATATTGAATTTTCCTCCAATTATTATTTTGAAATAATAAGGTGTTAATTTGATATAATGTTTTAGTTATGGGTGAAATGTGCAAATTTTGCAAAATAAGCAAGTGGTTATAAAATAATCATTGTTGTCGGGGAATATTCGTTTGGTCGTAGAATATTCTTTTTGTCGAGAATATCCGTTTGATGACGCAGTCATTTATGGGCCCCATAACGAAATAACTGTCGGATAAAGAAAACGACAAAGTTTGAGTTTTTATAAATAACAGTGTAATTGTTACCATTAACACTGTTGGATTACCTGGTGGTTAAAATACAGTAATACGCGTGGTTGTACAGTAGCACACGGTATTGCATAGTATTTTTGAATTATTGATTCTTACGTAAGAAGACACTACTCAATAATTGGTACAGTAATTACTGTTCAATATTTTATTTTATTGATTCAACAATTGTCACGTTGATAGTTTATATTATTGTTGTTTCAATAATTGTCACTGTACAGTAACTCCATTATCAGATCACTAATTCATATTATTTGGAATAATATTATTAGATAGCATTATTGGCAATGTCTAGAAAGTTCTGTCAAGGAGAGATTTGGTCACCTAATTTCGCTCCAGTAAGGAGAAATCCTTATCGGAAAGCCCCCTCTTTCTTGGGAACGGCCTGGTTGTCATAATTGTTATTCTGTAATATTATTTGTGAATAATTAATTATTGATTTATATAATAAGGAAATATTTATTTTATGCGGATATAAATGATGGATTTATTTATGTGGTTATAAATGAAGGAATTAATATTGAGGTATTTTATCAGTATTTTATCGGATTGGAGGTATTAAAAGATCAAATCTGTGTTCTTATAGCTCTATTGTGTGAGTTATAATTTTTAATCCGACCGTTGGATCGTTGTGATTTTTGGATATGTTATACATATATAAGTTTGGTATATGTCCACAAATTTTGAACCGTTAAAAATGAACGTATGATTTGTTATGAATTTTAAGAGGTGATTGATTCAGAAATTGTTGAAGTTTCGGAATTTATCATTTTGGTGGAAAATTCTAGAATTGGTGGGCCCCACTTTTGGTTGGTGAGAAATGTGCTCAAATTGAATTTCAAATGTGGTGGGTGGAAATAGTAGCAGGTAAAGCCATCAGGTAGCAGGTCAAGTCTGCTTCAGCGTGCTAACATTTTCCTATAAATAGAGGGCTAAGTTAGAATTGAAAATCACACCAGAAACATAAGCTTTCTTTCTTTCTCTCTCTATATTATCAAGCGTATTTTGTGTGTATTTATATACTTTGAGAGTTGTTATTCAGTACAAGTTTCATTCAGCATCATATCCGACATTTCATTCCTAACTACTGTTTCTTTGAGGTAAGGGATGTTATTTTCTTCGTAAATGATATTATTTTTTTCAATATCATTATGCCAAAATATTGGTCTGAACTTTTTATCAAATTTGGAACTTTTTGTGTCGAGATTACTATTCATGTATACGGCACTATTCACGTATACAACACCATTCACCGAAAAATGAAAATTTTCCTTTTTGTCTAAGATGTCTATTATGGTTACTATCTTTGATTGTATCCATGTTTTGATCTTTATTTTTGAATTCTGCTTCACAATTGGTTATTATGAAGTATTATTGATCTTGGATAAACTGTTATACGAATCCCTACTATTTGTCCTTCCGTTTCACTGGATTTATTTTCTTTAAAATATTTTTCATCATCCTCAGTCCTAAATGATGATATTACTAAATATCTTCGGCCTGTAATGCAAAGATAAATGATTAACTGATGAATATCTTTGGCCCATAGTGCAAAGATGAGCAGTGTTGAGATGAATACATGTGACCCATTTGGTGATACAATTGAATATTTTTGGCCTGTAGTGCAAAGATGAATATTTGATTAAAGATGGATATTGATTGTTGTTATAGGGATAAAATATTGATGATGGACTTTTAAATCTTAGAAGATAGTAGAACTCATTCTCTACTTGACTATTCTAATGGATTGCTGTTTTTGCTGCAGTTGTTGATCTAAAATTTGTTGTCTATTATATTTTATCAGATTTTTCCCTATTGAAAACTAATGATAATTTGTTGTATATTATCTTAGTCATAATATTCTTTACTGGGCTAGTTGAGCTCACTCTTTTCCTTTTTGTTCCATTTTTCTTCTCAGGAGGTGAGAACATAACAAGATCTAGTCGGGGTATGGAGTGATGGTTCTAGAAAGATGTTTTAGCAGTCCGCACTATTTCTGTAAAATAGTGCTTGAATAATTGTAATGAGGAATTATTTGAGTTTGGATATTGTCTAGAAGACAATATTTGTATTTAAACTCACAGTATGTGTTGTCGTATTTTGCACGACAATTGTATTATTGAAGTTGTAGTTTGCTTTATGTATCATATATTTGGTGACTCGGAATGGGTATTGTATACCTAATTTGGGGGCGTCACATCTATTACTTGAATTAGTTGCTTAAACCTATGTTTAATAGTTACTTTGCATGCATTGTGTGTTCATTTCATACATGTTATGTAAGACCCCGAATTTTATGAAATAAAAATATTCAATTTTTCTTATAATTACTATTCATGAGTTACTATTCATGAGTTACTATTCACGAGTTACTATTCATGAGTTACTATTCACGAAGCATGATAATTTTTTTTACGTAAGAAGGCACCACTCAATAATTGTTACAGTAATTACTGTTCAATATTTTATTTTATTGATTCAATAATTGTTACGTTGATATTTTATATTATTGTTGTTTCAATAATTGTCATGGCACAAGATTTACTATTATCGGATCAATAATTCATATTATTTGTGAATAATTAATTATTGATATATATGATAAGGAAAATATTCATTTTATGTGGATATAGATGAAAAAAAAATTTAAAGTGACAATTGTTGAAAATTGATATTTTATCTTTTCTAATAAAATAATATTTTATTATATTATTATAATATAATAATGGTGATATTTTTATAATGAATGTGTGATATATGAGTATATGAGGAGGAAGAGTATTTTTGTTACTAAAAATATTTAAAACATGTTAAACATGTTTGTGGACCCCATTTCTTGACTGAAATTTGATTATAGCCTGTAAAATCATCCGTTTGTGGATTTCGGTCAATTTCTGTTTGGAATTTGGAAAAACTTAAACTTACAAAGTTGTAGAGAATGAAATTTCCTATGGGAAGGACATGTGTTTCGAAATTTTCTAATAAAAGAGCTATTTATTGTGAATTATTGAAGTTCCAGTATATCTGGTCTGAATTGATTTTTGGAGTTTTAAATATTTTTGTTTAGAAAAATGTTTTTGGTTATTATGTCACTTGTATGGCTGATGTCTAGACCAAAAGAGTGGGCTAAGGAAAATTTATATAATTATATTATTATTTTATTAAATTTTCTGTTTTGGTGTTCTAAGCAATTTCCTATAAATAGGGTGCTTAGGTTAGAATTGAAAATCATACCAGAAACTGAAGTTTTCTCTCTCTATATTATTGAGCGTATTTTATGAGTATTTATATATCTTGAGTGTTGCTATATGGTGCAAGTTCGTTCAGCGTTATATCCGACATTCTAGTACTGCTCTTTTGAGGTAAGGGATAGTAAATATGGGACTATATTATGCTAAATCCCAGAAAAGAAATATTTTTGGAATTGATTTGGTATTTTTCATGAAAATGGTCTAGTTATGAGTAAATGAATTAAATATGTTATGTGAAGTAAGAAATTTGGAAAATAGGATTTTATGGCTTAAGAATCCTATATAAGGTATATGCAGATTTTTGATGAGGGTTTTGGTTATTGGTGATAAAATCTTATGAGTTTGGCATTTTAGAATGATTAAATGCATTAATTAGTAAAGTATAAATAATTAAATTAAATTATTTATAAGTTTAAGAAATGATTAAGATATTGTGGTAATATTAATAATATTAGATTATGAGATTATTAAGTGATTTATAACATTTGGATTAAGGTGTTATAAAATCATTGATTTATGAATCTTATTCGTGAAATAAAATGCAGTTGTTGATTATATTGTTTTTATTATCATATATAACATTTTTATAACCCTAATGATGATGTTTCTCTTTGACTTGAGTGTTAATATGGGTAAATTTTTGGTATGATCGTGACTATGGGTTCTCTTTGGCCAGTAGTGCAAAGTTGAATCGTTGACTGGTATAGTCATGACCATTGAATTTACAATAGAATATTTTTAGCTTAAGTGCAAGGTGAATTGATCAACATGATTATAATTATTGTTTATATAAATTCTGAAATGATTATATATTTCTTTGGGATATTAATATCTTTGGCCTGTAGTGCAAAGATGACATGTTGTTGAATATCTTTGGCCTGTAGTGAAAATATGACATGTTGTTGAATATCTTTGGCCCGTAGTGCAAAGATGACATGTTGTTGAATATCTTTGGCATGTAGTGCAAAGATGAGTTGTTGAATATCTTTGGCCTGTAGTTGCAAAAATGACGTGTTGTTGAATATCTTTGGCCCGTAGTGCAAAAGATAACATGTTGTTGAATATCTTTGGCCTATAGTGCAAAGATGAACTGTTGATGAATATCTTTGGCCCGTAGTGCAAAGATGAATTTATTAGTATGATTATGAATATGAACTGTAATTTGGTATAACCATGATCTTTGATGTTTCAGGTAAAGACAGATGATGAAAATTATCTTCGTCTTGGATGAGAAGAGAAATTTAGAACCACAATTATGATTATGAGTTATTCATATGATTGTGGACCAGAACTATTGATTGATGTTACGGGGATAAAACATTGTTGGTGGACTTTTAACATGAAGAAGATAATAGACTTTATGGTCTATTTGACTCTTCTAATGGATTGCTAGTTCCGCTGCAACTATGGTTGAAAAGTTTTATCATCTACCATATGTTCTAAATCTCTGATTTATTATTGATGAAGGCTATTGAAAATTTAATTATCTTTAGTCATAATATTCTTTACTAAGCTAGTTGTACTCACCCTTTTGCTTCACAATTCATTTCAGGTAATAAGAGTGTAGCTGGGTCGAGCGGGGATAACAGGGGAATAGAACGGTGGTCTATAGCTGTTGAGGTTCTCCCTAAATATACAGTGGAGATAATCATATGTCAAGAAAAGACTCATCATTGGAAGGAACATGATAGTAATCTTCTCATTTTTCTTTGGGGTCTATTGGGTCAACCAAGGATAATTCTGTGGACATATGATATCTATCATAACCTAGACGCATGGCCTCCCATGTACGAAGGTTTCCTTGAGCACTTCCCAAAGATTTTAATTTCTAAAACAGTTTTTGACTGTACCTTTATGTAAGTTGTCATGGTAACGTGCTACCCAAGTTGGTGTCAAGAGTCATAGTTGATATATATATTTGTATCAAAACTCACAACATATGTGTTGTTGTATTTTGCACGACAATTGTTGTAATAAAGTTGTAGTTGTTTTCTGTACCATGTATTTGGCGACTCAGAAAAGGTTGGTTGGATTGGTCCTATTTTGGGGGCATCACATGTTATGTTATTTTGTAGGCTATGACACAACATTGGCATGAGGAAGCAAGGAAAAGAAATTCAAACATCTTTTGGACAAAAATATGCAAGCAAATGCAAGAAGAGAAGATTGATGGGCTTTTAACACAACGTTGGATGCATGTTCTTGTCTTGGAACATGGATTATATTATAGATCTACTTATTAGCTTTTCGGAACATCTTGAATCGTCCCAATCGGAGTTCGGATGTGAGAGTTATGGCCTTTTTATCAACAAAGATCAAAGTTAAGAGTTGTCATGTTTGCTATTTACATAACATCTACTTCATGCTCGATTTTCGCCTTGATCCCGACAGAATTTGTCAATCCTCAAAGAATAAAATTTGTAGATCGCATCGATATCTTCGATTTGATAGGTGGCAAGCCCTGTACTGCCTAGCGGATCAAAAGTTATACCTGTTTTACCAAAAGACATCGCAAAGAGAAAATAGAGTAAAGGTAGTGCTATAAGCAGTAGCGGTATATAAGCGCCACGAATCTACTGCTCTCTGATAAGACGGGAGCGCCCAAAATGGCCTAGGAACAACGTGGGGTGCGCCGGTCGACGGGGGGAGAGTTAAATTGGGTTATTTGTTTTTCAAATTGAGCTAGAATAGGATTCTTAGTTGCCTAACTTGCTAGGATATCTATTAGAACTATAAATACTTGATTCTAACTTGGATTGGGAGGTGAGTTTTGAAGGATTCCATTAGATTAGAGTAGATTAGGAGCAAACCCCTAGTTCTTATGAGAGTTGGAGATTGAAGTAACTTGGAGACCATTGAAGATCAAGAGGAGGAGCTTGAGGAAGATGAAGATTTGCTGACAACAGATTTATTCTTTACTCTACTCTTGTTTTTATCTTTTAATGTGTATTCAAGTGTGGATTCTTAGTTTTAATTCAATGAGCTAATTCTTTGTTTGAGATTACAATGGATCTTATCGTGTAGTTTATTTTAATATGCTTCGTTATCAATTGTTATGTTCTAATGTGATTTGGACTTAATTACTTAATTGCCTAGCTAACAATTACCGTGATAGTCTATATGAACTCGAGAGATCACTACTAGAAAATCGGCCTATAGCTACGTTCGCCGACCGTCGCTATAGGCCAAAAGACCATCGCTAAAGGTTTTAGCGACGGTCGCCGACCGTTGCCATAGAAGGCGTCGGTAAAGCTTTTAGCGACGGTCTTTTGGCCTATAGCGACGGTCATTGACCGTCGCTATAGGTCATGACAAAATCATGTATTTACTCTTTACCAACGGTCATGACCGTAGCTATAGATGTCTATAGTGACGCTCGACGACCGTTGCTATAGACATGTGTTTTATAAAACACTATAGCTACGGTCGATAACCGTCGTTATAGACTTTTTAAATTTTAAAAAAAAATAATTGTGTACATTTATCTAACAAACACAAATACAATATAAAATAAAACATAAAAAAATATTGTATACATGATTTAAAATCATTCACATTACAACATTACAATATAATAGTTGAAATATTCATCTCCTAAAATACAATTGCCGTATCCCCAGACAGCCACCATTGACCTTTCTTATCAGGATCGAGAAGCTTGCTCCATTTCAGCCCGCGAATTAGAATTTTGTCTACTGTCAACTGCAAGTAATGATCAAATATTAGAAAAGGAACATAGTAGATATAAATTCAAAGCACAAAGTATATTGAATAAAATGCCCAACAAAAAAAGGTCTAACAGTTGGTGGCCCAAATGTATCAAGACTTGCCATGTTAAGAGCAAAATAAATCAACACATCCAAGCATAAAGCACAATGGAATATACAAAAGAGAAACCAAAGCTATCACATAAAAAATATTTAATTATAATAATAATTGGAGGGACTGGTTCCACCAAACTCCTAGGGCAACTAAAACCATGAACCAAAAGGCTCCAACATGTCTCTGCCATCCAATTTCTGTTTTACACATGTTCCATATAGCACCCAGAAAAAAATAAATACTCCAACCAATGGATGTCTAATTATGAGTTACACATGTTCCATATAGAGGCTTTAAATTCCCAAGGATATGCAATTTGCATTTCCTTCGGTAGTTCTAATCTCGGTGGCAATGATGACTATAAATAGTAGCACAGTAAACACAGGCAAAATTTAGAGTTTAGTATCTGAAGTGACTTACATTGTAAAATTATCAAGATGGTGGAAACATCAACCTTAGTCAACCGTTTGCTCAGCATTATCAGAAAATCATATATTCAGCATTATCAGAAAATCATATATTAGTGGAATATGAAGTTATAACTTAAACTCCTTAACTTTTTTTTATTTTCTCATAATCTTATATTCAACACAAGTGAACAGACCATAACAACAAATGTGCACATACAAAGGATAATACAGAAGATGCAAGGCACTTAGAATACAAGTAGGTAGCAATTTGATTATGTTATTTATAGGTAATTTTAAATCTATAGTGAAACCACTTTTCTTCATAACCTACTGATACCTGACATGATATCCAACTTGACTGACTTTGGCCCTCTCAACATTCGCTGCCCATTGCAAGACTTGCATAAGTTCTATGGGCATACCATAAAAACTATAATTAGTTATTAAAAACGATGAGAACAGTTAAACATATGGTACAATGAAAAAGCAATCTACAAAACTACAAAATACAAAAAGGTGTCAAGCGAATCAATAGTTGTTTGAAAACAAAGGTCAGCAACCTTCTAGATATATTTCTATAAGCAGCTTTATAAAATTTAAAGAAATTCAACCAAGTCAGGGAACAAAACCTTGGGGCCGGTGGGATTCCGGAGAGATCAAACTTTCCAAGAAGCCTACAGTCCTTCGTAAGACTTCTTTCACCTTCAAAAACCTATTTTAGAGAAAGGTAGAAATCAGCCAAGTTTTAAGCACATGTGCAACTTATTTCCCACTTTTGTAATTTACATAAGTTTTAAAGTTTATGTAGGATTTCTCCCATGTTTGGTCTATCAATTTCAGATGGAGCAGTACAAACAAGTGCTACTGATAATATATGTCGAAATTCGGTTGATACAAACTCTTGTTTTAAGTTTAGATCCGCCAGGCACTTAAATTTCCACCTTTCACTATTGCATCCCTTACCTGCATGCATGCATCAACAAAAAAATATAAGATCAATATGCTGCAATTCCTAGCTTGTAATTAATTAGGAATTTCAGAAAGTTAAAGCAACAATTAAGCAAGTCAAACGTCATCAACTAGTGACTTTGGCTTTCTTCCTGTCAAGAGTTGAAGCAGCACAACCCCAAAACTGAAAACATCACTTGCCACACCTCCTTTTTTTGATAAGATGTGGCAAAGCCAAACCTTGGGTTGTAGGTTTTCATTCAGAAAAATGTTCCCCAACTGAACCAAACCAAAATATACATGTATGTATAAATGACTTGTATATATTATTATTAAGTTAACACCAGGGGCAGGCAGGCATCAGCGCTAGCTAGCTATGTCAAATTAAATTAAGCTTTACCTTCATATCCCCATGAACCATCAGTGGAGATCAGATTTCACAAGGCAAAACAATCAACTAAATTATGACAGAAGCAATCTCTAGCCTCTAGATTAACAGATGCTTCCCCCTTTCATCTAACCTCACACCCTTAGTTAAATAAATTCCCTCTAATAACCGATACTTCCCCCTTTCATCTGGACTAGTACAACAAGAACAATAGAATTTTTAGTGTGAGAAATTCTAGAGAGGAGAGAGAAAAACCAACTAACCTCACACCACCGACCTATCACAATGGCGGTTCGTAGGGTTTTGTGATACTTGGAATTTGTCAATGGAATTGATTGGTGGTAGGAGATCCAATTACACTCTGCTGAATCAAATTCTTGACGACCATCACCAGCCTCCTCCGCCCAAGCTATCCGCTGGTGCCTCCTCCGACTCGGGCGAGAAGAACAAGGCCAAGAACAATGGGGTTTTTGATTGGGACTCGACCGATCATCAAATGATTCAGCAGCAACTTAATTGAATGGGGACGACGCCGTTTCCTACCTCAATCGGGTTGCAGATGTAACGCCCCCAAAATAGGTCCATTCCATCCAACCCATTCTGAGTCGCCAAATATATGGTACAAAAAACAACTACAACTTTATTACAACAATTATCGTGCAAAATACAACAACACACATATCTTTGTGAGTTTGGATACAAATATATACCAATCAGAAGACGTCACAATGACACCTTACATAAAGGTATAGTCAAAAATTGTTTTAGAAATTAGAATCTTTGGGAAGTGCTCAAGGAAACCTTCGTACATGGGAGGCCATGCTTTTAGGTTATGGTAGATGTCATATGGCCACAGAATTATCCTTAGTTGACCCAATAGACCCCAAAGAAAAACGAGAAGATTACTATCATATTCTTCCCAATAGTGAGTCTTCTCTTGACATATCATTATCTCCACTGTCTCTAATTGGGTATTATACTACAAACAAACACCAAGATTATATAGGTAGTGCTTGTAAATATACTCAGCAAGTGGATGAGCACAACCATGTCTTATGATGACACGAGGTTGTATGTCATTAGACATCTTGTATGATAGTGGCAAAACACCTTTCCAAGTTAAATTCACCTCACCCTCAACATCTATAAACCACCATTCTATTCCCTCGCTATCCCCCGCTCGACCCAGCTACACTTTTATTACCTGAAAGGAATTGTAAAACAAAAAGGGTGAGCACAACTATTCTCAATAAAGAATATTATGACTAAAGATAAATAAATTATCAATAGTCTTCATCAAGAATAAATCGTAGATTTAGAACATATGGTAGATGATAAAACTTTTCAACCATAGTTGTCAATGAACGAAGCAATTCATTAGAAGAGTCAAATAGACCATAAAATCTATTATCTTCTCCATGTTAAAAGTCCACCAACAATGTTTTATCCTCAGTAACAACAATCAACAATAAGCGCCCACAATCACGTGTATAACTCATAATCATAATTGTAGTTCTAAATTCCTTTCCTCATCCAAGACAAAGATAATTTTCATCACTTGTCTTTACCTGAAACATCAAAGATCATGGTTATACCAAATCACAGTTCCTGTTCATAATCATACTAATAAATTCATCTTTTGCACCACTACCAAAGATATTCATCAACATTCATCTTTACACTACAAAGCTAAAGATATTCATCAACAAAGTCATCTTTGCATTACGAGCCAAAGATATTCATCAATAATTCATCTTGCACTACAAAGCAAAGATATTCAACAACAAGTCATCTTTGCATTACTGAGCAAAAGATATTCATCAATAATTCATCTTTGCACTACTGAAATTTAAGATATTCATCAACAAGTCATCTTTGCACTACGAGCCAAAGATATTCATATATCAAAGAAATACATAATCATTTTAGAAGTTATATAACAATAATTATAACCATGTTGATCAATTCACCTTTGCACTTAAGCTAAAAATATTCAATTGTAAATTCAATGGTCATGATCATACCAGTCAACAATTCAACTTTTGCACTACTGGCCAAAGAGAACCTATGGTCACGATCATACCAATAATCTACCCATCTTTACACTCAAGTCAAAGAGAAATATTATCATTAGGGTTATAAGAATGTTATATAAAAACAATATAATCAAAACATGGTTTTAATTTCAAGAGTAAGATTCATAAATCAACGATAATTTGGTCAAAGAAGAAACCAATTTGTCGTGAATAAGTACCCGTATTCGCATATAGTACCGAGTATATATGCATAGTAACCTCGACACGAAAAAGATAAAGTTTCATAATAAAATTCATATCCATATTTATAACACCTTAATCCAAATGTTATAAATCACTTAGAAATCTCATAATCTAATATTATTAAAATTATAATAATATTTTAATCATTTCTTAAACTTATAAATAATTTAATCCAATTATTTACACTTTAATAATTAATGCATTTAATCATCTAAAATGCCAAACTCATAAGATTTCATCATCATTAACCAAAACCCTCATAAAAATCTGCATATACCTCATATATGATTCTCAAGCCAATAAATCATATTTTCCAATTTTTTTACTTCACATATAACATATTTAATTTATTTACTCATAACTAGAACATTTTCATGAAAAATACCAAATCAGTTCTAAAAATATTTTTTTTCTGGGATTTAGCATAACATAGACACATATTGAACATATATTTTTCTCGAAATTTTAAAAATTCATTTACTATTTTTCATATGGCCAAAACCACCGAATATTTAAACATTTATCATAAATTATAATTTTATCCAAAAATTCTGAAATTTACACGGTATACTGATATTATATAGATGTACTCCCAATAAAAATTTCATCAATTTTGAAGTTAACCACAAGGAGTTATAAATAGTTACTTTTAAAATAGTCTTTTCTCATAAAATCCATAACTCCTAATCTATACATCCAAAAATCGCCATTTTTGGACACACTCTACAAAACTCATCAAAATATCATTTCAAATTTTTCCAGAATTTTTGAAGGTTCAGAAAAATTTCGAAACTAAAAACATAATAACCCTTAAAATCCCTTACTATCCCTTACCTCAAAAAAGCGATCTTTGGAATGTGGGATATATATTTGAAACGAACTTGCACCAGTATAGCAATACTCAAAGTATACTCAAAATACTCACAAGAATACGCTCGATAATATAGAGAGAGAAAACTTCAGTTTTTGGTATGATTTTCAATTCTAACCTAAGCACCCTATTTATAGGAAAATGCTTAGAACACCAAAGCAGAAAATTTATTAAATATTATTATATTTTTTCCAAAACTTCATACGCATGTTTTACCATCTGAACTCAGCCCCTATCACATGTTAAATGAGGAAAACAAAATGAAAAACACGTTTTTGTAAATAAAAATAATTAAAACTTTCAAAAATCAATTATTTCGGAACTTCAGAACTTCAATAATTCATAATAAATAGCCCTTTTATCAGAAAATTCGAATCTCGCGATTTTTTATAGGAAATTCAATTCTCTACAACTTTGCATAAGAAAGTTTTTCCAAATTCCAAACAAAAATTGACCAGAATCCACAAACGGGTGATTTTACAGGCTATAATGAAATTTCGGTAAATAATTGTGTCCACCAACACACAAAATATGTGTTAAACATTTATTACCACAAAAATACTCTTCCTCCTCATATACTCATATATCCCACATTCATTATAAAAATATCACCGTTAATATATTATTAAAATAATATATTTAAATAAATTATTTTATCAGAAAAAGACAAAATATTAATTTTCAACAATTGTCACATTAAAAATTTTCTCCATCTATGTCCACATAAAATAAATATTTTCCTCATCATAAAAATCAATAATTAATTATTCACAAATAATATTACATAATCACAATATTGACAACCAGGCAGTTCCCAGGAAAGAGGGTGCTTTCCAATAAGGATCTCTCCTTACTGGCGCGCAATTAGGTGACCAAACCTCTCCTTAGACAGAACTTTCTAGACATTGCCAATAATGTTATCCAATAATATTATTAAGATAATATGAATTATTGCTCCGATAATGGAAAATACTATGTAATGACAATTTTTGAAACAACAGTAATATAAAATATCAACGCAGCAATTATTGAATCAATAAAATATAATATTGAGCAGTAATTATCGTAACAATTATTGAGTAGTGCTTTCTTACGTAAGAATCAATAATTCAAAAATATGTGTAATCTCAGAGTGTTCTATCGCGGCAACAATGCGACATTTTACTTTTACCACGGGTATTCCAACGATGTTACTGTGAATAATTATTACTGTTATTATTTATAAAACTCCCTTTTGTCATTTTCTTCATCCATCCGCTTATTATTCATTATGGGGCCCACAAATGGTGCGCGTCGCATACGAATATTCCCAACGAAAAGAATATTCCACGACCAAACGAATATTCCCTGACAATAATGAGTATTTTATAACCACTTGCTTATTTTGAAAAAAATATATATATCACCCTTAACTTTAACTTTTATCAGTTTAACCATTTACTGAATAGTAATTATAAGAAAAATTGAATACTTTTATTTCATAAAATTCGGGGCCTTACAGCAGAGGCAGTCCAATGGGAGTAGTTTTGGCGAGAGTTCGCTCTCCGGTGATTATTATGTGTCGTCGCTTTCTTCCATGGCTTGCGATCACGATGGATTGGCTTTGGGACCGTTTCATGACAGTGGAGAATTTCAGGAAACATTTCTGTTCAATTTTGTACTAAAACCCTAACTATTGCACCGTTCGTCTGTAACGAGAGAGAAAGAGCTAAGATACTGAAATGATTTGGGGAAAGTGGGAGGGTTTTATTTTAAAAAAACCTCTATACCGACTGTTCCATGTCGACCGTCGCTATAGATGCCCTATAGCGACGGTTCTGTGCCGACCGTCGCTATAGCTCGTTGCTATATGTCGAATTTATTATAGTGGATGAAGTATAGGTTTAGATTTGATCATAATAGCATGTGTTTGTGATTTCTGCATAGATGGAATTCATAATTCGTGTTTAGGATAGAGATATGCCTTCACGTCATATGTAATCTTATAGAGAACTTATGCTTTAAATCATTTTTAATTATAATTCACATAGAGATATATTGGATTAGTTAATTAGGGTATCTTGCTTAATTCTATCATATGTGGATTTAAGTGAGTATGTGTATTATGCATCGAGAGGTGGTTTTATCTACTTTAGTGTTCTTGATTAACAATTCAGGATAGAGAATAATTGATGAGAAGTGTGTTAACTTAAATGAAGCAATAAGTGAAGTTGTGATCTTAAATCTCCGTAATCTTCATTTAACTAGTGGTAATTAGAATTAGTTTACTTATAAATTGAAATTCATTCGTTTAAATAAAATTGAGTTGGTAACGGGTTAGTACTTGGTGATTTTTATTAAACAATTCATCGTGGGAACGATACTCTACTTTCACTTTATTACTTGTTGACCACGTATACTTGTGTGTTGTGCGTAACTAGATTTTACCCAACAGTAATCATTCATCTTTGCCTTACAGGCCAAAGATATTCAGTTATATCATCATTTAGGACTAAAGATGATGAAAAATATTGTAAAGAAACGAATCTAGGGAGATAAAAGGACAAAGATTATGGATTCGTACTTTAGATAATCCAAGTTCTAAAATACTCCGTAATAAACCATAGTGGAGTAAAATTCAAGAATGAAGATCAAAACATGGATACAATCAAATATAGTAACCATAATAGACATCTTGGACAAAGAAGAGAAAAATTCATTTTTCTGTGAATAGTGCCGTATTTGTGTATAGTACCGTATACGTGAATAGTGCCATATACGTGAATAGTAACCCCAACACAAAAAGGATAGAAATTCCACAAGAAAAATCATACTTCGTGAATATTACTCGTTAATAGTATCGTATTCGTGAATAGTGTCGTATACGTGAATAGTGCCGTATATGTGAATAGTAACCTCAACACGAAAAGGTAAAAATTTCATAATAAAATTCATACCAATATTTCGTCTTTAATGATATTGAACAAAATAACATCATTTACGAAGAAAATAACATCCCTTACCTCAAAAGAACAGTACTTTTGCTTGAAATATCGGATATAACGTTGAAAAAAACTTGCACTGAATATATAGTAACTCTCAAAGTATCTAAATACTCACAAAATACACTCGATAATATAGAGAGAGAAAGCTTATAATTTTTGTGTGATTTTCAATTCTAATTAAGCACCCTATTTATAGGAAAATGCTTAGAACGCCAAAGCAGACTAACCTGCTACCTGATGGCTTTACCTGCTACTATCCACGTCCACCACTTTTGAAATAAAATTTCAGCACATTTCTCATAAACCAAAAGTGGGGTCCACCCATTCTAGAAATTTCCAAAATATTTTAAATTTAAACAATAATCAACAACTTCAATAATTCATAATAAATAGCTCTTTTATTAGAAAAATACGAATCTCATGTCTATTCCATGGGAAATTTAATTCTCTACAACTTTGCTTAAGAAAGTTTTTCCAAATTCCAAACAGAAAATATCCAAAATCCACATACGGATGATTTTTAATACCTTCATTCTGATAAAATACTGATAAAACACCTTAACATTAATTCCTTCATTTTTATCCACATAAAAATAAATATTTTCTTATCATATAAATTAATAATTAATTATTCACAAATAATATTACAGAATCACATTTATGACAACCAGGTCATTCCTAGGAAAAAGGAGGCTTTCTGATAAGGATTTCTCCTTACTGGCGCGCAATTAGGTGACCAAACCCCTTTCTTAGACAGAACTTCCTTAGACATTGACAATAATGCAATCTAATAATATTATTCAAATAATATGAATTATTGATTTGATAATGGGAAATACTGTGCAGTGATAATTATTGAAATAACAATAATATAAAATATCACCGTAGCAATTATTGAATCAATAAAATAAAATAATGAATATTAATTACTGTAACAATTATTGAGTAGTGCCTTCTTACGTAAGAATCAATAATTCAAAAATATTGTGCAAATCACAAGTGTCTTCTTTGTGTAACCACGCCAGACATCGTATTTTAACCAAGAATTATTTCAATAGTGTTAACGGTAAGAACTACGTCGTTATTTATAAAAACTCAAACTTGTCATTTTCTTCATCCAACCGTTTTTCGTTATAGGGCCCACAAATGGCTGCGCAGTCATACGAATATTCTCCGACAGTAAGAATATTCCACGACCAAACTAATATTCCCCGACAACAATGAATATTTTATAACCACTTGTTTAATTTTGCAAAATTTTCATATTTCACCCATGACCAAAGCATTATATCAAATTAACACCGTATTATTCAAAATAATAATTAGAGAAAATTCGATTTTATTTATAAAAAGTTGGGGTCTTACAGATGTATTGTTATACCACTTTCTCTCTCATATTATCATTATAACATCTCTTCTATTTAATGTGAGAATAACAACAAAAATGATAAAGTTGCTAGAAATATACTTATTGGAATTTGACAATAACAATAAAAATGATCTAGAGAATTGATTCATGTGGGAACTAGCAATGAATAATTAATGTTGGGATCATTAAAAAGTAAATGGATACTTCAATTAAAAAGTAATTCAGAATGGCAATTTATGTGACACCCCCAAAATAGGTCCAATCCACCTAACCTATTCTGAGTCGCCAAATACATGGTACAGAAACAAATACAACTTCATTAATACAATTGTCGTGCAAAATACGACAACACATAAACATTGAGTTTAAATACAAATACTGTCTAATAGAGAGTATACAAACTCAAAAGGAGTCCTCATTAAAATTATTGATACACTATTTTACAAAATAGTGAGGACTACTAAAATAACTGTCTTGAACCATTACTCCACACCCCGACTAGTTTCTGCTATATTCTCGTCTCCTGAGAAGAAAAATGGAACAAAAAGGAAAAGGGTGAGCTCAACTAGCCAAGTAAAGAATATTATGACTAAGATAATGTACAACAAATTATCCTTCGTCTTCAACAGGGAAAAATCTGATAGAATACAATAGACAACAAGTTTTAGATCAACAACTGTAGTGGAAACAACAATTCATTAGAAGAGTTAAGTAGAGAATGAAATCTACTATCATCTATGAATTTAAAAGTCCATCATCGATATTTTATCCCTGTAACATCAATCAATATACATCTTGAATCAAATATTCATCTTTTCACTACAGGCTAAAGATATTCATCAGTTGGTCATGTTCATCCAAACACCTGTTCATCTTTGCACTACGGGCCAAAGATATTCATCAGAAAATCATTCATCTTTGCACTACAGGCCAAAGATATTTATCAAGAAATCATTCATCTTTACATTACAGGCCAAAGATATTCAGTAATATCATCATTTAGGACTGAGAATGATGAAAAATATTTTAAAGAAAATGAATCCAGCAAAGTAAAAGAACAAATATTAGGGATTCGTATTACAGTTTTATCCAAGTTCAATAATACTCCATAATAACAAATTTTGAAGCATAATTCAAAAATAAAGATCAAAACATAGATTCAATCAAAGATAGAAACCATAACAGATAATCTTGGACACAGAAAAGAAAATTTAATTTTTTTGTGAATAGTGTCGTATTCATGAATAGTGTCGTATACGTCAATAATGCCGTATACGTGAATAGTAATTCCGACACTAAAAGGTAGAAATTCCATAAGAAAAATCATCATTCTTCGTGAATAGTACTCGTGAATAGTAACTCATGAATAGTAACTCGTGAATAGTAACCCTGACATGAAAAGATAAGAATTTCACAAGAAAAATCTTACCAATATTTCGGCATAATGATATTGAAAGAAATAATATCATTTATAAAAATAATAACATCCCTTACCTCAAAAAGATAGTACTTCTGACTGTAATACTGGATATAGTGCTGAAAGAACTTGCACCGTATAGCAACACTCAAAGTATCAAAATACTCACAAGAATACGCTCGATAATATAGAGAGAGAAAACTTCAGTTTCTGGTGTGTTTTTCAATTCTAACCTGAGCACCCTATTTATAGGAAATTGCTTAGAACACCAAAGCAGAAAATTTAATAAAATAATAATATAATTTTCTTAATTTCCGTAGCACACCACACCAGCTGATTTCAACCATTTAACACATGCCCACAAATGAAAAAAAATGTTTTTCAAAATAAAAATAATTAAAACATCCAAAAATCAATTATTCCAGAACTTCGGAACTTCAATAATTCATAATAAATAGCCCTTTTATCCGAAAAATTCCAAACAGAAATTGACCGAAATCCACAACTTTGCAGAAGAAAAGTTTTCCAAATTCCAAACAGAAATTGACCGAAATCCATAAACGGACGATTTTACAGGCTATAATCAAATTTCAGTCAAGAAATGGGGTCCACCGACACATAAAACATGTGTTAATTATTTAATGCAACAAAAATACTCTTTCTCCTCATATACTCATATATCCCACATTCATTGTAAAAATATCACCATTAATATAATATAATAAAATATTATTTTATCAGAAAAGATAAAATATCGATTTTCAACAATTGTCACTTTAAAAATTTCTCCATCTATATCCACATAAAATCAATATTTTCCTCATCATATAAATCAATAATTAATTATTCACAAATAATATTACGTAATCACAATATCGGATAACTAGCCGTTCCTGTGAAAGAGAGGGGCTTTCAATAAGAATTTATCCTTGGGGGCGCAATTAGTTGACCAAACCTCTCCTTAGATGTAACTTTCTAGACATTGCCAATAATGTTATCAAATAATATTATTCAGGATAATATGAATTATTGCTCTCGATAATGGAAAATACTATGTAGTGACAATTATTGAAATAATGAAATATAAAATATCAACGTAGCAATTATTGAATCAATAAAATAAAATCTTTGAACAAGAATTATTGTAACAATTATTGAGTAGTGTCTTCACGTAAGAATCAATAATTGGTGCAATATCGTGTGCATCTGCAACAACAACGCCAGTATTCGTGTTTTAACCACCAGGTATTCCAACAGTATTAACGGTAACAACTACGCCGTTATTTATAAAAACTCATACTTGTCGTTTTCATCATCCAATCGCTTTTCGTTATGGGGCCACACAAGGCTGCGCCGTCGCAAGAATATTCCCCAACAGCAAGAATATTCCACGACCAAACGAATATTCTCCGACAACAATAAATATTTTATAACCACTTGCTTATTTAAAATATTTTCGCATTTTACCCATAACTAACCACATTAATCAAATCAACCCCTTACTATTTCAAAATAATAATTAGAGAAATTAAATCTTTCTTTATAAAAAGTTGGGGTCTTACAACCTCTCCTCCTTATGAAATTTCGTCATCGAAATACGTACGTAGGACATGCTCCTTCCTATCCAAGATCTTGACTGGTACCTCCTCGTACGTTAAATCTTCTGTTATCTCGTCTGGTTCTAACTTAATAATGTGGTTCGGGTCGTCCACATAATTACGTAACATCGATATGTGAAAAACGTTATGAACACGCGTCATACTTGGCGGTAAAATGTGTCTATAGGCCACAACTCCTACTTGATCGAGAATCTCAAATGGACTAATAAATCGAAGGTTGAGATTTCCTCTCTTCGTCGATTCTTGCTTCTAGAATAATGCTCTCTTGAACCCTCTTCTTCACATTCATTAGCTCCGGGTGTGTAGCTTGAGCGGCTTTAACTTTATCGATTAAAGTCGATTCTACTCGTATATTCGTTATCTTCACGTGGGTTAATATATTCACACTTGAAACCGCATACGATCTTCTACTCAACGCGTCAGCTACCACTTTCACACTTCCATGATGATATTGCATGGTACGATCGTAATATTCAACAGCTCGAGCCAACGTCTTTGGCGCATGTTACGTTCCTTTTAAGTAAAGAAATATTTGAGGGTTTAAGAAATGGGTTTTGTACTGGGGTCAATACAAAATTCGATTTCACGCTCTATAGGTAGGCTAAGAAGTCTTCAAGAATAAGTCAGGAAATTTATTAACAATAAAAATATCATTCAAAACTGTGACTCTCATCCAAGACTTGGATAACACATGTAATGAAGGTTTTTCCTAACGGAGTTTCAACCGATAAGTCAAGGTCTAACTTCTCTAGAGTCAAATTTAAACGTTGAGCGCAAGCAAGAGAGATAAAAGAATGGGTAGAACCAATATCGAGTAAGGTATAAACTTCGCAAAAATTTATAATTAACTAACCCGTGATAACTTCGTTCGATTCCTCGTCAGGGTAATTCAAAACTCGATGCTGGATTCTCCCAATTGCTATCGAAAAAGAGTAATACATATCATCTATTTTAGCTTTCTTGGATCGGACTTCTCTTTCCACAATATCAACGCGTCGTGTGGCTTTTACCCATGCATCTTTCATTCTCACTCGTTCAATTGTTTCTTCTTTCAGCTGCTCCTTGACATTTGAATTCTCAGATTCCAGCTTTAATGTCGTATACTCTGCCAAAGAGCGTTCATGTTCAGCTATCGCACATCGGGTAATACAATTTTGAACTGTTACATTCCTTTGCTTCCACGACCGCCTTCCGTTCTTCAGCCTGCTCTTCTAACTCATGAATACGATTTTGCAATTCTACATTTTGATCAATAATTTCTTCTAATAAATCATCCTCAGGTTCCTCTTCTTCCTCACTCTCAGTTGCTATCTTTGCGAATAGCTTGAGTGCAACTTTTAATTCCTCAATCACCACATGGATATCTCTAATCACATTAACCTAGTTGATGATTAGAGGTGTCTCCACGGTTTCATTCACTCCATTGTTAACATTTTCAGCTGTCATTTTCAAATACGGCCACAAAACAATGGTTAATTGACATGCCACATATTAACCCTATATTCTGATCGACCAATTAAATAACAAATAGGCTTAGGTATGACACACTAGCGAAGGATTTACTCGTCTCTCCAATTCTAGTTCTATTCCCCGATCTCTGCCAGAGACCATATCCTTAAGCTCTGATACCAACTGTGACTCTGGACACCAACTTGTATCAGCACCTTACAATGATACCTATCAGTTTGCCACCGCAGAACGGCGTCCCCTACGGAGAGTCTAGCTTCGGTGCATCCCTTATCAACAGGAAGTCACCAGATAGAGGCTCGGGGCTCTTTACTTATAGCTCTGATACCAACTGTGACGCCCCCAAAATAGGTCCAATCCACCCAACCTATTCTGAGTCGCCAAATACATGGTACAGAAATAAATACAACTTCATTAATACAATTGTTATGCAAAATACGACAACACATAAACTTTGAGTTTAAATACAAATACTGTCTAATAGAGAGTATACAAACTCAAAAGGAGTCCTCATTAAAATTATTGATACACTATTTTACAAAATAGTGAGGACTACTAAAACAATTGTCTTGAACCATTACTCCACACCCCGACTAGTTCCCGCTATATTCTCGTCTCCTAAGAAGAAAAATGGAACAAAAAGGAAAAAGGTGATCTCAACTAGCCCAGTAAAGAATATTATGACTAAGATAATGTACAAAAAATTATCCTTGGTCTTTAACAGGGAAAAATATGATAGAATACAATAGACAACAAGTTTTAGATCAACAACTGCAGCGAAAACAATAATTCATTAGAAGAGTTAAGTAGAGAATGAAATCTACTATCATCTATGAATTTAAAAGTCCATCATCGATATTTTATCCTTGTAACATCAATCAATATACATCTTGAATCAAATATTCATCTTTCCACTACAGGCCAAAGATATTCATCAGTTGGTCATGTTCATCTAAACACCTATTCATCTTTGCACTACGGGCCAAAGATATTCATCAGAAAATCATTCATCTTTGCACTACAGGCCAAAGATATTCATCAAGAAATCATTCATCTTTGCACTACAGGCCAAAGATATTCAGTAATATCATCATTTAAGACTGAGAATGATAAAAAATATTTTAAAGAAAACGAATTCAGTGAAGTAAAAGAACAAATATTAGGGATTCGTATTACAGTTTAATCCAAATTCAATAATACTCCATAATAACAAACTTTGAAACAGAATTCAAAAATAAAGATCAAAACATAGATTCAATCGAAGATAGAAACCATAACAGATAATCTTGGACACAGAAAAAAAAAATTTAATTTTTCTGTGAATAGTGTCATATACGTGAATAGTGCTGTATACTTGAATAGTAACTCCGACACTAAAAGGTAGAAATTCCATAAGAAAAATTATCATGCTTAGTGAATAGTACTCATGAATAGTAACTCATGAATAGTAACTCGTGAATAGTAACCCTGACACGAAAAGATAAGAATTTCACAAGAAAAATCTTACCAATATTTCGGCATAATGATATTGAAAGAAATAATATCATTTATAAAAAAAATAACATCCCTTACCTAAAAAAGATAGTACTTCTGACTGTAATACTAGATATAGTGCTGAAATAACTTGCACCGTATAGCAACACTCAAAGTATCAAAATACTCACAAGAATACGCTTGATAATATAGAGAGAGAAAGAGAGAGAAAACTTCAGTTTCTGGTGTGTTTTTCAATTCTAACCTGAGCACCCTATTTATAGGAAATTGCTTAGAACACCAAAGCAGAAAATTTAATAAAATAATAATATAATTTTCTTAATTTCCTTAGCACACCACACCAGCTGATTTCAACCATTTAACACATGCCCACAAATGAAAAAAACATTTTTCTTAATAAAAATAATTAAAACATCCAAAAATCAATTATTCCAGAACTTCGGAACTTCAATAATTCATAATAAATAGCCTTTTTATCAGAAAAATTTGAACCACATGTCTTTTTCATAGGAAATTTCATTATCTACCACTTTATAGAAGAAATATTTTCCAAATTCCAAACAGAAATTGACCGAAATCCATAAACGGACGATTTTACAGGCTATAATCAAATCTCAGTCAAGAAATGGGGTCCACCGACACACAAAACATGTGTTAATCATTTAATGCAACAAAAATATTCTTCCTCCTCATATACTCATATATCCCACATTCATTGTAAAAATATCACCATTATTATATAATATAATAAAATATAATTTTATCAAAAAAGATAAAATATCGATGTTTAACAATTGTCACTTTAAAAGTTTCTCCATCTATATCCACATAAAATCAATATTTTCCTCATCATATAAATCAATAATTAATTATTCATAAATAATATTACAGAATCACAATACTAACAACCAGGCCGTTCCCTAGGAAAGAGGGGGCTTTCCAATAAGAATTTATTCTTACTAGCGCGCAATTAGGTGACCAAACCTCTCCTTAGACAGAACTTTCTAGACATTGCCAATAATTTTATCTAATAATATTATTCAGATAATATGAATTATTGCTCCGATAATGGAAAATACTATGTAGTGACAATTATTGAAACAATGTAAATATAAAATATCAACGTAGAAATTATTGAATCAATAAAATAAAATATTGAACAAGAATACTATCAGAACAATTATCGAGTAGTGCCTTTCACGTAAGAATCAATAATTGGTGCAATACCGCTGCTATCAGGCAACAACGCGCAGACATCGTGTTTTAACCAACGGGTATTCCAACAAAGATTAATCGGTAATAACTACGCCGTTATTTATAAAATCTCATACTTGTCGTTTTCATCATCCAATCGCTTTTCATTTATGGGCCCCCACAAAAGTCGCTACCGTCGCATTTAATATTCCCCAACAAAGAAGAATATTCCACGACCAAACGAATATTCTCCGACAATAATGAATATTTTATAACCACTTGCTTATTTAAAATATTTTCGCATTTTACCCATAACTAACCACATTAATCAAATCAACCCCTTACTATTTCAAAATAATAATTAGAGAAGTTAAATCTTTCTTTATAAAAAGTTGGGGTCTTACAACCTCCCTTCCTTATGAAATTTTGTCCTCGAAATTGACGTACGTAGGACATGCTCCTTCCTATCCAAGATCTTGACTGGTACCTCCTCGTATGTTAAATCTTCTGCTATCTCGTCTGGTTCTAACTTAATAATGTGGTTCGGGTCGTCCACATAATTACGTAACATTGATATGCGAAAAACGTTATGAACACGCGTCATACTTGGCGGTAAAATGTGTCTATAGGTCACAGTTCATACTTGATCGAGAATCTCAAATGGACTAATAAATCGAAGGTTGAGATTTCCTCTCTTCGTCGATTCTTGCTTCTAGAATAATGCCCTCTTGAACCCTCTTCTTCACATTCATTAGCTCCGGGTGTGTAGCTTGAGCGGCTTTAACTTTATCTATTAAAGTCGATTCTACTCGTATATTCGTTATCTTCACGTGGGTTCGTATATTCGCACTTGTAACCGCATACGATCTTCCACTCAACGCGTCAGCTACCACGTTCGCACTTCCACGATGATATTGCATGGTACGATCGTAATCTTCAACAGCTCGAGCCAACGTCTTTGGCGCATGTTACGTTCCTTTTAAGTAAAGAAATATTTGAGGATTTAAGAAATGGGTTTTGTACTGGGGTCAATACAAAATTCGATTTTACGCTCTATAGGTATGCTAAGAAGTCTTCAAGAATAAGTCAGGAAATTTATTAACAATAAAAATATCATTCAAAACTGTGACTCTCATCCAAGACTTGGATAACACATGTAATGAAGGTTTTTCCTAACAGGGTTTCAACCGATAAGTCAAATTCTAACTTCTCTAGAGTTAAATTTAAACGTTGAGCGCAAGCAAGAGAGATAAAAGAATGGGTAGAACCGATATCGAGTAAGGTATAAACTTCGCAAAAATTTATAATTAACTAACCCGTGATAACTTCGTTCGATTCCTCGTCAGGTAATTCAAAACTCGGCGTTGGATTCTCCCAATTCTTTGTCGAAAAAGAAATACATATCATCTATTTTAGCTTTCTTGGATCAAACTTTCTTTCCACAATATCAACGCGTCGTGTGGCTTTTACCCACGCATCTTTCATTCTCACTCGCTTTTGTTTGTTTCTTTCGATTGCTTTCGTTGACATTTGAATTCTCGATTCCAAACTTTAATATCGTGATACTCGCCAAAGAACGCTTCATGTTTAGCTATCGCACATCGGGTAATACAATTTTGAATTATTACATTCCTTTGCTCCACTAATCGCTTCCGTTCTTCAAATTTCGCTTCTTCTAACTCATGAATAGGATTTTGCAATTCTATATTTTGATCAATAAGTTCTTCTAATAAATCATCCTCAGGTTCCTCTTCTTCCTCACTCTCAGTTGCTACCTTTGCGACTAGCTTGAGTGAAACTTTTAATTATTCAATCACCACATGGATATCTCTAACATATTAACCTAGTTGATGATTAGAGGTGTCTCCACGGTCTCATTCACTCCATTGTTAACATTTTCAGCTGTCATTTTCAAATACTGCCACAAAACAATGGTTAATTGACATGCCACATATTAACCCTATATTCTAACCTACCAATTAAATAACAAATAGGCTTAGGTATGACACACTAGCGAATGATTTACTCGTCTCTCCCCTCCTAGTTCTATTCCCGGATCTCCGCCAGAGACCATATCCTTAAGCTCTGATACCAACTGTGACTCTGGACACCAACTTATGTCAGCACCTTACAATGATACCTATCAGTTTGCCACAATCATGAGCAAGGTCCCTACGAGAGAGTCGGCGGCGGTGCATCCTCATCAATGTGAAGTCACGGATAGAGGCTCGGGGCACTTTACTTATAGCTCTGATACCAACTGTGACGCCCCCAAAATAGGTCCAATCCACCCAACCTATTCTGAGTCGCCAAATACATGGTACAGAAACAACTACAACTTCATTAATACAATTGTCGTGCAAAATACGACAACACATAAACTTTGAGTTTAAATACAAATACTGTCTAATAAAGAGTATACAAACTCAAAAGGAGTCCTCATTAAAATTATTGATACACTTCTTTACAAAATAGTGAGGACTATTAAAACAACTGTCTTGAACCATTACTCCACACCCCGACTAGTTCCCGCTATATTCTCGTCTCCTGAGAAGAAAAATGGAACAAAAAGGAAAAGGGTGATCTCAACTAGCCCAGTAAAGAATATTATGACTAAGATAATGTATAACAAATTATCCTTAGTCTTCAACAGGAAAATCTCGATAGAATACAATAGAGACAACAAGTTTTAGATCAACAATCGCAATGAAAACAACAATTCATTAGAAGAGTTAAGTAGAGAATGAAATCTACTATCATCTATGAATTTTAAAGTCCATCATCGATATTTTATCCCTGTAACATCAATCAAATATTCATCTTTGCACTACAGGCCAAAGATATTCATCAGTTGGTCATGTTCATTTAAACACCTATTCATCTTTTGCACTACCGGGCCAAAGATATTCATCGAAAATCATTCATCTTTCAGACTACTGTGCCAAAGATATTCAAGAATATCATTATTTAGGACCGAGGATGATGAAAAAAATATTTTAAAAGAAAACGAATCTAGTGAAGGAAAAGAAAAAATATTAGGGATTCGTATTACCGTTTTATCCAAGTTCAATAATACTCCATAATAACAAATTTTGAAGCAGAATTCAAAAATAAAGATCAAAACATAGATCCAATCAAAGATAGAAACCATAACAGATAATCTTGGACATATAAAAGAAAAATTAATTTTTCTGTGAATAGTGTCGTATTCGTGAATAGTGTCATATACGTGAATAGCGTCGTATACGTGAATAGTAACTCCGACACTAAAAGGTAGAAATTCCACAAGAAAAATCATCATGCTTCGTGAATAGTACTCGTGAATAGTAACTCATAAATATTAACTCGTGAATAGTAAACCTGACATGAAAAGATAAGAATTTCACAAGAAAAATCTTACCAATATTTTGGCATAATGATATTGAAAGAAATAATATCATTTATAAAAAAAATAACATCCCTTACCTCAAAAAGATAGTACTTCTGACTGTAATACTAGATATACTGCTGAAAGAACTTGCACCGTATAGCAACACTCAAAGTATCAAAATACTCACAAGAATACGCTCGATAATATAGAGAGAGAAAGAGAGAGAAAACTTTAGTTTCTGGTGTGTATTTTAATTCTAACCTGAGCACCCTATTTATAGGAAATTGCTTAGAACACCAAAGCAGAAAATTTAATAAAATAATAATATAATTTTCTTAATTTCTTTAGCACACCACACCAGCTGATTTCAACCATTTAACACATGCCCACAAATGAAAAAAAATGTTTTTCTTAATAAAAATAATTAAAACTTCCAAAAATCAATTATTTCGGAACTTCGGAACTTCAATAATTCATAATAAATAGCCCTTTTATCAGAAAAATTCAAACCACGTGTATTTTCTATAGGAAATTTCATTATCTACAACTTTACAGAAGAAAGTTTTTCCAAATTCCAAACAAAAATTGACCGAAATCCACAAACGGAAGATTTTACAGGCTATAATCAAATTTCTGTCAAGAAATGGGGTCCACCGACACACAAAACATGTGTTAATCATTTAATGCAACAAAAATACTCTTTCTCCTCATATACTCATATATCCCACATTTATTGTAAAAATATCACCATTATTATATAATATAATAAAATATTATTTTATCAGAAAAGATAAAATATCGATTTTCAACAATTGTCACTTTAAAATTTTCTCCATCTATATCCACATAAAATCAATAATTTCCTCATCATATAAATCAATAATTAATTATTCACAAATAATATTACGTAATCACAATATCGACAACCGTGCCGTTCTCTCAGAAAGAGGGGCTTTCAATAAGAATTTCTCCTTCATGGCGCCATGCAATTAGGTGACCAAACCTCTCCTTAGACAGAACTTTTTAGACATTGCCAATAATGTTATCTAATAATATTATTCAGATAATATGAATTATTGCTCCGATAATGAAAAATACTATGTAGTGACAATTATTGAAATAACAAAAATATAAAATATCAACGTATCAATTATTGAATCAATAAAATAAAACACCGAATAAAGAATTCATCGTGAATAATTATTGAGTAGTCCATTCTTATGTAAGAATCATTAATTGGTGCAATACCGTGTGCATCGCTGCAACAAACCAGACATCGTATTTTAACCACGGGTATTCCAACAAGATTAATGGTAATAACTACGCCGTTATTTATAAAAAACTCATACTTGTCATTTTTTCATCTAATCGCTTTCAGTTATGGGGCCCATAAGGTCGTGCGCCGTTGCATTTAATATTCCCCGAGCAAAGAAGAATATTCCACGACCAAACGAATATTCTCCGATAACAATGAATATTTTATAACCACTTGCTTATTTAAAATATTTGCGCATTTTACCCATAACTAACCACATTAATAAAATCAACCCCTTACTATTTCAAAATAATAATTAGAGAAATTAAATCTTTCTTTATAAAAAGTTGGGGTCTTACAATTTAGGTAAATATATATATATATATTATTAATTAAGCGTCTTAAAACTAATTAGGACATTTAATACGGAGACAGAGGGAGTATTAATTATGCATCTGTTATAATAATAATAATAGGTTAATATTGTGTACGATAATATTTATTAAAAAATCCTTCTAAAATATATTATTTAACTAATAATGTATAACTAATTATTGATAAAAAAACTTAAATAAATTAAAATTTACAATAATAGTCCATCTATTTATGTAATATAAATGATAGTATTCATCTTTAAATTAATGATTTATCGATTTGTATATTAATCTATTATGTAATAGTAAAATCTTGTTTAACCTCAAATTGTTATACTTATATAATTTAGTAATAATAAAATATTATATAATTAAATATTATTGTTATAACTAATATGAATTTTAAAGAGCAATAATTAGATTTAAAAATGTATAAGGATAAGAGATAGTAGTAAGTAGGAATGTAGATGAAAAGATTGTGAAATCAAATATAAGTTGAAAAAAATATTTGATTTCCCCTAAATTTTAGGTTTTTATTCTTAAATTTTAGGGTTGAAGGATCTTTTCTAAATCGTAAGTTTGAGAGATCATTTTGTGCTATTAACATGATCTGGTGCAAAGCACGGGTTTTGCTATAAAATTATTGAATTATAAATATACATATATATATATATATATATATATATATATATTACTATACTATTATATTAATTATAATAATAATAGAGTAATATTGTCTAAAACATTTTTATAAAAAAATTATTTCCTTTTAAAATATAGTATTTAACAAATAATGTATAACTAATTATTGGGCTAAATACATTTTACCACATGAAGTACTATCATATTTATGATTAGGCTCCCAAAGAATTTAGGCTTATACTTTACTACATCAAGTGTCTAATTTGATACAATTTAGCTCCTAATTTCATAATCCAACCAAAATTGGCCGGAATATCTAATTTTCCGGCCAGATAATTAGAATTGTATACGGTTTAACCGTATAGAATACTGGCTAATAACACTTATATTACATCAAGTACCACCAAATTCATAATTTACTACATCAAGTACCTAATTTGTATAAATTAAATTTATATAAATACTTATTTTGATGTATTAAATATGTATAAATCCTTATAAATAATTATTATATGTTAAATTATTAAAATTAAATATTAATAAAGATTACCAAAATATAGTTTTTTTTATTTTAAAATTAAAAAAAGATTTAATTATAAAAAAATCAATAAACTTTTAAACATACAAATTATATTTTTAACAAGAATAATATTAAACTTTTAAACAATTGACAAAAGTGCCCAAAATTTATTTAATTAAACAATACCCTTATTATATTGGAAGAGCATACCAAAGGAGGAGGAAAAAAGAAAAAAGAAAAAAGAAAAAAGAAAAAAGGAAAAAGAAAAACAATGACTCATTTGCTCTTTATTCTCTTTCCCTCTTTTCTAATCTTTCAAATTGTTTTGTTACTTCAAATATGGAAATTTCAGCGCCTTGGATTGGATTCTGTCCAATAGCTTTGATCGACTTAAGGATAAAATAACCTGAAATTTTATGTTAATTCAAAGACTTTTCTGACGGAAAAAGACTGATTATCGCCATTGAATGAGGAAGAGAGAGGAGATGGTGTGCAAAAAGTGAGTTGCAAAGAGAGAATGTACATAAAACGACATATGTAATGTATTTTGGATTTGAAAAGTGAGTTGTTGTTATTTAATTTGTTAAAAGATTCTTCAAACAAATAGTGTTTAATTATTAGTTTATCCAACAACACTTTCTTTCCGTCCATTTTCCGTTTTATTCTTCAAACAAACAATAGTTATATATATATATATATATATATATATATATATTAAAAATTATTTTAGAATTATATCTATAATTTAACAAATTGTATTTATAAATTTTACAACTTAAATCATGCAAATTATAAATTATATCATAAATTATAAATTTTACATCTTAAATTTTATAAATTATATCACAACTTAAATTTTACAAATTGTATTTATAATTTTTTTAATTTTATTTATAAATATTTTTAATTTTAAATTATATTTGTAATTTTATAATGTATTTCTACGGTATTAGTTACTATTTTTAAAAGGGCTAAAAATTATTATATTTATAAAAAAAATTATCATTATAATTTTTTTTCTTTGGGGGCGAATCATGAATATGGTGGTACTTGATGTAACCGAACTGTAAATAGCCCTTTCTTAAATTAAGTCAAATTGTATATTTATACGGTTAACTAGTATTAAATACACAATACCCGATCAGATTCTTGGGCAAGTTGGGTATTTCAGAAAAAATTGGTCAGATTTTGAAATTGGGGGCTAAATTATATCAAATTAGGCACTTGATGTAGTAAATTGTAATATCAAATTCTTTGAAGGCCGAATTATGAAGTTGATGGTATTTTATGTAATAGAAGTGTAATTAGCCCCAACTTATTTATAAAAAATTAAATAAATTTAGGTGAAATTTGCAACACTGAATGTAACTATGCAACTGTAGGTAAGACTATTATTATTATAGTTCATTTATTTATATAATATGGTGTTTCCTATAGGCACAATAAAGATCTAGAAGGGGGTAGAATAGATTTATTTAAAAAAATTCTTATTTAAAGATGTATTACCAGATAATTAGTTAATCAAGATTAATTATGCACAACGAAATATACTTTGAAAACCCCCCTTAAAGATTTGTAAAGTGAGTTCTTTACACAAGAAAAAGCTTTACAATCGACAAAATTAATCTCGACGGGACTCATTTCGTTGATTATAAGCTAATTTCGATGAATTATTCCGTAGGTCATACGTTCCTCGTAAATAAGTCATTTTCGATAGAATTCTGTTGAAATTAGAAGGCCCTAGGTGGCGCCAAGTTTTTCGCCAGCGCAAGCCCTAATTTCGACGAAATTTATTATAAGAAAAAGGCTTATCAGTGACCACTTATCCCGCCAATCGCATAAGCTTGGCGATAGATACCGTTGATCGACTTCGGTTCTGTTGATAGTGGTCAGATGTAATCCGTCATTTGTCTCGCATAACAACGACAACTTTTAGCGACGAGCATGTTCACGACCGCTATATAGCGACCGAATTCGTCGCTAAGTTGAGTCACCGTGAGCTAGATCGCATTGGTGACGTGATCCACGTGTCCGCGACCACTACTAGCGACCACAACGGTCACTAACATCCCTAGGTTCATAAACGGTCGCTGAAAAACATTAGCAACTGTATGTGGTCACTGATTTCTATTTTCTTTTAAAAAAAAATTGGTTGTTTGGTGGATTTCCAAAAACAAAATTGTACCTGTTTGTACCTAATTTATATCCCAACACACAACAATATCTATATATAAACCAACATTCCTACAAATCCATCGAGATCCATCCATATATATAATTAAAAACCAACACAAAATATATAAACATCCACGTACGCAAACATAAACAAAAACCGTCCAATTAAATCTGACTTGGTTTCTTCATTCTTACTTTCTTAAGTGTTATGTCTAAAGTTTGCTAAAATAAACATGCAAAACTAAACATAAAGCTAAATAATGAAAAGATTACCTCGACATCATCATCCCACTATTGTGTTGCTCTCGCTACTGCATAATCTAACTCCTCAGAACTCGAAAACTGCAAATGCCCGCGAAATGTAAGAATAAGATTATATGATCTCGCTAAAGATTCCAACATCTCTACAAAATCCATCGAGATCCATATATATATATATATATATATATATATAATTAAAAACCAACACAATATATAAACATTAATGCATGTATAAACATAAACAAATACCGTCCGACTAAAATTGACTTGGTTTATTCATCATACTTTCTTAAGTGTCATGTCTAAAGTATGCTAAAATAAACATACAAAACTAAACATAAAGCTAAATAATGATAAGATTACATCGGCATCATCATCATACTGTTGTGTTGCTCTCGCCACTGTATAATTAAGCTAAATCCTCAAAACTTGGAGACTGCAAATGCCCGCCAAGTGCAAGAAGAAGATTATACAATCTTAATAGTCAGTCATCGTCGATAAAGTTTGTCCCTAGTATTCCTTGAGAAGTGTAAGCTAGTTGTGACCCACCTCGGGAAACATCCTCGGTTTTAAAGCCTTATGCCTTTCAGATGTTACTATTATTTTTGCAAAATCACCTGCCATAGAGTGAAGGGTTGCCAACCGAGATATTTTTTACTCATAGTCTTATTTAACTCAAGGTCTGCATGTAATGAATGTGCAGTAGATATTGTACCCAAGGTATCATTGATTAGAAGGCTTATCAATAATTTTTTTTTGAATTTCCTGCAAACTCAGACTTATTGGGAAATAAGAGAACAAAATTAGAGTTGTAGGAAATTCAAAAGTTCCCAATAAGTGTTTAACCGTACTTTACTTCCTCTTGAATTCTTGAACAAAGTGGTTCACTACTTTGTTTAGGAATTCAATTGGAAGTACAACATATATGAGAAAAATTTATTTTCATTCTGATTTTGCAAGAAATCAATAAGTTATTTATTGATAACTTAGATGATCAATGATACCTATGGTATAATCTCTACTGCACATTTAGTACATGTAAACCTTGAGTCAAATAAAGCTATGAGTAAAAAATATCTTCAATTGACAACCCTTCACTCTATCGTAGTTGATTTTGTAAAAACAGGAATAACAGCTGAAACACCTAGGGCTTTAAAATCGAGGATGTTTCTCGATTTTAGCACATTTCTCACCAACCAAAAGTGGGGCCCATCATGTTTTAAATTAAAATATTTATTTCTAAAACTTCAATAATTCATAAAAAATAGCCCTTCTATCAGAAAAATTTGAATATCTTGTCTATCCCATAGGAAATTTAATTCTCTACAACTTTGTAGAAGAAAGGTTTTCCAAATTCCAAACAGAAAATGTCTGAAATCCACATTCGGACGATTTTTAATACCTCTATTCCGACAAAATATTGATAAAACACCTCAGCATTAATTCCTTCATTTAAATCCACATAAAAATAAATATTTCATTATCATATAAATCAATAATTAATTATTCACAAATAATATTATAGAATCACAATTATGACAACCCGGTCGTTCTCAGGAAAGAGGGGGCTTTCCGATAAGAATTTCTCCTTACTAGTGCGCAATTAGGTGACCAAACCCCTTTCCTAGACAGAACTTCCTTAGACATTGCTAATAATGCTATCTAATAGTATTATTCAAATAATATAAATTATTGATCTGATAATAGAAAATACTGTGCAGTGACAATTATTGAAACAACAATAATATAAATATCAACGTAGAAATTATTGAATCAATAAAATAAAATATTGAACAATAATTACTGTAACAATTATTGAGTAGTTCCTTCTTACGTAAGAATCAATAAATCAAAATATCCGTGGCAATACCGTGTGCTCATTGTGCAACCACGCCAGACATCAGATTTTAACCACCGGGTATTCCAACAGTGTTAACGGTAACAACTACGTTGTTATTTATAAAAACTCAAACTTGTCATTTTCTTCATCCGACCGTTTTTTCGTTATGATTCCTACAAATGGTTGCGTCGTCGTACGAATATTCCCTGACAACAAGAATATTCCACGACTAAACGAATATTCCCCGACATCAATGAATATTTTATAACCACTTGCTTAATTTTGCAAAATTTGCACATTTCACCCATAACCAAAGCATTATATTAAATTAACACCATATTATTCAAAATAATAATTAGAGGAAATTCAATTTTATTTATAAAAAGTTGGGGTCTTACAACCTCCCCTCCTTATGAAATTTCGTCCTCGAAATTGACGTACATACCTGGTTTTTCGAAAAGGTGAGGATACCTCATTTTCATTTTCGATTCTAACTCCCAGGTCATTTCCTCAATAGCACGATTCCTCCACTAAACTTTAACTTGTGGTATAATCTTTGTGCGTAGGACATGCTCCTTCCTATCTAAGATCTTGACAGGTACCTCCTCTAACATTAAATCTTTGGTTATCTCATCTGGTTCTAACTCAATAATGTGGTTTGGGTCTTTCACATATTCACGAAGCACAGATATGTGAAAAACATTATGAACACGAGACATACTTGGAGGTAATGCGAGTCTATAGGCCACATTTCCTATTCGGTCAATAATTTCAAATGGACCAACAAATCTTGGATTGAGATTTTCTCTCTTCCCAAATCTTGTAACTCCTTTCCATGGAGCAACACGTAACAATACATGATCCCCAATATTAAATTCCACATCTTTTCGATGAAGATCTGCATAACTCTTTGTCGGATCATTTGGATCTTCTCTGTAGTCATTTGTACCAACTCTGGTCCCAACAATATTTCTTCTCCCACCTCATCTCGGCATACTAGAGAGCGACATTTTTGTCCATACAATGTTTCAAATGGAGCCACACCTATACTTGCCAGATAACTGTTGTTGTATGAGAATTCCACCAATGGTAGGTACTTATCCCAACTCCCTTTGAAATCTAGGACACATAGTCTTAATAGATCTTCAAGAGTTTGAATAGTCCTTTCTGATTGCCCATCCGTTTGAGGATGGTATGCCAAACTGAATCATAAATTTGTGCCCATAGCTTTCTGCAAGCTAACCCAAAATTCTGAAGTGAATCTTGCGTCACGATCCGAAACTATGGATACTGGCATGCCATACAATCTCACAATCTCATTCACGTACATACGAACAAGATGTTCAAGGGAATAAGTCTCCCATATCAGCAAGAAATGAGCAGACTTGGTTAATCTATCAACAATAACCCAAGTCACATCTATGCCTTGAGAAACCTTGGGAAGACCCATAACAAAATCCATGGTAATGTGTTCCCACTTCCATTTCAGAATCTCAAGTGGTTTCAATGGACCCTTTGGCACTTGATGCTCCGCCTTTACACGTTGACAAGTTAAACACCTCTAGATAAAATCCACGATCTCTCTCTTCATATTGCTCCACCAAAATGTATGTCGAAGATCATGATACATTTTGGTACTCCTAGAATGGATTTCAAATGATGTGTTGTGTGCCTCCATCATGATTATATGCTTCAAGTCAGAATCGTTAGGAACACAAAGTCTAGAGTTGACTTGAAGTATTCATTCTTCATCGATTCTTGCTTCTGGAATAACACCTTTTTATACTTTTTTCTTCATACGCATCAGCTCTGGGTCTATGGCTTCAGCAGCTTTAACTTTATCAATTAAAGTCGGTTCTACTTGTATATTTGATATCATCACGCGGGTACTTGGAGCCTTTAACTTAATCTCCATCATTTTCAAGTCATACCAAATGGGCCTTTGCGTAGATAATAGCGCACTCGTACCCGCATATGATCTTTTACTCAATGCGTCAGCTACCATATTTGCTTTTCCAGGATGGTATTGGTTGGTATGATCGTAATCTTTCAATAGCTCGAGCCAACGTTGTTGCCACATGTTGAGTTCCTTTTTGGTGAAGAAATATTTGAGGCTTTTATGATCCGTATAAATCACCACTTTCTCCCCATACAGGTAGTGTATCCAAATTTTCAACGCGAAAACGACTGCTGCCAACTCCAGATCATGAATAGGATAATTCCTCTCATATTCTTTGAGTTGTCGTGAGGCATATGCTATGACTTTCCCATGTTGCATGAGAACACATCCTAAACCTTTGCCTGAAGCATCGATATAGATAACAAATCCATCTGAACCAGATGGTATTGTCAGAGCAGGTGCCGAAATGAGTCTCCTCTTGAGTTCTTGGAAACTCATTTCGCATTCCTCGCTCCATACGAATTTTGTATCTTTACGAGTCAGCTGAGTTAACGGAGTAGCGATTCGAGAAAATCTTTCCATGAATCTCCAATAATAAGCAGCTAAGCCTAGAAAGTTACGTACTTCGGTCACCGAGTTCGGTTGTTCCCAACTTTGTATTGCTTCAATCTTCGTCGGGTCAACATATACTCCATATTTTGATACCACGTGCCCAAGGAATGCTACTTCCTCAAGCCAAACTAGCATTTCTTTATCTTGGCATATAGCTTATTGTCACGAAGCCTTTTGCAGTACCAGCTTCAAATGGTGCTCATGATCTTCACGGCTTTTGGAATAGATGAGGATGTCATCAATAAAGACGACAAAGAACTGATCCAAATATTCATTAAACACTCGGTTCATCATATCCATGAAAGCAGCAGGAGCATTAGTAAATCCAAAAGACATGACTAAGAATTCATAATGCTCGCATGCCAGAGTTCAAGGCGATCTTTGGAATATCCTCGCTTTTAATCTTGACTTATGATATCCGAGCGAAGATTGATCTTTAAAAAAAATTGTGCTCCTTGCAACTGGTCGAACAGGTCATCAATGCGAGGTAGTGGATACCTATTCTTGATGGTTACATGGTTTAATTCCCAATAGTCAATACAAAGTCGCATACTCCCGTCTTTCTTCTTTACGAATAAAACAGGAGCACCCCAAGGAGATGTACTAGGACGAATGAAACCGATGTCCAACAACTCATGTAGTTGGACCTTTAACTCGTGAAGTTCAATAGGAGCCATTCAATATGGGGTTTTAGAAATGGGTTTTGTACCGGGTTCAAAGTCAATAAAGAATTCAACTTCACGTTCTGGGGGTAGACCGGGAAGTTCTTCAAGAAATACGTCAGGAAATTTACTAACAACAGAAATATTATTTAAATCAGACGTATTTTTGTTCAAGTCCATGACATGGGCTAAGAAAGCTAGACATCCATTTTTCAATAAACGAATGGCTTTATGGCTTGATATGACAGTGATTGACTTTAGTGGTTTGGTTGCTTGAATTCGTATAACAGGTTGGTTAGGAATATTAAAATTAATAACCTTACGAAAATAATCAAGTTTAACATAATGAGTGGTTAACCAATCAATCCCCAAAATCACATCAAATGCAAGTATTTTCAAAGAAATAAGATCAGCAGGTAATGTGATGGTCCCAACTTGAATCAATCACGATTTATAAACAGTGGATGTAATAAAAGTTAATTTCTCCTAACGGAGTCTCAACTGATAAGTCAAAGTCTAATTTCTCTAGAGTCAAGTTCAAACGTTGAGCACAAGTAGGAGATATAAAAGAATGGGTAGAACCGGTATCTAATAAGGTATAAACTTTGCAAGAGTTTATGATTAGCTTACACGTGATCACCTCGTCCGGGTTCCTCGCGTTTTGAGCAGTCACGACAAACGCTCTTCCAGGAACCACTGACTTTGACTTGTCTGGGACAACCTTTGGAGTCACCATCCCAGTTAGACTTGGTTTCACTACAAGATAATCTCTAGCTATATGACCTTCTTTTCCACAGTTATAACATACCTTGGATTGTTGTGGGCAGTTTGGGCTGATGTGTCCCTCTTTCTCGCATTTATAACATATGACCGGTGGTCGTTCCTCCCCTAGAAACAGTTGGTGCAGACGTCTTCACGTTATCATCGTTGTACCTTCTTGTTTTAAAATCTCCCCCCGACTCGCTTCTTCTACTATTATGGCCACGATTACCACCAGAGTTATTACCGCTTTTGTCCGTATTTTTCCCTCCCCGCTGGTTGTCATTGCTCCGATGACTGCTACCACCGGTATGACATTGGTTGTGGTCCCTCGGTTGAACATACTCATTATCTCGCTCTATTAATTGATCCCTGTTCATAACATTTGAATATAGAGAATTTATGAGCAATAAGATATTGCCGAATTTTAGGTTTCACACCTCTCAAAAACATCCGCGTCATACGTTCCTCATTCTTTACTAAATGAGGTGAAAACCTGAATAACTCTGCAAACTTAGCCTCGTACTGGGACACCGACATGTTGTTCTATTCCAGTATAATAAACTCTACCTCCTTCATATAACGAATACTTTCAGGAATGTACTTGTCATTGAACAGTTTCTAAAATGTTTTTTCAAGACATTTTGAGTGCGGCTGGCTGGGTACGCTTCACAAATTCCCACCAGTAATCTGCCTCACCACGGAACATAAATGTGGCGAATGGAACCTTCTGTTCTTCCGTGCATCCTAAGACATCAAATATCTTGGTAATTTTCTTAACCCACGTTTCCACCTTGATCGGATTTGTCTTTCCAACAAATTCTGCTGGTCTTTCTTTGAACTGCTTGGCTGTGACAAGCCACGCGTTGCTATCATTTCCACGCGTATTTTGTACACGAGTCTCCCTCGTCCAATTTTTCATGAACTTTAAAAAGCTTCTAAACATCCCATCATTCATCGTTTGTTCGGTAGTGTTGTTTACAGGAGGAATATTGCCTTCCTGTTGCACGTTCCCCTGGTTGGTGATTAAAGGTGTCTCCACGGTCTCATTCACTCCATTGTTAACATTCTCAGATGCCATTCTCAAATACTGCCATAAAACAATGGTTAATTAAAGAAATTGACATACCACATAATATCCTTATATTCTGACCGACCAATTAAATACCAAATAAGCTTAGGTAGGACACACTAACGAAGGATTTACTCATCTCTCCCTTCCTAGTTCTATTCCCCGATCTCCACCAGACACCATATCCCTAAGCTCTGATACCAACTGTGACGCCACCAAAATAGGTATACATCACCCGTTCTGAGTCGCCAAATACATAGTACAGAAACAACTACAACTTCATTATTATAATTGTCGTGCAAAATACGAGAACACATATACTGTGAGTTCAAATACAAATATTGTCTAATAGACAGTATTCAAACTCAAAAGGAGTCCTCATTACAATTATTATCACACTATTTTACAAAATAATGAGGACTGCTAAAATAACTATCTCGAAATATCACTCCACACCCCGACTAGTTCCCGTTATATTCTCGCATCCTGAGAAGAAAAATGGAACAAAAAGGAAAAGGGTGAGCTCAACTAGCCCAGTAAAGAATATTATGACTAAGATAATATAGAACAAATTATCGTTAGTCTTCAACAAATCAGATAAAATATAATGGACAACAAGTTTTAGATCAATATTCGCAGCGGAAATAACAATTCATTAGAAGAGTTAAGTAGAGAATGAAATCTACTATCATCTATGAATTTAAAAGTCCATCATCAATATTTTATCCTCGTAACATCAATCAATATAAATCCACGAATCAAATATTCATCTTTGCATTCACGGGCCAAAGATATTCATTTATATCACCGATTGGTTATGTTCATCTCAACACCTGTTCATCTTTGCACTACGGGCCAAAGATATTCATCAGGTAATCATTCATCTTTGCACTACTGGCCAAAGATATTCAGTTATATCATCATTTAAGACTGATAATGATGAAAATATTGTAAAGAAACGAATCCAATGAGATAAAAGGACAAAGATTAAGGATTCATACTTTAGATAATCCAAGTTCAAAAATACTCCGTAATAAACCATAGTGGAGTAAAATTCTAGAATGAAGATCAAAACATGGATACAATCAAAGATAGTAACCATAATAGACATCTTGGACGTCCAAATCTATGTACTTTCAACAACATTTCTATAGAAAATTTAGGGTTCTAAGTATTTATACCCAAATCTATGCATACCATATACATATCTAAAAATTTAGGGTTCTAAATTTAAAATTAATTGATAAAACTAACCTTAAATTAAGAGAGAAGGAGGACCAGAGAGGGACTAGAGAGAGAGCTGCAGAGGGAGCTGGAGGTGAGGCTACCGACTAGGAGAGGGAGAGGTGTTGTCGACGAGGGCTTGGCCGGAGATGGGGCTACCAACGAGGAGAAGTGTGGTGGTCGATGAGGAGAGGGACGAGACGAGCAGTGGGAGGAAGGAGAGAGAACGTAGCAGCAGAGCAGAGAGAGAAAAGGAAAAAAAATTAGCAGCAGAAGTGAGGCTCGTGGCTGTTAGTGATTAGGTTTTAAGGATTGTTTCCGACTGACATCCGTAAGGATTAGTTCCGTCGACATTACGGTATCCTCGATGAACAATCAGTCGATATTAATAGCTCTTCCGTCGAGGTTGTTATTGGCACTGGAGGGAAACTTTCGCGCCACAAGCATAGTATAGGATCGACTGAATTCAGTCAATTTTATACTATCCTCGAGGGATTGATGAATGACTGAATATTCCGTAGGCAATACATTAATTCCGAGCGAATGAATTCAGTTGACCTTAATTTCGTCAGAAATAGTCCTATTTCTTGTAGTGGACAAAGAAGAGAAAACATCATTTTTTTTGAATAGTGTCGTATACGTGAATAGTATCGTATACGTGAATAGTAATTGTGACGCCCCCAATATAGGTATACATCACCCATCTTGAGTCGCCAAATACATGGTACAAAATTCAAATACAACTTAATAATACAACTGTCGTGTAAAATACGACAAAACATAAACTGAGAGTTTTAATACGAATATTGTCTTCTAGACAATATTCAACTCAAATGGAGTCCTAAATACATTTATTATCACACTATTTCATAGAATAGTGAGGACTACTAATGCTATAATCTGGACCGTCACTCCGTTCCCTGACTAGTCCCAGCTACGTTCTCATTTCTTGAATAGAACAATGAAAGCAAAAGGGTGAGCTCAACTAGCCCAGTAAGAAATATTATGGCTAAGATAATGCCGAATAATTTATCCTTAGCCTTCAACAGTATAACAACTGATAGAATACAATAGACAACAAGTTTTAGATTAACAACTACATTGGAATAAGCAATCCATTAGAAGAGTCAAGTAGAACATAATGTCTACTAGATTAAAAGTCCATCGTTAATATTTCATTCCTGTAATACTCAACAACAGTTCTTTGTTATACCCAAGACAAAAGAACTATCATCACCTGTCTTCACCTAAACCACCAAAGATTATAGTTAAATCCATAATTCATATTTATAATCATGTAAATCAACAGTTTCTCCTTGCCACAAAGTCTTAATAGAACGTTTACTCAATATCCTTACCCCAAAGGCTAAAGATATTCAAATGTAATAACAATGATCATACCAATCAGTTGTCTACCTTTGCACTACGGGCCAAATATATTCAACTATAAAACCAATGGTCATGATCATACCAATCAATTGTCTGTCAGTGCACTACGACCAAAGACATTCAACTGTTAACTAATGGTCATGATCCTGCCAATCACATCATTGAATTATCCATGCACTACGGGCCAAAGATATTCGTTATTATCACTAGTGGTTATGATCATGTCATACACATTTCCATCTTTACACGTAAGCCAAAGATATACAACTATAAAACCAATAATCAACAGTCCATTTATGCACGTAAGCCAAAAATATACAATTGTAAAACCAATAATCAACAATCCATCTATGCATGTAAGCCAAAGATGACTTTCATCACAATATAAGCATGAGGATGATGACAATGATATAAGCATTAATCAAACGAAATCAAGGATAAATATTAAAGACTTTAAATTTATCAAGAGTTTCAAAATATCCAAATTGTCAACATGATACTGCTTTGTGGAGTAAAATTTAAGAATAATATTCATGTACCAAAAATAATTTAGACAGAAAAGAAATATATTTTTTTGGGTGAATAGTATCCCGTGAAAAGTACTTCGGGAATAGTACCCCGACACGAAAAGTGTTCCGAATACCCAAGTGAATGATACTAGAGTGAATAGTAATCGGGTGAATAGTAACCCGTGAATAGTACTCCGACACGAAAAGTGCCCCGAATACCCGAGTGAATAATACTAGAGTGAATAGTAACCAGGTGAATAGTAACCCGTGAATAGTAACTCGTAAATAAAATACCAAATAAAATGATATTTCATGACGAGTACAAAAGAAATGATATCTCATACGAGTATAATAGAATATACGAAACTATAAATGGATTTTCATCCGCCATGCGGTAATCCACATAGACAGATCATTTCCACATTTTAATAAAGAATGAATACGAAAGGTCATTCACCATGCATGCGGTAGTCCGCGTAGACATGTTATTCTAACAGAATAATAAAGAATGGAACCAGGTCATGCGTAATTCGAACAGACAGGATATTCCAACAGAATAATAAAGAATGAAATAACAACAGAATTCACCAGGCATGCGATAGATAAAGATGCAGAACGAGTTATTCCAATGAGAATAATAAAGATTGGAATAACATAAGAATTTCACCATGTATGCGGTACTTCGCATAGACAGACTATTCCAACATAATAATAAAAAATGGAATAACAACCCTTACGAGTATTGAAAGAAAATAACTCTCTTCATGAATACGAAAGAATAATACCCCTTACGAATACAACAAATAATATCCCTTACCACAGAAGAAGACTTGATACTGGAATAGTGAAGTAGCAGACTTTGCTTCTTCTTTTTCTCTATATCTTCTCTCTCTATAGCCTCTATCTCTATAATTGCTCTTGTGAGACTTAGTGAATTGGTGAGAATGAAGGAAGAATGAGCTTCTATTTATTGGAAAGTATAGTTTCGATAATTGCACATTTTGGGGCTCGAAATATTATAGTATAATACCTTCATCTTTTTCTTCATTTTTAATTTAGTCCTACAAGTATTATCAAACTTGCACCACCTCCCCTAATAGTAAATCATGTGAATTAATAGTATAATCATGTGACTCAATAGTATAATCATGTGAAAAAACTAATTACAGTATAGTAACTTCATCTATACCTCCATTTTTAATTTAGTCATTCAAGTATTATCAATCTTGCACCAACTCCCTTAATAGTACATGCATGTGAATCAATTGTATACACATGTGAATAAATAGTTATAAGCATGTGAATTAATAGCAATTAATTCTTCATTTATCCGATTAATTACCCGATTGGTCAATATAACCTCCAGACATCAATTATTATCGAAATAAATGTCAATTTCCACTAGCACTAATAATTCCCACACAATGGAACTATCAATTTCATCTTTAATCAGCACAAACTTATTCATTATTAATATTATAACTCATAATATTTAACAACCAGGTCGTTCCCAAGAAAGAGGGGGCTTTTCGATAAGGATTTGTCCTTATTGGCGCGCAATTAGGTGACCAAACCTCTTCTTGACAAAACTTTCTAGACATTGTCAATATTGCAAATAATAATATGAATAACTTTGTCGTCTCAATTATTGATTTAATAATATAAAATATTATGCAGATGCTACTATGACAATAATTGAATCAATAATATGAGAGAAATGCAGCAATTACTGTAGCAATAATTGAGTATAACTGAGTGACTTCTTACGTAAGCATCAATAAAAGATATCGTGTGCTACTATGCAACCACGCGTATTATTGTACTTTTACTACCGGGTAGTTCAACAGTTTAACGGTAAAACTTTCGCCGTTATTTATAAAAAGATAATACTGTCATTTTCTAACTCCAACTGTTATTCTGTTGTGGGGTCCACTAATGATGGTGTCGTCGTACGGATATTCCCTGATAAAAAGAATATCCCCCGACCAAACGAATATTCCCCGACACAACGAATATTTTATATCAAATTGCTTACTTTAAAAAATTTTCAAATGTCACCCTTAGCTTTAACCCTTTCTCATTTTAACCATTTACTAAATAGAATAAAAATTATAAAAATTGAATACTTTCATTTCGTAAAATTCGGGGTCTTACAATCTCCCCTCCTTATGAAATTTTGCCCTCGAAATTCACGTACCTGGTAGTTCGAAGAAATGAGAATACCTTGCTTTGTTTTCGGATTGTACCTTCCCGATTATTTCCTATGTATCATATTGCTCATCTCCTGTATTTTAGATATCATTCTAGAATATAGTTTCAAAATAAGGGTTAATTGACATGCCACATATTATCCCTATACTCTGACCGACCAATTAAATACCAAATAAACTTAGGTAGGTCATTCTAGCGAAGGAATTCCCCGTCTCTCCCCTCCTAGTTCTTGTCTCACATCTCAGCTAGGGATCATATCCCTAAGCTTTGATACCAACTGTGACACCCCCAAAATAGGTATACATCACCCATCTTGAGTCGCCAAATAAATGGTACAAAATTCAAATACAACTGTCGTGTAAAATACGACAAAACATAAACTGAGAGTTTTAATACGAATATTGTCTTCTAGACAATATTCAACTCAAATGGAGTCCTCAATACATTTATTATCACACTATTTCATAGAATAGTGAGGACTACTAATGCTATCATCTGGACCGTCACTCCGTTCCCCGATTAGTCCCAGCTACGTTCTCATTTCCTGAAGAGAACAATGAAAGGAAAAGGGTGAGCTCAACTAGGCCAGTAAGAAATATTATGACTAAGATAATGCAGAATAATTTATCCTTAGCCTTTAATAGTATAACAACTGATAGAATATAATAGACAACAAGTTTTAGATTAACAACTGCAGCAGAATAAGCAATCCATTAGAAGAGTCAAGTAGAACATAATGTCTACTATCTCTTCTAGATTAAAAGTCCATCGTTAATCTTTCATTCCTGTAATACTCAACAACAGTTCTTTGTTATACCCAAGACAAAAAGAACTATCATCACCTGTCTTCACCTAAACCACCAAAGATTATAGTTAAATCCACAATTCATATTTAAAATCATGTAAATCAACAGTTTCTCCATGCCACAAAGGCTTAATAGAACGTTTACTCAATATCCTTACCCCAAAGGCTAAAGATATTCAAATGTAATAACAATGATCATACCAATCAGTTGTCTACCTTTACACTACGGGCCAAAGATATTCAACTATAAAACCAATGGTCATGATCATACCAATCAATTGTCTGTCAGTGCACTACGACCAAAGACATTCAACTATTAACTACTGGTCATGATCCTGCCAATCACATCATCGAATTATCCATGCACTACGGGCCAAAGATATTCGTTATTATCACTAGTGGTTATGATCATGTCATACACATGTCCATCTTTGCACGTAAGCCAAAGATATACAACTATAAAACTAATAATCAACAGTCCATTTTTGCACGTAAGTCAAAAATATACAACTGTAAAACCAATAATCAACAGTCCATCTATGCACGTAAGCCAAAGATGACTTTCATCACAATATAAGCATGAGGATGATGACAATGATATAAGCATTAATTAAACGAAATCAAGGATAAATATTAAAGACTTTAAATTTATCCAGAGTTTAAAAATATCCAAATTGTCAACATGATACTGTTTTGTGGAGTAAAATTCAAGAATATTATTCATGTACCAAAAATAATTTGGACATAAAAGAAATATATTTTTTTGGGTGAACAGTACCCCGTAAATAGTACTTCGGGAATAGTACCCCGACACGAAAAGTGTCCTGAATACCCGAGTGAATAGTAATCGGGTGAATAATAACCCGTGAATAGTACTCCGACATGAAAAGTGCCCCGAATACCCGAGTGAATAATACTAGAGTGAATAGTAACCGGGTGAATAGTAACCCGTAAATAGTAACTCGTAAATAAAATACCAAATAAAATGATATTTCATGACGAGTACAAAAGAAATGATATCTCATACGAGTATAATAGAATATACAAAACTACAAATGGATTTTCATCCGCCATTCGGTAATCCACGTAGACAGATCATTTCCACAATTTAATAAAGAATGAATACGAAAGGTCATTCACCATGCATGCGGTAGTCCGCGTAGACAGGTTATTCCAACAGAATAATAAAGAATGGAACCAGGTCATGCGTAATCTGTGACACCCCCAAAATTAGGTATACATCACCCATTCTGACTCGCCAGATACATGGTACAAAATTTAAATACAACTTCATTTATATAACTGTTGAACTGTTGTATAGAATACGACCACAGTTAACTGTGAGTTTTAATACAAATGTATGTAACTCTCAGGGTGCCTCGACCACAACCTTATAATGGTACTTTACATAAAAGTATAGTCAAAAACTGTTTTAGAAATTAAAATCTTTGGGAAGTGCTCAAGGAAATCTTCGTACATGGGAGGCCATGCGTCTAGGTTATAATAGATAACATATGGCCACAGAATTATCCTTGGTTGACCCAATAGACCCCAAAAAAAAACGAGAAGATTACTATCATCTTTTTTCCAATGGTGAGTCTTCTCTTGACATATAAATATCTCCATTGTCTCCAAGTGAAAATTATGTTTCAAATAAACTCCAAGATCATACAGGTAGTGCTCGTAGATATATTCAGCAAGTGGATGTGCACAACCATGTCTTATGAGAACACGGGGTTGTATGTCATTAGACATCTTGTATAATAGTGACAAAACATCCATCCAAAGTTGGGTTCACCTCACCCTATTTGATTCACCAAATATAACTAATAAATGTTATATAGAATACAACACACTTTTCTATACTGTTTAGGGAGGATCTCTACAGCTAGAGACCACAGGTCTATTCCCCGTTATCCCCACTCGACTCCAAAGAACACTCTTACGACAACACTCTTATTACACGAAAGGAATTGTGAAGCGAGAAAAGGGTGAGCACAACTAGCCCAAAGTAAAGAATATCATGAATAAAGATAATTAAATTATCAATAGCTTTCATCAATAATAAATCAGAGATTTAGAACATATGGTAGATGATAAAAGTTTTTAACCATAGTTGCAGCGGAATGAGCAATCCATTAGAATAGTCAAATAGACCATAAGGTCTATTATCTTCTCTATGTTAAAAGTCCACCAATACTGTTTTATCCATGTAAAATAAATCAACAGGTTCGCCCACAATCATATGAATAACTCATAATCATAATTGTGGTTCTAAATTCCTCTTCGCAACGGTGACGAAGATAATTTTCATCACCTATCTTCACCTGAAACATCAAAATCATGGTTATACCAAATCGTAATTCTCTTTCATAATCATACTAATAAATTCATCTTTGCACTACGACCAAAGATATTCATTAACAATTCATTTTTGCACTACATGCCAAAGACATACAACTGTATTTTAGAAGAGTCAAGTAGAGCATGATATCTTGTAAGACCCCAAATTATTAATAAATGAAATTTAATTTCCTCTATTTATCATTTTGAAATAGTAAGGGTTGGATGACTTTCAACATAATATAAGCATGAGGATGATGACAATGATATAAGAATTAATCAAATGAGATAACGGAGAAATATTAAACATTTATAATACAATTTATCCAGCGTTCAATAATAACCAAATGTTATCAATCACTTAATAATCTCATAATCTAATATCATTAATATTATAACAATATTTTAATCATTTCTTAAACTTTTAAACAATTTATTTCAATTGTTTACACTTTATCAGATAATGCATTTAATCATTCAAAAATGCCATACTCATAAGATTTTATAATCAATGATCAAATCCCTCATCAAAAATCTGCATATACCCTATATAGGATTCTCAAGCCATAAAATCCTATTTTCCAATTTTATTACTTCACATAACATATTTAATTCATTTACTCATAACTAGTTCATTTTCATGAAAAATACCAAATCAGTCCCAAAAATATTTCTTTTCTGGGATTTAGCAGAATATAGTCCCATCTTGAACATTTAGTTTTCTCAAAATTTTTAAAATTCATTTACTATTTTTTTATATGGCTAAAACTACCGAATATTTAGACATTTATCATAAATTGTACTTTTGTCCAAATATTTCGAAATTTACAGGGTATACTCCTGTTATATACATGTACTCCCAATAAACATTTCACCAATTTTGGAGTTAACCACAAGGCGTTATAAGGGTTTACTTTTAAAATAGTCTTTTCCCATAAAACCCATAACTCTTAATCTATACATCCAAAAATCACCATTTTTGGACACAATCTAGAAAACTCATCAAATTATCATTTCAATTTTTTCCAGAATTTTTGAGGGTCAGAAAAATTACAAAACTGGCCCTAGCAGAAACCCCTTTTTAATGAAAATACTATTCGTATGAATACGAAGGATCATTTACAATATATGCAGTAATCTACATAGACAGATTATTTCAATAGAATAATAAAGAATGGAACCAGGTCATGCGTAAACGCACAGACATGATATTCCAACAGAATAATAAATAATGAAATAACAGAAGAATTCACCAAGCATGCGATAATCGCATGCATGAAAGTTATTCCAACAGAATAATAAATAATGGAACCAGGTCATGTGTAAAGCATAGACAGGATGTTCTAACATAATAATAAAGAATGGAATAACAGAAGAATTTCACCATGTATGCGGTACTTCGCATAAATAGGTTATTCCAACATAATAACAAATAATGGAACCAGGTCCGGCGTAAACGCACAGACAGGATATTCCGACAGAATAATAAAGAATGGAATAATAGAAGAATTTCACCAAGTATAGGGTAGCTCACAGATCTCTGAGTTATTATTCAATGTAATAATAAATAATGGAATAATGAAGTTCTCTTCATGAATACAAAAGAAATAACACCCCTTACATTAGTAGGAGATTGAATATACGCAGAGTGTAAGAATGTAATACTCTTCTTCTTTCTCTCTTATTCTCTCTATACTTTCTCTCTCTATGGCTTGAATGAATTCATGAAAAATAATGAAGAACTAGGCCTCTATTTATAGAAGATTTCCAGCTTAGCACTTACAATGTGAAAAGGCAAGCGGCTTAACGACTGGTGATGTGAAAAGAAAAGTGGTTTGACGCCTGTAACGTGAAACACCAAGTAGTTTGATGCCTGTAATGTGAAACACCAAGTGGTTTGACGCCTGTAATGTGAAATGACAATTGGTTCGACGCCTGTAATGTGAAACGACAATTGATTCGACGCTTGTAATATGAAACGTCAAGTGGTTTGACGTCTGGTAAAGGTAATTACTATTAGCGAAAGAGACTCTTAGATGATGACATATGGGCCCCCATAGAATAACCAAATTTACCACAAACATCTCATAATAGACTCTTTATATATATCAAGGATTGAATAAATATTACCCCAAATTATTTTATTTTTAATCAACACATATTTAATCTTTCAACAATTATTAATCATTAATATTATAACTTGTTGTCTCAATTATTGATTTAATAATATAACATATTATATGTATGATAATCTTGTGACAATAATTGAATCAATAATATAAGAGATATGATGCAAACAATTATTGTAGCAATAATTGAGTATAAGCGAGTGACTTCTCACGTAAGCATCAATAATCAATATCGTGTGTGCTATTATGCAACCACGCCAGACATCGCATTTCTTACTACTACCTGGTAGTTCAACAGTTTTAACGGTAATACCTCCGCCATTATTTTTATAGAAAGATAATTTTGTCATTTTCTAACTACGATAATACTTCCGTTGTGGGATCCACCAATAATTGTACCGTCGTACGAATATTCCCTGACAAAAAGAATATTTCCCGACCAATCGAATATTCCCCGACAAAATAAATATTTTATATCAACTTGCTTACTTTGCAAAAAAAAAAAATTCACATATTACCCTTAACTTTAAACTTTTATTAATTTAACTATTTACCAAAATAAAAAAAAATTGAATTCTTTTATTTCATAAAATTCGGGGTCTCACAATCACCCCTCCTTATGAAATTTCGCCCTCGAAATTTACGTACGTACCTGATATTCGAAGAGATGAGAATACCTTACTTTCTTTTCAGATTGTACCTTCCCGATAATTTCCTCTATATCATGATTTTTTCATTGCTCATCTCCTGTATTTCAGATATCATTCTAGAATATATCTTCAAAACAAAGGTTAATTGACATATCACAATTTGTCAACTTATCAAGTAAACAATTTCAGCTTAGGTAAGTTACACACTAGCGAAGCATATAACTCGTCTCTCCCCTCCTAGTTCTAGACTCTTATTTCCGCCAGAGACCATATCCCTAAGCTCTGATACCAAATGTGACTCTAATCCCTTTACTTGGATAACACCTCACAATGATACTTATCAGCTTGCCACCGAAAGACGGCGTCCCCAATGGAGAGTCTGGCTTCGGTACATTCCAGGACTTGGAAATCACCAGCGAGAGGCTTGGGGCTCTTCACACTTATGGCTCTGATACCAAACGTGACACCCCCAAAATTAGTTATACATCACCCATTCTGAGTCGCCAGATACATGGTACAAAATTCAAATACAACTTCATTTATACAACTATTGAACTGTCGTTTAGAATACAACTACATTTAACTGTGAGTTTTAATACAAATGTATGTAACTTTCATGGTGCCTCGACCACAACCTTATAATGGTACTTTACATAAAAGTATAGTCAAAAACTATTTTAGAAATTAAAATCTTTGGGAAGTGCTCAAGGAAACCTTCGTACATGGGAGGCCATGCGTCTAGGTTATAATAGATATCATATGGCCACAGAATTATCCTTGGTTAACCCAATAGACCCCAAAGAAAAATGAGAAGATTACTATCATCTTTTTTCCAATGGTGAGTCTTCTCTTGACATATAAATATCTCCGTTGTCTCCAAGTGAAAATTATGTTTCAAATAAACTCCAAGATCATACAGGTAGTGCTCATAGATATATTCAGCTAGTGGATGTTCACAACCATGTCTTATGAGAACACGAGGTTGTATGTCATTAGACATCTTGTATGATAGTGGCAAAACATCCTTCCAAAGTTGGGTTCACCTCACCTTATTTGATTCACCAAATATAACTACTAAATGTTGTATAGAATACAACACACTTTTCTATAATGTTTAGGGAGGATCTCCATAGCTAGAGACCACTGTTCTATTCCCCTGTTATCCCCACTCGACCCGACAACACTCTTACGGCAACACTCTTATTATCTGAAAGGAATTATGAAGCAGAAAGGGTGAGCACAACTAGCCCAGTAAAGAATATCATGAATAAAGATAATTAAATTATCAATAGATTTCATCAATAATAAATCAGAGATTTAGAACATATAGTAGATGATAAAACTTTTCAACCATAGTTGCAGCGGAACGAGCAATCCATTAGAAGAGTCAAATAGACCATAAGGTCTATTATCTTCTCTATGTTAAAAGTCCACCAATACTATTTTATCCATGTAAAATAAATAAACAGTTCCTGTCCACAATCATATGAATAACTCAAAATCATAATTGTGGTTCTAAATTCCTCTTCGCAACCAAGACGAAGATAATTTTCATCACCTATCTTCACCTGAAACATCAAAATCATGGTTATACCAAATCAGAATTCCTGCTCATAATCATAATAATAAATTCATCTTTGCACTACGGCCAAAGATATTCATTAACAATTCATCTTTGCACTACATGCCAAAGACATACAACTGTATTTTAGAAGAGTCAAGTAGAGCATGATATCTTGTAAGACCCCAAATTATTAATAAATGAAATTTAATTTCCTCTATTTATCATTTTGAAATAGTAAGGGTTGATTTGATTAATGTGGTTAGTTATGGGTAAAATGCGCAAATATTTTAAATAAGCAGTGGTTATAAAATACTCATTGTTGTCAGAGAATATTCGTTTGGTCGTGGAATATTCTTGCCGTGGGAATATTAAATGCGACTGCGGTCTGCGACCTTGTGTGTGGGCCCATAACGGAAAGCGATTGGATGAAGAAAACGACAAGTATAAGTTGTTTATAAATAACGGTAGCGGTTATTCAAGATTATCTTGTTGGAATACCCAGTGGTTAAAAACACAATGTCTGGCGTTGTTGCAAGAGAGCACGGTATTGCACCAATTATTGATTCTTACGTAAGAAGGCACTACTCAATAATTGTTACAGTAATTACTGTTCAATATTTTATTTTTGATTCAATAATTGCTGCGTTGATATCTTATATTACTATTATTTCAATAATTGTCACTACACAGTATTTTCCATTATCAAAGCAATAATTCATATTATCTAAATAATATTATTAGAAAACATTATTGGCAATGTCTAGAAAGTTCTGTCTAAGGAGAGGTTTGGTCACCTAATTGCGCGCCAGTAAAGAAAAATTCTTATTGGAAAGCCCCCTCTTTCCAAGGAACTGCCTGATTGTCAATATTGTGATGCTATAATATTATTTATGAATAATTAATTATTAATTTATATGATGAGAAAAATATTGATTTTATGTGGATATAGATGGAGAAAAATTTTAAAAGTGACAATTGTTAAAAATTGATATTTTATCTTTTCTAATAAAATAATATTTTATTATATTATTATAATATAATAATGGTGATATTTTTACAATTAATGTGGGATATATGAGTATATGAGGAGGAAGAGTATTTTTGTTGCAAAAGTTGTTTAAAACAAGTTAAACATGTTGGTGGACCCATTTCTTGACTGAAATTTGATTATAACCTGTAAAATCGTCCATATGTGGATTTTGGTCAATTTCTGTTTGGAATTTGAAAAAACTTTCTTCTGCAAAGTTGTAGAGAATTGATTTTTGGAATTTTTAATTATTTTTTATATGAAAAATGTTTTTGTCATTATTGTGGGTCTTGCATGTGATGTAAATGACTGAATTCAGATCTAAGGAAGTGGGCGTAGGAAATTTGATTAAATATATTAATATTATATTAAATTTTTTGCTTTGGTGTTCTAAGTAATTTCCTATAAATAGGGTGCTTAGGTTAGAATTGAAAATCATACCAGAAACTAAAGATTTCTCTCTATTTCTCTCTTTATAATATTGAGCGTATTTTGTGAGTATTTTAGTACTTTGAGTATTGCTATACGGTGCAAGTTCTTTCAGCACTATATCCAGTATTCAAGTCAAAAGTACTGTTTTTGCGAGGTAATGTATGTTATTTTATTCGAAAATGATATTATTTCTTCAATATCATTATGCCGAAATATTGGTTGGAAATTTTTATCAAATTTGGAACTTTTTCATGTCGGGGTTACTATTCATGAGTTACTATTCACGAGTTACTATTCACGAGTACTATTCACGAAGCATGATGATGTTTTTGTGAAATTTCTATCTTTTAGTGTCGGAGTTACTATTCACGTATACGACACTATTCACGTATATGACACTATTCACGAATACGACATTATTCACAGAAAAATTAAATTTTCTTTTCTGTGTCCAAGATCGTCTGTTATGATTCCTATCTTGGATTGGATCTATGTTTTGATCATTCTTAAATTTTACTCCACTCTGATTATTTATGAAGTATTTTTGAACTTGGATTGTTTAAAGTACAAATCCTTAATATTTGTTCTTTTGTTTCACTGGATTTATTTTCTTTAAAATATTTTTCATCATCCTCAGTCCTAAATGATGATATAATCGAATATCTTTGGCCTGTAGTGCAAAGATGAATGATTTTATGATGAATATCTTTGGCCCGTAGTGCAAAGATTAACAGGTGTTTAGATGAACATGACCAACTGGTGAATATCTTTGGCCTGTAGTGCAAAGATGAATATTTTATTTATGATGTATATTGATTGATGTTACAGGGATAAAATATCGATGATGGACTTTTAAATTCATAGATGATAGTAGATTTCATTCTCTACTTAACTCTTCTAATGAATTGTTGTTTCCACTACAGTTGTTGATCTAAAACTTGTTGTCTATTGTATTCTATCAGATTTTTCCCTGTTGAAGACGAAGGATAATTTGTTGTACATTATCTTAGTCATAATATTCTTTACTTGGCTAGTTGAGCTCACCCTTTTCCTTTTTGTTCCATTTTTCTTCTCAGGAGACGAGAATATAGCAGAAACTAGTCGGGGTGTGGAGTAATGGTTCAAGACAGTTGTTTTAGTAGTCCTCACTATTTTGTAAAATAGTGTATCAATAATTGTAATGAGAACTTATTTGAGTATGGATATTGTCTAAAAGATAATATTTGTATTTAAACTCATAGTTTATGTGTTGTCGTATTTTGCACGACAATTGTATTAATGAAGTTGTAGTTATTTCTGTACCATGTATTTGGCGACTCAGAATGGGTGATGTATACCTATTTTGGGGGCGTCACATATCTACTATCTTTTACGAATTAAAAGTGTATAATAAATATTTTATCGCTGAGACTCAGCTTAATAAATAATCCACATCATCGAATCACCCCTGCACTACGGCCAAGGATATTCGTTAATATCACATCCATGAATTTATATTTCATCGCTGAGACTCAGCTCGATAATCAATCCATATCACTGAATTATCCATGCCCTACGGCTAAGGATATTCGTTAATATCACGACCACGAATTATACATGCACTATGTGTAAGGCCCCAACTTTTTATAAATAAAGATTTAGTTTCTCTAATTATTATTTGGAAATAGTAAGGGGTTGATTTGATTAATGTGGTTAGTTATGGGTAAAATGCGCAAATATTTCAAATAAGCAAGTGGTTATAAAATACTCATTGTTGTCGGGGAATATTCGTTTGGTCGTGGAATATTCTTGCTGTCGGGGAATATTCGTACGATGGCGCATTCTTTTGTGGGCCCCATAACGGAAAGCGATTGGATGAAAAAAACGACAAGTATAAGTTGTTTATAAATAACCAGCCTTGAGTTATTCAAGTATTATCTTTGTTGGAATACCCGGTGGTTAAAACATAGTTCTACGCGTTGTTGCATAGTAGCACACGGTATTGCACAAATGATTGATTCTTACGTAAGAAGACACTACTCAATAATTATTACAATAATTACTGTTCAGTATTTTATTTTATTGATTCAATAATTGCTGAGTTAATATTTTATATTACTGTTGTTTCAATAATTGTCACTACACAGTATTTTCCATTATCGAAGCAATAATTCATATTATCTGAATAATATTATTAGATAACATTATTGGAAATGTCTAGAAAGTTCTGTAAGGAGAGGTTTGGTCACCTAATCTTGTATTTAGTAAGGAAAATTCTTATTGGAAAGCCTCCTCTTTCACGGGAGGAGCGCGCATGGTCACAAAGATCTTGTGATTCTGTAATATTATTTGTGAATAATTAATTATTGATTTATATGATGAGGAAAATATTGATTTTATGTGGATATAGATGGAGAAAATTTTTAAAGTGACAATTGTTGAAAATCGATATTTTATCTTTTCTGATAAAATAATATTTTATTATATTATTATAATATAATAATGATGATATTTTTTACAATGAATGTGGGATATATGAGTAAATGAGGAGGAAGAGTATTTTTGTTGCATTAAATGATTAACACATGTTTTGTATGTCGGTGGACCCCATTTCTTGACTGAAATTTGATTATCTTTGTAAAATCGTCTCAGTATATGGATTTGATCAATTTACATTTAGAATTTGAAAAAACTTTCTTTTGCAAAGTTGTAGAGAATTGAATTTGCTATGAAAATTCGCGAGATTCGAATTTTCTGATAAAAGGGCTATTTATTATGAATTATTGAAGTTTCGAATTAATTGATTATTATTTTTTTTGGAGTTTTAAATAACTTTTATATGAAAAACGTTTTTGGCAAGTTTGGCACATGTGTGGCTGATAATTTGGATCAATGAAGGTGTGCATAAGAATTTATAATATATATATTAATATTTTATTAAATTTTTTGCTTTGGTGTTCTAAGCAATTTCCTATAAATAGGGTGCTTAGGTTAGAATTGAAAATCACACCAAAAACTGAAATCTTCTCTCTCTTTCTCTCTCTATATTATCGAGCGTATTTTTGTGAGTATTTTAGTACTTTGAGTATTGCTATACGGTGCAAGTTCTTTTAGCACTATATCCAGTATTCCAGTCAAAAGTACAGTTTTTGCGAGTTAAGGGATGTTATTTTCTTCAAAAATGATATTATTTCTTCAATATCATTATGCCGAAATATCGGTTGGAATTTTTATCAAATTTGGAACTTTTCATGTCGGGGTTACTATTCACGAGTTACTATTCATGAGTTACTATTCACGAAGCATGATGATGTTTTTTGTGAAATTTCTATCTTTTGGTGTCGGAGTTACTATTCACGTATACGGCACTATTTACAGAAAAATTAAATTTTCTTTTCTATGTCCAAGATTGTCTGTTATAGTTCCTATCTTTGATTGGATCTATGTTTTGGTCTTCATTCTTGAATTTTACTCCACTCTGATTATTTATGAAGTATTTTTGAACTTGGATTGTGTAAAGTACGAATCCTTAATACTTGTTCTTTTGTTTCACTAGATTCATTTTCTTTAAAATATTTTTCATAATCCTCAGTCCTAAATGATGATATAACTGAATATCTTTGGCCTGTAGTGCAAAGATGAATGATTTTCTGATGAATATCTTTGGCCCGTAGTGCAAAGACAAACAGGTGTTTAGATGAACACGACCAACTGATGAATATCTTTGACCCGTAGTGCAAAGATGAACAGGTGTTGAGATGAACATGACCAACTGATGAATATCTTTGGCCTGTAGTGCAAAGATGACTATTTGATTCAAGATGTATATTGATTGATGTTACAGAGATAAAATATCGATGATGGACTTTTAAATTCATAGATGATAGTAGATTTCATTCTCTACTTAACTCTTCTAATGAATTGTTGTTTCCGCTGCTGTTGTTGATCTAAAACATGTTATCTATTGTATTCTATTAGATTTTTCCCTATTGATGACTAAAGATAATTTGTTGTACATTATCTTAGTCATAATATTCTTTACTGGGCTAGTTGAGCTCACCCTTTTCATTTTTGTTCCATTTTTCTTCTTCTCAGGAGACGAGAATATAGCGGGAACTAGTCGGGGTATGGAGTAATGGTTCAAGATAGTTGTTTTAGTAGTCCTCACTATTTGTAAAATAGTGTATCAATAATTATAATGAGGACTTATTTGAGTGTGGATATTGTCTAGAAGACAATATTTGTATTTAAACTCACAGTTTATGTGTTGTCGTATTTTGCATGACAATTGTATTAATGAAGTTGTAGTTGTTTTTGTACCATGTATTTGGCGACTCAGAATGGGTGATGTATACCTATTTTGGGGGCGTCACACTATGGCTAAAGATAATCATGTTTTCATCAACGATCATAATCATGCCATAAAAACAATTCATCTTTGCACCCTTGGCCAAAGAGAATCCATAGCCATACTCATACCAAAAACTGTCCATCAATGCACTACGGGACAATGAGTACTTTTTCCACATCATTTGTAACATTATGGTCATGATTATACCGAATAATCTCTGGTCATAATCATACCAAGTCTATCTATGCACTACGGCAAAAGATAACTTTCAACATAATATAAGCATGAGGATGATGACAATGATATAAGAATTAATCAAACGAGATAAAGGAGAAATATTAAGCATTTATAATACAATTTATCCAGCGTTCAATAATAACCAAATGTTATCAATCACTTAATAATCTCATAATCTAATATCATTAATATTATAACAATATTTTAATCATTTCTTAAACTTATAAATAATTTATTTCAATTATTTACACTTTATCAAATAATGCATTTAATCATTCAAAAATGCCATACTCATAAGATTCCATAATCAATGATCAAATCCCTCATCAAAAATCTGCATATACACTATATAGGATTCTCAAGCCATAAAATCCTATTTTCCAATTTTATTACTCCACATAACATATTTAATTCATTTACTCATAACTAGTTCATTTTCATGAAAATACCAAATCGATCCCAAAAATATTTCTTTTCCGGGATTTAGCGAGAATATAGTCCCATCTTGAACATATATATTTTTCTCAAATTTTTAAAATTCATTTACTATTTTTTATATGGCTAAAGCGCGAATATTTAGACATTTATCATAAATTGTACTTTTGTCCAAAAATTCCGAAATTTACAGGGTATACTCCTGTTATATACATGTACTCCCAATAAAAATTTCACCAATTTTGGAGTTAACCACAAGATGTTATAAGGGTTTACTTTTAAAATAGTCTTTTCCCATTAAATCCATAACTCTTAATCTATACATCCAAAAATTGCCATTTTTGGACACAATCTAGAAAACTTATCAGATTATCATTTCAAATTTTTTCAAAATTTTTGAGGGTCAGAAAAATTATGAAACGGCCCCTGGCAGAAACCCCTTTTAAATTAAAATACTATTCGTATGAATATGAAGGATCATTTACAATGCATGGGGTAATCCTCATAGACAGGTTATTTCAACAGAATAATAAAGAATGGAACCAGGTCATGCGTAAACGCACAGACATGATATTCCAACAGAATAATAAATAATGAAATAACAGAAGAATTCACCAAGCATGCGATAGACCGCACAGACAGGTTATTCCAACAGAATAATTAATAATGGAACCAGGTCATACGTAAAGTATAGACATAATGTTCCAACAGAATAATAAGGAATGGAATAATAGAAGAATTTCACCATGTATGCGGTACTTCGCATAAACAGGTTATTCCAACATAATAAAAAATAATAGAACCAGTCCGCCAGAACGCTTGCTTGACAAGATATTTAAACGAATAATAAAGAATGGAATAATAGAAGAATTTCACCAAGTATAGGGTAGCTGGCGTATCAAAAGTTATTCCAATGATTAATAAATAATGGAATAATGAAGTTCTCTTCATGAATACAAAAGAAATAACACCCCTTACATTAGTAGGAGATTGAATCCGCATAGTGTAGTAAGAATACTCTTCTTCTCTTTCTCTATTCTCTCTATACTTTTTCTCTCTATAGCTTGAATGAATTCGTAAAAAATAATGAAGAACTAGGCCTCTATTTATAAAAGATTTCTAGCTTAACACTTGCAATGTGAAAAGGCAAGGCTTGATTTAATTTGGTGATGTGAAAAGAAAAGTGGTTTGGCCTTTATAATGTGAAACACCAAGTGGTTTGGCCTTTTGTAATGTGAAACGACAATTGGTTCGGACTTCAGTAATATGAAACGGCAAGTGGTTTGACGTCGGTAAAGGTAATTACTATTGGCGAAAGAGACTCTTAGATGATGATATGGGTGTGACGCCCCAAAATTAGGTATATCGCCACCCATCTTAGGTCGCCACTTACATGGTACATAAATTCAAATACAACTTACTAATATAGCTGCCGTGTACAATACGACATAAAAGCGTGAGTTTGAATACAAATATTGTCTACTAGATATTATACAAACTCAAAAGGAGTCCTCATTACAACTATTATCACACAATTTCACGAGAATAGTGAGGACTACTAATGCTATCCTCTCGGACCATTACTCCGTTCTCGAGCTTGTCTCCGGCTATGTTCTCATTTCACGAAGAGAACGGTGAAAGAAAGGGTGAGCTCAACTAGCCCAAGAAGAAATATTATGACTAAGATAATGTAGAATAAATTATCATTAGCCTTCAATGAGTGTTAAACCGATAAAATACAATAGACAAACCGGTTTAAGCTGCAATGACGGAATATGCAATCCATTAAAAGAGTCAAGTAGAAAATAAAGTCTACTATCTTTTAGGTTTTAAAAGGTTTTCATAAATTTTATCACTAAGACTCGGTTTAATGAATAAACCACAATATCTAATCATCCCTGCGTACCACGGTCAAGGATTTTCATCAAATTATCAATGGTCATGACTATACCGAATCACCCCCGGTCATAATCATACCAAAAACTATCCATCGATTGCATTACGTGCCATCGAGGACTTTTATCACATCATTTATAACAAGCCATGATTATGCAAGAATGATCCTCGGTCATAATCATACTAAGTTCATCTATGCACGTAAGCCAAAGATAACATATTATAACATGAGGATGATGACAATGACATAATAATTCAATAAAACAAGTTCAAGAATTATTTTATCCGAGAATTAGTAACGTCAAATTGTCAACAAGATACTATTTTGTAGAGTAAAATTCAAGAATGGTCGGAAGAATATTTCCATGAAAAAAGATTTGGATGAAACGCAAATATCAAGAATATTCTACTAATTTCATGGAGTATAGAAGTCAAAGTTTTAACTAACTGGTATAATAAAGAATGGAATAACAAAGGAAATCACTATGCATGCGGTGATTGCATGAACAAAGTTATTCCAACAGAATAATAATAACGGAACCAGGTCGTGAAATTCGCATCAACAGGATGATCCAATGAATAATAAATCTTTGAATAATAATAAACAATGGAACCGTGTCAGGTGTAAAACACACGATGTGAGGATATTCCAATGTAATAATAAATGCGGAATAATAAACAATGGAACCGTGTTAGGTGTAAAAACACATGCATGAGGATATTCCAATGAATAATAAAGAATGGAATAATGAGAAGAAGATCACCAAGTATAGGGGATTCCACATTATACGAGTTATTCCAATGAATAAATAAGAATGGAATAATATAAGGATTTCACCAAGTATAGGGTATGCCGCGTATATAGGTTATGTATAGGGTATGCCACTTTTATAGGTTATTCCAACAGAATAATAATGAATGGAATAACAAAAGTTCTCTTCATGAATAAGAAAGAATAACACCCCTTACGGGTACAACAAATAATATCCCTTACCGTAAAAGACACTGGATATTAAAGTAGTGAAGTACCAGAATACTCTTCTTCTTTCTCTCTATAGATTTTCTCTCTATAGCTTCTCTCTATAATTTCTCTCTCTAGAGTTTCAGTGAATTCATAAGAAAATAATGAAGGAATGAGCTTCTATTTATAGGAAAATAGAATGCGTAGTAATTAATCCATGAACGGTCCAGATTGATTTACTTTAATCTAACGGTCCATATTTAAAGCAAAATCTTTTAAATAAAATATCATATATTCTATTTATATAAAAACATTTTACTATGCAAATACTATGCAACACTATGCAAAACACTATGCAACACTATGCATAATAAAATATAATATATTCTATTTATAGAATAACTTTAATAAAGTATTCTGTTTTATATAAAAGATGTTTCGCATTTTATTACGTTAATAATCTGAATAAAACAAAAGCGTCATTATCATTATAATAATTCATATTATTAATCGACAATAATGGAATCAAACCGAGTGACTTCTCACACAAGCATCAATAATCAATACTGGTGTGCTACTATGCAACCACACATATTATCGTACTTTTACTAATGAAAGTAGTTCAACAAGTATCCACAGTAAAACTTCCATAGTTATTTCAATAAAATATTTTTGTCGTTTTCTCAATCAAACAATAATTACATTAGGGTCCACCAATGATTGAGTCGTTGTACGAATATTCTCTCGCTAAACCGAATATTCCCCGACCAATCGAATATAATATAACCACTTGCATACTTTGCAAAATTTATAAATACTACCCACAACTATAATATTATCTCAAATTCACACCATAATATTAAAAAATTATTTCGACAAAATTTAAATCTTTATTGATAAAATCTGGGGTCTCACATGGGCCCCCATAGAATAACCAAATTTACCACAAACGTCTCATAATAGACTCTTTATATACATCAAGGATTGAATAAATATTACCACAAATCATTTTATTTTTAATCAACACATATTTAATCTTTCAATAATTATTAATCATTAATATTATAACTTTTCGTCTCAATTATTGATTTGATAATATAACATATTATACAGATGATATTGTGACAATAATTGAATCAATAATATAAGAGATATGATGCAGCAATTACTGTAGCAATAATTGAGTATAACTGAGTGACTTCTCACGTAAGCATCAATAATCAATACCGTGTGCTACTATGCAACCACACGTATTACTGTACTTTTACTACCGGGTAGTTCAACAGTTTTAACGGTAATACCTCCGCCGTTGTTTTTATAGAAAGATGATTTTGTCGTTTTCTAACTACGACAATACTTCCGTTGTGGGGTCCACCAATGATTGTGCCGTCGTACGAATATTCCATGACAAAAAGAATATTCCCCGACCAATCGAATATTCCCCAACAAAACGAATATTTTATATCAACTTGCTTACTTTGCAAAAAAAAAATTCGCATATTACCCTTAACTTTAAACTTTTATCAATTTAACTATTTACCAAAATAAAAAAAATTGAATACTTTTATTTCATAAAATTCGGGGTCTTACATAATTCGCACAGACAGGATATTCCAACAGAATAATAAAGAATGGAATAACAACATAATTCACCAGGCATGCGATAGACCGCACAGACGGGTTATTCTAACAGAATAATAAAGAATGGAATAACAGAAGAATTTCACCATATATGCGGTACTTCGCATAGACATGCTATTCCAACATAATAATAAAGAATGGAATAACAACCCTTACAAGTATTGAAAGAAAATAACTCTCTTCATGAATACGAAAGAATAATACCCCTTACGAATACAACAAATAATATCCCTTACCTTAGAAGAAGACTGGATACTGGAATAGTGAAGTAACAGACTTCGCTTCTTGTTTCTCTCTATAGCTTCTATCTCTATAATTGCTCTTGTGAGACTTAGTGAATTGGTGAGAATGAAGGAAAAATGAACTTCTATTTATAGGAAAGTATAGTTTCGATAATTGTACGTTTTGGGGCTCGAAATATTACAGTATAATACCTTCCTCTTTTTCTTTATTTTTAATTTAGTTCTGCAAGTATTATCAAACTTGCACCACCTCCCCTAATAGTAAATGATGTGAATTAATAGTATAATCATGTGACTCAATAGTATAATCATGTGAAAAAACTAATTACAGTATAGTAACTTCATCTATACCTCCATTTTTAATTTAGTCATTCAAGTATTATAAATCTTGCACCAACTCCCCTAATAGTACATGTATGTGAATCAATAGTATACACATGTGCATAAATAGTTATAAGCATGTGAATTAATAGCAATTAATTTTTTATTTATCCGATTAATTACTTGATTGGTCAATATAACCTCCAGACATCAATTATTATCGAAATAAATGTCGATTTCCACTAACACTAATAATTCCCACACAATAGAACTATATATCTATTTCATCTTTAATCAACACAAACTTATTCATCATTAATATTATAACTCACAATATTTAACAATCAGGTCGTTCCTAGGAAAGAGGGGGCTTTCCGATAAGGATTTGTCCTTATTGGCGCGCAATTAGGTGACCAAACCTCTCCTTTACAGAACTTTCTAGACATTGTCAATATTGCAAATAATAATATGAATAACTTTGTCGTCTCAATTATTGATTTAATAATATAAAATATTATGCAGATGCTACTATGACAATAATTGAATCAATAATATGAGAGATATGCAGCAATTACTGTAGCAATAATTGAGTATAACTGAGTGACTTCTTACGTAAGTATCAATAATCGATATCGTGTGCTACTATGCAACCACGCGTATTATTGTACTTTTACTACCGGGTAGTTCAACAGTTTAACGGTAAAACTTTCGCCATTATTTATAAAAAGATAATAATGTCATTTTCTAACTCTGACTGTTATTCCGTTGTGGGGTCCACCAATGACGGTGTCGTTGTACGAATATTCCCTGATAAAAAGAATATCCCCCGACCAAACGAATATTCCCCGACACAACGAATATTTTATATCAACTTGCTTACTTTAAAAAAAAAATTACATGTCACCCTTAACTTTAACCCTTTCTCATTTTAACCATTAACTAAATAGAATAATAATTATAAAAATTGAATACTTTCATTTCATAAAATTCGGGGTCTTACAGTAATCCCGACACGAAAAGGTAGAAATTCCACAAGAAAACTCATACTTCGTGAATAGTACTCGTGAATATTACCATATACGTGAATAGTGTCGTATACGTGAATAGTAGCCTCATCATAAAAAGGTAAAAATTTCATAATAAAGTTCATACCAATATTTCGGGTTAATGATATTGAACAAAATAACATCATTTACGAAGAAGATAACATCCCTTACCTCAAAAGAACAATACTTCTGCCTGAAATATCGGATATAACGCTGAAAAAAAACATGCACTGAATAACAACTCTCAAAGTATCTAAATACTCGCAAAATACGCTCGATAATATAGAGAGAGAAAACTTATGATTTTGGTGTGATTTTCAATTCTAACTAAGCACCCTATTTATAAGAAAATGCTAGAATGCCAAAGAAGACTAACCTGCTATGTAAGACCCCAAGTTTTATGAATAAAGATTAATTTTTCTCGAATTATATTTTTGAATATTATGGTGTGGATTTTATATAATGTTATAGTTCTGGGTAATATTTATAAATTTTGCAAAGTAAGCAAGTGGTTATAAAATATGCATTTTAACAGGGAATATTCGTACGACGACACCATCATTGGTGGACCCCACAATTGAATAACTATCGGAGTTAGAAAACGACAGAATTATCTTTTAATAAAAATTACGGCGAAAGTTTTACCGTTAAACTGTTGAAATACCCAGTGGTAAAAGAACAGTAATACACATGGTTACATAGTAGCACACGGTATTGATTATTAATGCTTACATGAGAAGTCACTCAGTTATACTCAATTATTGCTACATAGTATCTCACGTTATTTGATTTAATTATTGTCACAATATCATCTACATAATATTTTATATTACTAAATCAATAATTGAGACGACAAAGTTATTCATATTATTATTTGTAATATTGACAATATCTAGAAAGTTACGTCGAGGAGAGGTTTGGTCACCTAATTGCGGCTACCGATAGGAGAAATCTTATCGAAAAGCCCCTCTTTCTTGGAATGATGATCGGTTGTTAAATATTGTGAGTTATAATATTAATGATGAATAATTGTTAATAGATTAAAAATATGTTTATTAAAGATAAGTGATTTGTGGTAAATATTTATTCAATTTTTGATATAAATAAAGGGGTTTGTTATGAGGTATTTGTTATAAGTTTGGCTTATTATTCCATGAGGAGATGTGCTAATTTTTCAGACCGTTGGTTGAAGTTATAATAGTAAATCAATATGGATCGCTGGTTTAAAGTTTTAATAGTAAATCAGTATGGACCGTCCGTTTAAAAGTTAATTAATCTGGGCCGTTCATGAATTAGTTACTATTCAATCCTTTTTCTATAAATAGAAGCTCATTCCTTCATTATTTCTTACGAATTCATTGAAACTCTAGAGAGAGAAACTATAGAGAGCAAGAAGAAGAGTATTCTGCTACTACCCTACTTCAGTGTTCACTTTTCTATTAAGGTAAGGGATATTATTTGTTGTATTCGTAAGGGGTGTTATTTATTTCATTTTTGCTTACGATATTATTTTTTTTATTCGTAAGGAATATTATCTTCGTTCAATACTCGTAAGGGGTATTATTTCTTTCGTATTCATGAAGAGAGTTATTTTCTTTCAATACTCGTAAGGGTTGTTATTCCATTCTTTATTATTCTATTGGAATAACCTATCTACGCGTACTACCGCATGAATGGTGAAATCTTTTGTTATTCAATTCTTTATTATTCTGTGGGAATAACTTGTCTACGCGGACTACTGCATGCATGGTGAAATCTTTTGTTATTCCATTCTTTATTATTTTCTAGGAATAACCTATCTACGCAGACTACCGCATGCTTGGTGAATAACCTTTATTATTCAGTTGTTATTAAATTATGGAAATGATCTGTTTATGCGGACTACCGCATGACAGGTGAAAATCCATTTGCAGTTTTGTATATTATTTCTTTTCATATTCTTAAATCTAAACTTACTATGATAAGTATTGCTTCTATAATTCCTGAAATTAGTGAAATATCCTTGAGTTTTGCGCTTCATCAGTATCGTTTCATTGGAATATTGATCTGAACTTTGTTATTAAATATCAATATTTTCATCCGGGGTACTATTCACGTGTTACTATTCACTCAAATATTATTCACCTGAGGATTTAGGTTACTTTTTATACTGAGTTACTATTCACTCGAGTACTATTCACCCAGAGTACTATTTTGACAAAAAATGATTTCTTTTCGGTCCAAATCATTTTTGATACAATATTATTCTTGAATTTTACTCCACAAAGTAGTATCATGTTGACAATTTAGACATTATTGAATTCTGGATAAATTACATTATAAATATTTAAAAATTTATCCTTTGCTTTCTTTTAATTGAATTCTTATATCATTGTCATCATCCTCATGCTTATATTGTGATAAAGGTCATATGTGGCTTACGTGCATAGATTTACTATTGATTGGTATGATTATGACCAGGGATTATTCGTATAATCATGACCGTAATGTTACAAATGATATGGTAAAAGTCCTCATTGGCCCGTAGTGCATTGATGGATAGTTGTTGGTATGATCATGACCATTGATGAAAACACGAATATCCTTGGCCCGTAGTACATGGATAATTCATGGTCGTGATACTAATGAATATCCTTGGCCGTAGTGCAGGAATGATTCGATGATGTGGATTAATTATTAAGCTGAGTCTTAGCGATAAAATTGATGATAAACTTTTTAAATCATAGAAGATAGTAGATATCATGCTCCACTTGACTCTTCTAATGGATTGCTTATTCCGCTGCAGTTAAACTTGATGTTTATTATATTTTTTATCAGTTTAACATTGTTGAAGGCTAATGATAATTTATTCTGCATTATCTTAGTAATAATATTTCTTACTGAGCTAGTTGAGCTCACCCTTTGCTTTCATTGTTCTCTTCAGGAAATGAGAATATAGCTGGGACTAGTCGGGGAACGGAGTGACAATTCAGACGTTTTTGAACTTTGATGGAGATGTTTACGCATCTTCTTGCATCTTTGTGCCGCCCACCCACACGTACAGATCGCTTTTCTCACCTAACACCTGAAAAAGTGTTTTTCTCTGACCCATGGTCCTTTCCTTAGCTTCTTCAATACGTTTCCTTCGTTGTATACTGAGGATATCTTTTATGTCATTGGGACTGGTGAGGACTTCAACGTTTATAACCCATTCCACATTCACTGAGATTTATCTTTAAACAAATGGTCAGGGCTCAGTGCTTCTGACATAGGCAAATGATACTCTACGATTTAGATTGTGGTGTCTTGCCACCTTGGTGCCTGATCTGATGTAATCAAATGAGAACACTACGATTTCTCTTAAGGATTGGTACACTACGATCTTCGCTTGTTTGTCTTGCAGACTCTACGTTTCCGAGGGCACTCTACGATTTCTGGAGAGGCCCTTCAAGGCAGTCACACTACGATCTTCAATGCTCTACGATTCTGCCTTGGCTTCTGCAATCTTCTGATCAGTTCGATAGACTGCGATCTGGTTGAAGCCTATCTATTACATTTCAAGACATAGATCAACCCTAACATTTTTGATCTCTTTATCTATACATTCAATTACAGAATGCTAACCATTAAAGGCTTAGATCAACCTAACAATTTTGATCTATCACTAAGTCCTTGTACATATATTCCTTGAAGGACTTTACATATAATCATGAGCATTTACTTTAAACATCAAATCAAAATATGCACTCTCCAACACACATAAAAATAAATATTTTCTTATCATATAAATCAATAATTAATTATTCACAAATAATATTACAGAATCACAATTATGACAACTAGGTCGTTCCCAGGAAAAGGGGCTTTCAGATAAGGATTTCTCCTTACTAGCGCATAAATTAGGTGACCAAACCCCTTTCCTGTATGTAACTTCCTTAGACATTGCCAATAATGCTATCTAATAATATTATTCAAATAATATGAATTATTGATCCGATAATGGGAAATATTGTGCGTTGACAATTATTGAAACAACAATAATATAAAATATCAACGTAGCAATTATTGAATCAATAAAATAAAATATTGAATAAGAATTATCGTAACAATTATTGAGTAGTGTCTTCTTATGTAAAAATCAATAATTCAAAAAAATACATGCAATACCATGTGCTCTTTGCTCAACAACGCCATTCTTGTATTTTAACCATCGGGTATTCCAAATGATGTTAAGCAGTAATAACTACGTCGTTATTTATAAAAACTCAAACTTCTCGTTTTTTTCATCCGATTGTTTTCCGTTATGGGGCCCACAAATGGTCGCATACCGTAAATACGAATATTCCCTACAAAGAAGAATATTCCACGACCAAATGAATATTCCCCGACAATAATGAATATTTTATAACCACTTGCTTAATTTTGCAAAATTTACACATTTCACCCATAACCAAAGCATTATATCAAATTAACACCATATTATTCAAAATAATAATTAGAGAAAATTCGATTTTATTTTTAAAAAGTTGGGGTCTTACACTAAGTAATATTAACTAAGTAAATACTACTTAGTTGATATAAATTTAGTTGTGAAAACTAAGTAAATACTCCTTAGTTGATTTTAGTAGGGAAAATTAAGTAAATTAAGGAATTTTTTATATTTTCTTTACTTTACTTTGTATTATTTTTTGTTAAATTATTTATATGTTATTATATTTAATTTTATTTAGTTTAATATTTAATTTATGTATTTTAGAAATATTATATAATAATGGACATTATATTATTTTAATTATAATTATGTCTAACCACTATAAACAACCTATAAATTATACCATAAACTTATACAATAGGCAAAAAAACTCAAATTGAAGCAATTATCTGATTCAATACACTAACATAAGCCTCAATATCAAATTATGAACATGCATGTCCTGAAATTTCACAAATTAAAGCTAAATAGACACTAAATATCACCCTGTTATTATGTAATCAACATGCTAGCTGCCATTTCATAAATCTAACCCAAATTCAAATTAAATAGCCAAATCAAAGTCATATAAACATATAAGTATGCAATATATAATTCCAAATGATCAAACCCTAATTAAAAACTATATATAGATGAAAGAGATAGATTGGATACCTACGTGGGGTGGCAGGCGGCAGACAACATACGGTGAGCGGCTTCTCCTTCTTCTCTTTTTCTCCCTTCTTCTTTTTCTTTCTTTCACATCTTCTGGAAGACGGTTCAGGAGTTGATTGATTTTAAAACGATTAGCGACCGTGTTTTGTGACTACATGCGGTCACTGATTTTAATTGACTTGACGGTCGGGCTTTTGAGGAAGTCAAAACGATCTGTGACCGCAATAACCAACCGCATTCAGTCGCAGATATTTATTGGTTTTACCCGCTAACACTTGCGCAAAAATTAAAGGCGTCAAATTCAAATTAGCGACTAGTTAGCGACCACAAGTCGCTCGCTAATATAAATAGCGACTAGTTTGGATACCCGTCGCTAATAGTGGTCGCTAAGTCTATCATTAGCGACCAATTATGGCGGTCGCAGAAATATTTGGTCGTTGATGGACCATTTTTTTTGTAGTGATTGTGGTAATTTCTGAGGGAATTTTCGTCGTAATTAATCTAGTTCTGAGGGATTTATTGCCAACGGAAATTTCATCTAAAATAACTTATAAAACATAATAGGTATCGTCTTCTCTTCAGCCGCCTAACATATCATTCATTTCTCTCTCTCCTCTTATGTGACGCCCCCAAAACAGGTATACATCACCCATCTTGAGTCTCCAGATATAAGGTACTGAATACAAATACAACTTCATTATACAACAGTCATATAAAATAAGACAAAACATAGGCTGTGAGTTTTAATACAAATATTGTCATCTAGACAATATCCACACTCAATGGAGTCCTCATTACATTTATTATCACACTATTTCATAGAATAGTGAGGACTACTAATGCACCATCTAGGACCATCACTCTATTCCCCAAATAGTCCCAGCTACGTTCTCATTTCCTGAAAAGAACAGTGAAAGAAACGGTGAGCTCAACTAGCACAGTAAGAAATATTATGACTAAGATAATGCAGAATAAATTATCATTAGCCTTCAACAAAGTTAAACTGATAGAATATAATAGACAGCAAGTTTAACTGCAGCGGATCAAGCAATCAATTAGAAGAGTCAAGTAAGGTATAAAATTTACTCTCTTCTATGATTTAAAAAGTTTTTTATCAACTTTATCGCTAAGACTCTACTTAATAAATAAAATCGAATCATCCCTCCTCCACGACCAAGGATATTCATGTAATCATCAATGGTCGTGACTATACTGAATAATTCCTGGTCATAATCATACCAACAACTGTCCACCAATGAACTACAGGCCAATGAGGACTTTTACCACATCATTCGTCACATTACGGTCATGATTATACCGAATAATCCCTGGTCATAATCATACCAAGTTCATCTATGCACGTAAGCCAAAGATGACTTTCAACATAATATGAACATGAGGATGATGACAATTCAATAAAACAAGTTCAAGAATAAATTTTAAAGATTTATAAGTTAATTTATCCTGAACTTAATAACGTCCAAATTGTCAACATGATACTGCTTTGTGAAGTAAAATTAAAGAATGCTCAGAAGAATATTTCCATGAAAAGATACTGGATGAAACGCAAATATCAAGGATATTCCACTAATTTCATGGAGTATAGAAGCCAAAGCTTTAACCAACTGAGTATAATAGAATATATGAAACTGCAAATGGATTTTCGCCTGCCATGCGGTAATCCATGTAGACAGATCATTTTCACAATTTAATAAGGAATGAATATGAAGGATCATTCACTATGCATGTGGTAATCCACATGCAAAGTTATTCCAATGTAATAATAAAGAATGGAATAATGAAGGATTCACCACGATGTGATAGATCGCATGCATGTGTTATTTCTGTAATAATAAATAATGGAACCAAATAATGGATACGATATAATAATAAAAAAATAATGGAAGCGTTAACAGACGGGATATTAGAAGTTAAAAATAATAAGAAACGGAACATTAGAAGAATTTCACCATGTATGCAGATAAGCAAGCATGAGTTATTCCAAATAATAATAAGAATTAAATAATAGAAGAATTTCACCAAGTATAGGGTAGCTTGCATAAACAAAGTTATTCCAATGTAATAATAAAGAATGAAATAACAGAAGTTCTCTTCATGAATAAGAAATAAATAATACCCCTTACGGGTACAACAAATAATATCTCCTACCTTAGAAGAAACTGGATATTGGAGTAGTGAAGTAGCAGAATACTTTTCTTATTTCTCTCTATAGTTTCTTTCTCTAGAGTTTTAGTGAATTCGTAAGAAATAATGAAGGAATGAGTTTCTATTTATAGGAGAATGGACTGAATAGTAACTAATTCATGAACGGTTCAGATTGATTTACTTTTAAACAAACGGTCCATTTTGATTTACTATTAAAACTTAAAGTAACGGTCCATACTAATTTACTATTAAAACTTTAAACCAGCGATCCATATTGATTTACTATTATAACTTTCCACCAGCGGTCCATATTGATTTACTATTATATCTTCAACCAACGATCTAAAAAATTAGCACATCTCCTCATGGAATAATATTGTACCCAAAAATGATTTGGACCGAAAAGAAATATATCTTACGGGTGAATAGTATCCTGTGAATAATAACTCGTGAATAGTAACTCGTGAATAGTAACTCATGAATAGTAACTCGTAAATAGTACTTCGACACAAAAAGTGCCCCGAATACCCGATTGGTCAAAATAAGCTCCAGACATAAATTATTATCGAAATAAATGTCGAGTTCCACTAACACAAATAATTCCAACACAATAGAACTATAAAATTCATCTTTAATCAACACGAACTTATTCATCATTAATATTATAATTCACAATATTTAACAACCAGGTCGTTCCTAGGAAAGAGGGGGCTTTCCGATAAGGATTTCTCCTTATTGGCGCGCAATTAGGTGACCAAACCTCTCCTTGACAGAACTTCTAGACATTGTCAATATTGCAAATAATAATATGAATAACTTTTCCGTCTCAATTATTGATTTAATAATATATCATATTATGCAGATGATATTGTAACAATAATTGAATCAATAATATGAGAGATATGATGCATCAATTATTGTAGCAATAATTGAGTATAACTGAGTGACTTCTCACGTAAGCATCAATAATCAATACCGTGTGCTACTATGCAACCACGCGTATTACTGTACTTTTACTACCGGGTAGTTCAACAATTTTAACGGTAACACTTTCGCCGTTATTTTTATAAAAAGATAATTCTGTCGTTTTCTAACTACGACAATACTTCCGTTGTGGGGTCCATCAATGATTGTGCCTTCGTACGAATATTCCCTGTTAAAACGAATATTCCCCGACCAATCGAATAATATATAACCACTTGCTTACTTTGCAAAATTTGTAAATATTACCCACAACTATAACATTATATCAAACCTACACCATAATATTTAAAAATATATTTCAAAAAAATTATTCTTTATTCATAAAAGTTGGGATCTTACAACCTCCCCTTCTTATGAAATTTCGTCCTCGAAATTAGGGTAGATACCTGGTATGTCAAAGAGATGAGGATACCTTGACTTCATCTCAGATTCTAACTCCCAAGTCATTTCCTCCACATCGTGGTTTTTCCACAAAACTTTGACTTGAGGTATAACCTTGGAGCGTAGAACATGATCCTTCTTATCCAAGATTTTAACAGGTAACTCTTCATATGTTAAATCTTCCTCTATCTCGTCTAGTTCTAACTCAATAATGTGGTTCGGGTCTTTCACATATTTACGTAACATATAGATATTTGAAAAACGTTATGAACACGAGACATACTTGGCGGTAAGGCGAGTCTATAGGCCACAGTTCTTACTCGCTCGAGAATTAAAAATGGGCCAATGAATCGAGGATTGAGCTTTCCTCTCTTTCCAAATCTCGTAACTCCTTTCCATGGAGCAACACGTAACAACACATGATCTCCAATATCTAATTCTACATCCTTTCGATGAAGATCATCATAACTCTTTTGTCGATCTTGTGAAGTTTTTATACGTTGTCGGATCGTTTGAATCTTTTCTGTAGTCATACATACCAACTCTGGTCCCAACAACATTGCTTCACCCACCTCATCCTAGCATACTGGAGAACAACACTTTCTCCCATACAACGCCTCAAATGGAGCCATGCTTATACTTGCTTGATAACTGTTGTTGTAGGAAAACTCCACCAACGGTAAGAACTTGCCCCAACTTCCATTGAAGTTAAGGACACAGAGTCTTAATAGATCTTCAAGATTTTGAATAGTCCTCTTCGATTGTCCATTCGTCTGAGGATGATATGTCGAGCTAAATCGTAAATCCATGCCCATAGCTTTCTGCAAACTAACCCAAAATAGTGAAGTAAATCTTGGGTCTCGATCAGAAACTATGGATACTCGCATACCATGCAGTCTTACAATCTCATTTATGTACATACGAGCAAGATGTTCAAGTGTATAAGTTTCTCGTATAGGTAAGAAGTAAGCAGACTTGGTCAATCTATCAACAATGACCCAAACTGCATCTATGCCTTGAGAAACCTTGGGAAGACCAGTAATGAAATCCATGGTAATGTGCTCCCACTTCCATTCTAGAATTTCAAGTGGTTGCAATGGACCTTTTGGTACTTGATGCTCCGCCTTGACTCGTTGACAAGTTAAACACCTTGAGATAAACTCTACTATCTCTCTCTTCATATTGCTCCACCAAAATGTATGTCGAAGATTATGATACATTTTGGTACTCCCTGGATGGATTGTAAACGTTGTGTTGTGCGCCTCCATCATGATTTTATACTTTAAATCAGGGTCATTAGGAACACAAAGTCTGGAGTTGACTCGAAGTATTCCTTCTTCATCGATTCTTGCTTCCAGAATAGCACCTTCTTGCACTTTCTTCCTCATACGTATCAGCTCTAGGTCTGTAGCTTGAGCATCTTTAACTTTATCGATTAAAGTCGGTTCTACTCGTATATTCGCCATCATCACATGGGTCCCTGGATTCTTTAACTCTATCTCCATCCTTTGTAAGTCACACAAAATGGGCCTTTGGGTTGACAATATTGCACTCGTACTCGTATATTATCTTCTACTCAATGCGTTAGCTACTACGTTCGCTTTACCATAATGGTATTAAATGGCATGATCATAATCTTTCAACAGTTAAAGCCAACGTCGTTTTCGCATGTTGAGTTCCTTTTGGGTGAAGAAATATTTGAGGCTTTTATAATCCGTATAGATCTCCACCTTTTCTCCATACAGGTAATGCCTCAAAATCTTAAGTGCGAAGACAACAACTACCAACTCTAGATCATGAGTAGGATAATTCCTCTCATATTCTTTGAGTTGCCGAGATGCATATGCTATGACTTTCCTATGTTGCATGAGAACACATACTAACCATTTTGCTCGAAGCATCATCAGAGATGACAAATCCCTCTCGAGCCGGATGGTATTGTCGTAATAAGTCTTTAAATGAGTCTTCCCTTGAGTTCTTGAAAACTCTTCTCACATTCCTTGCTCCAACCGAACTTTGTATCTTTTCGAGTCAGCTGAGTTAATGGAGTAGGGATTCGAGAAAATCCTTCCATGAATCTCTGATAATAACCAAACTTTGCTTTAGAAAGCTACGTACATTTTGGCCATCGACTTTGGTTGCTCCCAGCTTTGAATTGCTTCAATCTTTGTTGGGTCAACAGATATTCCATAATTTGATATCACATGCCCATGGAATGCAACTTCCTCAAGCCAGAACTCACATTTCTTCATCTTGGCATAAAGCTTGTTTTCACGAAGCTTTTAGAGTATCAGCCTCAAGTGTTGCTCATGATCTTCACGGCTTTTGGAATATATGAGAATGTCATCAATAAAGACAACCACAAAGTGATCCAAATATTCCTTGAATACTTGGTTCATCATATCCATGAAGGCAACATGAGCATTAGTCAATCCAAAAGACATGACCAAGAATTCATAATGCCCGTACCGAGTTCTGAAGGCAATCTTTGGAATATCCTCAGTTTTAACCTTCAGTTGATGATATCCAGAACGAAGATCGATCTTTGAAAAGAATTGTGCTCCTTGCAACTGGTCAAACTAGTCATCAATGCGAGGTAACGGATACCTATTATTGATGGTGACATGGTTCAATTCTTGGTAGTCAATACAAAGTTGTATACTCCTATCTTTCTTCTTCACGAATAGAACAAGAGCACCCCAAGGAGATGTACTAGGACGAATGAAACCAATGTCTAACAATTCTTGCAATTGGGTCTTTAACTTCTGAAGTTCAATAGGAGCCATTCGATATGGGGCTTTGGAAATGGGTTTTGTACCAGGTTCAAGGTCGATACAAAATTCAATTTCACGCCTAGGGTAGGTAGGCCAGAAGTTCTTCAGGGAATACGTCAGGAAATTTATTAACAATAGAAATATAATTTAAAATTGACGCATTTTTGTTTAAATCTGTGACATGAGCTAAGAAAGCTTGACATCCGTTTTTCAATAAACGAATAGCTTTATGGTTTGAAATGACCGTGATTGATTTTAATGGTTTGGTCGCTTGAATTCGTATAATAGGTTGATTAGGAATATGAAAACTAACAACCTTACGAAAATAATTAATTTTTGCATGATGAGTAGTTAACCAATCAATCCCTAGAATTACGTCAAACGCAAGTATTTTTAAAGAAATAAGATCGACAAGTAATGTGCGGTTACCGATTTGAATCAAACAAGACTTATAAACCGTGGATGTAATGAAGGTTTCTCCCAACGGAGTTTCAACCGATAAGTCAAAGTCCAATTTCTCCGGAGTCAAATTTAAACGTTGAGCGCAAGTAGGAGAAATAAAAGAATGGGTAGAGCCGGTATCAAATAAGGTATATACTTCACTAGAGTTTATGATAAGCTTACCCGTGATGACCTCGTTCGGGTTCCTTGCTTTCTGGGAGGTTACAACAAACGCTCTCCCTTGAACTACCAATTTTGTCTTATTTGGGACGGACTTTGATGCCTCCATCCCAGCTGGACTTGACTTCAGTGCATGACAAAATTGGGCTAGGTGACCTTCTCTTCCACAATTGTAACATGCTTTGGATCGCTCACGACAGCTTTGGACCGATGTGTCCCTCCCCTCCAGATTTGTAACATACCACCACCATCGTTCTCCTTCCTTAACAACAAGTCTTTGGTGTGCCGACGTCCTTCCATCATTATTAAATCTCTCTTCTTGAAACTCCCACACTTTTATTGTCTTGGCCATGATTACCATCAAGTGGTTACCATTTTTGCATATTGATTCCTCCACGTTTTTGTTGTCACCGCTTCGATGATCGTTACCATCGGTATTTTCATTCGCCGCTAGCTTTTCGTGGTTGCGTTGACTCGTTATCGCGCCTCAATAATCGAGCCCTATTTACAACATCCGAATACAAACACGGTTTAAGAGAAATAAGATATTAACGTATCTCCGGTTTCAAACCTCTTAAAAACATCCGCGTCATTCTCTCCTCATTATCAACCAAGTGGGATGCAAACCGGGATAACTCGAAAAACTTAGCTTCAGATCGCACACACGGCCATATTGTTTTCGCTCCAACTTGATGAACTCTACCTCTTTAATGTGACGAATACTTTCGGGAAAGTACTTGTCATTGAATAGTTCTTGGAACTTCTCCCAAGACATCTTCAGTGCGGCAGGTTTAGTACGCTTTATTGATTGCCACCAGTAATCTGCCTCTCCTCGCAACATAAATGTGGCAAAAAGAACCTTTTGCTCCTCGGAGCATCCCAAGACATCAAATATCTTGGTGATCTGCTTTATCCATGCATCCGCCTTAAGTGGTTTTGGCTCTCCAATAAACTCCGGTGGTCCCAGCTCCTTGAACTGTTTAGCGGTGACCGTCCGAGAGTTTACAGTGTTTCCACCTACATTTTGGACATGAGTTTTCTTTCCGATGTCATATTTAATTGCGTAAAGCTCCTAAACATTCTATCGTTTCGCCATTTTGGTGGTGTTGTTGTTCACATGAGGATTATTGTCTTTCTGTTACACATTATCCTGGGTATTAATCTGTGGTGACTCCACGATCTCATGTGCTTCATTGCTTATCTCAACATTTTCGGATGCCATTTTCCAATACTGTCACAAAACAAGGGTTAATTAATATATCACATATTATCCCTATACTTTGACCGACCAGTTAAATACCAAATAAACTTAGGTAGGTCATACTAGCGAAGGAATTCCCCGTCTCTCCACTCCTAGTTCTTGTCTCATATCTCAGCCAGGGATCATATCCCTAAGCTTTGATACCAACTGTGACACCCCCAAAACAGGTATACATCACCCATCTTGAGTCGCCAGATACAAGGTACTGAATACAAATACAACTTAATTATACAATAGTAGTGTAAAATACGACAAAACATAGGTTGTGAGTTTTAATACAAATATTGTCATCTAGACAATATCCACACTCAATGGAGTTCTCATTACATTTATTATCACACTATTTCACAGAATAATGAGGACTACTAATGCACCATCTAGGACCATCACTATGTTCCCCGACTAGTCCTAGCTACGTTCTCATTTCCTGAAGAGAATAGTGAAAGAAAGGGTGAGCTCAACTAGCCCAGTAAGAAATATTATGACTAAGATAATGCAGAATAAATTATCATTAGCCTTCAACAATGTTAAACTGATAGAATATAATAGACAACAAGTTTAACTGTAGCGGATCAAGCAATCTATTAGAAGAGTCAAGTAAGTTATAAAATCTACTATCTTCTATGATTTAAAAAGTTTTTCATCAACTTTATCCCTGAGACTCAGCTTAATAAATAAAATCGAATCATCCCTGCTCTCTGACCAAGGATATTCATGTAATCATCAATGGTCATGACTATACTGAGTAATCCCTGGTCATAATCATACCAACAACTGTCCACCAATGAACTACAGGCCAATGAGGACTTATACCACATCATTTGTCACATTATGATCAAGATTATACCGAATAATCCCTGGTCATAATTATACCAAGTCCATCTATAAACGTAAGCCAAAGATGACTTTCAACATAATATGAGCATGAGGATGATGACAATTCAATAAAATAAGTTCAAGAATAAATTTTAAAGATTTTTAAATTAATTTATCCTGAACTCAATAACGTCCAAATTGTCAGCATGATACTGCTTTGTGAAGTAAAATTAAAGAATGCTCAGAAGAATATTTCCACGAAAAGATACTGGATGAAGCACAAATATCAAGGATATTCCACTAATTTCATGGAGTATAGAAGCCAAAGCTTTAACCAACTGAGTATAATAGAATATATGAAAGCGCAAATGGATTTTTTCGCCATGCAGTAATCCACGTAGATGCATCATTTCCACAATTTAATAAGGAATGAATACGAAGGATCATTCACTATGCATGTGGTAATCGACATAGACAAGTTTTTCCAAAAGAATAATAAAGAATGGAATAACAGAATGATTCATGTAATAATAAATAATGGAATGCGATAGATCGCATGCATATGTGTTATTCTCAATGTAATAATAAATAATGGAACCAGTCCCCCAGAAATGCATGATATTAGTGATATTCCAAGTGAAATAAAGAACGAAATATTTGAAGAATTTCACCATGTATATGTGTATTAGATAAACAAAGTTATTCCAATGGAATAATAAGAATGGAATAATGTAAGAATTTTCACCAAGTATCGGGTATTTCTCACAGATATCAAAGTTATTCCAACATAATAATAAAGAATGGAATAACAGAAGTTCTGTTCATGAATAAGAAAGAAATAATACCCCTTATGAGTACAACAAATAATATCCCCTACCTTAGAAGAAACTAAATATTGGAGTAGTGAAGTAGCAGAATACTTTTCTTATTTCTCTCTATAGTTTGTCTCTCTAGAGTTTCAGTGAATTCGTAAGAAATAATGAAGGAATGAGCTTCTATTTATAGGAGAATGGGGTGAATAGTAACTAATTCATGAACGGTCCAGATTGATTTACTTTTAAACGAACTGTCCATATTGATTTACTATTAAAACTTAAAGCAACAGTCCATACTGATTTACTATTAAAACTTTAAACCAGCGATCCATATTGATTTACTATTATAACTTTCCACCAGCGGTCCATATTGATTTACTATTATATCTTAAACCAACGGTTTGAAAAATTAGCACATCTCCTCATGAAATAATATTCTACCCAAAAATGATTTGGACCGAAAAGAAATATATCTTACGGGTGAATAGTAACTTGTGAATAGTAACTCGTGAATAGTACTTCGACACGAAAAGTGCCCCGAATACCCGACTGGTCAATATAACCTCCAGACATAAATTATTATCGAAATAAATGTCGAGTTCCACTAACACAAATAATTCCAACACAATGGAACTATAAAATTCATCTTTAATCAACACGAACTTATTCATCATTAATATTATAATTCACAATATTTAACAACCAGGTCGTTCCCAGGAAAGATGGGGCTTTCCGATAAGGATTTCTCCTTATGGCGCGCAATTAGGTGACCAAACCTCTCCTCGATGTAACTTCTAGACATCAATATTGCAAATAATAATATGAATAACTTTGCCGTCTCAATTATTGATTTAATAATATACCATATTATGCAGATGATATCAGAACAATAATTGAATCAATAATATGAGAGATATGATTCAACAATTATTGTAGCAATAATTGAGTATAACTAAGTGACTTCTCACGTAAGCATCAATAATTAATACCGTGCTACTATGCAACCACGCCAGACATCGCATTACTTTACTACGTGGTAGTTAGTTCAACAGCTTTTAACAGTAACACTTTTGCCGTTATTTTTATAAAAGATAATTTTGTCGTTTTTTTCTAACTACGACATTACTTTTTTCAGGGGTCCACTAATGATTGTGTGCCATCGCATTTAATATTCCTCGTTAAAATGAATATTCCCCACCAATCAAATATTATATAACAACTTGCTTACTTTGCAAAATTTGTAAATATTACTCACAACTATAACATTATATCAAATCTACACCATAATATTTAAAAATATATTTCAAGAAAATTATTCTTTATTCATAAAAGTTGGGGTCTTACAACATCTCTCACTTTCTCACTCTAATCTCTGCACTCTCACTCTCATCTCTCACCTCCTCCTCATGTCACAACAACTACTACCTCTCACCGCCTCCTCTCCCCGTCGGTGCACCTCATCTCGTTCCTAGTCCCCGCCTGATTGCTGCCCCTGCTTACGTCATCTCTCTATCTCACTCTCTGCCAATACATAACGTAACTTGAAATTTGTCATTCAATAGTTAGGGTTAAATTTGATGAAGAAGAAATTCGTTATTAATTAATTGATGTTGTAGAATCTAATATCAGGAATGTATATTGTTTTAATTTGCGAATTCTGAAATTGGGAATATTAATGGAGAAACTGAAATTGGTGCATGTTATTATGGAATCTGAAATTGAGAATATGAAATTGTTATTAATTTGAAACTAAAATTGGAATTGAAACTGAAATTGTTCTTGACTTGAATTTGAATTGTTTTTTATTTGAATCTGAAATTAAGAATATGAAATTCGCTATTAATTGTTCTTGATCATTTGACATTGGGAATATTATTTTGTAGAATCTGAAGTCTGTATATTTTGTAGAATCTAAAATCTGCTGAACTTGTTGAAATTAGGTTAAATTTGTGCAATTGCAGCTTCTGTTAGTTAGTGTATTAAAACTGTTAATTGCACCAATTTTTATTTTTTTTCCTCAATAGATTTATTTCTAACGAAATTTTCGACGAAAATTCTGTAGAAGTTATATAATGTAATAAATAAATCAATACTTAACCATAAAAAACAATTAGGATTTAGTTTGCCATATAAAATAATTTAAACTAAACAACTAAGTAGCATGCATTTACTTAGTTGAGTATCACTAAAATAAAACTAAAAATTACAACTAACTATATCATACATAAATCTTATAATAAATATAAATAATGTAAGAAAAATAATATAATATAAATACTAAGTAACATTTACTTAGTTTGGTACTCCTAAAACGTAAATAAAATAAAATGGCTCTAAATGTATACATGAAATAATAGTATGGACTTATAATATAATATAATATAATACAAAATAAATTAAAGTAAATAAAATAAAATAAAATAAATATAATTAACTATTTAATTTAATTTAAATTAAATTAATATAAATAAATAAAATAAATAAAAATTTAATTTAATTTAAATTATATTAAAATAATATATTCTAAAATCAATAATTAATTTAAGGTAATCAATTAAAATAAAATAAAATAAATAAAATAACAAAAACTTAAATTATAAAATATAATTTAATTTAAATTAAAATAATATATTATAAAATAAATAATTAATATAAGGAACTAAAATAAAATGAATACAATAAAATAAAATAACATAAATTAAATTATATAATTTAATATCCATTATTATATAATATAATACAATATATAATAAACTAAAATAAAATGAATAACTTAAAATTAATTAAATTAAATTAAATATAATTACATATACATTATATATAAAATAAGTAATATAACTTAAAATAAAAAAAATTTATAAAATAAAATAATTAATTTAAATAATATAATATAATACAAAAAATAGTAATGTAAAAAAATAGTATTATATATTCAAATAATAATTCTCATAAACTTAGTAGCATTTACCTAGTTTATCACTGGAAAAATAAATTAAGTAGTATTTGCTTAGTTTTCCACAATTACTGTAATATCCGAGATTTTCTATGCAATTTAATAATTTTCAATAAACGAACTTATGTGAAACTGTTGTGTGATTTCATTTATTAGATGTATATGTGTTGTACATATATGTGTTATTTTAAGATATGTGATGGGAGGTATTTAAATGGTTGGTTTAGTTTAATTTAACTATTTAAATTGGTTAAGTATGAAATTAATTCTATTACTTTCGTGGGATGGCATTACAACTTGAGTTGGAGTTCGGAGCGGAATTTAGAGACGCGGACTGCGTAATTGAGTCCGGGACGTCAAAATTAGTCAGGATAGACTGCAACTACAAAAATGTGACACAATTGAATTTTTGGTCAAAGTCAATCGATTGACTTTTTTGGGGAAAAAGTCAACCACAAATTTCGGAGATGATTTTGACGAAGCGGATAGTCCCATGACGTCCGAAAAGTTGACTTTTGTAGGAAATGATATAAGTATCAAACATGTTTGGCTACGGAGGGAAAAATGGTCAAAATGGACATTTAAAGGATTAAAATAATATTATAATGTGTTTATTTAATTGGTCAGCAACTGGTGGGACCCTGTGGCTCATGAATTGGGACAAGGGAGGAGGAAGTATACGTATTGCAAGATATTGAGGGAGAGGGAGTTACACTTGTGTAATAAACCAAAACTTTTCATTTTCTTAACTCTTCTCTCCATACTAAACCTATGCATTATGAGCAATATATACATAACTGATGATTTGGGAATGGAATAGGCAAGGGAAGCCTATGCTAATATCATATACATATATACTCTCCACTCCTATATTCCTTTCATTTGCAAAATTCCACCAAGAGAGCAAAAAAAGAGAGAAATTGAGAGAATGAGAGCTTGAGAGTGGGAAAACGAATTCTGGAGATTACATAGAAACTAACAAGCAAGGAAGAGAAATAATCAAATTAACACAAGGGAAATTTTTCCAAAAAGGTAAGCCATGAAACTCTCTTTTCATGTTCTTGAAGAAAAATAGTGAAAAAACATGTATAACCATGGTAAATGGTTTATGTTGATTTCGTGAGGCTATGCTAATGTTGGGTTCTATTATGAGGATAATAAGGAAAGAAAATTCTGGTTTAAACATGTTGCAATTACATAGAGAATCAAAGATTTCATGTATGTATGCGATATGTTTGATAAAATACCTCTTAGTTGTCAATTTGCTCAAATCATGGTAATTTAGTGAGTTTGTTTGTTGTAACATGTTCATATATGTTGGTAGAAGTGATCTGGACAGTTGGAGTCGAGCCCATTCATGCTAGAATCAAAATCACAAAATTTGTCAAAGTCGGTTGAATGTGAAATCTGTGACTCTTCGGGTTTTTTGGATCCTCGGAATCATGGTTTATATGACCCGATTAGTGTATGTAATAATTTTTATAAAATTGTATGTAGCATGAGGTACAACTTGTCCAAATTTCATAAGAAAAGAAGTTAAATTGAGCAAGTTATGAAAATCGTAAGCATGCATGTTGGAAATAAAAATCTACAGAATTCTGGAAATTTTCAGAATTCTTCCAAGTATAGAACCAGTACTGGCACACTTATCTAGGCATCTCGTTTGTGGTCCTAATATGCTAGTTTGATGTATGTATTAATTTTGTAAAATATTAGGTAGCATGATGTCTAACATGACCAAGTTTGAAGGTAATCCGAATTAAAACAAGCAAGATATGAATTTTGGGAACTAGCAAGAAAATAATCAAAATTTGGAAAAATCTGGAAAACCCAGAAAATTTTCTAACTCTGAAAACAGTTCGTGCACGCTTATCTATGCAGTTTGTTTGTGGTCTTAACATGCTAGTTTCATGAATGTTATATTTTTGTAAAATACCTTGATGTATGAAGTTTATTGTGTCCAAGTATAATGGTCATATCATCTGTAAATTAGTGGGAATAAAACCGCAAAAGTGGCTGCAAGAAAATGAAAATTTCAATGTCGGGTCAAATTTTTTTTTCTTTTTTCTCAGATTCTAAAATTGTACAATTCTACCCCTGTGATGCAACACGTTGTGTGATTAATTTGTATTGATACTAGAATGAGAATTAAATACATATTCTAATTGAAATGAAAAGAATCATTTATCCTTAAAACTAGTATTTGAATACTTAGTTACTTAATATGACTTAAATGAATTGGTTAAGTGAAGAACTAGTACATAGCTTTAACTATAGAAGACTTATCAGACAAGTTTTTTACCCTATTTTTCATTATGAATTTATTCAACTCTTACTCAGTTGATTGCAGCGAGGGTAAGTTCGGGCTTGTGATTAATTAATCATTCGTGCAAGCTCCTTTATTGAAAAGTTCTATAACTCCAATTGTTTTGCGAAAAGTTATTGATGATTATTTTGTTCCTATTGCAACTGTTATGCTTTAAAGTTCTCATTCCCTTAATGAACTATATTCAAGTATGCTTTCTAGCTTTCGTTCCAGCTAGGTGTTATTGATGCAAACATAGTATATTATTTAAACAATTCAAATCCTTTGAAGCTATTTAATGTCTACCAATCCAAACTTCTTTGGCGCGATCTCGCATGATTACTAAGATGAACAACCAGAATAAACGGGCAAACAAATGTCGGGAAAATAGTACCATTTATGCTTATGCAGTTTAAACTTAATACTTGTGCATAATGTAGGGTATGATAGGCTGATCACCTGGAGTACTTGCAGAGACTATTTGCAATCAATTTGATTGTTAAACCGTCTGATGGTTTTCGATGAAACAAAGTAATGTTTAGGGTATTCTACACCCCTTAGTATGATATTGAGAATTCTTCAAATCTTATTGTTGATATTCCTTCTTAACACTTGATATTTTTTTCAATTGTTGAGATTTAGCTATTCAGATAATTTTACTCCTAACATGTGATTTCCAGCTATTTTATATACTTGTTGGGAAATTTGTGCTCATTCTTGCTAAACCTTTCAGTTAAGGATGAAAAGGATGAGGGCTTGGGCAAGGACAAGGGAAAGTCTAAGATGAAATGTTGAGATTTAATTATGTAATAAGTTTATTTATTTCCGCATATGATGTAATGTAGCGATAAACGATAAGTTTAAGTTTCAGTTTATTAAAGGTTGTAAAGACTTGGGATTTTATTTTGTATAAGTATGTAATAGTTAATAATTTTATTATTATTGTTGGAGTTTACTTAGATAGATGATGATGTATGTTGTACCGTGAGCACCATATTCTGTAATCGATGTTACATGGATTTGGGGGCGTCACAATTATAATAAACTGAATAAGTACTATATGTATATATACATTTATGTATTATACTTTAGAACTTAGAAACCCGTTTGACAAGTAAGAGTGAATGTTGAATAATAGTCCCCATATTCTAATAATAATTCTCATAAACTAAGTAGGATTTACTTAGTTTTTAATTGGTAAAATAAACTAAGTAGCATTTTCTTAGTTTGCCATAATCTTCAATAAACTCAATAATACACTCTCTTCAATCTTCAATACACTAAATAGATCGCTTAATTTTTCATTATCTTTAATAAACTCAATAGTTATAATTAATTATGATTATACATTTTATAGTACATATGTCATTCCATTAACCTATTAATATGTTGACTGTGACGCCCCAAAATTCGGGTCTCTTCCAACCCGACAGATGGTGCTACACGGTATTACTATTCATTCATACATTCCATTGAATAGTCTCAAAAGGACTAATATAGCTTATATATATATATTTAAAATAATATTACATTCCCCAGGTTCTTTGTAACCCTTTCAGTTGTTCTTGTCATAATATCAATATATTACAAACAGTTTTCCCATACTATTACATAGTTATGCTACGGGTTCATCTTCGCCTTGCCTTTATCCTTGCCTGAGACTTCTGTACGCTCGATCTTAGTTGTGTTCATATGGTTCAAGCAAGAGTGAGCATGACTAGCTCAGCAAGTACTACAATTCTAATAAACAACATGCTTGAAACATAGAACTCATATATCTTCAATAACTGAACAATTGTTACGAAGTACTATCGATAAATCAAAATAGCACTTCTTTTTCTTCAAAACGTTTTACACAACCATACTTAATGGAATAATAATTATGGCTCAAGTATATGAGCATTCATAAGTTCTTTTGAAAAGGACAACCTGTCACTAAGTCCATAAATTCGACATAGCTTACGAGCATTTATGAGTGATCAGCTCATAGTACTCTATGTTGATCAACACTATATTCATTAAACGTGTATACGTTTAAGTTGTGGCAACCTCACGTGCCTGTCGTTTGACAACAAAACAATTTGAGCATGTACAATCTACCTTTGAAAAACCAAAACAATATTAGTTCGGTAAATCCTTAGCACCACTTGATAGAATAACATAGCACACGTCTAGTCGAAAGGATTGGCTTTGACATTCCTCAAATACTAACTCATGTGAAGAATACATGAATCACAAAGAATTGCCCAGATCGAACTGGAACAAGGGTTAGAGTACTTGCCTTTAGCGCGCGATTCATGGTTAATACAAATACAAGATGCTTTAAGTCTTTATGATTCTACAATTCATAATCACGTACCACATTAAGTCATACACAATCAAGTATGATTACTATTATATCTTACCCTTCATCTCAATGTAATTCCTAATTTAGATTCGTTATTTAGGGTTTCCGCTTTACGTTCGTCATTCTCATTCCACTAATCTTGATTGATTATTAACTCTTAATCAACATGCATTAGTGTCTTACAAGTACCTTTACAATATCTTAATCATGTTATGATTACATCTTAATACATTATTATTAAGTTCTCTTCCTTCCATACTTGAAATCTTTCTTCACTATCAACTTCTTTGATCAGCCTTGCCGCCAAGGATTGCTTTATGACTTCATGTTGTGGCGCGAAGTTAGCGATACTACCATGAGTTCAGCCTCGCGCGCCACTGGCGTGGCAATTAGGCTTAGAGTCGTCGGCGCTGGACGGACTCATGCCTTTGAAAATTTTTACGAACTTCCCGGACGCATAACTTCTTCGTTTTAAGTCCTAATTGGTCCGTTCAAAAGCCCACGGTTCACAAATTTCATAATCTACGTGTTCATGCAAAAATTTTATCTAGTTGACTTCGTTTGCTCAAAATTCACCTATGAGTTCATTTTTAACGAAAATAATAAACGTTCGTGAACGTTCAACTCTCGTTTCCTCGTTTTAAGTAAGAATCCGGTCATTTTCGAGTCCGCAACTCTATAATGACTAAAATGACTTGTCTCCATCAAAAACCAACGTTTCCAACTTCGAACACAAAATACGACTTCCATTCCGAAAATTTCACGAATTCGACGGTAATCATTCAATCGTGCGAATTCCGACAAATCTTCATTACTAAGCGTTCTTAATGGATTTTAATCAACATAAGATCATTATAAGTTATTTACTACTCCAGCTTATAATCAAAGTAGGTTTTGACTTATTCTCATAAGTTATTAACTTATTTAACTTTAGGGTTAGAAATCTTCTTGTTCATGACTTATTATTAACTTAAGTCCTTCAATCAAAGTTCTCATGCTATATTCACATATTAAACATCATATGAAAGGTTCTTCATGGTTCTAGCAACTTATTAATGTTCAAGTTGCTTTTTCAACTTATTCGGCTTAAGTTCATTCTTTAGTAACTTATTACATGCTATCATCCAACCCTCCCCCTTCTCTATCAATCCTATTATAGAAGAGATGAAGATATAAGAGAGGAGTCTTACCCTTGAAGTCTTCTATTTGCTTTGGAAAACTATCAATGGTTAAAGTGGCTTATAAGTGCTTAAGTGGTTTATTCTCCCTATCCAATAAGTAGCTTTATGTTTGAGAGAAAAGTTGGATGAAAATGATCAACCAACCCAAGAAATGAGCTTGGTATTTATAGGCTTGGCAAAGTGAGGGCATTTTAGACATTAAACCTCCCACCTCCTCATTTCCACCTCCTTACTATTCCTTACTTAACCTTCAAGTCTTCTTGCTAGCTACATAAAGTTCTTGGGCATCACACAAAGGTTTGCCCATCAAGTCTACCCATGGGTTTCCCCATGGATCCTCATTAGCTAATGGATCATAGTTTGGGCTCAATGCTATCTCAATTAACTTATCCCTTGGGCTTGCTAATAATAATAGCTTATTTCCTTGTTGGGCTTGCATTAATCAAGTTGGGCTTCATTAACCAATTACTTGGGCTTGATAATTAATCCCACATAAGTTTACACCTTATACATATTGGACTTGATCTTTATACAATATTACCTTAATTCCTTCCATTAGGTTTTAATACCTATAATCCCAAATTAAGTCTGCATGTGATTTATTGCGTTTTCCATACTTAGATTATTATTACATAATCGATATCACCTCGATATTATAACATTACATATTTCTCGAAAATTCAAAAATAATTCCCGAGCGGAAATCGATGAGTAGTGTTTTTCGAAAAATTTCTCGAAAAACTTTTATTTTCGTTTTAGAAATTCAAACACTTTAATTCTTCCACGTAGTTAAAATACTACGACGTTCCGACGTTTCTATGTTATAGAACAACATTCATCTTCTCAATACACAATAATAATAAATAATATTATTTTATTCATTATTAAAAGTAATTACAAAATGTTCGATTTTAGTATGCGTTACACTCTCTCCCCCTTATAAGGATTCTGTCCCCAAAATCTCGCTATATAAAAAACAAATTACACAAATAAATGCGGGTAATTCTTTTTCATCATTTCTTCTAACTCCCACGTTGCTTCTTCTGCATCGTGGTTCTTCCATATCACCTTCACCAAAGGTATGACTTTATTCCGCAGAACTTGTTCTTTTCTATCGATAATTTGAACTGGCGTTTCCTCGTACGTTAAGTCCTTTTCGACATGAATAGGCTCGTATTCTATCAATGCTTATAATCCCATTTTATAAGGACGTAGCTGCGGATACGTGAAATACATTATGTATTCGTTCTAGGTCTGGAGGTAATGCTAACATGTAAGCTACCTCACTTACCCGTTTCAATACCTCGAAAGATCCTATAAACCTCGGACTTAACTTTCCCTTCTTTCCAAAACGTATCTTTCCTTTCCAGGGAGATACTTTCAAAAATACATACGAACCTACTTCAAACTCTCGATTCTCTCTTTGCGGATCCGTAAACTTCTTTTGTCTGTCTTGAGCTGCTAGAAGACGCATTTGAATCTTCTTAACAATATCCTCTGTCTGTTGTACTAATTCTGGTCCCAACATCCGGCGTTCTCCTATCTCATCCCAATACAAGTATGCTTTCGCATTTCCTCCCATACAAAGCTTTCAGTATGGCGGCATACCTATGCTTGCATGATAACTATTGTTATATGCAAACTCCACTAATGGTAGATGATCATCCCAACTACCCTTGAAATCCATGACGCAAGATCTTAGCATATCTTCTAACGTCGAATTGTCCTCTCGCTCGCATCCATCCGTCTCATGGATGATACGCCATACTACTTCACTTCAGCTGCGTTCCCAAATCGCTTCTTGCAGACTTCTCCAAAGTTCGACGTGAATCGTGGATCACGATCCGACACAATCGATCTCGGCACTCCATGTCTAGAGATTATTTCCTTAATATAAAGTTTAGCTAATCGGGTCTAAGTTATACTTAACCCTAATTGGCAAAAGTGAGTCGACTTTATCAATCGGTCCACTATTACCCAAATCACATCATACCCTTCGTAGTAGTGGGAAGTCCAACCACAAAATCCATCGTGATAATCTCCCACTTCCACTCTGGAATTTCTAATGACCGTAACAAGCCACTTGTCGTTGATGATGTTACCTTAACTCTCTCGACAAGTGAAGCACCTACTAACGTACTTTCGGCAATCTCTCTTCATGTTCTACCACCGTAAACTCTGTCAATGATCTTGATACATCTTAGTACTACCAGGATAAATCGAAAACTTTGAACTATGAGCCTCTTGTAGAACCTGCTCCTTTAATTTCGTCTCATTCGGAACCCAAATTCTTCCTTCAAATCTCAATAACCCCTCGTTATCAAGACTGTACTTAATATCTTTTTTTATTGATCACCGCTCTCTTATCCGATTACACACTCATCGGTTTTGAGTTGCACCTCCTTAACTCTCTCTACGATGGTAGATTGCATCTCCGTCATAAACAACATTTGTCCGCTTCACTTGAATGACTTCACTTCCAACTCCATTCTAGCCATCTCGTTATTAACTCGGTTTGGTAGTTAATAAAGACAACTTTTCTCGACCCTTCCTACTTAAGGCATCCAGAACTACATTGGCTTTTTCCGGGTGATACTGAGATTTCACAATCGTAATCCTTTATCAACTCCGACCATCTCCCTCGCCTCATATTCAACTCCTTCGTCGTGAAAATATATTTTAGACTTTTTGTGGTCCGTGTATATCTCACACTTTTCCCCATAAAGATAATATCGCCATATCTTTTAGGGCAAACACCACCATGCGCCAGCCCGGATCACGAGTAGGGTAAACTTTCTCATAATCCTTCAATCGCCAGACGCACACACGCAATGACCTTGCCATGTTGCATGAGCACGTTAACCTAGTCCTTTATGCGAAGCATCGCTATAAACTACGAAATTTCCTGTGTCATCGGGTAATGACAAAACAGGCGCTTCACTCAACTTCTTCTTCAGTTCTTGAAAACTATCTTCGCATTTCTATGTCCATACGTACTTCACCGTCTTCCTTGTCAAGTTAGTCAGCGGAGTAGCTATCTTCGAAAAGTCCTAAATGAACCTCCGATAGTAACCCGCTAACCCTAAGAAACTCCGTACCTCAGTCGGCATTTTTGGTTGTTCCTAATTCATCACGGCTTCCACCTTCGTTGGATCTACTGAAATCCCCTCATGGTCAATAACATGACCTAAAAACTGAACCCTCTCAAACCAAATTTCACACGTAGTGAACTTCGCATATAACTTCTCCTTTCTTAATGTCTTTAACACTATTCTTAGGTGTTCAGCATGATCTTCTGGCATCTTAGAGTAGACTAGAATATCATCAATAAACACCACGACGAACTTGTCCAAATATTGTTTGAACACCCTGTTCATCATGTCCATAAATGCAGCAGGTGCATTAGTCAACCCAAATGACATCACCAGAAACTCGTAATGACCATAACGAGTCCTGAATGCTATCTTTGGCACATCTTCATCCCTAACCTTCAGCTGATGATACCCCGTCCTTAAATCTATTTTGGAAAAATATTTTGCCCCCTTCAACTGATCAAAAAGATCATCGATCCTGGGCAATGAATACTTATTATTTATTGTTAACTTGTTCAACTCTCTATAGTCGATACAAAGTCTTAATGATCCGTCCTTCTTCTTAACAAATAGTACCGGTGCTCCCCACGGCGACATAGTCGGCTGAATGTACTTTCGATCCAACAGTTCTTACAGCTGTACCATCAACTCCTTCATCTCCACTAGCGCCATACGATACGATTGCCTGGAAGGCGTCGCGCTCACGGCACAATATCTATTATGAACTCGGTCTCCTTATCCGATGGAAGACCCGGTAACTCACTTGAAAATACATCCTCGAACTCACTCACTATAGGTATTTGTTCCATGGTCGCTCCCACTCTCTGGGTATCAACCACATGACACAAATAGCCTACACACCCCTTCCTCAATAATTTCCTAGTTTGTGTCATGGTTAGACAACACGAACGTCCCAGCGATCTATTCCCATAAAATACTACACGAGGTTGTTCTAACGTCTTAATGTTCACACATTTCTTTTTACAATCTATAATTTCCCCATGGTTTACCAACCAATCCATTCGGAGAATTACATCGAATTCTCCTAACTTTATTGGTAATAAATCTACCGATAATTTACAACCCCGGATATCTACACAACAACTCTTGTGAACATTTTCAACAGGAATAATCTCTTCATTTGCTACCTTAATATTTAAAGGTATAGGCAACTTTTCAGGAAGTAATCCTAATCGTCTAGCAAAATCGCACGCTATAAACGAACAAGTAACACCCAAATCAAACATCACATACGCATTGATATCGTTGATCGGAATAATACCTGCAACGACGTCCCCTGATGCAACCGCATATTGGACTGTCATGTTAAAGGTACGACCCATCGGCCTACCTGGTTGCGCTGGACCCCCAATATCTAACTTACCGCTATTAGTGCCCCGGTTCCCGTCCATCCCTTTCTTCGGGCAGTTCTTTGCCATGTGGTCAGTTGATCCACACACAAAGCATCCATGGTTCTTCTTCGGACTTGGACAATTAGGCGCAATATGCCCCTCTTGTCCACAGTTGAAACAGACGGCCTTCCCCTTGAGACAGACTCCTAAATGAGTCTTCCCACAGGTCTTGTAGACCTCCATTCTTCTCTTTGAGTCTCCTTGCTTCACTCCGATATTCCCAGAGCTAAATACCTTCCTCTTCTGACCCTCGCCACTTCCACTAGCTCCCTCAATCTTGACTCTCCCGTCAACCTTTCCCTTATTCTTCTTTTCTTTGTGGTATTGGCTCAACGCCTCACTACCACCTTTGGCAATTATTGCCTTCTCTAAAACGATTCCAAAAGAAGTAATTTGGAATACCGATATACGGTTATAGAGCCAGGGTTTCAAGCCCTGCTCGAACCATCGCGCCTTCCTCACTTCAGTATCCACTTTGTGTGGAGCGAACCTGGCCAGTTCATTGAACTTGGAAGCATATTGGGGCACTGTCATGTCCCCTTGTTTCAACTCCAAAAACCGCATCTCCATCCTTCCCTGCATGCTCGTGGGAAAGTAGTTCTCATAGAATATTTCCTTGAACCTCACCCATGTTATAGCATCTATTCCGGCCCTCGCTTGATTGTCCTCCCACCAAAAGTTGGCCTCTCCCTTCATCATATAGGTTGCAAAGGCAACCTTTTGGGCCTCGTCGACATTTGCTATTACAAATGCCTTCTCAATCTCCCTAACCCACGTTTGGGCTTAGATAGGGTATGTAGTTCCTTTGAACTCCGACGGACCCACACTTTTAAAGTTCTTAAATGTAGTAGCTCGTACTACACCAGGATTCACGGGGATATTAGCCCCAGTTTGGTTAAAGGGTGCAGTTAAAAGGTTCAAAAATTCTTGCATGGGGTTAACCGGACCTCCCTCCGGTTGATTCGTGGTCGCACTTTGGGTACGGGGTACTCTTCTTAGTGGCATTTTGCTGTCACAATAAACACATATTTCGTTATTATGCATTTCCTGCCAGTTAGTTATTATTCCATAATTAAACAATAACTTAAACACTCCTTACTCAACATTTTTCGAAAATGAAAACTTATATTAATTCATCATAGTATAATACTACATCGGTTACACAGCCCAAGCTGGATACATTACTTTCCCGCTATTGCTTTCCAAAAATTGGGAATTACAAAAGACTACCATTGATTATACAAAAGAGGGCTTTACGTCACTACTAGATACACAAATATGTTCATACCTAACTACTCTAACAACTACTCGATCATATCTGCCTTAAGGCATTCTCGAAATCTGCCTTGGCAAGACCCAATAATAATATCATGGGATATGATATCGTGTCTCGCCCTATTTCTACTCTGGATACCACCACCTGAATCGAAATCCTCATGAGAACTCCTATGAATATAGGACATTCTCCCTATCTTTTGTTTCTTGGTCTTTAGCTCATTCCTAAGCTCAAAGACCTCTTGTTTTAGCTCATGGACTTTGTCCTTAGCCAAAACTCTCTCATCATGTTCCTGCTCCCACATGGACTCGACATCAGTCTTATCCTCTTTAAGCATTTGGAGCTCTTCTTTCAGCTCCTTGACCTCCTGACAATAGTGTACATTCCTATCTATCACTGACATGAACAGTGACATCATCGATTCTCCTGGAGTTATCTCTGCTGCTATAGCCACTGGATTGAAGGATACTACCTCCACTTCTTCTTCTATCATGCCGTCAAATACAGACATGAGGTCTAAGCTTTCGGAGTCTCCAGACTCCACCACAACTATCTCAGGATCTGCTTCTATGGGGTTCAGTATGATTTCTATCTGGTTTACCGACCCTTCGCTAACTACCTGTACATCCCTATTTTCACCTGACATCTACAACAACACACAAAGTTGATTAGTAAACGTTAGTAGAATAATAAAAACACATAACATATATAATGCATTTTTATAAGGTTAACTTACATCTTTTATTCTTTGACTTTTCTTAAGGTTATGACTTAAGGTTTTACTTCCCCCCTTAAGTTTTATAACCTAATGCTTTGATACCAACCTGTGACGCCCCCAAATCCGGGTCTCTTCCAACTGCGAGATGAGATGGTGCTTACTGCAGACTACTATTCATTCATACATTCCATTGAATAGTCTCAAAAGGACTAATATAGCTTATATATATATATTTAAAATAATATTACATTCCCCAGGTTCTTTGTAACCCTTTCAGTTGTTCTTGTCATAGTATCATTATATTACAAATAGTCTTCCCATACTATTACATAGTTATGCTACGGGTTCATCTTCGCCTTGCCTTTATCCTTGCCTAAGACTTCTGTACGCTCGATCTTAGATGTTTTCATATGGTTCAAGCAAGAGTGAGCATGACTAGCTCAGCAAGTACTACAATTCTAATAAACAACATGCTTGAAACATAGAACTCATATATCTTCAATAACTGAACAATAGTTACGAAGTACTATAGATAAATCAAAATAGCACTTCTTTTTCTTCAAAACTTTTTACACAACCATACTTAATGGAATAATAATTATGGCTCAAGTATATGAGCATTCATAAGTTCTTTTGAAAAGGACAACCCGACACTAAGTCCGTAAGTCCGACATAGCTTACGAGCACTTCTGAGTGACCAGCTTGTAGTACTCAATGTTGATCAACACTACATTCATTAAACGTGTATACGTTTAAGTTGTGGCAACCTCACGTGCCTGTCGTTTGACGACAAAACAATTTGAGCATACACAATCTACCTTTGAAAAACCATAACAATATTAGTTCGGTAAATCCTTAACACCACTTGATAGAATAACATAGCATACGTCTAGCCGATAGGATTGGCTTTGACATTCCTCAAATACTAACTCATGTGAAGAATACATGAATTACAAAGAATTGCCCAGATCGAACTGGAACAAGGGTTAGAGTACTTGCCTTTAGCGTCTGATTACTGGTTAATACTCGTACAGTACTTTAAGTCTTTATGATTCTACAATTCATAATCACGTACCACATTAAGTCATACACAATCAAGTCTGATTACTATTATATCTTACCCTTCGTCTCAATGTAATTCCTAATTTAGATTCGTTATTTAGAGTTTCTGGCTTTCGTTACGTCATTCTCATTCCGCTAATCTTTAATTGATTATTAACTCTTAATCAACATGCATTAGTGTCTTACAAGTACCTTACAATATCTTAATCATGTTATGATTACATCTTAATACATTATTATTAAGTTCTTTTTCCTTCCATACTTGAAATCTTTCTTCACTATCAACTTCCTTGGGTGGCACTTGCATGGCGCCAAGGATTGCTGCTTATATGACGTGCACATGCATGCGAGTTAGTTAGAGTACCATGGTTCAGCCTCGCATCATGGCATGCGCTGAGCAATTAGGCTTAGAGTTGCGTTGGCATGATGCGGACTCTGTGCCTTTGAAAATTTTTACGAACTTCCCGGACGCATAACTTCTTTGTTTTAAGTCCGAATTGGTCCGTTCAAAAGCCTACTATTCACAAATTTCATAATCTACGTGTTCATGTAAAAATTTTATCTATTTTACTTTGTTTGCTCAAAATTCACCTATGAGTTCATTTTTAACGAAAACAATAAACGTTCGTGAACGTTCAACACTCGTTTCCTCGTTTTAAGTCAGAATCCGGTCAATTTTGAGTCCGCAACTCTATAATGACTAAAATGACTTGTCTCCATCGAAAACCAACGTTTCTGACTTCGAACACAAAATACGACTTCCATTCTGAGAATTTTCCCGAATTCGACGATAATCGTTCAATCGTGCGAATTCCGGCAAATCTTCATTACTAAGCGTTCTTAATGGATTTTAATCAACATAAGATCATTATAAGTTATTTACTACTCCAACTTATAATCAAAGTAGGTTTTGACTTATTCTCATAAGTTATTAACTTATTTAACTTTAGGGTTAGAAATCTTCTTGCTCATGACTTATTATTAACTTAAGTCCTTCAATCAAAGTTCTCATGCTATATTCCATATACTAAACATCATATGATAGGTTCTTCATGGTTCTAGCAACTTATTAATGTTCAAGTTGCTTTTTCAACTTATTCGGCTTAAGTTCATTCTTTAGTAACTTATTACATGCTATCATCCAACCCTCCCCTTCTCTATCAATCCTATTATAGAAGAGATGAAGATATAAGAGAGGAGTCTTACCCTTGAAGTCTTCTATTTGCTTTGGAAAACTATCAATGGTTAAAGTGGCTTATAAGTGCTTAAGTGGTTTATTCTCCCTATCCAATAAGTAGCTTTATGTTTGAGAGAAAAGTTGGATGAAAATGATCAACCAACCCAAGAAATGAGCTTGGTATTTATAGGCTTGGCAAAGTGAGGGCATTTTAGACATTAAACCTCCCACCTCCTCATTTCCACCTCCTTACTATTCCTTACTTAACCTTCAAGTCTTCTTGCTAGCTACATAAAGTTCTTGGGCATCACACAAAGGTTTGCCCATCAAGTCTACCCATGGGTTGCCCCATGGATCCTCATTAGCTAATGGATCATAGTTTGGGCTCAATGCTAATTCAATTAACTTATCCCTTGGGCTTGCTAATAATAATAGCTTATTTCCTTGTTGGGCTTGCATTAATCAAGTTGGGCTTCATTAACCAATTACTTGGGCTTGATAATTAATCCCACATAAGTTTACACCTTATACATATTGGACTTAATCTTTATACAATATTACCTTAATTCCTTCCATTAGGTTTTAATACCTATAATCCCAAATTAAGTCCGCATGCAATTTATTGCGTTTTCCATACTTAGATTATTATTACATAATCGATATCACCTCGATATTATAACATTACATATTTCTTGGAAATTCAAAAATAATTCCCGAGCGGAAATCGATGAGTAGTGTTTTTCGGAAAATTTCTCGAAAAACTTTTATTTTCGTTTTAGAAATTCAAACAGTTTAATTCTTCCACGTAGTTAAAATACTACGACGTTCCTACGTTTCTAGGTTATAGAACAACATTCATCTTCTCAATACACAATAATAATAAAAAATATTATTTTATTCATTATTAAAAGTAATTACAAAATGTTCGATTTTCCGGGGCGTTACATTGACCGCCTTAGTTTAGTTGGCAAGGGTTTGTTCAATAGCAGTTGCAAGGTGCAGGAACAACATAAGTTGGCATAAGCATGGTATTAAGTAACTTATCACTTAACTCATTGTAAGACCCTAAATTTTATGAAATAAAAGTATTCAATTTTTCTATTTAGTAAATAATTAAATTGATAAAAGTTTAAAGTTAAGAGTGATATATGTAAATTTTTCAAAATAAGCAAGTGGTAATAAAATATTCATTATTGTCGGGGAATATTCGTTTGGTCGTGGAATATTCTTGTTGTCGGGGAATATTCGTACGACGGTGCAGCCATTTGTGAGCCCCATGACAGAATGAATGTCGAATATAGAAAGTGACATAAATAACCTTTTTATAAAAATAACGGCGTAACGGTTACCGTTAAAATTGTTGGAAAAACCGGTGGGTAAAGTAAAGTAATATGCGTTGTTGCACAGTAGTACACGGTATTGCACAATATTTTTGGATTATTGATTCTTACGTAACAAGTCACTACTCAATAATTGTTACAGTAATTACTGTTCAATATTTATTTTATTGATTCAATAATTGTTACGTTGATATTTTATATTATTGATTCAATAATTGTCATTGCACAGTATTTCAAATTATCAGATCAATAATTTATATTATTTGAATAATATTATTAGATAGCATTATTGGCAATATCTAAGAAAGTTCTGTCTAGGAAATGGGTTTTGTCACTTAATTGCGTGCCAGTAAGGAGAAATCCTTATCGGAAAGTCTCCTCTTTCCTGGGAACGACTTGGTTGTCATTATTGCGATTCGGTAATATTATTTGTGAATAATTAATTATTCATAAAAATGATAAGAAAATATTTATTTAATGAAGAACTTTTTAAAGAGACAATTATTAAGAGTTGATGTTTTATCTTTTTCGATAAAATAATTTATTCAAATATATTAATGTAATATTACATTATAAGTGTATGATGTAATAATATAATAATATAATAACGATGATATTTTTACAATAAATGCACGATATATGAATAAATGAGGAGGAAGAGAGAAAATTGGGTTCGGAGTATTTTTGTTACAAAAAACATGTTAAATATGTTGGTGGGTCCCATTTTTTGACTAAAATTTGATTATAGCCTACAAGATTATCAGTATGTGGATTTCAATCATTTTTCATTTAGAATTTGGAAAAACCTTCTTCTACAAAGTTGTAGAGAATTAAATTTCCTATGAAATGGACATAAGATTTGAATTTTTCTGATAAAAGGGCTATTTTTTATAAATTATTGAAGTTCTGGAATAATTGATTTTTGGAGTTATAAATATTTAAAAAAAACATTTTTTAATGTTGGTGGGCCTCACACTTGTCTTTTTGCTTGTGGTAAATGCTGAAATCTGATTTTAAAGTGTACGTAGGAATTTTTTTAATAAATAATAATATTTTATTAAAATTTTTGCTTTGGTATTCCAAGTATTTTCCTATAAATAGGGTGCTTAAGTTAGGGTGCTTAAGTTAGACTTGAAAATCACACCAGAATCAGATGTTTTCTCTCTCTATAATATCGAGCGTATTTTTGTGAGTATTTAGATGTCTTGAGTGTTGTTATACAGTGCAAGTTTTCTTCAGTATTATATCCGATATTCCAGTCAGAAGTGCTATTCTTTTGAGGTAAGGGATGTTATTTTTTAAAAGTAAATGATGTTATTTCCTTTAATATCATTATACCGAAATATTAATATGAATTTTATTGTGAAACGTTATTTTTTTATGTCAGGATTACTATTCATGTATACGACACTATTCACGTATACGACATTATTCATGTATATGTCACTATTTATGTATACGACACTATTTACGTATACGGTACTATTTAAGAATACAGAGTACTATTCATGAAATACTATTCACAGAGTACTATTCATAAAGTACTATTCACTGGGTATTATTCACGACGAAAAATTGATTCTTTTATGTCCAAATTATTTTTGATACGTGAATATTATTCTTGAATTTTACTCCATAAAAGTAGTATCATGTTGACAATTTGGATATTTTTAAACTCTGGATAAATTAAAAATCTTTAATATTTATCCTTGATTTCGTTTGATTGATGTTTATATCATTGTCATCATCATCATGCTTTTATTATAACTAAAGTCATCTTTGGCCCGTAGTGCATAGATGGACTATTGATTATTGGTTTTACAGTTGTATATCTTTGGCTTACGTGCAAAGACGAACTGTTGATTGATAACTTTGGCTCGTAGTGCACAGATGGACATGTGTATGACATGCTCATGACCATTGGTGATACTAACGAATATCCTTAGCCCGTAGTGCATGGATAATTCAATGATGTGATTGGTAGGATCATGACCATTAGTTAACAGTTGAATATCTTTGGCCGTAGTGCACTGACAGACAATTAATTGGTATGATCATGACCATTGGTTTTATAGTTGAATATCTTTGGCCCGTAGTGCAAAGACAGACAACGGATTGGTATGATCATTGTTATTACATATAAATATCTTTAGCCTTTAGGGTAAGGATATTGAGTAAATGTTCTATTAAACCTTTGTGGCAAGGAGAAACTATTGATTTACATGATTAGAAATATGAATTGTGAACTTAACTATAATCTTTAGTGGTTCAACTGAAGACATGTGATGAAAGTTCTCTTTGTCTTGGGTACAACAAATAACTGTTGATGAGTATTACATGAATGAAATATTAACGATGAACTTTTCATTTGGAGGAGATAGTAGACATTATGTTCTACTTGACTCTTCTAATGGATTGTTGATTCCGCTGCAATTATGGTTGAACTTTTTTATTATCTACCATATGTTCTAAATCTCTGATTTATTACTGATGAAGGCTATTGATAAATTATTTATCTTAGACATAATATTCTTTACTGGGCTATTTGTGATCATCTTTTTGCTTCAAAATTCCTTTCAGGTAATAAGAGTGTAGCTGGGTCGAGCGGGGATAACAAAGGAATAATGTGATGGTCCGAGACTGTGGAAGTTTCCCAATACATTATTAAACAACATATAATTGTATTGATTACCTAAGATGGGTATGTTGTATATTATACATCATTTAACCGTTGATTTTGGTGAACAATAATAGGGTGATGAGAACCCGACTTTGAAAGCATCAAAAGTGCACCTCATTAGAATGAACATGATATTAATCTTCTCGTTTTTCTTTGGAGTCTATTGGGTCAACCAAGGATGATTCTCAAGTCATATGATATCAATTATAACTTAGATGCATGGCCTCCCATGTACGAAGGTTTCCTTGAGCATTTTCCAAAGATTTTAATTTCTAAAATAGTTATTGACTGTACCTTTATGTAAGGTACCATTGTAAGGTGATGTGGTCGAGACACCATGAGAGTTACATATATTTGTATTAAAACTCACAGTTTAACTGTGGTCATATTCTGTATAATAGTTTAAAAGTTAGAATTTGAATATTTGTATTTGGAATTTGTGTTGAGTGTATTTCGTGGCGACCTAGAATAGGTTGGGTGGATTGGACCTATTTTGGGGGCGTCACACTCATTGTGAAGACAGAATTAACTGCCTTGGATTTCTTCACATTTCGTCCTTGCAATCGCATTTTAGGACATTTATAAGTTCTCATTCTCCATTTAATCTTCCTACTTAAAAGTATTACAAAATTTATCCTTTTAAAATAAAAAGCTCATAAATTACAATGAATATATGAATGAGCAAAGAAGATAAACTAATTAACCAGTTAATTGTAGAACTTGTGATTAGACTTCTGGGGAAGTTCTAGAGTTCTTGAGCGGGCAACGAATACCGCAATGAGTGTAGAAAAAGTTAGGTGGAAAATATTCTAACTCGTTGCCACACTTTATGGGTTCAAGTCAACTCTTTATGCGATGTGATGGCTTAACGCATTATCTACCTTCCATTCTTTGCCTTCGTTATGGTATTCGTTGCATGCTCAAGACCTCTAGAACATCCAAGAATCCTAATCGCAAGTTCTATAATTAACCGGTTAATTAGTTGTCAACTTTGCTCATTCATATATAGTTTAGTACTATAATTGACGAGCTTTATGTTTTTACATGATAAAAGTTATAATACTTGTAAGGGGGAAGATGAAGTGGAGTGGGGATAACGTATACATATCCCAAAATGCAAATGCGGTTGCAGGATAGGATTGTGAAGAAAGCAAAAATAACTAATGTTTAATTCACAATGAGTTGGGTGATAAGTTTCATAATTCCATGCAGATGACAACTTCTAGTGTAAGAACTATCGAACAACCCCTTGCCAACTAAAATAAGGCGGTCAACATATTTACAGGTTAATGGAAGGATATATGTACTATACTTTAGAACTTAGAAACCCATTTGACATTCACTCATTAGAAGTGAATGCTGAATAGTCCCTAGTTTAGCACTGTTATTGGATGTTATATCTCTCACTTAGGTCGGTGACAATTCACAAAGTACATTTTTTTGTTTTGAGGATTTTTCGGCTGTTATCTCTACATTTTCTTCGAGTGCATACTTAGATTAAGTTATCTTAGTCTATTTGGTGTAATTGGAGACCATGGGAAGATTTTACCAAAATTTTCTTAAAATAAATGAAACGTACTCAACGTGTTGGCACTAATGAGGAGATGCATCCAATACGTGATAGAAGCCTTACCCTTGTCATGTAGAGTGGAGATACTAGGAAAATATAATTCATGCATGGACCACATACATGAATATCCATGTAATGAATGTATCTTTTGTTTAATTAAAGATGTCGGTTAACCGAAGTTAGATGTACTGTAGGAAACCCATTGATGGGAGGGGATTAGTCTCAGCTTATCGTGATGGGTTGTGTAAATTTTTGAACAAAGCAATAAAACATGTTGATGATCCAAACAGAATGATGAGATGCATGTGTGTCAAGTGTAAAAACCTGATCTGGAAGAAATTCGAGATTAAATTAGACTTATTTTCACATGGCTTTGTGGATGATTATTCGATATGGATTCATCACGAGTAATTAGTTGAGTTAAGAGAAGTGATCGATAGTATTGTAGACCAACCAATATAACGGGTTTCATACGCCGATAACTATGATGTCGTGGAGATGTTGGTCGATGTTTATGACCCTACCAATATTGACTGGGTTGAAAATGATCATTCTTCAAGTAGTGCTCAGCAAGTGCCAAATGATACAGTTGCTGCCTTTTACAAGATGTTATCTGAATCGATGATCCTGCTGTATCCTAAAAATGATAAGCACACCATGCTATCTGGAGTGACTAATCTCTTATACTTTAAGAATGAGCATGACTGCAGTGAGAGAGGTTTTAATAATTTTCTTGCTTTTATCATTGAGTTCTTACCCAACGATTATACTTTGCCCGCGAATTATTATGAAGTGAAGAAGATAGTCAAGAGGTTGAATATGGGTATCAGAAGATCGATGCTTGTGAGCAGGATTGCATGTTATGAGGAGAACACAGATAAGGGACAATGTGATATATACAGCTTGCCTCAGTATAAGGTGACAAAACGCGTGGGGAAGGAGAAACATGTTCCCAAGAAGATCTTACGGTACTTTCCTCTTGCGTCGAGGCTTCAACGACTATTCATGTCATCCCATACGACTCAGCATATGAGTTGGCATAGAACAAGGGACGTCGTGCCTGGTCATCTGACTCACCCTGCAGATGGAAATAAATAGAAGAGATTTTATGCCAATTTTCCACAGTTTGCGAAGGAAGTCAGGAATGTGAGGCTCGACATTGCTATGGATGGCTTTTACCCTTTCAATAATTTTAGCTAGCCTTAATGTGACGCCCCCAAATTCGGGTACTTGAAACCCGAATTCAGTGTTTCACGATACCATTTCTATAAGCTAAATAATACTAATAATAATAACAATAATATAAAATTCAAACTTAATTTACATATACATCAAAGTTTACTCCCAGGTACGAGACCTTTAAACATTCATTACATCATAGATAATAAGTATCATTATCTTAATAAACTATAACTATTACACAACATATTATAAATCTCATTCGAACAGCTTTCCTTTCCCCTTGTTCTTGGTTGAGCCTTCGGGTTGATCATACTTAACTGAAAACATTTAATTTTAAGTAAGGGTGAGCATTCGATTGCCCAGCAAGTAATAACAATAATATATATATTAGCTGAAAGGATTAAATTTTTTCTTTGAAAGACACTTCTACAACGAATCAACAGTTGTGAAGTAAGTTGAACCAATAATAACAACATATCACTTTTATATGAAATTTTTGAAACTACGTATAGACTATAACTGGAGATCAGTCAATATATTATGAACATTGTTTTCTATTTTTGAAAAGGTTAAACAGAAATTTATCTGTAAACCATCATAACTTTCGGGCACGGGGGGTGATCAGCCCGTTATACCCTGTATTGATCAATACTACATGCAAGAACGATATTATCGTTCACTCTATCCACCTTAGGTGCACAAAAGTTTTCCCATATTCGGGATGTTCATACTTAGTCGGGAATCCAGAACCAAAAAATCTGGTTGGATCTGATAACGTTCTATCTTGTTCAACAATATTTTTATGTCTAAATTTGAATCAAATAGCTTAGGCGACTTTTAAGTCAACGTATGCATACTTGAAATCAATAAGTATGTATCAACATATGATTAAATCAATGGTTATCCAAGTGGGGACACTTATACAACCTATATATCTGAATTAACTAAGTAATAAATATCTGAATTATACAATAATACAATGATCGGATAATGTAAGAACTTGTATGAATACAAAGATTGAATACATAATCAATAATAATAGAGTTAATAATCTGGCACAATAATAATATAATTTTGAAACTTTCTTACTTATGTCCATTGCATAAAGTAAATGCGAATAGGATACTTACGACTTACGTTTACTGATAACACAACTTAGATTAATCTTTTATCGTGACCTATCGATTAATAAGATCATTCGTTCGATTAGAATAATATATCGTAACACGAACTTTAACATCATGCGATAAAGACATAACCTAATCACTTTGTCACATATATCTAACAATTATTGATTCACTAACAAACACATATCTAGTCGATTTATCTAAGTCCGGATCAAATTTACGAAATATTTTGATTATCTAAATGGCTTTATCGAGTAAATATCAAGTCTAAGACTCTATCGTGCAGTTTAATATTCGTTTAGACATTTTAAATATCATCGTATTATTTTTCATAGCCTTATAATAATTTTTAAATAATTATTATACTTTATCATGAATTTTCAAAACTTTGAAATCATTATTAAATGATTTAAATATTAACTAAATCTATTATCATTAATATTTAATTAATATTAAACTATTAATGAAACCATTGCCAAAATATTAACGTTATTTATAATAACTCAAAATATTTTTAAAGTATTAATATTACCCTTAAATGATTTTTAAAATATTTAAAATCATTTTTAAATAATTACCATTAATATTATAATATTAATCTTTTATTTATCAAAATATTAAAAGTCATCGATTATAACTTAAAATATTTTTAATTCATTTATTTCCTTTTAAATGATTTTTAATTCAATAAAACCATTTTTAAACTATTTATTTAATATAATTATTAAATAAACTTAATATCATTAATATTAAATTATTAATGAAATTTACCTTTAAATATCAAAAGTAAGGTTTTATAACTTAAAATATCTTTAAACTATTTATTTTTATTTAAAATGATTTTTACAATATTAAAATCATTTTTAATTAATTTATTATATATAATTACTAAATAAATCTAATATCACTAATATTTAATAATTAATGAAACTTATCTTAAAATATTAAAAGTTATGTTTTATAACTTAAAATATTATTAATTACCTTATTATTATTTAAAATGATTTTTAATACAATAAAATCATTTTTAATTAATTTATTTAATGCATTTATTAAATAATTTAAATACCAATAATATCCAAATAAATATTAATACTTATGAAAAATATGTCAAATTATTAAAAGTTAATTTTTATAACTTAAAATAATTTTTAAAACTATTTTTGTAATTTTAATTTATTTACTATTTTTAAATGATTTTAGAAATTAAATTAATTAATTATAATAAGTCTGTCATTTAAAGCCCTTTGGCGACGATGAAGTGTCACCTTAGGTGTTCTTGAGAAACCAGGACTTTGAAAGTCGATTTGAGTAGCCTACTTTGACGAAGCTTAATTCAAATTATATTATATGTATACAGGCTAACTAATGGTCGACTCTTGTAGTGTTAATGTAACCGCATGATGAAAACAAATATCCAGGTTATACTTCATCACAATCAAAAGTTATTAAGCTTTGAACTAGTCGTCAGCGTGTTCATCATGATTTAAAATTTGCTAGAAAATTTTAGTCGTGGTCATTCAGCGCTTTTGTTGACCTTAAATCTATCAATCTATTCAAGGTAAAATTGTTTTACAGTCGTCGGTTTGTCTAGATAAACTATCGAGAACATGTTTCAATCCATTGTAGAGTCTAAACATAATTAATCAAACCGATCTAAGCTATTGAAAGCGTTGTCGAAGCTGTTCTTCATTTTCTAGGTTACCCGAAATGAAGAACGGTTAAATCTAATATATTGGGCTTCTACAACTTGTTGTACTTGCATTATTTTTGTGATATAAGGTTTTCAAATTGTAGCCAACATGTAGGTGAAGAGATCTATTACATAAAATCAGTATAACAACAACGAGATAAAGCGAGATCTAAGTGGGTCGAAAGGCGATTGAGAGATCGGTGTTCATCATTTACAGGTTACCCGAAAGAAAATGTGATCGTTTACCTACTTTGACGGACACTATTTTCACTCGGTTTGATGATTATAATATTATAAGGTATACATATGAAGTCCATATAACATACTATAACTTAGATGCAACAAATATAACAGATCGTTAAACCCACTTGACAGATCGAGCCCATGAAGTTCTTATCGAGCCTTACAGGGAGCGATCTAGGTTTTTCCAGATTTATAAAGTCATGCTCGATCAACTAGGTTTGACCAGCTATAACTTTTAACATGTTCATGCTCTGGGCTAGATTCCAGTTTCAGATCAAAGATCTCATAGCACACTATATGTTCAAACATTAAAAACAGTAAAATCATTAACAGCCAGAGATCTACAGCCTCTGACTTTTGCTTGTCATACACAAAAAATCATTTTCCCAGATTTTGAAAAATGACAAATCCGAGCCTCTAGATGTTATGGATCTAACATATAGCAACCCAAATCATTTTTTTAGACTCCATACTACATATTTAACACACAAAAACTAACATCTAACATAAGATCAAAAGTCAGATTTCTAATTTAGGTTTTACCTTTTTATGAACAAATTCTTTGATTCTAGGCTTCTGATCTGTTATTGAAAGTTATGGGGCTTGATTTGGGGACTACTCCACTACTAAATTTCGTAGGGTTAGATAGAGAGAGATTTGGTTGAGTGTTTGGAGAGAAATGAGGCAAAATATGAGACTTTCTCTTTCATGATCTATATTTATATTGATATGTAATGAAATTGGGCTGAGATTTGCTGCTGACTTGTAAGGATTCTGGCACATGGGCATATCTAGGGTTGAGGATTGCCAAGATCTTGCTATATTTTTTAGCAATAATTCATCAAATGGGACAAAAAGGGTACTTTGGTAATTTTATTTTAAACTCAAGGGTATTCTTGTCCAAGGTGCTTGAATCTAGGGTTTAATCACTAGATTTTTAACCTTAAAGTTCCCCAAATAATTACTAGGGTTTGGACAATTAAAAATTAAAGTGTATTAAAATTTTAGATTAAAACATACTAATTAAATTAGGGTTTTTTAATAAAAATTAGGGTTTAAATAATTAGGTTTCCTTAATTATCATTAGGGTTCCTAAATTAACATTTCAATTTACTAAAATAATAATCATGGTTTATAATATTAGCAATTAGGGTTCCTAATTAGCAATTAGGGTTTCTAATTTTAAATTAGGGCTTTCAAATATTAATTAGGGTTTTATCTAATTAACATTAATTCTATAATACGCACATAATTCATATAACACAATTTCTGACCGATCTAAATTTCCAGTTTTAAATTTCCAATCATTGTTTATGACAGTAATACTAGAGTTTGTCGTGATACATCAGAATTGACTAACCATTAACAATCTACACATATACTGTATATATTTATAACACCGAAAAATAATATTATACTTAATATAATATTATTATTCTCATTCATAACTCAAAATCCAAAATTAGGGTTTGGATTTAATATCTGATTTATCTTTCATATGCAACATCAATAATTAAGTTAAAATAATTAACTTAAATATTCGAACAAATTCATATAATAAAATATTTATTATTATAATTCTAATAATCATTTCATATATTATTTAAATAATATAAAAATCATATTTTCATAGAAAATAAATAATAAAGACATTTCTACTATAAAATTAATTATTATAAGTATATACCTTATAATGAGCAATAATTCTAAAATAAAATTATTTGAAATTATTCATGTAATAAATAAATTTTATTTATCACATATATACATACACATTACTTGGCACTTATTCTCATCTTTAAAATAAATAAAAAAATTTAAATATGCAAAATTTCTTATTTATTTACATAGAAAATATCGGTTTATTACATTCACCCTCCCTTATAAAGGATTTCGTCCCCGGAATCACCGTTTTAAACCTCATACATACAAGGGTACATAGCCTACGCAATCATTGCCAATAGATCTCGATCATAATTGATCGAACAAATCTTTAACTATTCATATAAAGCTTATCTTTCTAAAAGAACTCAAATTCCTCCTTCAAAATTTATTTATAAAATAATTTACTATATATTGGAAAATCATATACATACAAAAATAAAAGTTATTCGAATAATACCTGGAGTTCCATTCCCAGCTGCCACGGTATCCTGGATCGTCATATTGAAGACTCGTGCGGTTGGTTTGTTTGTTGAAGTCGGTCCTGTGATTGCCATAGTCCCGCTGCCTCTTCCTGTGGTTACACTCCCTGCCTCCATTTTCCTCTTTGGACAATCCCTCACATTATGTTCAGTCGATCCACATAGAAAACATCCATTGTTCATCCTTGGGTTGTGGCAGTTGGGAGAGATATGACCCTCCTGCCCGCACTTGTAACATACAAACTTACCCTTCAGACACTCACCAGAGTGATTCTTCCCACATTTCCCACACTGAACTATCTGATTCTTCATACCTTCCTGTTTCACCTGACCATTCTCAAAATAATTCCCCTTTTTTTCTCACCCCTATTCCCACTATTAGTTTCCACCTTCACAACTCCTACAACCTTGCTTTTGTTCCTCTTCTCCTTATTGTAGAGGCTTATGGCCTCACTCCCCTCCTCAGCTATGATAGCCTTTTCCATGAGTGCTGCAAAAGTATTGATTTGCAACACTGCCACCTTGTTGTAGAGCCAGGGTTTTAATCCTAGCTCGAACCTTCTTGCCTTCCTAACCTCCGTATCAACTTGATGCGGAGCGAACCTAGCCAACTCATTAAACTTTGTGGCATACTCCGCAACAGTTATTTTCTCCTGCTTTGACTCCAGAAATTTTACCTCCATCCTAGCCTGCATGCTAGCTGAGAGGTAGTTTTCAAAAAACAAAGTCTTAAACCTAGCCCAAGTAACTACTCCTTCTCATGCCCTTGCTTGAATTGCTTCCCACCAAAAGTTCGCCTCCCCTTTCATCATATAGGTGGCAAAAGAATTTTTTTGCCCCTCATATACCCTAGCAACTACGAAGGCCTTTTTTATCTCGTTAACCCATTTCTGGGCTTCTATAGGGTCAGTTGTTCCCTTGAATTCTGGTGGTCCTACTGCCTTGAAGTCTTTGAAGTTTGCCAAGCGATTATGCAGTCGGTTCCTGCTATGGTGGTACTCCCTACTTTGCATTTGAGCTACCATGTTCGCAAAGTTTTGCATAGGGTCTTGCGGTTGTCCCTCAGCGTTGTTGACAGATTCCTCTGCCCTTTGAATTCGTGTTTGTCGTCTTGGCGGCATTATCTGATTACATAAAACCATAAATTTAACTTAAATTCTAAACCTTATTGTATAAGTTTAACATGTAACACTAAGTTTTATCTAAAACTTATTCCATTAATCAAACATAGATTAATTCAAAGTACTTTACATAACATAACATATACTGATATCCCTTTGTGACCACAAAAGTCGGGAATTACTGTAATAACTTATACAAAAGTTTGAGAATATTACTTTACACCCGTACATTATCAAACATACATAATCAACTACTAATCCTACTATATTCCTAAGTCACAGTCTTTCCTCTTTCTTTTCCGTTTCTTGCTCGGAGCTGCACACGATTTGTTGCTTTTGGCTCCTATTTGATTAATTTAGATTTTAAGCTTATCTTGTTCTTCCATAGTTTCTATTAATGCCTTTTGCAATTGGTTATTTAGTAGCTTTTCTATTTCCCACAGCTTTTCTAGAGAAGAAACCTTGTTCTTCAGATTTTGTACTTCCGTTGATGCTTGATCAGCTCCAACTTTAGTGTTTGAATCACTATCTATTAGTTCCACCATTTCCGGATCTGGTACTACATTTTCCAATACCACCACCTCCTCAAGGTTTTCTGCACTATGAGCCTCTATTTCAACATTTGGCTTTGATATCGGCTCCTTCTTTATGATCAGAGAGTATCCTAATTCTTTTCCACCTGACATCTACACACAAATTATCTTGATTAGTAAATAGTATATACACACAGCAAACAATAGTTTTATAAGAGTTATCTTTTATTTTGTTTAATGATGAATTTATTCGACTCATCTTCTTTTAAACTTTATATGAGTTATTTGTATTTTCAACGTTTCCCTCTGCCTAAGGTTATAGCCTAAGGTCGATCCCACCTAAGGTTTCTAACCCTAAAGCTTTGATACCAACTTTGTGGCGCCCCAATCAAGGGTACTTGAAACCTGAACTCGGTGCTTCACGATACCATTTCTATAAGATGAATAATACTAATAATAATAACAATAATATAAAATTCAAACTTAATTTATATATGCATCAATGTTTACTCCCAGGTACGAGACCTTTAAACATTCATTACATCATAGATAATAAGTATCATCGTCTTAATAAACTATAACTATTACACAACATATTATAAATCTCATTCGAACAGCTTTCCTTTCCCCTTGTTCTTGGTTGAGCCTTCGGGTTAATAATACTTAACTGAAAACATTTAATTTTAAGCAAGGGTGAGCATTGATTGCCTTGACATAGTAATAACAAATATATATATATATATATATATATATATATATATATATATATATATATATATTAGTTGAAAGGATTAAATGTTTTCTTTGAAAGACACTTCTTCAATGAATCAACAGTTGTGAAGAAAGCTGAACCAATAATAACAACATATCACTTCTATATGAAATTTTTGAAACTACATATAGAGTATAATTGGAGATCAGTCAACATACTATGAACATTGTTTTTTATTTTCGAAAAGGTTAAATAGAAATTCATACATAAACTGGCGTCATAACTTACGAGCACGGGGGGATCGGCCGATTATGCCTGTATTGATCAATACTACATGCAAGAACGATATTATCGTTCACTCTATCCACCTTAGGTGCACAAAAGTTTTCCTATATTCGGGATGTTCATACTTAGTCAGGAATCCGAACCAAAACAATCTGGTTGGATACAATAACGTTCTATCTTATTCAACAATATTTTTATGTCTAGCTGAATCAAATAGCTTAGATGACTTTTAAGTCAATGTATACATACTTGAAATCAATAAGTATGTATCAACATATGATTAAATACAATGGTTATCCAAGTGGGGACACTTGTCTAACCCTATATACGAATTAACGGACAGAATAAATATCTGAATTATACAATAATACAATGATCGGATAATGTAAAAACTTGTATGAATACAAAGATTGGATACATAATCAATAATAATAGAGTTAATAATCTAGCACAATAATAATATAATTCTAAAACTTTCTTACTTATGTCAATTGCATAAAGTAAATGCAGAAGTAGGATACTTACCTGAGCTGCTGCTTACAATAACGCAACTTAGATTAATCTTTTATACAGAGACCTATCAGTAATAAAATCATTCGTTCGATTAGAATAATATATCGTAACACAGAACACTATCTATTGCAGTCAGCACATAACCTAATCACTTTGTCACATATATCTAACAATTATTGATTCACTAACAAACACATATCTAGTCAATTTATCTAAGTCCAGATCAATTTCTAAAATATTTCGGTGTACCGACGGCTTTATCGGATAAATATCGAGTCTAAGACTCTATCGTGTAGTTTAATATTCGTTTAGACATTTTATATATCAGTCATATTATTTTTCATAGCCTTATAATAATTTTTAAATAATTATTATACTTTATCATGAATTTTCAAGCACTGAAATCATTATTAAATGATTTAAATATTAACTAATTCTATTATCATTAATATTTAATTAATATTACACTATTAATGAAACCATTGCTAAAATATTAACGTTATTTATAATAACTCAAAATATTTTAAAGTATTAATATTACCCTTAAATGATTTTCAAAACATTTAAAATCATTTTAAATAATTACCATTAATATTAGAATATTAATCTTTTATTTATCAAAATATTAAAATCATCAGTTATAACTTAACATATTTTTAATTCATTTATTTCCTTTTTAAATGATTTTTAATTCAATAAAACCATTTTTAAACTATTTATTTAATATAATTATTAAATAAACTTAATATCATTAATATTAAATTATTAATGAAATTTACCTTTAAATATCAAAAGTTAGATTTTATAACTTAAAATATCTTTAAACTATTTATTTTCATTTAAAATGATTTTTATAATATTAAAATTATTTTAATTAATTTATTATATATAATTACTAAATAAATCTAATATCATTAATATTTAATAATTAATGAAACTTATCTTAAAATATTAAAAGTTATGTTTTATAACTTAAAATATTATTAATTACCTTATTATTATTTAAAATGATTTTTAATACAATAAAATCATTTTTAATTAATTTATTTAATGCATTTATTAAATAATTTAAATACCAATAATATCCAAATAAATATTAATATTTATGAAAAATATGTCAAATTATTAAAAGTTAATTTTATAACTTAAAATAATTTTTAAAACTATTTTGTAATTTTTAATTTATTTACTATTTTTAAATGATTTTTAGAAATTAAATTAATTAATTATAATAAGTCTGTCGCTAAAGCCCTTTAGCGACGATGAAAGTGTCGCTTTAGGTGTTCTTGAGAAACCCAGGACTTTCAAAGTCGGGTTCGAGTAGCCTACTTTGACCAAGCTTAATTGATATACATTATGTATTCAGGCTAACTAATGGTCCGCTCTTGTAGTGTTAGTGTAACTTTGCATGAAACAACAAATATTCAGGGTTATACTTCATCACAATCAAAAGTTATTAAGCTTTGAACTAATTCGTCGAGCGTGTTTCATCATGATTCGGGTCGCCTTTGAAAAATTTTAGTCGTGGTCATTCAACGCTTTTGTTGACCTTAAATCATCGAACATTCAAGGTAAATGTTTTACGCTTTCGTCGGGAACATCAGATAAACTATCGAGAACATGTTTCAATCCATTGTAGAGTCTAAATATAATTAATCAAAAAAAAGCTAAACTATTGAAAGCGTTGTTTAAGCTGTTCTTCATTTTTTGGGTTACCTAGAAATGAAGAAACAGTTAAATGCAACTATATTTGGGCTTCTACAACTTGTTGTACTTGCATTGTTTTTGTGATATAAGATTTCAGTTAGGCAACATGTAGGTGAAGAGATCAATTACATAAAATCAAGTATAACAACAACAGATAAAGCAGATCAGATTTAGGTCGAAAGGCGGTCGAGAGATCGGTGTTCATCATTTTACGGGTTACCTAGAAGCGTAAAAGCGTGATCTTTTACCTACTTTGACCGGACACTATTTTCACTCTCGTTTGATGATTAGAATATTATAAGGTATACATATGAAGTCCATATAACATACTATAACTTAGATGCAACAAACATAACAGATCGTTAAACCACGGACAGATCCGAGCCCATGAAGTTCTTTTGTGAGCCTTACAGGAGCGATCTGGGTTTTTCAGATTTGTAAAGTCATGCTCGGTCAACTAGGTTTGACCGGCTATAACTTTAACATGATCATGCTCTGGGCTAGATTCGATTTGGATCAAAGATCTCATAGCACACTATATGTTCAAACATTAAAAACACTAAAATCATTAATGACGAGAGATCTATCTGACCTCGACTTTTTGCTTATCGAGAACCTAAAAAAATCTTTTTCCCAGATTTTGAAAAATGACAAATCCGAGCCTCTAGATGCTATGGATCTAACATCTAGCAACCCAGCTCATTTTTTTAGACTCCATACTACATATTTAACACACAAAAACTAACATCTAACATGAGATCAAAAGTCAGATTTCTAATTTAGGTTTTACCTTTTTATGAACAAATTCTTTGATTCTAGGCTTTTGATCTGTTATTGAAAGTCATGGGGCTTGATTTGGGGACTGATCCACTACTAAATTTCGTAGGGTTAGATTGAGAGAGACTTGGTTGGGTGTTTGGAGAGAAATGAGGCAAAATATGAGACTTTCTCTTTCATGATCTATATCTATATTGATATATAATGAAATTGGGCTGAGATTTGCTGCTGACTTGTAAGGATTCTGGCACATGGGCATATCTAGGGTTGTGGATTACCAAGATCTTGCTAGATTTTCTAGCAATAATTCATCAAATGGGACAAAAAGGGTACTTTGGTAATTTTATTTTAATCTCAACGGTATTCTTGTCCAAGGTGCTTGAATCTAGGGTTTAATCACTAGATTTTTAACCTTAAAGTTTCTCAAATAATTACTAGGGTTTGGATAATTAAAAATTAAAGTGTAGTAAAATTTTAAATTAAAACATACTAATTAAATTAGGGTTTTTAATAAAAATTAGGGTTTAAATAATTAGGGTTCCTTAATTATCATTAGGGTTCCTAAATTAACATTTCAATTTACTAAAATAATAATCATGGTTTATAATTTTAGCAATTAGAGTTCCTAATTAGCAATTAGGGTTTTTAATTTTAAATTAGGGCTTTCAAATATTAATTAGGGTTTTATCTAATTAACATTAATTCCATAATACGCACATAATTCATATAACACAATTTCTGACCGATCTAAATTTCCAGTTTTAAATTTCCAATCATTGTTTATGACAGTAATACTAGGGTTTGTCGTGATGCATCATAATTGACTAACCATTAACAATCTACACATATACTGTATATATTTATAACACCGAAAAATAATATTATACTTAATATAATATTATTATTCTCATTCATAACTCAAAATCCAAAATTAGGGTTTGAATTTCATATCGATTTATCTTTCATATATCTGACATCAATAATTAAGTTAAAATAATTAACTTAAATATTTCAACAAATTCATATAATAAAATATTTATTATTATAATTCTAATAATCATTTCATATATTATTAAATAATATTAAAATCATATTTTCATAGAAAATAAATAATAAAGACATTTCTACTATAAAATTAATTATTATAAGTATATACCTTATAATGAGCAATAATTCTAAAATAAAATTATTTGAAATTATTCATGTAATAAATAAATTTTATTTATCACATATATACATACACATTACTTGGCACTTATTCTCATCTTTAAAATAAAAAAAAATTAAATATGAAAAATTTCTTATTTATTTACATAGAAAATATCGGTTTATTACACTTAATCGGTTTGGCTAGTCATTATAATTGCTTATAATCTTCAACCGTCAATGTGCATAAGGGATCCGTATTCTTTCTTGAATTTATTCATACCAGGGAATAAGAGTCCTACAAAAGATATTAACGTGTACCTCAGGTCATTAGTTGATGAACTAAAGATGTTATGGGAGATGAGGGTCCAGACGTATGATAAATCGATCGACGAGAATTTTTTGATGAAGACAACCTTGTTGTGGACTATCACTGACTTTCAGGTTCTTGGGATGATTAGTGGTTGGTTAACTAACGGGAAGTTGTCATGTCCAGTGTGTATGGGGGATGTGCAAGGAAATCAGTTGCAGCATGGGCGAAAATGTAGTTTCTTTGGAACAACTCGTACATTCTTTCCTGTTGATCATAATTAAAGAAAGATGTTTGCACAGTTTAACAGAAAGACATAGAAGATGGGGGTTGTTGGTTGACTTTCGGGCAGTGAGGTATTGGGCTGGCTGAACGATATGACATTTCCACCTTCAGGGAATGGGCAAAGTAAATTGAGAGCAGTAGGGTACGGGAAGACTCATAATTGGACACACTCACCCATATGGTTTGAGTTACCGTATTGGGTCACACTTTCAGTTTGTCATTTTATAGATGTCATGCATACAGAAAAGAATATTTTCAATAACTTTTTTTTACAACGTGTTAGACGTGAGTGGTAAAATAAAATACAATGACAATGCACAAAAAAGATTTGGAGGCACTGAACATCAGGTTTGAATTGTGGTTTTGCCCTAACAATACGAAACCTAAGGTTCCATTTTTTTCTTACTAAGAAACAAGCTGAAGAGTTGTACAAATGGGTAAGTGGGTTAAAGCTCTGAAATGGATATGCGTTTAACATATCGCGCTGCAGTAAGGTTGAGTATTTTAAAGTTAATAGATTCAAGAGTAATGATTTTCTTGTATTCATACTGAAGTTGATCCCAATTACATTTCGTGAAATGCTAACCAAAAAAATTTATGGATGCATTAACCGAACTATCAAATTTCTTTCATGATCTATGCTCAACTGTAATAAAGTACAGTGATGTGGAGTAGATGGAGAACAATATTTTGCTTACCATTTGCAAGCTCGAAATGGACTTCCATTCAGAATTCTTTGACTAGATGGAAAATCTGCCCATTCATCTACGGTATGAACTCAAACTTGGAAGACTAGTGCAATAACGATGGATGTATCATTTTGAGAGGTAATATAATCTACAAATTGCATTCTACTGATCATATTAATAATACTCATATTTTATTATGTTGATCATATTAATAATACTAATATAAAATTAACGTATTTTAGGTATATACGCCGATTAAAACAAAAAGTCAAGAACAAAGCTTATATAGAGGGTTCCATTGTTGAACGCTATAGGGAGGAAGAGCATGTCAACTTCTACTCATTATATTTTGACGATGTTATCTCAATGAAGTATAACCGTTTAAGTAGGAATGAGGTCTTCGGTCCCCAATCTTATGCTGATGATGAGTTAGCTATATTCACATATTCGGCTAAGTCATTTGGCCATGAGATGATGTCTTACTTAAGCGACATAGATTTGAAGATTGTATCTACATACATGTTTCTAAATATATGGATTATTATTTGTCGCATCTAATATAATTTATAAGTGTAATCATTTATATATTAAACCATTTTATTATTATTTTAGTTCATTTGAAAAGGAATCGTATGCTTCTAACCCAACTTTAACTGCAGCAGAGTTGGAAGCATTCACTACTGCTAATTTCCAACAGTTGTTTAAGAAAAGGGTTAAAGAAGAGAACATTTAAGAGCGTTTTATAGTTGTCATCCGAGGAACTTACAAAGATGTTAGTTCTTTTCTCGACTTCATCGTGAATGGGTACAAATTTTAGGTCGAGGACTTGAATGAACTCACATCATTCAATTCTGGGGTTATCGTGTTAGGAATCTATTACCATGTTTCTAAGTCCAATTACTATGGATGTTTAAATAATGTGGTTGTGCTCAATTATCACTGGGGTAAAAAGGTAGTTACATTTAAGTATCGCTGGTTTGATACTGAAAAGGGTGTTAAAGATGATTGTAATAGAATCATCACAGTAGATATCAAGTCGGTACTAAAATCTGATGACGTATTCGTGTTAGCTAGTCAAGAAACTCAAGTTTATTACGCTCCTAATGTCATAAATAGTAGAATCCCCTGGTATACGTACAGTTATCACAACTAAAACACGTGCATTTGATGGTGCTAATATGTTTGGGATGGATGAGGCACTGCAAATATATGTTAGCAATCCAGGAGAAGTTGTGCTAAATGATGAAGATGTGATGACAAATGATGTGGTTGGTGTACCTGACGATGAAGATGTCGAGGAAGACGTCATCTTGAATGACTACGTAATCGTTGAGGATGATAACGATGATGAAACTGATATCGAAACTAATGATGAGGAAGATAAAGAATCTGAGAATGATATCGATGTTGAATATGTTAGGTTTGATGACATACCTAATCTAAAGTTATTTCAAATTAGTAAATAATGCTAGAGTAATATATATTAATATATTTAAATAATTTACATTCAAATTCATATGAGTTATTTTGGTTATTCCAATAGCATATTTATGGCTAGACATAGCGATGGAGGTCGCCGTGGCGGTGGGAGATCCAGATCGAGAGACACTAGCCATGATGGAGGTTCATCTTCAGGAGCTAGTAAGTTGTCTGAACTAGGATTTAAATATATCTCAACTTGCATTAGTTTATGTTTATTGACTCATTTTTTTAATAATTACAGATGCAACTCATCGACGACACCGAAGGACTAACCTCAGTATCTTTGGTCGTCCGCCGGAAGTTCCACTTATAGTCCCGATGGATTTTGAGTCTAGACAGTAAGTGTTATTCCATCTTTGCAGTAACAAATTAAAAAAAAAATACCTTACACGCTATTTGAATAGACGTAACACATATTTTTATATTTTTACTGTTGTGACGCCCCCAAAATAGGTCCACACAACCCATTCTGAGTCATCAAATACATGGTACAAAAAATAACTACAACTTCATTATTACAATTGTCGTGCAAAATATGATAACGCATATGCTGTGAGTTTAAATACAAATATTATCTTCTAGACAATATCCAAACTCAAAAAAATCCTCATTACAATTACTGATATACTATTTTACAAAATAGTGAGGACTGCTAGAACAACTGTTTTGAAACATCACTCCACAACCCGACTAGTTCCAGCTATATTCTTGCCTCATGAGAAGAAAAATGGAACAAAAAGGAAAATGGTGAGCTCAACTAGCCCATTAAGAATATTATGACTAAGATAATGTAGAACAAATTATCGTTAACCTTTAATAAATAAAATAAAATATAATGGACAATAAGTTTTAGATCAATATTCGCAGTGGAAATAACAATTCATTAGAAGAGTTAAGTAGAGAATGAAGTCTACAATCTTCTATGATTTAAAAGTCCGTCAATATTTTATCCCTATAACATCAATTAATATACATCCTGAATCAAATATTCATCTTTACACAATGGCCAAAGATATTCATTTGTATCACCAGTTGGTCATGTTCATCTCAACACATATCCATCTTTGCACTACGGGCCAAAGATATTCATCAAGTAATCATTCATCTTTGCATTACATGCCAAAGATATTCAGTTATATCACCATTTAGGACTGCGGATGATGAAAAATATTTTTTTTAAAATGAATCTAGTGAGATAAAAGGACAAATATTAGGGATTCGTACTTCAGTTTATCCAAGTTCAAAAATACTCCATAATAATCAATTGTGGAGTAAAATTCAAGAATGGAAATCAAAACATGGATACAATCAAAGATATTAACCATAATAGACAACTTGGACCAAGAAAAGAAAATTTAATTTTTCTGTGAATAGTGTTGTATACGTTAATAGTGTCGTATATGTGAATAGTAACCCCGACACAAAAAGGTAAAAATTTCACAAGAAAAATCATACTTCGTGAATAATACCCGTGAATAGTACCATATTCATGAATAGTGTCGTATACGTGAATAGTGACGTATACGTGAATAGTAACCTCGACATAAAAAGATAAAATTTCATAATAAAATTCATACCAATATTTCGTTATAATGATATTAAAAGAAATAACATCATTTACGAAGAAAATAACATCCCTTACCTCAAAAGACAAGTACTTCTGACTGAAATATCGGATATAATGCTGAAGAAAACTTGCACTACTTATCAACTCTCAAAGTATCTAAATACTCACAAAATTACGCTCGATATATAGAGAATGAAATTTTTGATTCTGGTGTGATTTTCATTTCTAACTAAGCACCCTATTTATAATAAAATGCCAGAACACCAATGTAGACTAACCTGCTACTGGTGGCTTCCACCCTTTGCAATTCACGCACACCACACTTTGAAGTTTCATCAATTTTCTACAAAAAAAAACAAAAGTGGGCCCCACCCATGTTTTTTAAAAAAATATTTATTTCTGAAACTTCAATAATTTATAATAAATAGCCCTTTTATCAGAAAAATATGAACCTTATGTCAATTCCATATAAAATTTAATTCTCTATAACTTTGTAGAAGAAAGTTTTTCCAAATTCCAAACAGAAAATGACTGAAATCCACATACGGATGATTTTTAATACCTCCATTCCGACAAAATATTGATAAAACACCTCAGCATTAATTCCTTCATTTATATCCACATAAAATAAATATTTCCTTATCATATAAATCTGTAATTAATTATTCATAAAAAATATTACAGAATCACAATAATGACAATCAGGTCGCACTACTAGAAAAGCAAGCTATAGCGACCGTCGCTATAGATTAAAAGATCGTCACTATATGCTATAACGACGACCACCGACCGTCTCCATATAAGCTGTCACTGAAAGCTATAGCGACGATCATTACTCCTATAGCGACGGTCAGACCGTCGCCAGAAAACTTCACAAAAACGCGCATTAAGCTTTATACCGACAGTCAGGGAATAGATATAGCGACGACCATGACCGTCGCTACAGAAGATTTGGCGCGAATGTCTGAGATCTACTGCGATGGTATTGGCCATCGCTATAGAAAATTGGCGCAAATGGTTGTGATGTATTGCGACGGTCGTGGCCATCGCTATAGATGTTTATGGCGCCAATAATTTTTATCTATAGCGAAGGTCCTGACCGTTGCTATATCTTTTCCAGCTTTTGAAATAATTTGTTGTTCTTATACAATATTTCTTATTTATTTTACCTGTTAAGAAGCATAATTACATTCAACCATCCAATCTGAATATAACATTTACAACTAAAAGAACAAAACAAATAAATTTTATTAATGTATAATATCATCTAAATATACATAACCATCCAAAATACTGTTACTATGTATCAAAACAATACATAACCAGTAGCACATTTAACATATTTTCAATATCACATCTAATAAATTTCCATTCAAAATAGTGTTACATCTAACAAATTTCCAGCATCACATGTAACATCTCTAGCAGCACGAGACATGTCACAGGTCCTCTATAGGATTATTTGATCCACTAATATCACCATTATCTCCTTTTGTGGATCGATCCTACAAATTAATTATCAAGTGAACTTGTTAATCCATACAAACAGAGTGATGGAGAAATTTTTTTTAAGTATAAGTGGAGTGAGAGAGCAACACCTGATTGTTGGAATGAGCATTTGAAACTGATGATTTCTTCATAAATTCTGTCATGATTGATAATAGTTCATCCACTTTCCTTGCAGTATCGTCTCCTTTTTCCTGCACCTTTTTCAACTCAGCTTTCAATTCTTAATTCTCATTATTTGTGTCACAACGCCCCCAAGTATTTGTAACTATGGCACCAACTCCACCATGTCGAAGTCTACCATATCGCTCCGGTCCAAGTACTTGTGCAAGTATATCATCTCGTCTTGTATTACTGCTTTCACTAGTCGATTTTTGAATTTTCTTTAACTCAAAAAATTTTTCCTAGGAAAATATACAAGGCAAAATATACGTAACTTAAATATGAAAATATCATGAGCAACAACCATTTAAAAATAATATGAATATATATAATGCATCTATTTTTGATTTTACATATGTTGTTTTGTCACCATGGTTCTAAAAGGAAATGCATTATACAGTGGCATTGCCATTTATGTTCACATGGTGATTTAAAATGAAAGAAAGACAAGAAGATAGATTTGGTATCAAGAACAAATGATACTTCAGTTGAGACTTGATGTATTTTGCAATGAATAATTGGGTGGCAAGAATTTAACAAAGATCCCACAAAATATACATGCTCAGTTTCTTCACTAATTCGACCAAAAGATAGGATTTAGAGTACTAAATCATAATAAACACATAATTAAACAATAAATCCTAGTTAAAAATAAATTAAACTTGAGTTTGAGAGTAAATCACCTTGTTGAATGTGTAGCAGTTGATACTTATCGAACTTGAGTTTAGAAAGACTTTTCTTGTTCTAAGTTACACTGGAAGATTTGTTTGATTCTTCTTTAGGTGGTTGTGATGGCTCTGTTGGAATATGATTGAGTTGTTTATAGATTTTCTACTTGTTTACATTATTTCTGTTACTTTCTTAATTGAATTGGAGCCTCTTACATTTTAATATTCTTGTTTGTTTATCTGCAAATGACTATGACTGGGCTAAAACTTCTGCCACCAAAGCCCTTCAGAAGTTGCAAGAGATTGAAATAACAAAGTTGCATCGAGATGAAACTACTCCTAGTTTTGAAGAAACGAAAGAACAAGAAGTAAATTATATAAGTGAATCGCTTGGTGACGATGATGAGGCATTAAGCTATTCAGAAGATTCTGTTGAGTCACTTGAAGATACAGGTAGTATAGATGCTTTAGAAGTTGCCACTAATACGCAAACAAATAAATCATGAAACAATTTTAAAAAATAAAAGTTCAGTGATTCTACATGTAGTGCTCCTTCCCGTATGCAGTATATTGGTACTAGTGGAATAAAATTGTCCTTTTAAATGAAACCTATTGGTGAAGCATTTTTCTCAATACAAGACTAATTGAAATATAATATCAGAGGCGGCAATAATTGAGGATACATGACAAAGGAATATTTTAAGAAGTTTTGTCATTGCTCTTAATGTTACTAAATTCACAAATTCAGAGATTACTAAAATGTATTAAAATGAGACATCAATATATGATCATCTAGGTAGTGAAGGAATAAGACATTTGAGGATTGATAAATACGTACAAAATTCGAGGATGCTCCCGGTAAAATTGAGTTATCGCTTAGAGTGTGGGACTGTATATACATCTCGGCTCGATCAATCTCTTTTTTATTTATTTGGTACTACAAATAAAACAAAAAATAGTACATAATTCAAGAAATACTCTATTTATAGAAGTCTAATACATGATTAACGACAAAAAATATTGAAATAACATCAAATATTACCAATTCATGCTTTTTTTTTGGAATTGATTTAGTGCCCAACGTATGACCTACCAACAATTTTGTAATTGATAAAAAGGTAATGCAAAAAAATGGTAATGTAGAATCTTTGAGTAGTCCCACACACACATGGAAAAAAAGGTAATGCATTACCTATACTCTTAACATAATGTAATTGGAAAAAAAAGGTAATGCAAAATCTTTGAGCAGTCGCGCACACACATGAAAAAAAAAGGTAATGCAAAACAATGCATTCTAAATAACAACCAAAAGTTTAAATAACAGCAGAACAAATTAAGATACACTCTATACCCTTACCAGATTCATTGTCAGCAACCATAGACTTCTCCAGCTTATCCTTGACCTACTCACAAAAAAAATCAATAAATCAAAAGAAGATGCCTAATAAGCAAAGACTATAGCTTTATGGGATCACATCAAATATCATATACTCACATGTATGGAGGGTACTTGCACTTCTCTATTTTATTCACACTGAAGCAAGCTAATCTGGTTTGAAATGACTGTAGCCTGGAGCCTTTATCACCGAGGAACAGCGTAGTCTAATGAATCCAACAAAAATTTATTAAAAAAAATCATCAAATTTTAGTCAGAAGAGAATGATTGAGTTCTTGAGTGGTAAATTACAATAAGTATAGACAAAGAGATGTGCTAATCAAGAAATAGAAGAGTACCACAGGGATGAAATAGTGTTTTGGATGGTTAAAAATTAATTCAATCCTACTACTTTATAAAACAAAATAAAAAAAAATCCTATGCCTATTACTTCACTAGTATTATTATTTGAAACAAAAATTAGCATTTCAGTGGTCATTTCTTTCAATTGTAAGATTGTAATGCTCATGTCATTAACCAATACACTTGTAATTCCCTGCCTCGTGTAATTTAAACAATAATTCTCATAAGAAAACCTAATCGTTGCTATCAGGGGCAGTAAAAATGGAATGAGAAGAGTATAGAAATCGCATAATCCTGCACATATAGTTGTAAAAATAATACAACCTTTCTACTGGCTATTTTTCATTTCAACCATGCATATCAGCTGAAACGAATGTTCACTGCGAAAACTTTAGAACGCAAGACAAATTTTGAAATACTAGAAATAGTAGGAACAAGATGAAGAAGAATGACTTTATTTATATCATTTATTTTCCAAACTACATGATACAATGAGCACATAGTACATCTTAGCCTTGATTGATTTCAAGTCAGACTTGTATTGGGTATTGGTTAAAATCTCAGATCAGAAACATTATTCTTCTCTTTATGTTCTTCTTCTACTTACTAATTATTTCTACTTACTAATTATAAGCCGACCCATCATTGACAGATCATGGAATGTGCATCTCCAGGTAAAGAATCGAAGGAACTTTTGTTCCCTTTGGCCACCGCAATCTTCTGAGAGGAACAACAACATCCCTTGCATTCCATGGCAAATCCCAGAACCATGAAACACCCCACAAAAAGGTGTCCCAAAATTAGTAAATTTAGGGCTTGTTAGAGGGATGAGAGAAATAGAGGAAATCATAACAACTAAGGGGTAAATAAAATTAAAAACCTAAAGAATGATATTATACCTGCTCAAACAGCCAGTCAATATGATCCTTTCAAGCCGGACAGAGAGATGGAATGAGACGAAGTCCAGCGGACACTAGATCGTGTGTTTCCTAAAATTGTCAGTCAATATGATCCTTTCAAGCCGGACGATCTGAGATGGAGTGAAAATGCTAAAGAGGAGATGTAAAGTGACTGAGATATAGTGACTGAGATCGAGCGACAAAGAGAGAGTTTGGTTTGGGGGAAAGAAAAGGAGGGATTTGTGACTGATAAAACGCCCCCTCTGTGACCCTCGTTATTATTTGACCCTCGTTAACATCCCAACAAAAAAAGACCTATACCGACGGCCAAATTGTGACCCTCGGAATAGACTACCTTTAGAGGCATATACCGACGGTCAGACCGTGATCGTCGCTATATACATATATTGTGACGGTTCTGCCCCGACCGTCACTAAATCTCGTCGCCATATCTTGATTTTATAGTAGTGTCATTCCCAAGAAAGAGGGGATTTTTCGTTAAGGATTTTTCCTTATTGGCGCGCAATTAGGTGACCAAACCCCTTTCCTAGACAGAACATTCTTAGACATTGCCAATAATGCTATCTAATAATATTATTCAAATAATATAAATTATTGATCTGATAATGGAAAATATTGTGTAGTGACAATTATTGAAACAACAATAATATAACATATCAACGTAGCAATTATTGAATCAATAAAAAATAATATTGAACAATAATTACTGTAACAATTATTGAGTAGTGCCTTCTTACATAAGAATCAATAATTAGAATTATTGTGCAATACCGTGTGCTACAGTGCAACAATGTTTATTACTATACTTTAACCACAAGGTATTTCAACAATGTTAACGGTAACAACTAAGCCGTTATTTATATAAATAAAACTCATACTTGTGATTTTTTTTCATCTGACATTTTTTCGTTATGCGGCCCACAAATGGTTGCGCCATCGTACGAATATTCCACGACCAAACGAATATTCCCCCACAACAATAAATATTTTATAACCACTTGCTTATTAAAAATATTTGTGCATTTTACCCATAAATAACCACATTAATCAAATCAACCCCTTACTATATGAAAAAAATAAATAGAGGAAATTCAATTTTATTCATAAAAAGTTGGGGTCTTACAACCTCCGTTTCTTATAATATTTCATCCTCAAAATTGACGTACATACCTGGTGTTTCGAAAAGGTGAGGATACCTCGCTTTCATTTCTAATTCAACTCCCAGGTCATTTCCTCAATAGCAAGGTTCCTCCAAAAAACTTTGACTTGTGATATAACCTTTGTGCGTAGGACATGATCCTTCATATCCAAGATATTGACAGGTACCTCATCATACGTTAAATCTTCGGTTATCTCGTCTAGTTCTAACTCAATAATATGGTTTGGGTCTTTCACATATTTACGAATCACAGATATGTGAAAATCATTATGAACACGAGACATGCTTGGAGGTAATGCGAGTCTATATGCCACATTTCCTACTCTGTCAAGAATCTCAAATGGACCAACATATCGTGGATTGAGCTTTCATCTCTTCCCGAATCTTGTCATTCCCTTCCATGGAGCAAAACGTAACAATACATGATCCCTAATACTAAATTTTACGTCCTTTCGATGAAGATCCGCATAACTCTTTTATCAATCTTGTGATGTTTGGATATGTTGTCGGATCATTTGGATCTTCTCTGTAGTCATACGTACCAACTTTGGTCCCAAAAATGTTGCTTCACCCACCTCATCCCAACATACTGGAGTGCGACACTTTCGTCCATACAATGCTTCGAATGGAGCCACATCTATACTTGCCTTATAACTGTTGTTGTAGGAGAATTCCACCAATGGTAGGTACTTATCCTAACTACCTTTGAAGTCTAGAACACAGAGTCTCAATAGATCTTCAAGAGTTTGAATAGTCCTTTCTGATTGCCAGTGCGTTTGAGGATGATATGCCGAACTGAATCATAAATCCGTGCCCATAGCTTTCTGCAAGCTAACCCAAAATAGTGAAGTGAACCTTGGGTCACGATCTGAAACTATGGATACTGTCATGCCATGCAACCTCACAATCTAATTCACGTACATACGAGCAAGACGTTCAAGGGAATAAGTCTCCCGTATCGGCAAGAAATTAGCAGACTTGGTTAACCTATCAACAATAACCTAAATTACATCTATGCCTTGAGAAAACTTAGGAAGACTACTAACGAAATCCATGGTAATGTATTCCCACTTCCATTTCGGAATCTCAAGTGGTTGTAATGTACCCTTTGACACTTGATGCTCCGCCTTTTCACGTTGACAAGTTAAACACCTCGAGATAAACTCTGCGATCTCTCTCTGCATATTGCTCCACCAAAATGTATGTAGAATATCATGATACATTTTGGTACTCCCAGGATGGATTGCAAACAGTGTGTTGTGTGCCTCTATCATGATTCTATGCTTCAAGTCAGAATCGTTAGGAATGCAAAGTTTGGAGTTGACTCGAAGTATTCCTTCTTCATCGATTCTTTCTTTTGGAATAAAACCTTCTTGTACTTTCTTCTTCATACACATCAGCTCTGGGTCTGTGGCTTGAGCAGCTTTAACTTTATCGATTAAAGTCAGTTTTACTCGTATTTTTGATATCATCACGTGGGTACTTGGAGCCTTTAACTCTATCTCCATCCTTTGTAAGTTATACAAAATGGGTCTTTGTGTTAACAACATCACACTCGTACCCGCATACGATCTTCTACTCAATGCGCCTGCTACCACGTTTACTTTTCCAAGATGATATTGAATGGTATGGTCATAATCTTTCAATAGCTTGAGCCAACATCATTGCCGCATGTTGAGTTACTTTTGGGTGAAGAAATATTTGAGGCTTTTATGATCCGTATAAATCTCCACTTTCTCCTTATAAAGGTAGTGTCTCTAGATCTTCAACGCGAAAACGACTGCTGCCAACTTTAGATCATGAGTAGGATAATTCCTCTCATATTCTTTGAGTTGCCGTGAGGCATAGGCAATAACTTTCCCATGTTGCATGACAACACATCCTAACCCTTTGCCCAAAACATCGCTGTAGATAACAAATCCATCCGAACCAGATGGTATTTATAAACGTTGAAGTCCTCACCAGTCCTAATAACACAAAAGATATCCTTAGTATACAACAAAGAAACGTATTGAAGAAGCTAAGGAAAGTACCATGGGTCAGAGGAAAATACCTTTTCAGGTGTTAGGTGAGATAGCAATGTTGTGTCAGTGGGCCAGACTGCAAATCAGTAGATGTGCAGAAAAGTTTCCATCAAAGTTCAGAAATGGCAAACACATTTAATGCTTCAATGGCTGTCTTCAATGGATAGATTTCAAAGATCTAATATATGCAAAACATCGGTAGATGATTCAACTAAGCAAGCATTGAACAAAACGTTGAAGAACACTCAACACTCAACTCTATGATCTGAAAAGAGAAAGCTTGCTCAGCTACTCAGTTCTTTCGAACAAAGAGCTTAACTGCAACTGAGTAGCACCAATCAAGAACTCATCAACTACTATCAACTGAAGTAAGAAGTTCCAAGTCAGAAGGACTTGAAGAGTTCTAAGTGAACTGTGAAGAACCAAGCATTCTGAACTTGAAGAGTACAAAAGTGAACTGAGAAGTGCCAAGGTTGTTGGTCTTGAAGGAATCTATGAGATTCAAAAAGTGTAAAAGATATCCTTAGTGGATTTCCTACTTGAGGAGTAGAAGAGTGGACTAGGAGAATTAAGTGCTCTGAACCACTTAAAACTGTTGTGTCTCTTACATTCTTGCTATAACTGTTATAACTGCCTCACTCTCATTAACTCACTATATCTAAAAGGGAGAACAAACAAATCTTAATTCCGATGTGTTTGAATCATTAACAAAACTAACAAAGTATTTTGAGAAGAAGTTAAAATATTTATTCAACCCCCCCTTCTAGATAACTATTGTGCCTCCGGGAACTAACAATTGGTATCAAAGCAGGTTCTATCATATAGCCTACAAAGCATAAGTTGATCCAATGGCACATCTGATAAGCGAATCAAAGACTGGAGGAGGCAGCAAGCCACCTATGTGCAACAAAGATAAATTCGCCAACTGGAAAGTTCAGGTGCAAACATACATGGATTCAATAGACGAAGATCTATTTGAAACTTTTCTGAATGGGCCCTACATTCCTACAAAGCTTGCACCAACTATAGACGACCCAAATAGAATACAGATCAAGGTCAAAGAAGAATGGACAGACAACGAAAAGAGAGATGTTCAACTCGACAAAAAGGCCAAGAACATTTTTTTCCAATCCTTAGAAGATGATCTTTTCAAAAATGTGGTCAACAGTAAAATAGCAAAGGAGGTTTGGGAAGCATTGCTCATCATGCATGAAGGAACAGAAGAAGTTAGAGAAAACAAATAATCTCTCTTGACTCAGCAATATGAGATGTTTGCACACATTCAAGGAGAAAACGTCACGGCCACCTACGAAAGATTAAATGTATTGCTCAACTCTCTCAGAGCCTATGGAAAGATCTATCCGAATAAAGATCTAATCATAAATTTTATGAGAGCTTTACCCAGCAAGTGGGATGCCAAAACCACTACCATCAGAGAATCAAAGAATCTCCATGAAATGACTGTTCAACAGTTATATGGCAACCTTCTTACATATGAACTAGAGCTGACTCAACGAGCAGAAACTCTATCTGAAGGAAGAAAGATGGATAAAGGGGTTGCTCTCAAAGCAACTGACAACATCTCCAAAGTCAACACTAAAAATGACTCTGACTATGATGAAGATGATGATGAGGACTTTGCAATGCTGGTGAAAAGACTCAGAAGGTTCATGAGTCAAGGCAGAATCAGCAAACCAAAGAAAGTCAACAACTACAGCAGCCAGTAGCAGATAAATGATCTATGCTAGAATTACAAGAAGCCTGGTCATTTCATTGTAAACTGCAACAAACCTCTCAGAGAAGAACTGAAGAAGAAATCACATTCAAAGAAGGAATTCAAAGGCAACAAAAGGCCTCAGAAGAAAGACAAAGGTCTTGTAGCTGGAGGATCATGGAGTGATTCAGACAATGACTCAACTCCTGAATCTGGAGATGATGAAGATCCTCAAATGGCAAATCTTTACCTGATGGCCAAACATGTAAAGGATAAAAAGAACTCCAACATTTATGAAGTAAGTATAGATGAAGTATTTGACTTTAACTCTCCTGATGTAGACATTGATGATTTAAGATCTGCACTGCATGGCATAACATCTGATCTGCATCAATACATGAAATGGTTCAGAGTTTTGTCCAAAGATTAGTTACCTCTTTAAAAAAAGAAAGGGAAGGTTTAGGAAGAACTGGAAATAGCCCTTCTAAGTACCGACTCTCTCTCCAAGGTTGAAGCTTAGAATAAGCTCTTAAAATGGACCAATGAGCTCAATGCACAAAGAGAGTCAAGTCTATCCTCTAAAATTGAGGAACTAGAAAGGACAATCTCTACATGGAATAAATCCTCTTCATCCATGGACTCTCTGCTCTCTAGTTAGAGAAATGCATCTGACAGAACATGTTTAGGCTCAGGGGAATCCACCTCAAAGCCATGTGTGGAAAAGGTAAACGAATCTAGCCCTAATAATGCTTCAAGTTTCAGTAAAAGCATTACATTTAAAAAATCCTTAAAAAAGGAAGAACCAGTCCAACCCTACCCTTCTGATTTAATCCCTATTCCAAGGAATAAAGGATCCCATGCTGGCCTAGGTTTTAGAAAAGAGAAGAGTAACCTAGCCACTACTTTCTAACCTCGAAGGATCGTAAAGTCGAGTAAAATCAACTCAACGAGCCAACATGGGAGGAACAGTAGAGGAAAGGTACACTCCACACAAATCATGAAACACAAATATACATGGAAGAAGGAGGACCAGTTTAAAACAAGGATGGATTACCCACATAAGTCCAAATGGAGAAAAAATCCACATACACACATAAGCATGCATCATATTAGATGTTTTGTGTGCAATAAGGTTGGTCGCAAGGCTGCAATATACTATCATAATCCTATGCATCTAAGACCCAAAATCAATCATATTTAGGTTCCCAAGGGTACTAACAAAGTAGGACCCATGCAAGTATGGGTACCAAAATGAAAGTTTAATGTTACCACAGGAACAGAGCTCCACGATCACAACCTGGTATCTGGACAGTGGATGCTCAAGGCACATGACTGGGAACAAAGCCCTTCTGTCTAACTATATAGAGATGGAGGGTTCCTCAATTATCTTTGGAGACAATGGCTCTAGCAAGACAAGAGGATATGGCTCAGTTGGGAATGGTGCAGTGTCCTTCAGTAAAGTGGCCTATATGGAAGGACTACAACACAATCTTCTAAGCATAATCCAACTCTGTGACAAGGGTCATCAAGTAACATTCCTCAATAATCAATCTCAAGTCAGAGATCTAAAGACATTCGCCATAAAGCTGACCAGAACAAGAGAAGGAAATGTTTACACAGTAAATCTTGGACAACTAAACTCAGACGAGACAATATGCTTTCTGGCTAAAGCATTTGAAGAAATGAGTTGGCTATGGCATAGAAGACTGTCTCATCCCAAAAGAAATGAGCTGGCTATGTCTAAACTGGCCTCTAAAGATCTAGTTGCAGGCTTACCCAAGTTCAGCTTCATCAAAGAAAGGCCTTGCAATGCCTATCAACTTGGAAAGTAGACTAGAAGCTCATTTAAGAGCAAAACTGCCAACTCAATTGACAAGCCCCTGCAGCTGCTTCACATGGATCTATTTGGGCCAATTCCAACAACGAGCCTTGGAGGGAAGAGATACTCACTAGTCATAGTGTACGACTACACCAGATTCACATGGGCGTACTTTCTAAACTCAAAAGATGAAACAAGCTCACAACTGATCAAGATGTTCAGAGTAGTGATGAACGAGAAAGGGGAGAAAATCAAGGCTATACAGAGTGATCATGGCAGAAAATTTGGCTTCTCTGAAACGGACCATTTCTGCACTGACAATGGCATCAGTCATAACTTCTCAGTTCCATGAACTCCTCAACAAAATGGAGTAGCTGAGAGAAAGAACGGAACGTTGATAGAGGCTGGAAGAACTCTACTAGCAGCAGCCTATCTGCCTGAATACTTTTGGGCAGAAGCTGTCAACACTGCATTCTACACTCAGAACATATCACTGATACACTCTACGATTAAGAAGACTCCCTACGAACTGTGGAAAGGAAGAAAGCCAAACGTCAGCTATTTCCATATATTCGGCTGTGCATGCTACATTCTCAACAATGGGAAGCAGTATCTGACAAAGTTCCAACCCAAGTCAAACGAAGTAATCTTTCTTGGATATGCAACAGATAGTAAGGCCTATAGAGTGTTCAACAAAAAGACACTAAGTGTTGAACTCTCGATCCACATCAACTTTGATGAAACAGACATGGACAAAACAATGTCTTAAGACACTACAAACGACAGTCTAGACACTACGAACGAGGTTATTGAGCTTAACACCACGAACGTAGTTCCAGAGAATGAAATCGTTGAGCAAGGAAATGAGATCGTAGAGAGATACACACAAGACAACGAACCTCCACATCAAGAAGAAGGAATTTATCTTGAAGGTCTAAGACAAGAAGGCATCAGGACAGATGTTCCAACAGGAAATAGATGGGCAATATATCACACTCAAGACTTAATCATAGGAGACCCAAATGAAAGAGTCAAAATAAGAGCCGCCACCCAAAATGAGTGTTTTTATTTGAGCTTTCTGTCACAAATGGAACCCAAGAAGATCAAAGATGTTATGGAAGACTCCAGCTGAATAGAAGCCATGCAGGAAGAGCTAAATCAGTTCGAAAGAAGCATAGTATCGAGATTATTTTTAAGACCAAAGAGTCACCCTGTCATTGGAACCAAGTGGGTCTTCAGAAATAAGATGGTGAAGATGGAGTAATAACGAGGAATAAAGCAAGACTGGTAGACAAGGGTTATGAAAGTAGTATGCACACAAGCCAATCATGATTGATGATAAAGCATATACTTTGTAACAATCTTATTCATTTATTAATAAAAAGTATTAGTTTATTAAAGGCTTTTAATTATCTACATGATGCTGTTTTATAATATGTGATAAACCCATAGTTTTAAGCAATGCTTTTAGAATAATGATGATGATCATTCTAATGAGATCTAAATTCTTAGAAAGCTTAAAAACTAAAATAGTTCCCAATCATTGGATTACTAAATTGAGGATTAGTGAATCCGGATAGATTGGTACATCGTTGCTTGCTTTCGTTGGATGAGGATGATTGATCTCATGATCATTTGTGTGTGGAGACACTAAAGCAAGTATGTAGGTGCTTATTAGAGAATAAGTTCACCGAACGTGGCTCGCTAAGGAATACCTAATGGAGTTTTATTTGCTGTCAATAGGAATTCTGTAGTGATAGTAGTACAAGTAATCCTTGGACTTGAGATCATCATAGTATCTTGTGTATGATGAGTTATACTTTGACTTATTCCTTAAGACCCTTAGGGTATATCAAAGGGTATGCTTGGGTATAATAAGTTGTACATGGAGATAATGTATGATCAATAAAGAATCTACCACTTCTAATAAAAGAAGAGAAATGTCCTATGTGATTCGATAAATGACAACCCAAAGTAGTCCTTGGTTAAGAAAAATGAAATTAGAAAGGAGTTTCTAATTTGCATTAATGGAGTTGTGCATTTAAGGATCGAAATACATATAATTAAATAAAATAAGACTTGACAAGTAATTCCATGTCTTATATTTAATTGGGACATTGTATGGTGGAAGGATTGAATTATGCACGGTAACTATTTACTCAAAGGTTCTTTAATGATTAATGTTGAAATCTATATTATCCGGAAAGTCGTTGATCGCTAGGAGGCTTATCCCTATTGTAGAATAAATATTATTTATTTAAATAAATTAATTGTTTAATTTTTTATTTAAATAAGATTAGAATTGTTCTAATTGATTTATTCACAACCTAGGTTTAATATGGAGAACCTAAAGGGTCACACCATAAAAGGAAGAATAATTATTTAAGAAGTTAATGGCATAATCGTAATAATATGTTAAGTATATTTAATTTAATCTATGGTGATAGAATAAATTAAATAGCTTAATATTTATTATTTAATATTTTAGAAATATTAAATATAAATTAATAAGAGAGTCTTATTAATATTATTACAATTATTATTATTTTAATTTCTAAAAGAGTTTAGAAATTAATTTAATATAAGTACTCTCATTTATTCCTAATAGGATTAGGAGGGAAAATTAGTTAAAGGAGTTTAATTAATTATCCCTAATAAGATTAGGGAGCTTAATTAATTAAAAGAATTTAATTAATTAAATAAATCCCAAATTCCTTAATTGTTAAGGTGGGTTGCCCACATCTATAAATAAGAGGAGTCTTATTATGGGTGATGGGGGTTTTTGTTGACTTTTACAACTACGTAATAATTCCAATTTGTTGGAGAGTACTCCCTTTCTATAGAGATATAAAACTAGGGTTTGAGCCAATACCCCTTCTTCTTGAATTTTCTTCTTCCTTGGTGGATCACCTCTAGAGGCCAAACATTTGGGTGGCTAACGTTGATCAAAGGAAGGAACCAAACCCGGTGGATTCAAGATTGAACGCGAAAGGATTTGGAGGTGAACTTGTACCTGAGGAAGCTCGATCTTCAAGGGTATGATTTATTCTTTATCTTTTCGTTTAATTAATAATTATGCATAAAGGGTGATCCGGGTTTATGGTTTGTAAATAATTTTTAAACTCTGATTTTACACGCTTCCGCTTAATTTTGCAATTTGATTGCGTTCATGAATATTACAAACCTAACAGTGGCATCAGAGCCAAACCTTTATGTAAATTATTAATTGTTTTAATTTGATATTATATTGATATGTGTTTAGAACAATTTAATTGGGCATAATTTTATTGTATAAAATTTAATAAATAAATAAAAAAAAAAAGGACCGAATTTTTTTTTTAAGGCAACAGGATTTTGCAGGCTTGAAAAAAAAGTTAACAAGTTTATTTTTTGAAGCATGCACGGAAATCGAGGCAAGGATTTTGCAGGCTTGAAAAAAAAAAAAAGGTTAACAAGTTTATTTTTTTGAAACCACCTTGACGGAAATCTCTGCGATATATCAAAGTTTCACATGATTCACGGATTTCAAGAATATATATATATATATATATAATTAACGGTAATAATATATATATAAGATTCTTAATTGTTTTATAATTAAAATAAAATGTTTATTTTAATTTTAAAATAAAAACTTTATTTTAATCTTAAAATAAAAGAGTTTATTTTAATTTTAAAATTAAATTTCATGCTAACTAATTAGAATTGGAATTGGATTCCATGATAACTAATTGGAGTTGAAATTGGATTCTATTTTTCCTTAAATAAAGGAGTTTATTTAAATATGAAATAAGATTTCATATTATTCAAAATAAAAGAGTTTATTTGTGAATAGGAAAAAAGAATCCTAATTTCCTTAAATAAAGGAGTTTATTTAAATATGAAATAAGATTTCATATTATTGAAAATAAAAGGAGTTTATTTGTGAATAGGAAAGAATATCCGTGTTTCCTTTAATAAAAGAATTTTTTTTTATGTGGAATTGGATTCCATAATTAATTAAAATAAAAGAGTTTATTTTAATTAAAGATTTTTTATAAATATATGGAATTGGATTCCATAATTAATTAAAATAAAGGAGTTTATCTTTATTAAAATTTTGATTAAAATAAAATAGTTTATTTTATTCAAAATTGGATAAATTAAAATAAAATAGTTTTATTTTGATTTAAATTTGGATTAAAATAAAGGAGTTTATTTTGATTCAAAAATAGATTTTATACTAACTAAATTTGCCCATTAAATGATATCAATATATATATTAAATGTTTATTATTCATAAGATGAATGTTATTTATTGATGCATATGGTGATGTGTATGATAATAAATGAGATTGATTATGGACTATTGACCAATGTGATTGGATTTTATTTTAGTTGGATGCATGAATGTATGGGTTTTATTAAATGGGTCTCACAGACTCGTCTTCTCTAATTTTACGAATTTAAATTCTATCTCCCTCCTATGTACTTCCTCGATTTCACGATCAAGGTTTCTATTTATTTTAAATAATTTTGTAATAGAAATAGTTAGAATTAATTTTGAAAAATTGGAGATCAAGGAGCAAGGAGCGCTTGAAGACCCGATTTGTAATGGAGCTAGAGTTTAAATGTAATAGTTATATTTAAATATTATTTCTTGCACCCCTAGGGTTTGACCTTTTGGTTCACTTGGTGGCTCTAGTGAACCAAACTAGAATAAAAGTCCATAATCAATCAAGTAGAATATAGTATTCTATATGTGCATGCTTATACTATATATATTATATATTATGCAAACATGCTTCGCATGTTCATTAATATGACGCGTATTATATATATATATATATAAATGCGCTAAACTAGATGAGACAAATTAATAACAAACCCTCAAATTTTTATATTAAGTCCTAAGCGTTCAAAGATATTTAGAATATCGAGCGTAAGCCTTACAGCATGATAAAATTAATAGAGTATTAAATATTTAATATGAGTTTGTTGTGTCACCACAAGGCAAGTATTAAGTATTTAAGATGTTAATTTATCACATTTGATGCTTATAAAGAAAATTGAACAATATTGTTTTGTTGTGTCACCACAAGGATGATATTTTCTTTTTGAATATATGGAGTGCTAGGTCGGACTTAACTTGGATAATTTTGATTCGGATGTGCCACCACTTGATCAAAATAATCTAAGAGGCAAAAGAAAAGGAGTTGCATAGTTGATGTAATTGACAAAAGTTGTCTACCTATTTATTTATATATAGTTTGTTGTGTCACCACAAGGCTATATACATTTGAAATGGGATCCTTATTCTCACTAGCAAATCTTTAATTAGATTTTTGCCGAACTATATAAGTGAGGTAATATAGTTTGAAGAAAATAGTGGGAGATACCAATTTAAAACAAGACCTAATTTATTTTGGTAATTAATAAAAGAATGTATGTTAAAATGTTGTTAATTACAAATTCATTTACGTAATTTTACAATGTCTAAAATTACTATATTGCGACGAAGCATATTATATGCTAAATTAACGGGCCAAATTAAGCGGATTGGTCGAGGAATTTGAGAATAGTTCTCATAGTGAAAAAGCTATCTTATGTCCTTGATACGCCTATACCGCAATGGTTGCGCATAATGCCTCCGAGGAAGAGATTGCTACTTTTAGAAAGTGGCAAGATGATGCTGATTGGCTCAAAGCATCATGCTCGCATCCATGAGTAACGAGCTTGGTCGTCGACAAGATGAAACTATGGATGTTCTACTATATTCCCGCACATCAAGTAGTTGATGGTGAGAAAAGTGGGGACCGATAGATATCGGATATCTAAGGAGCTCTTTTGATCTAGAATGAGCGATGACACTACTGAAGATGATAAAAGTCCTTAACATTATCAATTTGATTGATCAATTAGGACAACGAGTTTTGTCGTGGATGGAGAGTTGAGCCAAGATTTGATCTTGCACTCACTCCGGACTCCTTTCACAATTGTTGTGAATTTTTCATATGAACAAGCTAGATATCGACCTCATTGATTTGCTTAACATATTGGAAAATGTTGAGTCACTTTCCAACCAAGAAAGATCAAGTCTTCTTGGTAGGGGCCAAAGGATCTTCCTAAAAGAAGAACGATTCAAAGAAGGTAAATAGAAAGGCATAAACAAAGGATAATAAGAACAAAAGCGTCACGGATAGCAAAGGAGTTTGCTTCCCACCGCAATAAGCACGGACACTAGAAAGAAAGCTGCGAGAAGCATCTTGCAGAGGCTAACCAAAGAAGCTTAGTGAAGTTTCTACACAATACAATTTTGTTCATAATTTAAATAAATTTTTCTTTAAGTCGAGGTTCTACTTGGGTATTGGATACCGACTTTGGTTATCATAAATATAGATTTATGAAGGGACCAAGCAGTAGAAAGCTAAACAAATATAAGTAATCCTATGTGTGGAAAATGAAGCAAATGTTCTTTGCATTAACTATAGAAACTTATAGTTTAGCAATACTACTTGGGCAAATCTATTAAGTCGATAAGTTGTTATTGTATTCGGTTCTTGTTAAAAATATTATTTCCATTTTATTGTTGGACAATGAAATTCTTGGTATTATAATTAAGAACAATTGTTGTTCTATTTATAATAATAATAATGTTTTGTATATAAATCGGAATATTACTTAATGGATTTTATATACTTGACTTACGTGAAAATAATTTTGCAAATTGAACAAACTAGTATAAGAAAATGAGATGATCATTCAAAGAGTTGAATGTGTGGATTTTCTGAAATACAAGTATGAATTATTTGAAAGGTTCAAAGAATTCAGAAGTGAAACAAATTGACAATGTATTAAGATTCTTTGATTAGATCAAGGAATAAATACTTATGAAATAAGTTTCTAGAACATCTTAAATGGTTTTTTCATAATGGACGCCTCCTGATACGCAATAATTGATTGATGTATTTGAATGGAAAAATCATACCTTTATTGGACATGGTACGGTCCATAATGATTTTACCGACATTCCAAAGTATCCTTCAGGATCATGTCCTAGAAATGGCTGCATATCTATGAAAAGGTAACCTCAAAATCAGCCCCAAGACTCCATAAAAGTTATGGATGGGGAGGATTCCTAATCTTAAGTATGTTAAGATAAGGGTTGTCCAAATTATGTGAAAAGGTTTCAAAGGATAAGCTTGGGACAAGATTTGACAAGTACAATTTGTGGGACATCCTAAAGTAAGTTTAGGGTATATGTTCTATAATCCTACTTAGCAAAAGGTGTACATTGCTATGAAACACGTTGCCTTCTAAGATAAAGGTGTTTATCATTAAAGGGGCTAGTGGGAGGATAATAGATCTTGAAGAGTTCAAGAACCACAAAACACTATAAGTCAAATAAGAGGAACTTTGTAGATAGATCTATTATACCACAATAGAATCGTAAATCGGAATAGTACCAAAGATACCTAGGAGGTATGGATTCATCATGGATGATGATGATGAGGTACGATCATGAAGATGATGATCCGAGTTATATACGATGAGGTAAGAGTTCTAGTGTGTACAAAAGGTCGATTGGGGAGCATCGTGACATTTCTAGTATTATATGTTGATATACTACGGATAAGGAATGACATACCAATGCTACAATCAAGTAAAGATAAAATTGTCTAAACATTCCTCCATGAATGATTTGGGAAGAGTATCATTATTGGGGATGCAAATCTATATAGATAGATTTAAAAGGATGCTCAACTTAACCCAAGGAACGATATTCATTTGATGCTAAAGTCGTTTAGCATGGCAAACTCAAGAGATGTCTCATCTTGATGAGCCATGGAGTGTATCTCTCTTAATAGTCCCCCGCAGACTCACGAAAAGAGAGGTCGCATGAGTAACAATCATGTATGCAATAAAATGTACGAGACACGATGTTGATCGGTCATATTCGGAGAAGTTCACTATGAGTCGCTGAAAAACATCTTAAAGTGCTTAACCAAAGACTAAGGATGTGATCATATTCATGGTGGGTCTAAATTAAAACTAGAGGGCTTAACGGACTCAAGTTTTCGAGACGCACCAAGATGACGTGAAAATCCACTTTAAGGTAAAAGCGTTATCTTGAGCAAGTGGTGCGTTGAATTGGAAAGGTTCCAAACAAAGAAAGAATTCTTTGGTTTAGTGATAAAGACAAAGTATATAGCTATAAATGAAGTCTGCAAGTTGATTGTTTGGATTCAAAGTTCATTACTGTAACTAGGAATAGTTCCTAAGTCTCATCTTGGATCTAAACATGTGTTGTGGCACTTTTATTTGATTATTAGAATCATTGAAAGATGGGAAATCACTATAGAGATAGTGGACTCTCATGAACAACATTACATATCCATTAACTAAAGCTTATCCCAATGCCAGGATAATCGTCACTTAGAGAAGAAGAGTATAAGATACCATGACGATTGGCTTTAGTGCAAGTGGGAGATTGAAAGTAGTATGCACACAAGCCAATCATGATTGATGATAAAGCATATACTTTGTAACAATCTTATTCATTTATTAATAAAAAGTATTAGTTTATTAAAGGCTTTTAATTATCTACATGATGCTATTTTATAATATGTGATAAACCCATAGTTTTAAGCAATGCTTTTAGAATAATGATGATGATCATTCTAATGAGATCTAAATTCTTAGAAAGCTTAAAAACTAAAATAGTTCCCAATCATTGGATTACTAAATTAGGGATTAGTGAATCCGGATAGATTGGTACATACGTTGCTTGCTCATTGGATGAGGATGATTGATCTCATGATCATTTGTGTGGAGACACTAAAGCAAGTATGTAGGTGCTTATTAGAGAATAAGTTCACTGAACGTGGCTCGCTAAGGAATACCTAATGGAGTTTTATTTGCCTGTCAATAGGAATTCCTGTAGTGATAGTAGTACAAGTAATCCTTGGACTTGAGATCATCATAGTATCTTGTGTATGATGAGTTATACTTTGACTTATTCCTTAAGACCCTTAGGGTATATCAAAGGGTATGCTTGGGTATAATAAGTTGTACATGGAGATAATGTATGATCAATAAAGAATCTACCACTTCTAATAAAAGAAGAGAAATGTCCTATGTGATTCGATAAATGACAACCCAGTAGTCCTTGGTTGCGAGAATGAAATTAGAAAGGAGTTTCTAATTTGCATTAATTGGAGTTGTGCATTTAAGGATCGAAATACATATAATTAAATAAAATAAGACTTGTAAAGAATTCCATGTCTTATATTTAATTGGGACATTGTATGGTGGAAGGATTGAATTATACGGTAACTTTTTACTCAAAGGTTCTTTAATGATTAATGTTGAAATCTATATTATCTCGGAAAGTCGTTGATCGCTGGGGAGGCTTATCCCTATTGTAGAATAAATATTATTTATTTAAATAAATTAATTGTTTAATTTATTTATTTAAATAAGATTAGAATTATTCTAATTGATTTATTCACAACCGGTTTAATATGGAGAACCTAAAGGGTCACACCATAAAATGAAGAATAATTATTTAAGAAGTTAGGGGCATAATCGTAATAATATGTTAAGTATATTTAATTTAATCTATGGTGATAGAATAAATTAAATAGCTTAATATTTATTATTTAATATTTTAGAAATATTAAATATAAATTAATAAAAGGAGTCTTATTAATATTATTACAATTATTATTATTTTAATTTCTAAAAGAGTTTAGAAATTAATTTAATATAAGTACTCTCATTTATTCCTAATAGGATTAGGAGGGAAAATTAGTTAAAGGAGTTTAATTAATTATCCCTAATAAGATTAGGGAGCTTAATTAATTAAAAGAATTTAATTAATTAAATAAATCCCAAATTCCTTAATTGTTAAGGTGGGTTGCCCACATCTATAAATAAGAGGAGTCTTATTATGGGTGATGGGGGTTTTTGTTGACTTTTACAACTACGTAATAATTCCAATTTGTTGGAGAGTACTCCCTTTTTATAGAGATAGAAAACTAGGGTTTGAGCCAATACCCCTTCTTCTTGAATTTTTTTCTTCCTTGGTGGATCACCTCTAGAGGCCAAACATTTGGGTGGCTAACGTTGATCAAAGGAAGGAACCAAACCCGGTGGATTCAAGATTGAATGCGAAAGGATTTGGAGGTGAACTTGTACCTGAGGAAGCTCGATCTTCAAGGGTATGATTTATTCTTTATCTTTTCGTTTAATTAATAGTTATGCATAAAGGGTGATCCGGGTTTATGGTTTGTAAATAATTTTTAAACTCTGATTTTACACGCTTCCGCTTAATTTTGCAATTTGATTGCGTTCATGAATATTACAAACCTAACAGGTTATTCTCAGGAAGAAGACATTGACTACGATGAGACCTTTGCACCTATTGCCAGATTAGAAGCCATCAAAATATTCCTTGCCTTTGCTGCTCACATGAAATTCAAAGTCTTTCAGATGGATGTCAAAAGTGCATTCTTAAATGGCGAACTTCAAGAAGAAGTCTATGTAGAGCAACCTCCAGGTTTCATCAATCCATCTCTTTCTAATTATGTCTATAGATTAGACAAAGCCTTATATGGTCTTAAACAAGCACCTAGAGCATGGTATGAAACACTAACTAACTTTCTTATTGAAAATGGGTTCACTAGAGGTAGAGTAGATACCACATTATTTCTTAGAAAGCATAAAGACAAAGTCTTATTAGTTCAAATATATGTTGATGACATTATTTTTTGCTCTACTGATGAAAAATTATATAAGAGATTTGCCAAGCTTATGCAAAGCAAGTTTGAAATGAACATGATGGGTGAGCTAAACTTCTTTCTTAGACTGCAAGTAAAGTAGACTGATGAAGGAATCTTCATAAACCAAGCCAAGTACATTAAAGACTTACTTAAAAAGTATGGCATGGAATCAGCCTCTCCCATGAAAACCCCAATTGCTCCAGCAACCAAGCTTGACAAAGATGAAAAAGGTAAAAGTATTGATATAACTCAATACAGAGGTATAATATGCTCTCTTCTATATCTAACTGCGAGTAGACCATACATAATGTTTGCAACATGCATATGTGCTAGATTTCAAGTTAATCCTAAGAAATCACTTTTAACTGCTGTAAAAAGGATTTTCAGGTATCTCAAAGGCACACCTCACTTGGTGTTTTGGTATCCCAAGGAGTCCTCATTTGAACTGACAGGATATACAGATGCTGACTTTGTAGGTTGCAAAATGGACAGAAAAGGCACCAGTGGCACTTGTCAGCTGCTAGGAAACAGACTTGTGTCCTGGTTTAGCAAAAAGCAAAACTTAGTATCTACTTCAACTACAGAAGCTGAATACATTGTTGTTGGCAACTGTTGTGCTCAGATCTTATGGATGAAAAATCAGCTAGCAGACTATAGATTTGAATTCAAATCTATACCTATTCACTGTGATAATACAAGTGCCATAGCAATAACACATAATTTTGTCATGCATTCTAGGACTAAACATATTGAAATAAGGTATCATTTCATTAGAGATAATGTGCAAAATGGAACCATGTCTTTACAATATATCCCTACTAAAAATCAACTTACTGATGTCTTTACAAAGCCTCTAGATGAATCCAGGTTTAAAAAATTAATAAGTGAGCTAGGCATGCTAAATTTACAACCATAGAATCTATGCTCTACTTTGTGCTAACCATGCAGATATAAAGGCTATGTTCGAAATTGTAGACATAACCAATAAAAGACCACGATCGTAGAGCTGCAGTGATATGAATGACCACGATCGTAGAGCTCCATCAACAGAAAAAAGGAGCATCATGTGATGTCAAAGTTCAATAAATCAAAGCAATCTCTCTGACAAGCGCCTCAGGAACAAACCTAACCCTTAATTCACTCTAAGAGGTTGGCCCTTCTTGAGCTACCTTAACTCGAGAGAAATGTTAAGTCAAAAGTTCATCATAAGGACCAGAGCAGACTCAACAGTGGACTCGACGATCGCAGTACAGACTCGAAGACTGCAGAGCAGACTTGACGACTGCAGAGCAGACTCAACGATTGTAGAGCAGACTCGACGATTGAAGAACAGTCTCAACGATCGCAGTGCAGACTCGACAATCATAAAGACTACATCAACGATCGTAGTCCTCCCAAAGGATACATTAGCTCAGAAGGAGCAAAGGGCAAATCAATATATTCCACATCAGTTAAATTTATGGAGCCAAACAGAATTTGACACATGCCTCACTAAGTAAATAGAGAGAGGGAAGTTACAAGTACAGTTTAAAAATACCTTTTTGAAATTAGAAGTTCAAAAAGCTCATCTCCGTCTCTCTCTCTCTACAAGCAGAAACCCCAACCATACTAAGTGCAAAGAAATCAATGACAACTTCAAATGTCATCTTTGGTTACCGACTCTATTTTGATGAGTTCAAGACAACTGACCCCAAATTTCACAAAACTCTATCTATGATAAAGAAATATAGTCTTAAAGAAGCTATGGGTACAAGCACATGGATCTACCCTAAGCTGATAAAGGAGTTATACAAAAATGGAACGTTCGAGAATGATGTCATCACCACGAGGGTCAGGGACATGGAAATCAAGCTCAAAACTAAGGATATAAACCTAGCCGTAGGTTTCAAATCGAAAGGATTTTTGTTTATAGAGGGCATCTATTTTCATGAAGGACTGAAGAGGATGCATCACAAGAAGTCTCCGAATGTCAAAGGGTACAAAAAGAAAGAATTCCCACAACGGTATGAATTTTTGGCTGGCATTGTTGGGAAATGCATATGCTGCAAGAGCTCTGGCCATGACTCTGTAAACGAAGTGTAGCTTAAACAGCTATCAGTTGTGAGATTCAACTCAACTATGGAGCCCTACTACTCGACTGGATTGGGAAATGGATACTCAGCTCGAAGAAGTCAAAGAGCTCTGGAAAGATGCTCTACGGGCGATTCATAAGCATCATCCTACAGTCAGCCTTGGGTGATAAGATTGGGGATGATGAAGGAGAGTCCATCAATCCGACCAGAAGAATGACCCAGTAGCTGTTTGAGAACTGGAAAAGGAATCCAACAAAGAATGTAAGAATGATGTCTGAATCCAGTGGTAGAACTGGTGATGCGAAAGAGTCCGGGATTCCGGGGAACATGTCAGTTGTCAAGGAGACTAAAGAAGAAGAAGAAGAAGAGATCAACAAGGAAGAACCCATTGCCTTAGCCAGAAAAAGCAAGGGAAAAAGAAAATTGAAGGCTCAAATGGTAGAGGAACCTCAAGGATCAACCACTGATGTACCTCAAGAGTGTTCTGACAATAAAACTCTGAGGACCTTGAGAAGGAAAGAACAACAGGCTGAGGTAGATGAAGACAGAGCTATCATCTCTCAGCTGCTTAAGAGGAGTAAACACAGTCACAAGTCCAAGAAGCCCTCTGTCTCTTTGATCGTAGAGTCTCTACCGATCGTAAAGACCAGACTGGACACCACTCCCAAAGAAGTTACTGCAACAGATTCTCAAGCTGATCGACCATTTAGAGCTGAAGAAGAAGAAAGTGCTAAGGATGTGGCTCAGCCTAGAAAACCAAGAAGAAAATTGGTCAAAGAGTACATCCTTGTCAATGAAGGAGTACTTAAAAAAGAAGACAAAAAGATAGCTACTAAAAAGAAGCTATCCAAGGCAAGCCAGAAGAACATATCTCAAACTGAGGGGGAGATGCCTAAAGTTCTCACTCTAGAGAATGCTCCAGCTGATGGGGAGCTATTTGAAATGCAAATGGATGATCATGTTAAGGGGGAGCCTCACGATGTCCCTATGTCAGTAGAAGCTGCACCTGAGGAGGATGAGAGAGCACCAGAGAAAGAAAGTCAAAAGGAGGTGATTGATATAGTCGAATCCTCTAAAGAAGACAAAGAAGACGAAGAAGATGATGAGGTCAAGATTATAGTTATGGGGTGTGATGGGTATAGAAGAGCTAAATACAATCAGCTGTTCTCCTATCTACCTATGATGCCCTTTCACAGAGCCCAAATTCTCAACTCCTGGGATCATATGTTCTGGAGCTTCAAAGCATATCCAGCAATCTCATTGCTAGCTCATTGATTTCCAGGCAACTTCAACTTTGCCCAAAAGCTGATCACCAATGGCCCTTCTTCAGAAAATAAGCATGAGGTACAATTTATCCCAATCTCTTTTAAGGTTAATCGTTGTCCACCATCCTTGTTTAACCAATTCTATGAATTGCCAAGATGGTTGGAAGTAATTCTACATCCACTCAATAAATTCCCAGTTACAGAATCCCAACATTGTGTAATTGATGCATCAAATGTGCCTAACTTTATTTTGGTACAATCTCCTATCATTTCTACGATTGCTAATTCAAGCCCAATCATAGAGCACATGTTCAAATTGTAGAGTCACATGCTCAAGTCATAGAGCCACCTCCTCCTGAAGCTCAATCTCACACACCAGCCCCTCCATCAGATATTCCATCCTCGTCGTCAAATGAATATTTCAACCTTGATATTGCTCTCTACACTCTGCAAGATCAATACACGAGTGCCCCTCCTACAAACAGTCCACAAATCCTTGAGCTCATATCAGATCTTCCCACCAAAACTGAGTTGTCAGAAGCATCTAAGAAAGTGACCAAGGACATAGAAGACAGTCTTGAAGCCCACTCTGAACTCGTTCAAATGAGGCTGACTAAAATGATCAATGTTGTCAATGCTCTCCCAAGCACCTTAAGTTCTGAGCTCACAAAGAAGCTTAGGGAGATCATAAAAGAGATGCTTAAGAGCATAAATGACCGGGATCAAATCCACTTTCATGCTGTTAAGAGACACAGGGATGTTTTTCTTATTTTATAGAAGACTTAGGAATCCCAGAACAGCCTTATGATGGACAGCATCATGAATCTCGAAACTGCATTGAAAAAATTCCAAGGATTCTCCATGGGCCAAATGAAAAAGATAGAGACTGTCCTGGATATTCTCCAAAGAAGGGAAGCTCGATCTAATTCTTTAATCAAAGAGAACTGTGAAGATATTGCCCAATCTCAGATTTAGCTCAACGAACTTGTCCAAGGCATGACTCGCCTATCTGAAGACATTCGAGCCCTTAATACTGACATAAGGGGGTGAATAAAGGAAAAGGAGAAAAAGGCAAGGGCAGAGGCAGAGGCACATTCATCGCTTAATCTTCAAGGAGCCCTCCTACAAGACAGAAACACCATCAGACTCCACGATCTGGCCATCAGACTCAACGATCTGATCAGCAACAAATAATAAAGACACAACCACTAAGGAGTCAAGGGCCTTCTCCCAGCTCACAAGAAGTGACAACCACAGGCCTAAGAATGCCAATTGGAGATCCTGCATTCATGATTAGGCATGATCATCATGAAAGACTCAGTCAAAGCGAGCAAAAAGATATAGCACGAAGAGACGAAGCGAGCAAGAGAAGAAGAGCCGAGGAGTATGAAAATCCTCTAGGGAACAAGAGGCAAAAGAAATAGAGATGAGTTGAAACTCAATTCTTATTTATGTAACTAAGCTTAATTGTAATATCTATCTTCAAACATCAATAAATTCATGCTTATTCTATAGAAATTTTAGCTGCTCACTGAAATATTAAGTCATATTTACTTTCCAGCAACTGCATCTAGAAATTGATAATCATAGCATAAATCTCCTTGGTTGTGTTAACATCAAATAGGGGGAGATTGTTGGGAGAGTGCATATTTTGATTTGATGTTTAAAGTGAATGTTCATGATTATATGGAAAGTCCTTCAAGGAATATATGTACAAGGACTTAGTGATAGATCAAATTTGTTAGGTTGATCTAAGATTTTAATGTTTATCATTCTATAACTAAATGTATAGATGAAGAGATCAAAGCTATTAGGTTGATCTATGACTTGAGATGTAATAGATAGGCTTCAACAAAATCGTAGTCTATCGAGCTAATCAAGAGATTGCAGAAGTCAAGGTAGAATCATAGAGCATCAAGAGATTGTTATGTGTCCACCTTGAAGGAACTTTCTAGAAATCAAAGAGTGGTCCAAACGTTTGCCAAGCCAACTCAGAGATCGTAGTGTGCTCTCAGAAACGTAGAGTTTGCAAGTTAAGCAAGTGAAGATCGTAGTGTGCCAGTCCTTAAGAGAAATCGTAGTGTTCTCATTTGCTATTATTGGATCAAGCACTAAGGTGGCAATAAACCACGATCAGAATCGTAGAGCATCATCTGCCTGTGTCAGAAACATCGAGCCTTACCCATTTGTTTAAGGATAAATCCCAACAAATATTTAATGGATTATAAACGTTGAAGTCCTCACCAGTCCCAATAACACAAAAGATATCCTTAGTATACAACAAAGAAATGTATTGAAGAAGCTAAGGAAAGTACCATGGGTCAGAGGAAAACACCTTTTTAGGTGTTAGGTGAGATAGAAGTGCTGTGTCTGTGGGCCAGACTACAAATCAGCTGATCTGCAGAAAAGTCTCCATAAAAAATCAGATATGTCAAACGCATTTAATGCTTCAACGGCTGTCTTCAACGGATAGATTTCAAAGACCTAATATATACAAAACATCAGCAGATGATTCAACTAAGCAAGCATTGAATAAAACACTGAAGAACACTCAGCGTTCAACTCTACGATCTAAAAAGAGAAAGTTTGCTCAGCTACTTAGTTCTTTCAAATAAAGAGCTTAACTGCAACTGAGTAGCACCAATCAAGAACTCATCAACTACTATCAACTGAAGTAAGAAGTTCCAAGTCAGAAGGACTTGAAGAGTTCTAAGTGAACTGTGAAGAACCAAGTCTGCTGGACTTGAAGAGTTCAAAAGTGAATTGAGAAGTGCCAAGAATGTTGGTCTTGAAGGAATCTGTGAGATTTAGAAAGTGTAAACGATATCCTTTGTGGATTTCCTACTCGAGGAGTAGAAGAGTGGACTAGGAGCTTTATGGGCTCTGAACCACTTAAAACTGTTGTGTCTCTTACATTCTTGCTATAACTGCTATAACTGTTATAACTGCCTCACTCTCATTAACTCACTATATCTAAAAAGGAGAACAAACAAATCTTAATTCCGCTGTGTTTGAATCATTAAAAAAACTAACAAAGTATTTTGAGAAGAAGTTAAAATATCTATTCAACCCCCCTTCTAGATAACTATTGTGCCTCCGGGAGCTAACAGTATTGTCAGAACATGTGCTAAAATGAGTCTCCTCTTGAGCTCTTGAAAACTCTTCTCGCATTCCTCACTCCATACGAATTTTGTATCTTTACGAGTAAGCTGAGTTACCGGAGTAATGATTCGATAAAATTCTTCCATGAATCTTCGATAATAACTAGCTAAGCCCAGAAAGCTACGTACTTCGGTCACCGACTTCGGTTGCTCCCAACTTTGTATTGCTTTAATCTTCGTCGGGTCAACAGATACTGTAAGAACCAAAATTTTATGAAATAAAAGTATTCAATTTTTCTATTTAGTAAATAGTTAAATTGATAAAAGTTTAAAGTTATGGGTGAAATGTGCAAATTTTACAAAATAAGCAAGTGGTTATAAAATATTCATTATTGTCGGGGAATATTCGTTTGGTCGTAGAATATTCTGGTTATCGGGGAATATTCATACGACTGCGCATCCATTTGTGGGCCCCAAAATAGAATAACTGTCAGATGAAAAAAATGACAAATATGAGTTTTTATAAATAATGGCGTAGTTGTTACCGTTAACACTGTTGGAATACCCGGTGGTTAAAATACGATGTACGCTATGAACGCACAAGAAGATTACACCAGTATTGAACAAATTTTTGAATTATTTATTCTTACGTAAGAAGGCACTACTCAATAATTGTTACAGTAATTACTGTTCAATATTTTATTTTATTGAGTCAATAATTTCTACGTTGATATTATTGTTGTTTCAATAATTATCACTGCACTTCCATTATCAGATCAATAATTCATATTATTTGAATAATATTGTTAGATAGCATTATTGGCAATGTCTAAGGAAGTTCTGTCTAGGAAAGCGGTTTGGTCATCTAATTGCGCGCCAGTAAGGAGAAATCCTTATCGAAAACCCCCTCTTCCCTAGGAACGACCTGGTTGTCATAATTATGATTCTGTAATATTATTTGTTAATAATTAATTATTTATTTATATGATAAGGAATATTTATTCTATGTGGATGGATAGGGAAATATTTATTTTGTGTGGAGATAAATGAAGGAATTAATGCTGAGATATTTTATCAGTATTTTTCAGAATGGAGGAATTCTTAGAAAAGTGTCAATTGTTGAAAATTAATATTTTATCTTTTCTGATAAAATAATTCATTCAAATATATTTATATTACATTATAAATGTATAGTGTGATAATATAATAATATAATAATGGTAATATTTTTACACTAAATTCACGGTGCATGAATCAAATGAGAGAAATCTAGAAATCAAAAGAAGAACAAAATATGGGATTTTTCAAAAAACTAGTTTATTACTTGATTTTATAAAATCAATAACTCTTTGTGTATAATGAGTTAGGAGATGATCCATATATGAAAAGAATACCCTGGAAGTAAGCTAATCGTAGAAATTTGAATCACCCAAATATTCTTTGTGGATTTTTCGTGGTGTCTGTATGAGTGAAACTGGTATGAGGGACTTATAGTCCGAAAATCAAATCAGTGTTCTTAAAGCACTATTGTGTGAGTTATAATTTTAATCCGTCCGTTGGATCGTTGTGATTTTTGGATATGTTATACATATATAAGCTGAGTATATGTCCACAAATTTTGAACCGTTAAAAATTAACATATGATTTATTATGAATTTTAAGAGGTGTTGAAAATCATCTGTATGTGGATTTTAGTCATTTTTCGTTTAGAATTTGGAAAAACATAAACTTACAAAGTTGTAGAGAATTTAATTTCCTATGTAATTGATAAAAAATTCGTATTTTTATGATAAAAAGGTTATATATTATGAATTATTGAAGTTTCAGAAATTAAATATTTTATTAAAATTATGGGTGGGACCCACTTTTGGTTTTTTGTGAAAACATGTGCTGGAAATTTTGTTCAAGGGTGGAGGGATGATAAGTTTTCAAAGTAGGCATGCGTAGAAGAAAAATAAAATTAATAATATTTTATTAATGTAGTCTCCTTTGACATTCTAGTATTTTTCTATAAATAGGCACTTAGGTTATCATTAAAAATTACACCAGAAACAAGTTTTCTCTCTATTTATATTATCGAGCGTATTTTGAGTATTTAGATACTTTGAGAGTTGCTATTCAGTACAAGTTTCATTCGGCATTACATCCGAAATTCCAGCTAGAAGTACTATTCTTTTGAGGTAAGGGATAGTAAGGGATGTTATTTTCTTCATAATGATGTTATTCTTTCAATATCATTATACCAAAATATTGGTATGGATTTTATTATGGAATTTTTACCTTTTTCATGTCGGGGTTACTATTCACGTATACAGCACTATTCACGTATATGGCACTATTCATGTATATGGCACTATTTACGTATATGACATTATTTACGTATACGGTACTATGTACGAATACGGGTTACTAATCATAAGTTACTATTCATGAGTTACTATTCACGAGTTACTATTTATGAATTACTAGTCACGGGTACTATTCACGACAAAATTAGTTTTTTTATCTGACCAAATTATCGTTGATTTATGAATCTTACTCTTGAAATTAAATGCAGTTGTTGATCATATTATTTTTATTATCATATATAACATTTTTATAATCCTGGTGATGAAATTTCTCTTTGACTTGAGTGTAAAGATGATTAGATTATTGGTATGATCGTGACTATGGGTTCCCATTGGCCAGTAGTGCAAAGATGAATTGTTGACTGGGATGATCATGACCATTGAATTTATAATTGAATATCTTTAGCTTAAGTGAAAAGGTGAATTGATCAACATGGTTATAATTATTGTTCTGAAACGATTATATATTTCTTTGAGATATTAATATCTTTGACCTGTAGTGCAAAGATGACCTGTTGTTAAATATATTTGGCTTGTAGTGCAAAGATGATCTGTTGTTGAATATCTTTGGTCTGTAGTGCAAAGATGATATGTTGTTGAATATCTTTGGTCAGTAGTTCAAAGATGAACTGTTGACGAACAGGAACTGCGATTTGGTATAACCATGATCTTTGATATTTCAGGAAAACACAGGTGATGAAAATTATCTTCGTCCTTGATGAGAAGAGGAATTTAGAACCACGATTATGATTATGAGTTATTCATATGATTGTGGACCAGAACTGTTCATTGATGTTACAGGGATCACTACAACATAAAAGCTTATCGATCAAGACATCGTCATCGTGATACGGCTCATTGCCGATATTCTCGCGATCAGACCGTGTCCGGTTCGCCGACACGAAGTCGCAGATAATCTGGTCACTGGAAGGACATCAGCGACCAACAATTGCGACCGACTAATTAGCGACCACAAGTAGCGACCGATACCGTCGCTATTATGACTTATGCTGAGTCATTTGTCATGCATGACGTGTCACACGTGTCAGCGACCGATAATAGCGACCGCAGCGGTCGCTAGATTCAAGCGGTCACGATAAATTTAGAATGACCAGACGCGGTCACGATTGATTTTTTTTTTAAATTTTGCCTATTTTATTGATTTCCCAAAATAACTCGCTTTGTACGCTTTCAATCCCAACACGATTTTATATATATATATATATATATATATACAAGCATCCATATTAACATCCATCCAATACAATACAAAACATTCATCCATGAATAAACATTCATCCAATACAATACAAAACATTCATCCAACACAATATAATCGATATCGTAAACATCCATATAAACTAATACAATTGTCCAAAGAATGAATCTAAAAGAGTACAAGGCTTTAAAAATCTAAAAAAAGTAAGTCTAGGCGCTCTTCATGGATCATCCAAATTAGGATCCTGTAATTATCAAAGTAATAAAACATATATGTTACATATAAGTAAGACATTGACTCAGAGACTATAAACATATAAGACAATGTAGCTAAACAATAAACGATATATATATACCTGCTCTGTTGTTGTCTTGGCCGCTCTCGCGCCTCGCCGCCATCGCCGCCATCGCCTCCGCCAACTCATACGGACTCAGAGACTACAGATGCCCGCCAAAGATATCTGAAGAAGATCACAATCTCGATAGATCGCTCTCCACACGGTCAAGCAGGAGTATGATTGGTGGATAACCCGATGATTTGTGGTAGATCGGGTGGCGAGTCGCTGTGCTACATCGATGGTCAAGCGCCGTCTTTGTCCTTGGCCTTTGACATAATTTTTCTTCACGATGGACGCCCTCTCCCATAATTCTTGATCAATCGACGGACGCAGGGGTGCCTTGAGGATAGTGCTCGTTCATTAAGCCCTTATAAGTGTCTCGTCAAGATGAACAATTAAATAGTTAAAATAAATAAAAAATACTAAAGAAGGTCGTTATAATTTATAAACAACATATTAGGATAAAGTGAACTTATTACCGCTTATCTAAGCGACTTCAGTAGACCATCGCTGGTGGCTACATACACATCCAACCAATTGATAGGTTGAATTTTGAGACTGAGACTCCTATAGTTCATTTCCTCATATTATTATGTAAACATATGATATTTTAGCTACAAAAGATGATCAGTAAACATAACATACGTATTCTCGGCAAAGAATGTGTTGCAGTTTATGATATCTCGCCGCCGACACGTGCCTTTTTGCTTTTCTCGCCGTCGATACACGAGGATCTGCTCGAGGCGATCTTGCGCTCTTGACCCAAACTCTGACTTTGACCTTTGGTCACACATCTCGCACCTATATGGGTCATGCGCACCACTGTGGGCTATGCTTTACGATATATCTTTCTCCCTCATCCCGGATGGTCAATCTCAAAGATTGTGCGAGGATTTTTGTCGTTCCTTGTTCAAATTATCTTTAGTTCAGACGGCGACTTTCGCTAGAATAGTGTCGAATAATCGATGCACGTAAATGTCGTCCCATCTATATCGTTTTCGCAAATAAAATAATAATAATAATATTAAAATCGTTATATTACTAAGCAATATTATTTGATTAACTATGTATTATCTATCGAGTGATATAAAAATATACCGAAATTCAAATTTAAAGCGATCCTTATGGGCGTAGAGGTGTGCTCGCCCATGTAATCACTGGTGTAGGCCAGTTCTGTAAGCATAATTGTGAAATGCACTTCATAATTTTACTATCTTGAAAATCACTACAATATACAATAATTTATATTAAAACCCTTATATATATATATATATACACGATGTTTAACTTACGTCTTTATCCGGAGGAGGACGGATCTCAGATAAGAATGCGATCATCCGGATTAGTGGGGCCTTGGTACATGATTAGGGCCTCGACCCAACCCGCACTTTCGTCTTTGCAGAGTTGAGTAAGACATCTATAAATAAAAAATTTAGGATGTTAGTATAAGTTATAAATGAAAGGTACATAAACATGTAGGGGATATAGAGAACATCGGGATATGTAATTGTATGAAAACAAAAGGACAATAGGATAGGATAGTCTCAGGCCACTAGGATAGTCTCTAGGCGTGTATATTTAAGTTACTTAAGGTTACTTTTAGCATCACCAAACTTTATTTAATCATCTAACTCATTTTGACTTATCAAAGCTCACTTTAGCTTGAAAAGAGAGCTTAAATTGGTTTTCTTGTTGGCTTTATTAATGACCATGTTTGGGAATCATTACTAGCATGTATGAGCAACTTTGTATCTTCTCATAATAGTCCTTTAAGGTCGTACTATGAATTGTCCAAAACAGTCCATTTTGGCTTTAAAATGTGATTTTAACAAGTCTCATGCTCAAAATGGCTTGGGCTTGGTTCCTTTAGTTTGTGTAGCTTTCTTATGTCCTATTATAACTATTGAAACTTGTGTATGGGGTCCGGTATGGTGATTCACTATTTTAGTGTTCATTGTTCTATAAAGCTTATTTTCAATGATTTTAAGCAAGAATTTGCACAACACACCATGTAGACCTTTTAACTAACTTAGGGAACCATTTTTACATGTTATCTATAGCAATGTATGTACTCCTCACTATCTAACAACACTAGTCACACAAATCCCCCATAGTCACAATAGAACACATATGGTCTTTAAGCATTCATATATATGATTCGAGGGTCCATATCCGAACACAACAAAAAAACATCACATATACTCATTGCCATCACATATACACTAATGCATATATGGCCATTTGACTTATATATGAAGATTTAGACAAGTATGGATATTTTAGAAACAACTCATTAATAGTGTGATTGAAAAAAGAGTGCTTGTGTTTGTGTTTGTACTTTTCATTTTCTTTCTATTCTAAGCTAAGTCATACTTATAGCATACATATTAATAGTGTGTCATTTTCTTTATCTTCTCGATCGTGAATTATGGAAAACTTCTTTGAACCTTCTTCTTGATTGAATTATGGATAAACTTAATTCCTAGTTATGTTTTATGTTATACTCATGTTCAAGTTATATGGCCATTTGACTTATATATGAAAAAAATTCGGCAGAGTCTCCCCTATAATATGGACTATCCACATGCACGAGGGCATGCATACTTGACCAATTTCAGCAAAATATAATCCCAACACACAAAACAGAATGTGCACAACTATAATTCAAGGCACAATTTAGGAGAATCCAATATTAGTAAAAACAATAAGAAGCCCAAAAATTGTCCCAATTTCAGCAATATCAACAATAGTAAATTAATAATGGTAAATTAATTATGCATTGACTTTTCATAGAACCAATGTCATTGCTGGAGAACTTGCATATGTTTTTGGCACAACTCAAATATATAAACACAGACACACACACACTTGGCTAAAAGTTTTCAACCTAGAAAGTAAAACGATTATTGAGGTGACGATTTCTTCGTGTTAAATCGATGGCTTCATTGTTCAGAATGCTAATTATTGAATAATCCATATCATCGATAAGTGGAAGCCTTGTTTTCTTTCAAGCTTTTATTAATAATGCTTAATTTCTAGGTAATCTCCACTTAGTCGGTTACATTTTAACTTTCTTTGTCTCTTTTCTCTTGCATTTTTCGTTTGGAAGATGCATATATCTATCAAACAACAGTAAGATTTGAACGACGCTTATCTCGCATTTTGCTTGGAAATATATTTCTTCGTAAACAAGGGGAAAAAAAATGTAATTGTCATTTCACTATATCTTCTACACTTCTAGTAGTTAAAGAGATGATTACCATTTACCATGGTTTGAACACTTGCATAAATGGCATCATATTCTTTTCATTGTGTTTTTATCATTTTGACCCTTATTTCCCGGAGTAATGCTCTAAAGTCAGACTTTACGGAGTTTCTATTTCCTATGAAAAAAAAACCAACTTCAAATATTTTAAATTTTGGTTTTGTTTATTCTTTTGGTAGTTTATATTCCATAGATTATAGATGTACATATTTTAGAGAAAGAAATCGTGTTCATCTAATTAGGTCAATGTATCTTGTAACTAAATAATAGTGTGATATATAGGTCACATTTATTTTAGATAAACTTAAGCTTGGTCATTTCAACTTCATGTAGTCCCGTAAGAGAGAGCTTAGCTTGATGTTAGCATTTAGAAATACAAATGTGTTTCTAGATAAGCTGAAATTAGGAAAGAAATTGGGATTCATTCTTTTGTACCGAGGGAGCCTTTAGTTTTGTCCCAAATTAAAATTGGAGAAATTGTTAAATATTCAATATTATGAGAGACCCAATTTTTTTTTTAAAAGACTGTGGTGATGAAACCTGTGATCGTGGTGATGGTGGCGGCGGCGCAGGTAGCGGTGGCGTCGGCGGCGGCTGTGGTGGTGATGATGGTATGGTGGTACGGCGGCTCCCTCTCTTCTCCTCTTCTCTTCTCCCCTTCTCCCTCTTCTCCTCTTATTTTCTCCTCTTTTTTTCTTTCGCTCGGATCAAGAGTGATGAATCGACATGGTTTATTGAAATACATCCACATCACATCCGCGACCGCATCGCATGCGTCGCAGATTTTTAATGACGTGGACGTGTTAATGATCGCTAGCTGTCACGATAGAGAGTAGTCGCAAAAGAAATCGCGCCAGGGTTTCACACCAAAATTTTAGGAGGGAAAATCATAGTGGCGACAAATCACGACGCGTCACGAATCTTACTCTAGCGACTAGAATCTATAATGGTCGCAGAGATAGCGGTCGCTATTAGTACCATTATCCATGACCAAAACGTGATGGCCGATATTATTGGTCGCAGATAGGCTTTTTTCTTGTAGTGGATAAAACATTGTTGGTGGACTTTTAATATGGAGAAGATAGACTTTATGGTCTATTTGACTCTTCTAATGGATTGCTCATTCCGCTGCAACTATGGTTGAAAAGTTTTATCATCTACCATATGTTCTAAATCTCTGATTCATTACTGACGAAGGCTATTGATGATTTAATTATCTTTAGTCATGATGTTCTTTACTGGGCTATTTGTGCTCAACCTTTTGCTTCACAATTTCTTTCAGGTAATAAGAGTGTAGCTGGGTCGAGCGGGGGTAACAGAGAAATAGAACGGTGGTCTCTAGCTGTGGAGGTTCTCCCTAAACAGTATGGAAATAAATTTATTAAGAACTTTAGAATAGTGTTGTATTTTATACATCATTTAGTAGTTATATTTTGTGAATCAAATAGGTTGAGGCGAACCCAACGTTGGAAGGGTGTTTTTCAACTATCATACAAGATGTCTAATGACATGCGACTCCGTGTTATCATAAGATAGGGTTGTGCACAGCCACTTGCTGAGTATATCTACGAGCACTACCTATATAATCTTAGAGTTTGGTTGAAATATAATTCTCAATTGGAGACAATGGAGATAATTTTATGTCAAGAGAAGACTCAACATTGGAAAGAACATGATAGCAATCTTCTCATTTTTCTTTGGGGTCTATTGGGTCAACCAAGGATAATTCTCGAGTCATATGATATCTATTATAACTTAGATGCATGGTCTCCCATATACGAAGGTTTCCTTAAGCATTTTCCAAAGATTTTAATTTCTAAAATAGTTATTGATTGTACCTTTATATAAGGTACAACTATATGGTATCAATGTGAGGTGATATCCAGGTAAAGGGATGAGAGTCGTCGTTGGTATCTATTTGCATTAAAACTCATAACATATGTCTAGTCGTATTTTGCACGACAATTGTAATAATGAAGTTGTATTTGGAAATTGCATTGAGTGTATTTCGTGGTGACTCAGAATAGGTTGGGTGGAATGGACCTATTTTGGGGGCATCACATTTGGTATCAAAGCTTAGGGATATGGTCGCTGGCGAAGATCTGAGTCTAGAACTAGAAGTTGAGAGACGAGTAATATACTTCGTTAGTGTGTGACTTACCGAAGCTGAAATTTCTTACTTGATAAATTGAAAAATTATGATATGTCAATTAACCTTTGTTTTGAAGATATATTCTAGAATAAGAAATGGAGAAATCATGATGACAAGGAACATGGAATCTAAAATCAAGGTATTCTCATCTCTTCGAAATACTAGGTACGTAAATTTCGGGGACGAAATTTCATAAGCAGGGGAGATTGTAAGACCCCGAATTTTATGAAATAAATGTATTAAATTTTTCTATTTAGTAAATAGTTAAATTGATAAAAGTTTAAAGTTATGGGTGAAATGTGCAAATTTTACAAAATAAGCAAGTGGTTATAAAATATTCATTATTGTCGGGGAATATTCGTTTGGTCGTGGAATATTCTTGTTGTCGGGGAATATTCGTATTTGGCTACTTTAAACCATTTGTGGGCCCTATAATGTAATAAGCGCCGGATGAAGAAAATGACAAATATGAGTTTTTATAAATAACGGCGTAGTTGTTACCGTTAACACTGTTGGAATACCCGGTGGTTAAAATACAGTAATACGCGTGGATACACGTAGAATATTACCTATATCGCATGCACAAGATTTTGAATTATTGATTCTTATGTAAGAAGGCACTACTCAATAATTGTTACAGTAATTATTATTCAATATTTTATTTTATTGAGTCAATAATTGCTACGTTGATATTATTGTTGTTTCAATAATTGTCACTGCACTTCCATTATCAGATCAATAATTCATATTATTTGAATAATATTGTTAGATAACATTATTGGCAATGTCTAAGGAATTTCTATCTAGGAAAGATGTTTGGTCATCTAAGTACGCGCCAGTAAGGAGAAATCATTATCAGAAAGCACCCTCTTTCCCAGGAACGACCTGGTTTGTCATAATTGTGATTCTGTAATATTATTTGTGAATAATTAATTATTGATTTATATGATAAGGAAATATTTATTCTATGTGGATAGATAGAGAAATATTTATTTTGTGTGGAGATAAATGAAAGAATTAATGCTGAGGTGTTTTATCAGTATTTTTTTAGAATGGAGGAATTCTTAGAAAAGTTTCAATTGTTGAAAATCGATATTTTATCTTTTCTGATAAAATAATTCATTCAAATATATTATTATATTATATTATAAATGTATAGTGTGATAATATAATAATATAATAATAGTAATATTTTCACAATAAATTCACGGTGCATGAATCAAATGAGTGAAATCTAGAAATCAAAAGAAGAACAAAATATGGGATTTTCAAAAAAATTAGTTTATTACTTGATTTTGTAAAATCCATAACTCTTTGTGTTTAATGAGTTAGGAGATGAGTCATATATCAAAAGAAAACCCTTGAAGTAAGCTAATTGTAGAAATTTGAATCACCCAAATATTCTTTGTGGATATTTCGTGGTGACTGCTTGAGTGAAACTGGTACGAGGGACTTATAGTCCAAAAATCAAATCAGTGTTCTTAAAGTTCTATTGCGTGAGTTATAATTTTAATCTGATCGTTGGATCGTTGTGATTTTTGGATATGTTATACATATATAAGTTGAGTATATGTCCACAAATTTTGAACCGTTAAAAATTAACGTATGATTTGTTATGAATTTTAAAAGGTGTTGAAAATCGTCCGAATGTGGATTTCGGTCATTTTTCGTTTGGAATTTGGAAAAACTTAAACTTACAAAGTTGTATAGAATTTAATTTTCTATGGAATGGACATAAAATTCATATTTTTCTGATAAAAGAGATATTTATTATGAATTATTAAAGTTTCAGAAATTAAATATTTTTATTAAAATTATAGGTGGGATCCACTTTTGTTCTTTGTGAAAACATGTGCTGGAAATTTTGTTCAAGGTGGAGGACTGATAAAATTAATAATATTTTATTAATTTAGTCTCCTTTGGTGTTCTAGTATTTTCCTATAAATAGGCGCTTAGGTTATAATTGAAAATTACACCAGAAACAAATTTCTCTTTCTCTCTCTCTCTCTCTCTCTATATATATATATATATATATATATATATATATTATCAAGCATTTTTTGTGAGTATTTATATACTTTGACAGTTGATATTCAGTGCAAGTTTCCTTCGGCATTACATCCGAAATTCTAGCCAGAAGTACTATTCTTTTGAGGTGAGGGATAGTATGGGATGTTATTTTCTTCATAATGATGTTATTCTTTCAATATCATTATACCGAAGTATTGGTATGGATTTTATTATGGAATTTCTAACTTTTTCATGTCGGGGTTATTATTCACCTATACGGCACTATTCACGTATATGGCACTATTCATGTATATGACACTATTTATGTATATGACATTATTTACGTATACGGTACTATATACGAATACAGGTTACTATTCATGAGTTACTATTCATGAGTTACTATTTATGAATTACTATTCACAAGTTACTATTCACGAGTTACTATTCATGACAAAATTGGTTTCTTTTTCTGACCAAATTATCGTTGATTTATGAATCTTACTCCTGAAATTAAATGCAGTTGTTGATCATATTATTTTTATTATCATATATAACATTTTTATAATCCTGGTGATGAAATTTCTCTTTGACTTGAGGTAAAGATGGGTAGATTATTGGTATGATCGTGACTATGGGTTCCCTTTTCCCAATAGTGCAAAGATCAATTGTTGACTGGGATGATCATGACCATTGAATTTATAATTGAATATCTTTAGCTTAAGTGCAAAGGTGAATTAATCAACATGGTTATAATTATTGTTCTGAAATGATTATATATTTCTTTGAGATATTAATATCTTTGGCTTGTAGTGCAAAGATGATCTGTTGTTGAATATCTTTGGCTTGTAGTGCAAAGATGATATGTTGTTGAATATCTTTGGTCTGTAGTGCAAAGATGACATGTTGTTGAATATCTTTGGTCAGTAGTGCAAATATGAACTATTGACGAATATCTTTGGCCCGTAGTGCAAAGATGAATTTATTAGTATGATTATGAACATGAACTGTGATTTGGTATAACCATGATCTTTGATGTTTCAGGTAAAGACAGGTGATGAAAATTATCTTCGTCCTGGAGGAGAAGAGGAATTTAGAACCACAATTATGATTATGAGTTATTCATATGATTGTTGACCAGAATTGTTGATTGATGTTACAAGGATAAAACATTGTTGATGGACTTTTAACATGTAGAAGATAATAGACTTTAAGGTCTATTTGACTCTTCTAATTGATTGCTCGTTCCGCTGCAACTATGGTTGAAAAGTTTTATCATCTACCATATGTTCTAAATCTCTGATTCATTACTGATGAAGGCTATTGATAATTTAATTATATTTAGTCATGATATTCTTTACTGGATTATTTGTGCTCACCCTTTTGCTTCACAATTCCTTTTAGGTAATAAGAGTGTAGATGGGTCGAGCGGGGGTAACCGAGAAATAGAACGGTGGTCTCTAGCTGTGGAGGTTCTCCCTAAACAGTGTGGAAATAATTTTATTGAGAACTTTAGAATAGTTTGTTGTATTTTATACATCATGTAGTAGTTATATTTGGTGAATCAAATAGGGTGAGGTGAACCCAACATTGGAAGGGTGTTTTGCCACTATCATACAAGATGTCTAATGACATGCGACTTCGTGTTATCATAAGACAGGGTTGTGCACATCCACTTATTCAGTATATCTACGAGCACTACCTATATAATCTTGGAGTTTGGTTGAAATATAATTCTCAATTGGAGACAATGGAGATAATTATATGTCAAGAAAAGACTCACCATTGAAAAGAACATGATAGCAATCTTCTCATTTTTCTTTGGGGTCTATTGGTTCAACCAAGGATAATTCTTGAGTCATATGATATCTTTTATAACTTAGATGCATGGCCTCCTATGTACGAAGGTTTCCTTGAGCATTTTCCAAAGATTTTAATTTCTAAAACATTTATTGACTGTACCTTTATATAAGGTACCACTGTAAGGTATCAATGTGAGGTGATATCCAGGTAAAGGGATGAGAGTCACCGTTGGTATCTATTTGTATTAAAAATCACAACATATGTCTAGTCGTATTTTGCACGAAAATTGTAATAATAAAGTTTGTATTTGGAAATTGCATTGAGTGTATTTCGTGGCGACTCAGAATAGGTTGGGTGGAATGGACCTATTTTGGGGGCATCACATTTGGTATCAAATCTTAGGGATATGGTCGCTGGCGAAGATCTGAGTCTAGAACTAGGAGGGGAGAGACGAGTAATATACTTCGTTAGTGTGTGACTTACCTAAGCTGAAATTTCTTACTTGAATAATTGACAAATTGCGATATGTCAATTAACCTTTGTTTTGAAGCTGTATTCTAGAATAAGTAATGGAGAAATCATGATGACAAGGAACATGGAATCTGAAAGCAAGGTATTCTAAACTCTTCGAAATACCAAGTACGTAAATTTCGGGGATAAAATTTCATAAGGAGGGAAGATTGTAAGACCCTGAATTTTATGAAATACAATTATTCAATTTTTCTATTTAGTAAATAGTTAAATTGATAAAAGTTTAAAGTAATGGGTGAAATTTGCAAATTTTACAAATTAAGCAAGTGGTTATAAAATATTCATTGTTGTCGGGGAATATTCGTTTGGTCGTGGAATATTGTTGTTGTCGGGGAATATTCATACGACGGCTATTACCGTTAACACTGTTGGAATACCCATTTATGGGCCCCATAACAGAATAACTGTCGGATGAAGAAAACGATAAATATGAGTTTTTATAAATAATGGCGTAGTTGTTACCGTTAACACTGTTGGAATACCCAGTCGTTAAAATATAGTAATACGCGTGGATACACAGTAGCACACGGTATTGCACAGTATTTTTGAATTATTGATTCTTACGTAAGAAGGCACTACTCAATAATTGTTACAGTAATTACTGTTCAATATTTTATTTTATTGAGTCAATAATTGCTACGTTGATATTATTGTTGTTTCAATAATTGTCACTGCACTTCCATTATCAGATTAATAATTAATATTATTTGAATAATATTTTTAGATAGAATTATTGGCAATGTCTAAGGAAGTTCTATCTAGGAAAGGGTTTGGTCATCTAATTACGCGCCAGTAAGGAGAAATACTTATCGGAAAGCCCCCTCTTTCCTGGGAACAACCTAGTTGTCATAATTGTGATTCTATAATATTATTTGTGAATAATTAATTATTGATTTATATGATAAGGAAATATTTATTCTATGTGGATGGATAGGGAAATATTTATTTTGTGTGGAGATAAATGAAGGAATTAATGTTGAGGTGTTTTATCAGTTTTTTTCGGAATGGATGAATTCTTAGAAAAGTGTCAATTGTTGAAAATTAATATTTTATCTTTTCTGATAAAATAATTCATTCAAATATATTATTATATTACATTATAAATGTATAGTGTGATAATATAATAATATAATAATGGTAATATTTTCACACTAAATTCACAGTGCATGAATCAAATGAGAGAAATCTAGAAATCAAAAGAAGAACAAAATATGGGATTTTCAGAAAAAAATTAGTTTATTACTTGATTTTGTAAAATCCATAACTCTTTGTGTATAATGAGTTAGGAGATGAGCCATATATCAAAAGAAAGCCTTGGAAGTAAGCTAATCGTAGTGTCGACGTCGGGATTTTTGGATGTCCCTTTCCGTTACTTGTTCTTTGGTGTTCTCATTTTAGGTGAGATTTGTTTGAAAAAATAAGTGAAAAAGGTCCGACATGTATAATGTCGACGATGAACTGTTAAGAGTCGCCAGTTGGTTTTTTAAATGGTTGTACCAACACAATCGAGAAAAGGTTTGCACATTGACCCAAAGTGATGTGACATCGCTTAATCTGCCTCGGTGAAATCGAGATTCATTAGGGTCCAGGGGACTTGGTTATCTGGGGGGAAGGTGTTAGGCACCCAGACATCCGTGTTACCACGGTGACCGCCTCTTTTCAAGAAACTATTATTCAATGTGTGTGTGTGTGTGTTGGTCAATGTGTCTTTGTTATTTGGAAGTAGTGTGAGGCCTCGTTCGAACTATATATATTGTGGTTTGAATTTATGTTAAAATTCAGTTTTTAGCAAGATATAGCAATGATGTTTTATAAAAGAGGTTTTTCAAACCCTGATGCTCAATAGTAATTGAGACCTTTTACACTCCCATTTTATTAAGTGTTCGGCTTGATTAATTTTATTTGACAGATGTGAGGCATCCGTTCAAAAATAATGTACAAAATAATGCCGAATTCCTCGTGGGTATGGAAACCATCTGAGGAAATTCAGACACCGCAGAATAATTTACAAGTTGCTTATAGCTGAAAATGTCCATCACGGGAACCGAATCTAGATCCAAAAGGCTGAATCTGTGATCACATTATTCCTAGGCGCACAGGATACGACAATTTATATGAAAGCAGTAAGCAGGTATATATATAAAAGCTGTAAATATATATATACAAACATGATCACCAACCACGAAGCACCTCCATGGGGGATCAAAATGTAAATAAAGCTATTAAAAGCTATCAACCGCCACGGAGGAAACTCCAGGCGGGACAAAACGTAAATAAAGCTGTAAATACGGTCAACCACCACGAAGGGAACTCCAGGCGGGAAAAAATGTAAATAAAGCTTTAAAAGTGATCAATCGCCACGGAAGTAAACTCCACAGATGAAACGTTAAGAAAGGCGTAAAAATCAACTATAAATATCAACTCCATCTGCATAAGTAAACGCAAGTGGATGTAAAGGAAAGCTCATCGTAATGTAGTAATGTATATATATATATATATATATATATATATATATATATATATATATATATATATATATATATATAAGTTTAATAAATGCACAGGATGTAAAATCAAGCTCATCGTAATGTAGTCCAGACCACGATTCATAAATATATATATATATATATATATATATATATATATATATATATATATATATATATATAAAAGTTTAGTAAATGCTGCATCAAGTGCAGGCTCATCGAACAAAGTTTTGACACACATTTAATATATATAAATGTGTATATATATATATATATATATATATATATATATATATATATATATATATATATATATTAAAGCAAATAAATGCTCTGCATCAAAGTCTAGGCTCATCGAACAAAGTTTGACACATACGTTAATAATATAAATGTATATATATATATATATATTAAATATATATAAATGTTTAGGCTATATATATATATATATATATATATATATAAATATATATATATATATATATATATATATATTAAAGCAAATAAACGCTCAGGCACAAAAGTCTAGGCTCAATCGATGCATAACTAGATAATGTTAGATAATATATAGTCAATATATATATAATATATATATATATATATATATATATATATACAGACTGAAATGAAACCACGGATCGAAGTTTGGGCAAAAGCAAGCAATACGACATTCAACGTGTAGAAGGGTGTGTGCAGAGATGAAGAGAAAGACTCTAAAGTGTGTGAGAAGGCTTACAATTTGACCGCTAAAAGAAGACTTCTATATCTTTAGAGTGGTAAACACCGACTTTTTGTAGGTACAAAAGGGCTATATATGAGCTCACTGTGTGTTTAAAAGGGAAAGTACACTACATGGGGTGAGTGCAGAGAAAATTGGGTAGGGCTTCCTCACCTTTTTCTCTTTGAAAATCAAGCACCCCAAGCCCTCTATTTATAGGCATTTTAGTCAGCAATGGTGTACCGCGACTCGACCATTAAGTGTACAGTGTACCAGAGGAAACCTGGGTGGGCCCGGTTTTTGGGTCGGGTCATCGAAAGCACGTGCACTCGTGCAAGCCTTTGTAATGTCCACTCGAACTTTTAGAAGTGTAATTCGGGCATCCGTTTGAGGTATACAGGACCTATTTCGGACCGCCGTTGTCGAGAGTTGTAGGATGGCATGGGACTAGAGTTTGTACAAAGTCATTGAAGATAGGACGATGCCCTCCGGCCTTCAAGCTTCAACTTTATTCATTACCCCCGCACAATAGTCACTCGGGATTGGTTAGTCTTGTGGGACATTGTTGCGTAGAGACGTGACATGGCATCGTGTTGACGAGATGATGATGTTGCCCCTCACCGGTGTTATCACCGGATTGGACTGATAAAGCAGACGTTCCTCAGGCTTCGCTGAGATTGGACTGCTGCAATTTGTTGAAGGTCCTCATTGTCATCTTTGAGGTGTGCCTGTATTCAAGATGTTATCGCCAGGTTGGTACAGTGTATCTTGCTGTGAGCTCCGAGATTGAAGCTGGTTGTATTTGAAACAAGCATTTCTGGGGATATCGCCAAAACTGCATTTCTTGGGGTTATCACCAAGGTTGGTGGCTATTCCCATGGTTGGGACTGAGACTGGATACCTCGGGGTCATCTCCGAGATTAATCGGTATTCTTCGATGTGTGTTCCGGTATTGTATCTACAGGCCTCGGGGTTACATCCGAGGTTGGAATTGTTACTCCCAGATTGCAATCCAGGGTTGATGCTGAACTTCCGGTAGTATCCGGTATGGATTTGGATTGTCTTTCAGGGTTCCCTCTTAAAAGACGAATTTGTCCTCCTGCAATGTTAGTGACAGTAGTACAAAAAATTTTGAGTGTCTACAGATGCCCCTCTTTATCATACTCATGCATGGCGATGCATGGGAAGGATAAAGAATCCTAGACACTTGAAACGTAACAAGATGAACATGGTACTATGGATAGCAACATGATGCAAATGTATGATGTGTGTGTACGGGGTTGTAGCCCAACATGCTGGGGATGATTGTTGGCTCCCTGTTGCTTCAACTGAGGATTGGCAATGCTGACCAGATTTGATGTGTAATCCAAATTTGTTAGGATGTTAATGTTGGAGTTATCACTAAATTCCTGTGTCTTTGATAATGATTTGATCCTGAAGATGTACCTCTCATGTGTAAGAGATCTGTGGGGATAAAGTTTGATCTGTTTGAGGATGTATATAACATATTCCATCATCTATCCTCTTTGATAACATTAACCTTTCCTAGTTGGTATCGCCAGAATATGTTAAGATCCTGTTGGATTTACTACCAACAACAAATGTTGTCAGGGGTGCCTGACCTTCGTTGACGTGTACTTCACCGACATGTGAATCAATAGTTTAAAAATCCTGTGGGATATACTGTCAAGGCTGCTTGACTTTCGCTGACGTGTGAATCAACGGCTGAAACTCTATGGGTAGATTGTCAAGGTTGCTTGACCTTCGTTATCGTGTAGATCACCGGAGCATTGCGTTGTGACCCCCGCCAGGGATATACTGGGGAATACGAGCAGTTGGGTATGAAAACCTTGAATTGCTCTAGAGCTCTTATAGGTTTAATCGCTATCGGCTAAAATGACGTCAAAGCTGCTTAACCTTCGTTGGTATGTGTACTGTCAACGGTTTGAATGTACGTTGTAATCCCATGCCGTGACTTCACGTTGTAATCCCCGCCAGAGATCTACTGGGGACTTATGAGTACGTACACAATTATCGAACAGCTCTCAATGCTTCGATGGTTTTACTTGCCATCGGCTGAAATAACGTCAAGGCTGCTTGACCTTCGTTGATAGACGTGTCAACGGATGGACGTGTATTATAACCTTCACTGAGGATCTACGTTGTAACCGCCGTCGGGGACATACGTTGTAACCCCCGTCGGGGACATACGTTGTAACCCCCGTCAAGGACTCATTTAGGGTAACGACCCGAAATTGGTGGCATCAGACCTGTACAAGGTATTGCCGTATGTGATTTGTGACAAATGAGATCATTGGCGAGGTATACCTTGAGTTCGGGTGACTACCAATGAGCGATGTATATGAGTTCAAAGTTTCATCCGAGAAGACCCCGGATTGTATCGTTTTGCTCAATCGCGTGGCATTTTTATTCTCGATTTGACTTTTTCTAGTCCGTGAGAACTCCTTTGCAAACTCGAATCGAATTGGGCCAGAGGGTGGGTGGGGCTCATAGAGTAGTGCCAGTAGGTGGAACAGCAGAGATGAGCCTCGCGACCAATCGTGGATAAAATCCTGCGCAGTTGGTCTTCACAAGTCATTTTCAACTTGCTTCGCCTAGAGAAAACCGCGAGCCATCTTTAGATCTGCCGAGTTCGGGCTGCTTTTTGCAAATTCTGTCACCGTACAAGTGTTCTACACTATCCTAGTAACGAATGCATGTATTTTTCCCGTTTTTATCCATTAGATTTTGAGTTATCGTACGAAATGCATCTAAACACATAGTAGTGATTATGTATGCACAAATGACTTGATAAAAAATATTCAACATAGTAAATGTTAGTATTAAACCATGCTGAACATAATGATGTGAAAAAATTTGACTTTTGAGACAGTCAAATTGGCACCTTTTTTTGCTATTTTTTTGTCCTATTTGAGGTCCAATGAGCAAAAGGTAGCAAGGCAAAGTACTCCTAGTATTGAGGTTGGCCTTATGCATGATGATTTTGATATTTAATGCATATATTATGTATATGACTTTGGGGCAGGTGTGCTACTGAATGGCCACCTAGACATGCCTATGTGCATGTGGATAGTCCTATTTTCAAAGGGGACTATGGCAAAATTTTTCCAAATGTAGGCATTGGGTAGTCATGCATTTTAACTCTATTATATGTTAAAGTAAATGCATGCATGCATATAGTCATAAATGCATTTTAGAAAGCTCCAGGTAAGGAAATACCACACCCTTTCTGAGGTGATTTGGAGACTTGTTGTCTAGATATTATGGATCCGGATCAGCCGAGCAGTTCCTATAGGACCACTTCTGGCGTACGGCAGAGGGCTTCTGAAGTGCCTCGTCCCCATTCTGTCAGACAGCCTCGTCGGTTGATGGAGGCCGTGATTCGTCCTGTCCGGGTAGATGTGCCAGACGTTGAAGACGAGGAGGCGGATATTCTGATTGAGGATCCCGCTCCTGATGCACATGTCCCTCGTAGGGAGCTTCTGAGTATTTAGGTGGTAAACCCAGAGTTGCTGGGTGATTTGAGCAGACATCCATCGATGTACTTGCATGCTAACGAGGTATGGAATTAAACTTTGATCTTCCTTCTTTCCTATTAATGAGGATTAAAGGGTTCGATGTTGATCGCATTTCATGTAGGTTCGGTTTTATATGACCTCGAGGGAACCGGTTCAACATTCACTCCATGTACCAGGCGCTTCATCCTGACTATAGAGTAGTAGTGCATGAGTGGGGATTCGGGGCATTCTTCTCCATCCTTCCCCATCGTTGTCCCTCGGGTTACCTCAGGGCATTGTCTGAGCGATGGTTTCATCGTACTCGATCACTCCATCTCGCCGGATTGCGAGGTGATGATGACGCCTATGGATTGGCGATTTATCATAGGTATGGAGTTATGAGGGGAGCCAGTGCCTTGCATGGCAAACATTACCCCTACTGCTGTTAGGTCCTTGTTAGGAGTTCGATGGAGGCGCTCAAAAAGCGGGATCGTCCGCTCGTGTCCTTTGAGCGTAGATGCTATGAGTGGGCTTTTGAGTGAGCCCATGCCTAATGATGTCAAGGTCAGGGTTCGCGTTCTGCGGTGAATGTTCCTGATGATCATTCGAGGCTGCTTCATAGCAGATAACACTTCTATGGTATCCTTTGCTTTGATCAGCACCACACGTGATATGGACTGTATTGGAGAGTATGATTGGGGCTCTTACACCTTTGTCTATTTCCTCTGGGGCATGCGCATTCGCTCACAGGGTTTGACCGAGGCTTGGCTAGGGTTTTACCCATTTCTGCTGGTGAGTATTTCTCTTGTGTTTTCCCATTCGTAGGTTAAGAGTGTTTACTGATAGTAGATGTTTTGCCATTGTGTTGGCAGTTTTGGGCCTATGAGAGGCTCCCATGTTTGCGTCATATGAGTGTGTTAGGTTTAGATACCTATCCACGAGGACGACGATGGCACCATTATATATTTTTACCGAGGTCCCCATAATGAGGGATTCACCACCGCCAGATGCACTGGAGTTGTTAACAGCTGACGCCATCACATGGATTCCCTACTCAGGGGAACATTTGACCATCGGCTTTGAGGATGGACACCCGACTGGAGTCGAGTATTTGATTTCCACCAGGAGAGTTCCCTTCTTCACGGATGGAGGCTGGGAGCTCTATTTAGGAGAGCGTGCTATTAGGAGCACCACAGGGGAGATCCGTATACCGATCTTGCCTCCTGCCAGGCGTCATTGGCCCGTATCACAGTCACCCATCACTGATATCCCATTGTTGGGGGTTGACGGTTTTGCATTATCAGAGGGTCCATGTACTCAGGAGACGTTCCAGCGGTGGTGGTTCCTCGCACTATTGGAGCCCAGTCCCGCGCCACACAGTTTATGGGGGATATGGTTCCAGGATCCTTGATGATGACGGATTGGGTAGCTTGTGTCCTAGCTCCGACTCATATGAACCAGATTGATAGTTTGACCCGATAGTTGGATCAGCATATATATATTTATCAAGCATTTGGGCGAGAGATCCAAAGAGAGGCGAGTCATTTGTTTCCTCCAACCCGTGCGTTGGCCCCCTCAGATGACCCATTTGGTTTTCCCGGTGCAGATCCTCCTCTTTATAGGCCTGACATCCCTGTTGATAGAGATCTAGTTACTCAGGAGGAGTTACATCGTGTGATGAGATTGAGGACGTGGACATCGAGACCCTGGTCTTCTTCTGATGTATATTCTCGTTATATCTTTTAATAGGCCTCTATTAGAAATTGGGTGGATATTACCCATTCTCGCTATATCTTTTGATAGGCCTCTATTAGTAGTAGGGCGTATGTGCCCCATTTCCCTGTATTTGTAGCTGTATAGAGCTGATGTATTAGATGATGATATACTTAGGAATGTATGCACAACTTTTCATTCCCTATATCATATTGCCATCCATTATCTATTATGCATGTATCATTTATGCATATGTATGTATGTCCAGAGATATTTAGCATTGACCCCTGGATGGTCTTATGACACGGCTGTCTGAGATGTCTCTTTCGACTAGATTAGTCAGTATAGATCATACCCCACCATGGTGGTGGTATTGTGTATGCGATCGTGGTATGATAACATGTCACCACCCGGATGTGGTGACCATAGATAAGTTATTTGCAAGCATACCATGACTTTATTGATGTTTCAGGTTCCCGCAGGGTTTGTAGACGGGATGCTAGAGCATTGGCTACCGGATAGGCAGGTATTCCGATTTGGCACCCATGAGTTGACTCCTACTCTGGAGGAGTATGCACGTTTGACGATGCTGCCTTTTTAGACAGACCTTGCGTGCATCTGGCTTTGGGAGACATAAGTAGGCGATTCATGACTCTCACCGAGATTGCAAGCAGTAGTAGTGCGTGATGAGCTAACATCTAGCCACGTGATATCCCGGCGTTTTTTATGTATTGATGATTTGGCTCGGCGGATAGCTATTCACGACATTCCTGGGATTTCACCGTACCGGATGATTATTGGCATTTGGCCAGAGTCGATGTATTGTTGCTATGCGTATTGTCATATGTCTATATGCCACGATATATGGACGAGATAGACATTGGTGTTATCATGGTCGTGAGAGCTCTTAGAGAGGGTCGCACCATTGTACCTATGATTGTAGTAGAGACCCTGTGGTTAGCATCCTACTGCTGTACTTATCCATCAGGAGTGTTCATTGGGAGTTCGGTCATGTTGTACGTGTGGTTTATGTCATACTTGAGACCAGTTGGTACCCTTAGACGGCATGGGTATTGGTTCACCCATGATGTAGCCATGTCATACTCCTTTCATCCGTCGGGGTGTACAGATGCTCTGTCTTGGTCCGCATTTTTGGCATATATCAGAGATCCATTTAGCATATTGCCGTGCTTGGGGCTTTGGTCACCATACAGCTTCATTACTCACGCTCCGGGCATAGACTTCCTCCCTCTGGTTGGCTTGAGGGGCGTGACAACTTATCACCCATTAGTCATGATGTCGCAGTTCGACCAGTTCCAGGATTTTCATCCTTTCGAGGGGGCGATAGGTCATCGTTCAGCTTCTCGATATCTCTTAGCAGAGGACCGATCGCGTGTGTATGCTTGGTGGGATCAGCGTGAGATATCTTCTTTTTCTGTGAGCCGTCCAGGTTGTTCGGCAGAGTATTCCGCATGGATGGAGACAGAGATTTTGTCATCGGCGAGATCTCGCGATCTTGGGATAGCGATCCAGCGATGTAGAGCCCATGGAGGACATCGATACCTACATCGAGGAGGAGCCCGCTGCACTGGGTTGCCAGCATTTCTTCCGGATTCTCCTAGTACGAAGATGTTGTGATTCAAAGACTTGACACGATACTTAGAGCGTAGTCTTCATCATCGATGACCTTTGAGAGAGATCAAGCTCGATCTATGATGCTAACTGCCCTTGATGGGAGGGACGCAGATCTATTAGAGAGAGACGCGGCCTTAGATCACAGAGATGCCGCTGTTGTTGAGCCGGTTGAAGCCATATCAGTCAGAGATGTAGTGATAGTTGAGCGGGATAGTGCTATATCTGCCAGGGATGTAGCTGTCACAGATAGTACTGTAGTGAGGTCCCTTACCACTGGTATGATCGCAGAGATGAGCGCATATATTGATGATCATATGGTCACCATGCAGATGGCTGCAGATCTGTTAGGTCGTGTGGATATTCTCATACAAGAGACCACAGCTTCACCTCCATCTTCGGAGAGAGACGCCATGTTGGGCTTGTTAGCATGCATATACCCTGACTTGTAGATGAGCTTGCATTTACCTGCACAGACTAGCTTAGCCATTTTGTCATGTATAGTTTCCATTGTATATATTAAACAACATTATATATATGACAGGGAAATATATTTTTGGATCACTTCCCTTTTAGATATGCCTTGCTATTTGCTTGATATTTTGCCTGTTGCGTCAGGGCTTGTGATTTTGATGTATTCTGAATTCCTCCTGGGTGGATGGACATTGAGTTGTCTCTGGATAGTTCAGAATGGATCATCGATCTATATGTATCCCTACCATCTTTTGGTGTCTTGGGACCTGGTTTCGGATGGAAATGTGGAGAAGAGTGTGGCTTTCTCTCTCGAGATCGACCGCACTACAGATGGTCGCCAAGATTTCTATTTAGGAGAAGTTCTAGTTAATTCCATCTCTTATGGATTGGTGTTGCTCTTCAAGGTATGATGACCAGTGACTTAGATGGTCGCCGAATCTCCTATTTGGGAGGAGTTCAGGTAATTCCATCCCTTTGGTCTGAAGCCGAATGAAATGTAGTGGATTGAAAGAGAATCCCAGTACCAGTCGACAATGGTTTATGTTTTGGTAGGGGGTGAGACCGCGCCAAGAATGGTTGCCTACGTACTCCTATCGAAGAGGAGATCAGGTATGCGTAGTTCGAACCTGGTGTAAGAGGTTCAACGCTATATATGGCAGAAATGGTGTTGGAATGTTTTTGGTTGTTTTTTTGTTTTTGTAAGGGTAGAAGTGTTTTTTGTTGTTTTTGTTTTATTGCGACCGGGCCATATGAAATGGTTGACTATGTACTCCCATTGAAGAGGAGATCAAGTTTGTGTAGTTCGCCTCGTATGAGTGGAAAAGCGTAATCCCATGTGTGCAAAGTCGAGTGCGGGGAAGAGAAAGTTTAATCCTAGGTTGAGGATAAACTATAGGTGAAAAGTTTGATCACAGGAATGGGTAGCCAAACTGTCAACGCAAGAGGTTCAATCTGCGGTGGGATGACCTAAGTTGTAGGAACGCAGAGAAGCCAGGCTGCTGGCTTGAACAAGTATATTTCCCTGAGGGGAAAAGTGTAGGAAAGTTGTAGGTGGTAAAGGGTTAAAGAACCGGAATGACTGGTGACCTGATGATTATGCACCAGGGTGTTTGCTGGTTACTTCAGACATAATACCGTTTCACGGTGTCCGAGTTGATGAGTTGTGGAAATTCATCGCCGTCCATTTCTTGCAATCTGAGAGCGCCTCCTGTCAATACTTCCTTGACAATAAACGGGCCTTCCCAGTTAGGAGCGAATTTTCCTTAGCCTGATCTTGGTTGTCAAGAATCTTCTTCAAAACCAAGTCATGTTGTTTAAACTGTAGTAGCCGGACTTTTTTGTTGTAGGATCTGCCAATCCTTTGCTGATATAATCGACCATGGAAGATAGCCGCGGTTAGCGCTTTTTCATCTATTAGAGACAATTGGTGATACTGTCTTGTACCCATTGGTCTTCATCCAGGTGAGCGTCTATCAACACTCGAGGATTCCATTTCAACTTCTATGGGGAGTTCTCGCTTCCATCCCATAGGTTAAAGCGTGAGGGGTTGCCCCAAAGTGGAAGTGCGCATTGAGGTTCTCAGAGGCTAACAGAGTCGGAGAGGCAATAGGTCAGGCCAATCTTTATGGTTGGCGGACATCTTTTGCATAATCTTTTTGATGTTTTTGTTAGCCGCTTCAATAGCTCCGTTCATCTTCGGACGATAGATGACAGAGTTAAGATGTTTGATGTGGAATTTACTGCATAATTCTTCCATTATTTTGTTATTGAGGTTCTTGGCATTGTCTGACACAATCACCTATAGTTGTCCGTATCGACAAACGACATTATTTCTGATGAAAGCAATGATGACTTCTTTGGTAACCCTGGGGAAGGAGGCTGCTTCTACCCACTTGGTGAAGTAGTCGATCATGGTGAAGATAAATTGGTGACCATTACTAGCTTTAGGCTCGATGGGCCCGATAACGTCCATTCCCCACATTGAGAAGGGCCAAGGCGAACTCATATTGTGGAGTTCGTGTGGAGGGGCGTGTATAGCATTCCCATGAATCTGGAACTGATAGCATCTTTTGACGTGGTCATTGCAATCAGCTTTGAGAGATAGCCAATAATGTCCCGTCCTGAGGACTTTCTTAACAAGGAGGGGGCCACTCATGTGGGGCCCATAGACTCCACCATGGATTTCATCCACAAGCCTTTGGGATTAATCTTTGTCCAAACATCTGAGGAGACCTAGTCCTGCATCTCTTTTGTAGAGCGCATCTCCACTCAGGTAAAATTTCATAGTCGATGGATCCACCTTTTCTCAGTCGGGCTCGCCTCAGCGGGTGTAGATCCATCTCGTAGATACTCCTTGATATGCTGATACCAAGGATGTTGGATGGGAGGTAGATCATCCGATATTTCTCCAACATAATTCCCATAGGCTGGGGCCTTGTGCAGGGAAATTGCGACGTTCGGCAAGTGTTCCTTGTCTGATATATGAATCAAGGAGGCCAAAGTTGCTAATGCGTCTGCAAAGTCATTCCTATTACGAGGAATATGTAGAAAGATTTCTTTGAACTCCAAAGCCATTCTCAAAACCTGTTGATGGTAAGGCAGCAAATGTAGTTCCTTGGTTTGATAGATTCCGGTGGATTGTCTGATTACCAACTCCGAATCTCTAAAGACAGTTAACCGCCTGATGCCCATTGAACGAGCAAGTTTTAGCCCCATGAGATAGCCTTCATACTCAGCCGTATTGTTGGTGCTGACAAACTATAATCTGACGACAACGAGATACTGCTCCCCGTATCAGATACTAGAACTACTCCAGCTCCAGAACCTCCCATATTAACAGCTCCATCAAAATACATCTTCCATGATTGGCGTGTATCGTACTGATGGTGTTGTTGCACTATCATTACTCCTTCATCGAGGAAATATGTTTCAAGGGTTTGAAATCCCCACGAAGGTGCGGTGACCGATTGATCCATGATTCCTTGACCTTTGATGGACTTTTGAGTCACATATACGATGTCAAATTGTTGGAGGATCAACTGCCATCTCGACAGCCGATAATTTAACATGGGTTTATTGAACACGTACTTGAGAGGATCCATGTGGGATATGAGATGGGTTGTGTGACCACGGAGGTAATGTTGTAACCTCATGGAAGCCCATGCTAAATCACAACACGTCTTTTCGATCAGAGTGTACTTGTGTTCACTGCTGCTGAACCTTTTGCTGAGGTAATAGATAGCTCGTTCTTAGCCTCTATCGTCTTTGTGTCCCAGCATGCAACCCATGGCATTGTCACTTACGGACAGTACATGAACAGGGGAACATCATCCTTGGGTGGTACCAAGACGGGAGCTTTGATTAGCTATTTCTTAATTGTAAGGAAGGCATTCTGACACTCATCATTCCATTTCATGGAGGAGTTCTTCCTGAATAGCTTGAAGATTGGCTCACAGGTTGCTATGAGTTGGGAGATAAACCTGCTAATGAAGTTGATTCTTCCCAAAAATCCCCGTATTTCCTTTTCTGTCTGAGGAATGGGCATTTCCATGATGGCTTGGATTTTTGCAGGATCCAGCTCAATCCCTTTGTGGCTGACTAGAAATCCTAGCAACTTGCCTGATTTAACGCCAAAGGCGCACTTGGCTGGATTCAACTTAAAGTTGTACTTACGCAACCTATTGAACAACTTTCTAAGATGGTCTATATGGTCATCCTCATTTCGGGACTTGACAATGATGTCATCCACGTAGATCTCAATCTCTCTATGCATTAAATCGTGGAAAAGAGCCATCATAGCTCGTTGATAGGTGGCTCCGGCATTGATGAGGCCGAACGACAACCGTCTATAACAAAAAGTTCCCCAAGGTGTGATGAAAGCAGTCTTGTCACGATCTTCCTCGGCAACCATGATCTGATGATACCCCGCAAAGCAATCAGCAAAGAAGTACATGTCGTATTGCGCAGTATTGTCAATGAGAATGTGGATAAATGGCACGGGAAAGCTATCTTTTAAGCAAGCTTTGTTCAAGTCGCGGTAATCCACACAAACTCGCACCTTCCCTCCAAGTTTAGGCACGGGAACGATGTTGGATATCCACTAAGGATATGTAGACACCATGATGATGCCAGCTTGAAATTGTTTCACAATTTCTTCTTTCACCTTTGAACTCCATTCAGGTTTCAACCGCCTGAGTTTCTGATTGACTGGCTTAAATCCCTCTTTAATGGGAAGGCTATGAAGGACAATGTTAGTGGATAAACCCACCATGTCTTCATGAGACCATGAAAACACCTCATGGAATTGGGTTAATAGCGTAACTATGTCATTTCGTTGGTTTGGGGTAAGGTCTGAACCAATCTAGATTAACTTAGGGCTTTTTATAGTTCCGAGATTGAAAGAAGTGGTTTGATCAATGTTGGGTTTGGGTTTGTCTTTGACCCATTCTTGAATTTCTGGAGGCACCTCAATGTCATCATGTATATCCATCAAGGCTGAATTCATCTCTACATCAAAGGTACAATCCTTGTGGAGAAGAGGCTTATCGATCGCAAGAAATACATGCACACATCTAAATTTGAGTCACGAAACAAAATATGCTTTCACTTAATATATATGAAATGTGTTGATCATACACAGTGTTAGCACATATTGACAAAATAAACTACTAATACTGTACAGAAAAGTAAGCAGTTACTATATCTACAGGGCGGAAAGAGTTTCTGCCCGCTTTACCCTTGACGACCAATGCAAGGAATGCTGTCCTAATTGGTAAGGGCAAAGTCCGGATGGACCGCAGTGATGGAGGGATTGTCATCATCCTTCATGTCCCGAATGATGGCCATTACGTCTGGGCAATCATTGTTTGGGGTGTATCTGTTGGTATATTCATCATGAATGATGATGCGTATGCCCGACATCATTCCGATGACGTCTTGCTTGATTCTTCGTTCCTTCTCTTCCACTGTGGGATTTGGAATAAAGACTTCTTTCTCCTTCACCGGTACCAGCTTGGGAAATAACATAGCCATTACATTGGCTGGCACCTTTACAGGAGGTTGAGCGGACTCAGAGTTTGAAGGCGAAGATAAACGCCACATGGTTGAAGCTGAAAGAATCTACTGATGTTTATGAGGATTCCGGTGACTAGAAGTGGCAGAATAGCCTAGCCCAGCTATTCCAGTTTTCCTGGTTAAGCGAATTGGGTATTTGATACGCTGGCAATCTTTACCCAACCCTTGTCCCGACTTATGACCCAACGACATCATTTCTTGAGTAGCCGACATTACCTCGGCAGAAATCTTGGGTTTGGGCAATGGCATTCCAATAGCATGGTATTGGGTATTGCTTATTTCCAAAGCATGAAAACTGACTGGTTCCACATCTACATTGGCATTGATGAATGGTATGTCTCCGTGTTGAGGAATTTTTGGTTCAGCGTGGACTGTGACAAGGCTATTGTTGATAATGTATTTCACCTGTTAGTGAAGAGTGGAGGGGACTGCCGCAACCATGTGAATCCATGGTCGTCCAAAGAGCAGGTTGTATCCCGAATCTATCTTGAGCACATGGAAAGATACGCAGAATGTGTGAGGACCAATTTCGATTGGCAGCTCAATTACTCCGACCGAATTTCACCGGGCTCCATCAAAGGCTTTTATGATAGTATGGCTACTCCAAATTTGGTTGAGATTTATATTCATCTTCTCCAAGGTAGCGTATGGACAGATATTCAGAGATGAACCTCCATCTATTAAGACTCCGGCTACCATATATCCGGAGGACAAGACCGCAATGTGCAACGGCTTGCAATGACCGGTCCCTTCTGGTGGTATGTCATCATCAGTGAAGGATATCACATTGTTGTTGAAAATGTGATCAACCAGATGTTGAAACTTTTCTGTATCCACTGATGTCGGGAGATAGGCTTCTTCCAAAACCATTAACAAGACTTTCTGGTGATTTTCGGAAGTTAGGACCAAGTCCAAAATTGATATTTGCTATGGAGCTTCTTTCAAGCTTAAAACCACCGTAGTTTCATTATGACCCACAGCGCGGAGGAATTCTTCAATCTTCTCCATGGGTATTTTCCCCTTTGATTTGGTGGTAGGCTTCATCACCCGTTGGGGAATATACAGTGGATTTTCCTTCGACACTGTAGCAGTTGTATGTGAGGTGGATCCTTCACCTTCTCCATAATTCCACGGAACTTTGTGCAAGCTAACAATAGGATATTGTGCTCTGCACGGCAAGTTGATTGGCTCGGGGGCGGCCACTTTCGAAGGATTGTTGCCTCCCTTGAGTTGGATTGTTGGCGTTGTGAGCAATGTATTAATCCCATCAGTTTTAGTGGATATGACTGCTACCACACTTTTCCACTTAGTAGGTCCTGCATTCTCACTTGCACGTAACACAGTATCATCGTCTCCTAGTTGCAGGACACCACTGTCGATTAGATTTTGAATAAGGTGGCGGAGTGCCCAGCATTCTTCTGTGCTTTGACCGCGAGACTGGGAGTGATATTGACACACTCCATCAGAGTTGTACCGTCCTGAACAGGGGTTGATTAGAGGTAGAAGGGAATTGATCCATCCTCCATTGATTAGCATATGAAGGATTTCCTCCATAGGTTGGCCCAGATAGGTGAATTCCCTTTTGTTGGCGAAATCCCGATGGGCTTTGGCATTTGCTTTCTTTGTTACTTTGTGTTCCTGCATTTCATTTTTTGAAAGTGACGAGGGATATTAATGACAATAAGTAGGAGACTGGCATGCTCCTGGCTGATTAACTGACGTGTCACTTGATACTGATAAGTCACCAGTTCCATCAATTGCTCAATTTGTCTGCAGAGAGCTTTCATCTTTCGTTCCATTATGAATTAGAACTTGGAATAATCCCATATGTCATCACCATCTTTGAGGGTCTAGGAAGATTCACAGCTGAAATTGGAACTCTGTTCATTGCTCCAATTGATCATGTTGACCTCTTCTTCTTTGTGTTGAGGAAGAGGGTTGTCTTGAACATGATGCTGATCGGGTTTGGTGACTACAATCTCCCCGTTGTCTATCAGGTCCTGGATCTTGTGTTTCAAGGCCCAACAGTCCTGAGTATCATGTCCAGGTGCTCTGGCATGATAAGCACATTTTCGAGAAGCCTTGAAACCCCGTCCAATGGGGCTGGCTGGTGGAAGAAGATGCGTAATTTTCTTCTATGTTGTCAGAAGATTTAAAATGTTCTCGAGGGTATCCCCTAAGGGTGTAAACACTCGAGGGCGTTTGACTTCTCCACCTTTTGGTATTGGAGGCTTTTCTGATTGTGCTTGAAAGGGAGTGTAGTTTCTCCTTTTTGAATGGCGCATCTTCTTCTTTTCGATTGCCCGGGGTGTTTCCATAATTTCCAGTTGGATGTAATCAAAGAACAACTTTGAGTGCAGCTAGGTCTTGAATCTTTCCGGACTTCAATCCCATCTCCGCCATCTCCCCATGTTTGACCATTTTAGAAAATGGTTTGCTGATGCCGGTTAAAACTCTCTCATAGAAGGGAGCTTCTTGTATGTCTATAAAAGTCATGACCATTTCTGATTCTACCATGGAAGGACTAACTTGTGCATCCAGGTGTCTCCACCTCTGAGCATACTCTCTAAAAGACTCGTTAGACTGTTTCTTGATCTTGGTAATTTGATACCGATCAAGAGCCATCTGAGTTTTAAAGCTGTATTGAGTGAGGAAGGATTTTGGAGTTGTCTAATCTTGTGTACCACGAACGGGCTTCTCCAGTTAGACTCTTTTGGAATAATTGCATTCTGAGCTTTTCGTCCTTTGTATAAGATCCAAGTTCTCCAATAAAAACTTTTAAATGTGTGAAAGGATCTCCAAACCCGTCATATTTTTCAAAGTCAGGAGTTTTAAATTTTTCTGGATAATGAACACCAGGGAAAATACACAGATCTGCATATGAAACACTCCCGTGTGTTCCAATTCCTTTGATAGTGCGAAGGGTCTCTTCCATTTGGAGGACTTTCTTTTTGATGTCACCAGTGTCTGGATCTCTAGTGGGATGGGCAGTATCATGAGTTTTGTTGGTCTTATCCAACTGTAGTTCATGTATGGTAATGACCGGGATTCCCCCTTGTGTGGAGGATTCAGCATGTACTGGTATTTTCTGATGTAATTCTTTGAGTAGAACAACCAAATCTGTAATTTGTTTACTTAATCCGTCGAATTCTTTGCGAGAAATCGGATTAAGTTCAGTCTGGTCGGATGACAACATGGTTGACTGTAGGCCTATTGCCTTTTTGGACTTTGACCGGTTAGTAGGTCCAATTGATTCCTTGCGAAAGACTTGCATAGTTTAGTCTTTAGGGGATGTATATAATAATATGCTATGTGATGTGTCCATTTTAGGAATTTTTTTCCTGCAAAACGGATGTCAGCTGTTTGTAGCATGTTAATTAAAATATGTATGTGTACACATTTCGTCATATTTCTCATTACATGGAGATAGATATGGAGTGTAATTTCAAGCAATTTGTAATGAGAGCATGAAGAGACATCCCTCCGTTTTGGGTTTATCAGAGACTGACCTATTTTAGGTTACTCTCGCGGCTTTTTGGCATGAAGGTTCCCAAATCATCGCAATCTACTTGACGGGAAGTTAATCCGGTCTTTCAACTGGAGCGAATTTTGGTGGTGCCTTTCCTGAGCCTCGAAGAATTAGTCTTCTCACGAGTCCAGTAATCAAACACCGACAGGGTAGCCTCCTGGAGGAGGGACCACTCAACATACATTCACATACATCACGTCTCACCGTATGATATCACAAGCAGATATGGTGTGAGGCACTAATATCACAAGTAGTTATGGTGCGAAGCACTAGCATCACTAGCAGTTATGGTGCGAAGCACTAAGTGCAATAAGGAAATGCATTCGTACACATTCATCAAATGTAAATGCAACATCCACACACAAGCAAATAACAGTTTTGAAAAGATTGAAATATCGGCTTAAGTCCTCTTCTTTGGAGGTCCCAGTGAGTCGCCACACATCGGCGTTGGGATTTTTGGATGTCCCTTTCACATTACTTGTTCTTTGGTGTTGTCATTTTAGGTGAGATTTGTTTGAAAAAAAAAACAAGTTAAAAAATATAATGTCGACGATGGGATTTGTTAAGAGTCGCCAGATTGGTTTTTAAATGGTTATACCAACACAATAGAGAAAATGTTTGCACATTGACCCGATGATGTGACATCGCTATACTGGTCGGTGAAACAAGAGATTCATTAAGTGCAGGGGACTTGGTTATGGGGGAGGTGTTAGGCACCCAAACATCTGTGTTACCACGGTGACCGCCTATTCTCAAGAAACTGTTATCTGAATGTATGTGTGTGTGTGTGGGTCAATGTGCTGTTATTTGGAAGTAGTGCAAGGCCTCGTTCGAACCTATATACACATGGTTTGAATTTATGTAAAAATTCAATTTTTAGCAAGATATGGCAGTGATGTTTTATAAAAGAGGTTTTTCAAACCCTGATGCTCAATAGTAATTGAGACCATTTACACTCCCATCTTTATTACGTGATCGGCTTGATTAATTTTATTTGACAGATGCGATGCATCCGTGCGAAAATAATGTACAAAATAATGCCGACTTCCTCGTGGGTATGGAAACCATCTGAGAAAATTCAGACACCATAGAATAATTTACAAGCTGCTTACAGCTGAAAATGTCTATCACGGGAATCGAATCTAGATCAAAAAGGCAGAATCTATGATCACATGATTCCTAGGCGCATAGGATACTGTAATTTGTATGAAAGTAGTAAGTAGGTATATATAAAAAAGTTGTAAATATATATATACAAACATGATCACCAACCACGAAGCACCTCCGTGGGGGACCAAAATATAAATAAAGCTGTTAAAAGCTATCAACCAACACGGAGAAAACTCCAGGCGGGACAAAACGTAAATAAAGCTATAAATACGGTCAACCGCCACGAGGGAAACTCCAGGCGGGACAAAATATAAATAAAGTTGTAAATACGGTCAACCGCCACAAAGGAAACTCCAGGCGCGACGAAATGTAAATAAAGCTGTAAAAGCGATCAACTGCCACAAAGGAAACTCCAAGCAGGACGAAATTATATATATATATATATATATATATAATCAATAAACGCACCAGATGTAAAATCCAGGCTCATCGAACAGAGTTCGACCACAATTCATATATATATATATATATATATATATATATATATATATATATATATATATAAAAGCGAATAAACGCACCGGATGTAAAATCTAGGCTCATCGAATGAGTCGGAACCACGGTTCATACATATAGTATATATATATGTATATATATATATTTAAAAGTGAGTAAACGCACTGAGAGAGAGAAGTCTAGGCTCATCGAACAAAGTTTGACACACAGTTATATATATAAATGTATATATATATATATATATATATATATATATATATATATATATATATATATATATATATAAAGCGATAAACACTCTGAATCAAGTGCAGGCTCATCGAACAAAGTCATATACACACAGTTAATATATATAAATGTATATATATATATATTAAAGCGATAAATGCAGGGCATCAAGTTCAGGCTCATCGAACAAAGTTCGACATACGATTAATATATATAAAATGTAAATATATATATATATATATATATTAAAACAAATAAACGCTCCAGACCAAAGTCTAGGCTCAATCCAGGCATAACTCAATAATGTTAGTCAATATATATATATATATATATATATATATATATATATATATATATATACAGACTGAAATGAAACTACAGACCGAAGTTCGAGCAAAACCAAGCAGCACGACTCTCAACGTGTAGAAGGGTGTGTGCAAAGATGAAGAGAAAGACTCTAAAGTGTGTGAGAAGGCTTACAGCTGACTGCTAAAGAAGACTTTTATATCTTTAAAGTGGATAAACATAGACTTTTGTTGGTACAAAAGGGCTATATATGAGCTCACAGGTGTTTAAAAGGGGAAAGTACACTGCATGGGGTGATTGCAGAGCAAATTGGGCAGGGCTTCCTCGCCTTTTTCTATTTGAAAATCAGCACCCCAAGCCCTCTATTTATAGGCATTTTAGCCACAGGTGTACCGGAGGCAACCCGGGTGGGCCCAGGTTTTTCGGGTCGGGTCGTCTCGAAGTACGTGCACTCAAGCACTGTAATGTCCACTCGAACTTTCAGAAGTGCAATCTGGGCATTCGTTTGAGGTATCCAGGACCTATTTCGGACCGCCGTTGTCAAGAGTTCTACGATGGTATGGGATTAGAGTTTGTGTGAAGTCATTGAAGATGGGACGATGCCCTCCGGTATTTAAGCATCAACTTTCCATTACCCCGCATAATAGTCACTCAGGATTGGTTAGTCTTATGGGACATTGTTGCATAGAGACGTGACATGGCATCGTGTTGACGAGATGACGATGTTGCCCCTCACCGGTGTTATCGTCGTCGGATGATCATTTGATAAAGCATGACGTTGCTCGAGACTTCACCGAGATTGGATCTTTATTACAATTGTTGAAGGTCCTCATTGTCACCTTTGAGGTGTGCCTGTCTTCCGATGTTATTGCTTAGGGATGGTGCGGTGTATCTCATTGTGGTGCGCGAGATTGAAGGTGGTCGCATTTGAAACAAGCATTTTCGGTGTTATCAAAGCGCATTCCTTGGGGTTATCACCAAGGTTGGTGGCTATTCCCATGGTTGGGAGTGACACTGGATACCTCGGGATCATCTCTGAGATTAATCGCTCTTCTCCGGTGTGTGTTCCGGTATTGTATCTGCAGGCCTCGGGGGTACATCCGAGGTTGGTATTGTTACTCCCAGATTGCGATCTAGGGTTGATGCTGAACTTCCGGTAGTATCTGGTATGGATTTGGATTGTCTTTCAGGGTTCCCTCTTAAAAGACGAATCTGTCCTCCTGTAATGTTAGTGACAGTAGTATAAAAAATTTCGAGTGTCTACACCTCTTTTTCAAGGTATTATGCTATTCTTGGAGTTGTTCGAGTAAAGGGAACATTTGATTAATCCTAGCTAAAATTTATGATTTTTTAACCTAATTTGACAATCTAATGCTAGTGGATGAGCCTTTTTTCTTGAATAATGATAATATATTTGGACACTGTTACATATTATAGGTGTTACATATTCCTGGAGTTGTTTGATAATCATGTTTGAACCATGTGTCTCACTAGGATTCTGATTAGAAGATGTTTTTGTTGCCACACAGCATAAAAAAGATCAAGTGTTCGTTGTAGTCGTCCACAAGATATCAATCAGTGCAAAATAGTTCCAAACTAACTGAATCTATCTCCTTTGTGTAGGTGATGGCGAACTTCTCAAAACCTACTAGAAATCTCTTTATGGAATTATTATCCTGAGGTATGTGGAATATCTCTCTTGTTTTTTAACCGCTATTATTTCACTCTAAGGAGGAACAGCTTGAAAAAATTTGCTACGTGGAAAGGATTGAAAATCAACTGCATAGGTTTAGACATGTAGGTGGTAAAATGAATTTCACTGCTCCATTATACTCTGGGTATTGATATGGATGCTGGAGACAATTATGATTTTGGCATATAGAAACTAGAAAGTGTTATTAGTTGTGGTTAGCATGAAAAAGAAATTACTTCTGTTATAGTTAGTCCTGTTGTTAAGAATGAATGATTAGAAGAAAGGTTTCCATCGATCTGCGTCCACTTTGGCATGTCTCAAGAAGAAGGTTTGTTTCGATTGAATTCTACACACTGCATTTATATAATTTGATTGATTTTTGGTGCTCGCTACAAGTGTTGAGGCATTGTATGGATCTTCATCACCAGTCATTCAGCTGAATCCCTCCAACTTCAAGTCGAAGGCATATCATTGATCCGCTGTTTAATTTCCTACTCAGTGCATCAATTTTGATAATTTTAGATAATTTAGTTCATTTGTCTGATAGTTAGAAGTTCCCAATTCCTCACGTATGATCTTGAGAGATCTCATTCTTTATGGTCTGTAGCAAGTGATATTCTTTGTCACTATTCGTTGTGTTCTTTTAGCACATTCTGGATTCAGAATTTGAAATGCTATTTCATTTTAGAATTTGAGATGGGTTGTACAAATATGTAACAGGGCATTGTTTCTTTTTGGAGTTTGTATGTGTTGAATTACTGGCTATGAGAATTTGTTATACTATTACAAGTTACGGCTGGTGATTAGCTTTTTATTTTTAGTCACCTTATTTTCTGCAAAGCTCTGTTTTTATATGATGGATAAATGACTGATAATAAAGCTATGTATGTTTAATAAAATCCAATCAATAGGGCAAGAGTACAAAATCTTGGAATTCTTTCTTTATTCTCTTCTTTACTTGAATTTCTATAATTTTCTCTCTGGAAAGCCTTGTACTTTTTCCAAGTCTTGGCAATGCAGAGATTTTATATAGAAAAGCGGAAGAAATACTATTTCCAAGTGATTATATATTTCTGTTAATTAGCCTTTTGTAACTATATTGATATTTCCAGATGGACAGACAAGGTTTATAACATGTTATTTTAAGTAACCGAACTTATTTTTTCTTCAAATGGTGGTAGGTTCTGAATTCAAATGGGATTGTATTAGTTGAATTTTTTGCACCTTGGTGTGGTCATTGTAAAGCTCTGACACCCACATGGGAGAAGGTGGCTACTATTTTGAAAGGTGTTGCAACTGTGGCAGCTCTTGATGCAGATGCTCACCAGTCTCTTGCTCAGGTTCTATATAGTTTAGATAATACTTCCTATAAATTAATTGTTTGAAGAATTTGCTTTTTCTGATTTCTAGGATTGGTTATATATAAATTGTCATCACTAAATCCTATACATAATATAGGCAATATGGTCAGCTTTATAGAAAATAATCAATAGAAAACATGAGTAGGCTAACATTTATTGATACCATGGTATTCATGTCATGTCGTCTTGTTCTTGGTGATATCTATGGCAGGAATTAAGGAAATAAGTTTTTCCCGCAAAAGCAAAACCTCTCTTAACATCACAATGCATGTACCCATAAAATGCTTTTGCTATATGCAGTATCCTTTAGGATAATCATCCTTCTTGTTATGCTTGTGTTGTTTTGGGTTTCTTGTTTTCAACTCGAGCCTTCTTTATTTTAGATAATATATACATGATAAAACAGAAATAACTAGATCTAATGACTTCTAAGCTTTATAAATATGACTGCTGTGAGTGTAAATATGTGGCAATTTATTGATCTCGCGTGTCTCCTCGTATTTTGCATGTTTTTTCCTGGTGCTCCTTCTACAGGTTGATATATGTTGTTTCGATAAAACTGGGACACTAACATCTGATGATATGGCATGTCAGTTATAACTTGTATTTATTTTAATTATTTTATATATCATGTCTAATTACATGGTTGTATGTGGTGCTTCAATTGGAAGGAGTTTTCTGAAGTTGGGTTGACAGAAAGTTTGGAATTAGAAACAGAAATGACTAAATTGAGGAGTTAGTCTCTAGATCTCTAGATCTAGGATGTTGGGATGAGCAGTGATGTTGAGCATATAAAATCTAGTGGTCTCCGAAAATGCAAGCAGTCAGTCTCCAGATCCAGTAGTGCAGAGAGTGCTATATTGCATCTGCAATCTATTATGATCTTGATTTTACTGAGTTTTCATTGTATGTTGATTATACCCTAGTTAGGCGTCAAAGAGTAGATTTTACTTTAATCAGGCAGTCTAACTGATAAAATACAATGTAATATTTTGTGGATGTAGTAATGTGAAACTGTAAACGAATGGTATTTATTGGGATGTATTTTGAATGGTTGATACATTTTGGCTATAAATTTAATTGAGAATTTAGACTTTTAGCTATATATCATGGCATTAGCATATTGCAGGTGCATTGGTAATGTAGGTGCATCACAATATTTTTTTTCATTTTTTTTAATCTACAGCATTTTAAAAACGTTGTGGAATCATACCTTCTACAACGTTTTTATCCAAAAAACGTTGTGGAATCATACCTTCTACAATGTTTTTATCCATCTACTAATTTTTGAAAAACAAATCTACAACGTTTTTTTCCGAAAAAATGTTGTGTATTGTGCTTAATTAAAACGTTTTAAAAACGGTGTGTAAGGGTGTCAAATAGACAACACCCTTAACCACGACGTTTTTCTGACTGAAACCACAACGTTTTTTCCGCGTTATCTATTTACTGTTTTGTAGTAGCGTCTTTTACCTTATGTCATTTACATTATCTCTATTAACTGCTATAACTGCTATGCATGTTTTAACTGCTTACAACTGAATTAACTCTAAAAACAATGTATGTATGATTATGAATATATCAATGAAGGGGATCTTTTACTTATTCCGCTGTGCTTGAAATGATTCTTATGTTTGTCATATGCTAAATCATTAGCTATATAAAATAAACCAGAAAAGTATGTAAACTAAAAGGATCTATTCAACCCCCCCTTTCTAGATCTATATTGTGCCTATTGGGAACTAACAAAATAGATCAGACCAGCAGTACTTTATAAGTACAGGGCATACCGGGCTAATTACCCATTATATCCGTAAGTTATGACAGTTTGTGGATGAATTTTCATAAAACCTTTGCGAAAATGATAGACAATAGTCTATATAACCCCCCAGCACAATTTCAAAATTTTAATTCTGGTAAGGAAGGTATCAGGTAGCATGGAATGATGTGAATGAATGGTGAATCGTTCAAGGTGTATGGTGTAAGGTAAATTTTGGGGATGAAATTTTTAGAAGAAGGGGTGAATGTGACAACCTGAGAATTTAGAAAATTTTAAAAATTTTAATTAATTGATTGAAGGTTCAATATTAGAGCATAGACAGAAAATGAGTGTATGCGTTTCATATTTTTGAGAAGGAATTTTGAGGATTTCAAAATTCTGTGAAGGATTTTGGTGAATTATTCAGGATTAAGGGTATAAGAGTATATGTTCTATGTATATGGTTGTACATGTGTACAATATGTGGTTAACGGTCAAGGGTTGACCAGATAAACGATATCTGTAACAAACCCTAGGTATATATTAAGAACGTCAACGTTCAGTTAGAAAACCCTAGCGAATTATAAGAAACCCTAAAATTGGTTCTGGAAACCCTAATTTCAATTTCGGGAATCTGAAACCCTAATTCGATAGTTGAAAACCCTACATTGGGAATGCAAATGCTAGTATAAGATTTAAACGTTTTTAATAATAACCTAGTTAGGGATAACCCTAATTGATTTAGAAAACCCTAATTTCGGGATTAGAAACCCTTATTTATAATTAGGGAAAACCTAATTGTTGATTTAATAATTTTAATGTTAATTAGGAAATATTAATCCTATTTCAAGTTATAAGTAATTAGAAAACCCTAATCTAATTAGGAAAACTAATTTCTAAATTAGAAATATTAATTTTCTATTTAAAACCCTAAGTCGTGGGTTATAATCCCTAATGACCAATTATGACCCTAATTGCTAAATTAACAATTTTAATTAGGAAATAATAATCCTAATTAGCAAGATTTAAATAATGATTAGTAATTTTTAATATAATTAGAAAATTCTAATTATAATTTAGAAATATGAATTTTTTATTTTGAAAACCTAATTTAGAAATTCTAGAATTATTTTTTTAAAAAAACATAGTGGTTCAAACCCAAAACCCTAAGGTGTGACGCCCCCAAAATAGGTATACATCACCCATCTTGAGTCGCCAAATACATGGTACAGAATTCAAATACAAACTTAATTATACAACAGTCGTGTAAAATACGACTAAACATATTCTGTGAGTTTTAATACAAATATTGTCATCTAGAAGAGTCAAGTAGAGAATAAAATCTACTATCTTCTAAGATTTAAAAGGTTTTTCATCACTTTAATCATTTGAGACTCGACAATAAATAATTCACATCATCCACTTTTCTACTACCAATGATATTCATTAGTATCGCGACCACAAATTATCAATGCACTACGGGCGAGGATATTCGTGTATTCATCGGTGGTAATTATCATGCCAAAAGCGTCCATCAATGCACTACGGGCAATGAGGACTTTTACCATATCATTTGTAACATTACGGTCATGATTATCTGGAATTAATCCACGGTCATAATCATACCAAGTCCATCTATGCACTACGGGCCACGATGACTTTCAGCGAGAATATAAACATGTGGATGATGACAATGATATAAGAATTCAGTAAAACAAGTTCAAGAATTAATTTATCCAGGAACCAATAACGTCCAAATTGTCAACATGATACTTCTTTGTTGAGTAAAATTCAAAAATGCTAAGAAGAATATTTCCATGAAAAGATACTGGATGAAGCGTAAATATCAAGAATATTCCACTAATTTCATGGAATATAGAATCCAAAACTTTAACCAACTGAGTATAATAGAGAATGGAATAACAAAAAAAATCACCAGGCATACGATAGACCGCACAGACAGGTTATTCCAACAGAAAAATAATTAACGGAACCAGGTCATGCATAAAGCACAGACAAGATGTTCCAACAGAATAATAATTAACGGAACCAGGTCATGCGTAACGCACATACAGGATGTTCCAACAGAATAATAATTAACAGAACCAGGTCATGCATAAAGCACAGACAAGATGTTCCAACAGAATGATAAATAATGGAACCAGGGCATGCGTAAAGCACATACAAGATGTTCCAATAGAATAATAAAAATGTAATAACAAAAGAATTTCACCAAGTATAGGGTAGCCCGCGTATACAGGTTATTCCAACAGAATAATAAAGAATGGAATAACAGATGTTCTCTCCATGAATGTGAAAGAAATAATACCCTTTACCTTAAAAGAAATTGGATATTGGAAAAGAGAGGTAGCAGACTTCTCTTCTTCTTTCTCTCTATAATTTTCTCTTTCTAGAGTTTCAGTGAATTCGTAAGAAAGAATGAAGGAATGAGCTTCTATTTATACGAGAATGAAAAGGCACTGTTCATGGACGAAATAATTTTTGCAGACGCACGGATGTTCAAATTCAATCAACCATCCAATAAAAAACAAAACAAAAAATAAAATATAATATATATATAAACACATGCTTACAATTTATATATATCAATATTATATATATACCACTTGATTTTATTCCCCCCACCCCCGTAACCAACATCAATCCCCCACCCCCCACCCCCAAATCACTTTCATCATATATATATATATACCAATTATATACATATATATATTCACACACAATTTTCACTTTCCCACCCACATATCACTTTCACTACACTCTTACACATATCTTACACCCATCACTTTCATACTATCACTTTTCCACCATTTTCCACTCTCACACACATTATATATATACACACATCATATACATATATATAAATTCCCTCCCCTTTATGTATACTCTCTCCCACCCCCATTTAAAAAATCAGTTTTTTAACACATATGGGCCCCACATGTGGCCCCCACCTTTAAATAATTTTCTACCGATTATTTTTAAAAATGGGTAAATGAGGGTCCATATAATAAGCCGATTTATAACAAATACCTCATAAAAATTTCCTCAATATTTTTAACAGCATTTATCATCATTATTATAATTCACAATATTAATCGACCAGGTCGTTCTCAGGAAAGAGGGGGCTTTCCAATAAGGATTTCTCCCTATTGGCGCGCAATTAGGTGACCAAACATCTCCTTAACAGAACTTCTAAGCATCGTTAATATTGCAAATAATAATATTAATAACTTTGTCGTCTCAATTATTGATTTAATAATATATAAAATATTGACAATAATTGAATCAAATAACGTGAGATATTATGCAGCAATTATTGTAACAATAATTGAACAAAACTGAGTGACTTCTCACGTAAGCATCAATAATCAATACCGTGTGCTATTGTGCAACTACGCGTATTACTGTACTTTTAACACCAGGTGTTGCAACAGTTAACGGTAAAACTTTCGTCGTTATTTTCATAAAGTATTTTTATCGTTTTCTCAATCCGACAATAATTCCATTGTGGGGTCCACCAATGATTGTCTTGCTATTATCTGAATATTCCTGTTAAAACGAATATTCCCCGACCAATCAAATATTATATAACAACTTGCGTACTTTGCAAAATTTATAAATATTACCCACAACCATAACATTATATCAAATTCATTCCATAATATTCAAAAATGATATTTACAGAAAATTCATCTTTATTTATAAAAGTTGGGGTTTTACAACCTCCCCTTCTTATAAATTTTTGCCCTCGAAATTAGGTTAAATACATGGTATGTCGAAGAGGTAAGGATACCTTGATTTCATTTTAGATTCAAACTCCCAGGTCATTTCCTCAACATCGTGGTTTCTCCACAAAACTTTGACTTGAGGTATAACCTTGGAGCGTAGAATATGTTCCTTCTTATCCAAGATTTGAACAGGAGCCTCTTCATACATTAAATCTTTCGTTATTTCATCCGGTTCTAACTCAATAATGTGGTGCGGGTCTTTCACATATTTACGTAACATAGATATGTGAAAAACGTTATGAACACGAGACATACTTGGCGGTAAAGCGAGTCTATAGGCCACAATTCCTACTCGATCAAGGATTAAAAATGGGCCGATGAATCGAGGATTGAGCTTTCCTCTCTTTCCAAAGCTCGTAACTCCTTTCCATGGAGCAACACATAACAACATATGATCTCCTATATCGAATTCCACGTCCTTTCGATGAAGATCAGCATAACACTTTTGTCGATCTTGTGAGGTTTTTATACATTGTCGGATCATTTGAATCTTTTCCGTAGTCATACGTACAAACTCTGGTCCCAACAATGTTGCTTCACCCACCTCATCCCAGCATACTGGAGAATGACACTTTCTTCCATACAACGCCTCAAATGGAGATATGCCAATACTTGCTTGATAACTGTTGTTGTAGGAAAACTCCACCAATGGTAAGAACTTATCCTAACTTCCCTTGAAGTCAAGGACACAAAGTCTTAATAGATCTTTAAGAGTTTGAATAGTCCTCTCTGACTGCCCGTCCGTCTGAGGATGATATGTCGAGCTAAATCGTAAGTTCGTGCCCATAGCTTTTTGCAAACTAACCCAAAATCGTGAAGTGAATCTTGAGCCTCGATCTGACACTATGGATATTGGCATACCATGCAATCTTACAACCTCGTTTATGTACATATGAGCAAGATGTTCAAGTGTATAAGTTTCTCGTATAGGTAAGAAGTGAGCAGACTTGGTCAATCTATCAACAATGACCCAAATTGCATCTATATTTTGAGAAACCTTGGGAAGACCAGTAACAAAATCCATGGTAATGTGATCCCACTTCCATTTTATAATTTCAAGTGGTTGCAATGGACCTTTTGGTACTTGATGCTCCGCCTTGACTCGTTGACACGTTTGACACCTTGAGATAAACAACGTTATCTCTCTCTTCATATTGCCCCATCAAAATGTATGTTGAAGATCATGATACATTTTGGTACTCCCAGGATGGATTACAAACGGTGTGTTGTGCGCCTCCATCATGATTTTTATACTTTAAATTAGGCTCGTTAGGAACACAAAGTCTGGAGTTGACTCGAAGTATTCCTTCTTCATCGATTCTTGCTTCCGGCATAGCACCTTCTTGCACTTTCTTCCTCATACGCATCAGCTCCAGGTCTGTAGCTTGAGTAGCTTTAACTTTATCGATTAAAGTCGGTTCTACTCGTATATTTGCCATCATCACATGTGTCCCTGGAGTCTTTAACTCTATCTCCATCCTTTGCAAGTCACACAAAATGGACCTTTGCGTTGACAATATCGCACTCGTACTTGCATATGATCTTCTACTCAATGCATCAGCTACCACGTTCGCTTTTCCAGGATGGTATTCGATGGTATGATCATAATCTTTCAATAGTTCAAGCCAACGTCGTTGTCGCATGCTGAGTTTCATTTGAGTGAAGAAATATTTGAGGCTTTTATGATTCGTAGAGATCTCCACTTTCTCTCCATACAAATAATGCCTCCAAATTTTAAGTGTAAAGACAACAGCTGTCAACTCTAGATCATGAGTGGAATAATTCCTCTCATATTCTTTGAGTTGTCTTGAGTCATAGGCTATGACTTTCCCATGTTGAATGAGAACACATCCTAACCCTTTGCCCGAAGCATCACGATTGATGACAAATCCCTCCGAGCCAGATGGTATTGTCAGAACAGGTGCTGAAATGCGTCTCCTCTTGAGTTCATGAAAACTCTTCTCACATTCCTCGCTCCAACCGAATTTTGTATCTTTCCGAGTTAGCTGAGTTAATGGAGTAGCGATTCGAGAAAATCGTTCCACGAATCTCCGATAATAACCAGCAAAACCGAGAAAGCTACGTACTTCGGTCACTGATTTAGGTTCCTCCCAGCTTTGAATAGCTTCAATCTTTGCTGTGCCAATAGATATTCCATGACTTGATACTACGTGCCCAAGGAATGCTACTTTCTCAAGCCAGAACTTGCATTTCTTCAACTTGATATAAAGCTTGTTTTCACGAAGCTTTTGGAGTATCAGCCTCAAGTGTTGCTCATGATCTCCACGGCTTTTGGAATATATGAGGATGTCATCAATAAAGACGACCACAAAGTTATCCAAATATTCCTTGAATACTCAGTTCATCATATCCATGAAGGCAGCAGGAGCATTAGTCAATCCAAAAGACATGACTAAAATTTCATAGTGTCCATACCGAGTTCTGAAGGCAGTCTTTGGAATATCCTTAGTTTTAACCTTCAGCTGATGATATCCAAAACGAAGATCGATCTTTGAAAAGAATTTGGCGTTTTGCAACTGGTCGAACAGGTCATCAATACGTGGCAATGGGTACCTATTTTTTATGGTGACATGATTCAACTCCCTATAATCAATACAAAGTCGCATACTCCCATCTTTCTTCTTCACAAATAGAACAGGAGCACCCCAAGGAGAAGTACTAGGACGAATAAAACCAATGTCTAACATTTCCTGCAGTTGGGTCTTTAACTCTTGAAGTTCAATAGGAGCCATTCGATATGGGGCTTTAGAAATAGGTTTTGTACCGGGTACAAGGTCGATACAAAATTCAATTTCACGCTCTTGGGGTAGGCCAGGAAGTTCTTTGGGGAATACGTCAGAAAATTTATTAACAATAGAAATATCATTCAAAACTAACATATTTTTGTTTAGATCCGTGATATGAGCTAAGAAATCTTGACATTCGTTTTTCAATAAACGAATAGCTTTATGGCTTGAAATGACAGTGATTGATTTTTATGGTTTAGTTTCTTGAATTTGCATAAAAGGTTGGTTAGGAATATGAAAGCTAACAACCTTACGAAAATAATCAATTTTTGCATGATGTGTAGTTAACCAATCAATCCCTAAAATCACATCAAATGCAAGTATTTTTAATGAAATAAGATCGACAGGTAATGTGAGGGTTTCGATTTGAACCAAACAAGACTTATAAACAGTGGATGTAATGAAGGTTTTTCCCAACGTAGTTTCCACAGATAAGTCAAATTTTAATTTCTCCGGAGTCAAATTTAATCGTTGAGCGCAAGTAGGAGAAATAAAAGAATGGGTAGAACCGGTATCAAATAAGGTATAGACTTCGCTAGAGTTTATGATAAGCTTACCCGTGATGACCTCGTTCGGGTTCCTTGCTTTACAGGAGGTTACAACAAACGCTTCTACCTTGAACTCTTGGTTTTGACTTATGCAGGACGGTATTTTGTGTCACCGATTCAAGCTGGGCTTATCTTGATTTGCGACAAAATTGGACTAGGTGACCTTCTCTTCCATAATTATAACACGCTTTGGATGGCATCGCGCAGTTTGGACTGATATGTCCCTCCCCTCCGCATTTGAAGCATATGATAGGTGGTCGTTCTACTTCCTTAACCACGGGAGCTGATGCTGACGTCTTTCCATCATTATTGAATCACCTCTTCTTGAAATGTCCATTCTTATTGTCTTGGCCATGATTACCTCTGAAGTGGTTACCATTTCTGGCATGTTGATTCCCTCCACATTTTTTGTCACTGCTTCGATGACCGTTACCACTGGTATTTTCATTCTGTCGACCGCTTTCTCTTGGTTGCTATGACTCGTTATCGTGCTCCAATAACTGAGCCCTATTTACAACATCTGAATACAAACACAGTTTATGAGAAATAAGATATTGACGTATCTTCAGTTTCAAACCTCTTAAAAACATTTGCGTCATTCTCTCCTCATTATCAACCAAGTGAGACGCAAACCGGGACAACTTAGCAAACTTAGCTTCGTACTGTGACACGGTCATATTATTCTGCTCTAACTTGATGAACTCTACCTCTTTTATGTGACGAATACTTTCGAGAAAATACTTGTCGTTGAATAGTTCTTGGAACTTCTCCCAAGACATCTTTAGTGCGGCATGTTAAGTACGCTTTACCGATTCCCACCAGTAATCTGCCTCTCCTCGTAACATAAAGGTCACAAAGGGAACCTTTTGATCCTCGGAGCATCCCAAGACATCAAATATCTTGGTGATCTACTTTATCCATGCTTCCGCCTTAAGTGGTTTTGGCTCTCCAATAAACTCTGGTGGTCCCAGCTCCTTGAACTATTTAGCGGTGACCGTCCGAGAGTTTCCAGTGTTTCCACCTATATTTTGGATAGGAGTCGCTCTCGCCTGATGTTGCATGAATTGCATAAAGCCTCTGAACAGTCCATCATTCATCATTTGGTCAGTGTTTTTGTTTGCAAGAGGATTGTCGCCTTCCTGATACACATTATCCTGATTATTGATATGTGGAGACTCAACGGTCTCCTGTGCTCCATTGCTATTCTCAACATTCTCGGATACTGCCACAAAACAAGGGTTAGTTGACATATAACATATTATCTCTATACTCTGACCAACCAATTAAATACCAAATAAATTTAGGTAGGTCATACTAACGAAGGAATTCTCCGTCTCTCCCCTCCTAGTTCTAGTCTCACATCTTAGCCAGGGATCATATCCCTAAGCTTTGATACCAACTGTGATGCCCCCAAAATAGGTATACATCACCCATCTTGAGTCGCCAAATACATGGTACAGAATTCAAATACAAACTTAATTATACAACAGTCGTGTAAAATACGACTAAACATATGCGGTGAGTTTTAATACAAATATTGTCATCTAGACAATATACAAACTCAATGGGGTCCTCATTAAATTTATTATTACACTATTTCAAAGAATAGTGAGGACTACTAATGCACCATCTAGGACCACACTCTGTTCCCCGACTAGTCCCTGCTACGTTCTCATTTCCTGAAGAGAACAATGAAAGCAAAAGGGTGAGCTCAACTAGCCCAGTAAGAAATATTATGACTAAGATAATGCAGAATAATTTTTCGTTAGCCTTCAACAGTGTTAAACTGATAAAACATAATAAATATCAAGTTTAACTGCAGCGGAACAAGCAATCCATTAGAAGAGTCAAGTAGAGAATAAAATCTACTATCCTCTATGATTTAAAAGGTTTTTCATCACTTTAATCGCTGAGACTCAGCTTAATAAATAATCCATATCATTCGTGCACTACGGCCAATGATATTCATTAGTATCACGAAAACAAATTATACATGCACTACGGTCCAAGGATATTCGTGTATTTATCAATGGTCATGATCATGCCAACAACTGTCCATCAATGCACTACCGGCCAATGAGGACTTTTACCATATCATTTGTAACATTACGGTCATGATTATACCGATTAATTCCTGGTCATAATCATACCAAGTCCATCTATGCACACTGAAGGGCCACAGATGACTTTCAACTGAATATAAACATTAGGATGATGACAATGATATAAGAATTCAATAAAACAAGTTCAAGAATTAATTTATCCAGGAACCAATAACATCCAAATTGTCAACATGATACTTCTTTGTAGAGTAAAATTCAAGAATGCTCAGAAGAATATTTCCATGAAAAAATACTGGATGAAGCGTAAATATCAAGGATATTCCACTAATTTCATGGAATATAGAAGCCAAAACTTTAACCAACTGAGCATAATAAAGAATAGAATAACAAAAGAAATCACCAGGCATGCGATAGACCGCACAGACAGGTTATTCAAATAGAAAAATAATTAATGGAACCAGGTCATGCGTAAAGCACAGACAGGATGTTCCAAAAGAATAATAATTAACGGAACCAGGTCATGCGTAACGCACATACAAGATGTTCTAACAGAAAAATAATTAACGGAACCAGGTCATGCATAAAGCACAGATAGGATGTTCCAACAGAATAATAATTAACGAAACCAGGACATGCGTAAAGCACAGACATGATGTTCCAACAGAATGATAAATAATGGAACCAGGTCATGCGTAAATCACAGACAGGATGTTCCAACAGAATAATAAAAATGGAATAACAGAAGAATTTCACCAAGTATAGGGTAGCCCGTCTATACAGGTTATTCCAACAGAATAATTAAGAATGGAATAACAGAAGTTCTCTTTATGAATGAAAAAGAAATAATACCCCTTACCTTAAAAGAAATTGGATATGGGAAAAGAGAGGTAGCAGACTTCTCTTCTTCTTTCTCTTTATAATTTTCTCTTTCTAGTGTTTCAGTGAATTTGTAAGAAATAATGAAGGAATGGGCTTCTATTTATAGGAGAATGGAAAGGCACTGTTCATGGACGAAATAATTTTTGCAGACGCACGGGTGTTCAAATTCAATCAACCATCCAATAAAAAACAAAACAAAAAATAAAATAATATATATATATATATATATATATATATAAACACATGCTTACAATTTATATATATCAATATTATATATATAGCACTTGATTTTATCCCCCTTGTAACCAACATCAATCCCCCACCCCCCCCAAATCACTTTCATCATATATATATATATATATATATATATATATATATATATATATATATATATATATATATATATATATTCACACACAATTTTCACTTTCCCACCCACACATCACTTTCACTACACTCTTACACATATCTTACACCCATCACTTTCATACTATCACTTTTTCACCATTTTCCACTCACACACACATTATATATATACATATATCATATACATATATATAAATTCCCTCCCCTTTACGTATACTCTCTCCCACCCCCATTTAAAAAATCAATTTTTCAACACATATGGGCCCCACATGTGGCACCCACCTTTAAATAATTTTCTACTAATTATTTTAAAAAATGAGTAAATGAGGGTCCATATAATATGCCGATTTATAACAAATACTTCATCAAATTTTTCTTAATATTTTTAACAACATTTATCATCATTATTATAATTCACAATATTAATCGACCAGATCGTTCCCAGGAAAGAGGGGGCTTTCCAATAAGGATTTCTCCCTATGGCGGCGCATGCAATTAGGTGACCAAACCTCTCCTCGATGTAACTTACAGACATCGTTAATATTGCAAATAATAATATTAATAACTTTGTCATCTCAATTATTGATTTAATAATATATAAAATATTGACAATAATTGAATCAAATAACGTGAGATATTATTACGCAATTCTATAGCAATAATTAAACAAAAGCGAGTGACTTCTCACATAAGCATCAATAATCAATACCGTGTGCTCTTTGTGTATTCTACGCGTATTATTCGCTTTTAACACACGTGTGTTTCAACGAGTTAACGATAAAACTTTTGCCATTATTTTCATATAAAGTATTTTATCGTTTTCTCAATCAAACAATAATTCCGTTGTGGGGTCCACCAATAATTAATAATATTTGTTGTACTAATATTCCCACCAATCGAATATTATATAACAACTTGCGTACTTTGCAAAATTTATAAATATTACCCACAACTATAACATTATATCAAATTCATTCCATAATATTGAAAAATGATATTTATAGAAAATTCATCTTTATTTATAAAAGTTGGGGTCTTACATAAGTGTTCAAACCCTAAACCCTAAGGGTTGTAGCCAATGTCCAAATTGCCATTAAATTCAAAATCAAAATGTCCATTATACCCTTATTGCATTATTGAGGATTTCTTACAAATCTAGCCAAAGGAGAGTTGGTGAACAACCCTAGCAACTCTTTGACTTAAAAATCTCAGCCACATTAGTCCTTTTCATCAACCATTACATAGCAACATGATATATATACATTTAGAGAGAGAAAACTCACTCAGTTTATTTGTTAACTTGTTCATGACGTGTCTCTCTCAAAAATTTTGAAAACGGTCATGATTATAACGAATAATACATGGTCATAATCATACTAAGTCCATCTATGCACTACGGGCCAAAGATGACTTTCATAGCAATATAAGCATGGGGATGATGACATTGATATAATAATTCAATCAAACGAGATCAAGGATAAATTTAAAAGACTTTAATAATTTTATTTATCCAGAATTCAATAACGTTCAAATTGTCAACATGATACTGCTTTGTGGAGTAAAATTCAAGAATAATATTGTATCAAAAATGATTTGGACCGAAAGGAAATCAATTTTTGTCATGAATACTACCCTGGGTGAATAGTAACTGAGTGAATAGTACCCTATGAATATTAACTTTGGGAATACTAACCCCGTGAATAGTACTCCGGTATGAAAAAGTTAAACCTTATCAAGAATGCTCAGAATAATATTTTCATGAAAAGATACTAATTGAAGTGCAAATATCAAGGATATTCTACTAATTTCATGGAGTATAGAAGCCAAAACTTTAACAAAATGAGTATTGAATTCGGAATCTGAAAAGAAATAATATTACTTACATACTACAGAGTATAGAAGAAAATATTATTTCTTACGAATACTAAATAAAAATAATATCCCTTACGAATATTAAACGAAAATAATATTCCTTTCAAATATTGAACGAATATAATATTCTTTACGAATATTAAATTAAAATAATATTTCTTGTGAATACTGAATGAAATAATATTCATACGAATACGAAAAATAATATCTCTTCAGAATATGAAATAAATAATACCCCTTACCTCAAAAAGAAAGCAATTCCGACTAGTATAGCGGATATATTCTTGAAGAAACTTTCACTATTTTCTACACTCAAAGCTTCCTAAAACTCTAAAGAAATACGCTCAATATTATAGAAGAAGAATTCTCTGATTCTGGTGTGATTTTCAATTCTAACTAAGCATCCTACTTATAGGAGAATGGAAAAGATACTATTTGAATTTAGAAATCACGTGTGCACAGGGAATCAGTCACGGGTTGCAACCGGCGAAGAAAATTTAATTTTCTGAGTTACTATGCAAATACTATGCAGACACTATGCAAATAATATGCATAATAAAATATAATATATTCTATTTTTCATAAAAAAAACAAAACTAATAAAAAATATTATATATATAAAACATGTCGTCCTTTTTCCTTTCTTACTTCCCGTGACCAAAATCATTTCGTCCCCCCATTTTTCTTCCAGTGGCCCCCACATGTGGTCCCCACCTTTATTATATTAAATAACTTTCTACCGATTATTTTGAAAATTGGGAAAATGGGGGTCCATAAAATAAGCCAATTTATAATAAATATTTCATAAAAATCCTTTCAATATTTTAAAAAATATTTATTCATCATTATTATACCTCGCAATATTAACAACCAGAACATTCTCAGGAAAAAGGGGGTTTTTCAATAAGGATTTCTCCCTATTGGCGCGCAATTAGATGACCAAACCTCTCCTCGACAGAACTTTCTAGACATCGTCAATATTGCAAATAATAATATGAATAATTTTATCGTCTCAATAATTGATTTAATAATATATAAAATATTGACAATAATTGAATCAAATAACGTGAGATACTATGCAGCAATTACTGTAGCAATAATTGAACAAAACTGAGTGACTTCTCATGTAAGCATCAATAATCAATACTGTGTGCTACTATGCAACCACGCGTATTACTGTACTTTTATCACCAGATATTTCAACAGTTAATGGTAAAACTTTCGCAGTTATTTTTATAAAAATATATTTATGTCGTTTTCTCATTTTGACAATAATTCCGTTGTGGGGTCCACCAATGATTGTGTCGTCGTACGAATATTCCCTGTTAAAACGAATATTCCCCGACCAATCAAATATTTTATGACAACTTGCATACTTTGCAAAATTTATAAATACTACCCACAACTATAACATTATATCAAATCCACACCATAATACTTAAAAAAATATTTTGAGAAAATTAATATTTATTCACAAAATTTGGGGTCTTACAACGTGGTGGATGAGAATGGAATCTCAGTAGACCCCAAAAAGGTTGAAGCGGTAAGTAGTTGGGAACAATCGAGAACACCGACGGAGGTGAGAAGTTTCTTAGGGTTAGCTGGGTACTATCGAAGATTCATCCAGGATTTTTCTAAGATAGCGACCCCATTGACTAATCTAACGAGGAAAACAGTAAAATTTGTATGGACAGACAAATGCGAGGAGATTTTTCAAGAGTTGAAGAAGAGATTAAGCGAGGCACCTGTATTATCCCTACCAGATGATACGGGAGGATTTGTGGTGTATAGTGATGCATCGCATAGAGGACTGGGATGTGTACTGATGCAGCATGGTAAAGTTATTGCGTATGCGTCACGACAATTGAAGGATTACGAAAAACGATACCCTACTCATGACTTAGAGTTAGTGGCAATAGTTTTTACGTTAGAGATATGGAGACATTATTTATACGGAGAAAAATGTGAGATATACATGGACCACAAAAGTCTGAAATATATCTTCACACAGAAGGAATTGAATATGCGTCAGAGAAGGTGGTTAGAATTAATCAAAGATTATGACTATGAGATTCTTTATCACCTGGGGAAGGCAAACGTAGTTGCCGACGCTCTGAGTAGGAAAGGAAGGGAGATATTGTTTCAACTGATAACTCAGGAGTAGTTAATAAGAGATATGGAGAAATTGGAAATAGAAGTGAAGGGACCTGAGAGGTCTGAAGAGAAATTATTTGTGATGGAAGCTTGTCCGACATTGTTGGATAGAATAAAGGAAGCACAGGAGAAAGATGGAGAATGTGAGAAAATCAGAAAAAGGATTACGGAAAATGAGGAAGAAAAATTTCGAATAGATAAAGACGGTATCTTAAGATTTGAAGGGAGAGTGTGGATATCGGCGGTAACCGAGTTAAGAGAAGAGATTTTACATGAAGCACACAATAAGACATATTCCGTTAATCCGGGAGGCACTAAGATGTACCGAGACTTGAGGTAACATTTTTGGTGGCCCAATTTGAAACAGGAAGTCGCAGAGTGTGTTAGTAGATGTTTGACTTGTCAACGCGTAAAAGTAGAGCATTAGTGGCTGAGTGGGTTACTACAACCGTTGGAAATACCATAGTGGAAATGGGAGCATATTACGATGGATTTCGTGGTAGGACTTCCGGTCACGTAGAAAGGGTTGGATGTCATTTGGGTTATCGTGGATCGACTTACAAAGACCGCACATTTTCTACCGATCAAGATCCGCTACAGTTTGAATCAGTTAGCGAGTTTGTACGTAAAAGAGATTGTTTCACGACATGGAGTGCCGGTATCGATTATTTCTAACCGAGACCTGCATTTCACGTCGAAGTTCTGGAAAAGCTTGCAAGAGAGGATGGGAACACAGTTAAGGTTAAGTACTGTTTATCATCCTCAGACTGACGGACAAAGTGAGTAAACAATACAAACGCTAGAGGACATGCTTAGAACTTGCGTGATGGACTTCAAGGGAAATTTGGAAGACCACCTACCCTTAGTCGAATTTGCGTAAAATAATAGTTACCATGCGAGTATCGGCATGCCACCGTACAAAGCTCTTTACGGGAGGAAGTGCAGAACGCCAATATGTTGGGACGAAGTCGGGGAACGACGAATACTCAGACCAGCGTTAGTACAACAAACCGCGGATGTGGTGACAGTAATAAGAGCTACACTAGTGGCAAATCAAAGATCGCCAGAAAAAGTATGCAGATTTGCATCGGCAAGACCGAGATTTTGAAGTCAGGAAAGATCCGTTTGGCAGGAAAGAGAAACTGATCAGTCCAAAATTCATAGGTGTGATGCCCCCAAATCCGTGTAACATCGATTACACGACTTGATGCTCACGATACAACATACAACATCATCTATCTAAGTAAACTGTAACAATAATAATAATATTATATTACCCATTACATAAATAGTCGAAATAACATCCCAAGTCTTTACAACCTTAAAACATACTGGAACTTAGTCTTAGCGTTTATCGCTACATTACACATATGCAAAAATAATTATCTTATTACATAACTATTAGCATCACTTCATCTTGGACTTTTTCTTGTCCTTGCCCGAACCCTCAGCATTCTCACCCTTAACTAAAAGGTTTAAGCAAGAATGAGCACGAATTGCCCAACAAGTATATACAGAAATTTGAAAACATACATCAGGAGTGAAAGCAGTTGAATAGCTAAACCTTAACAGTTGAAATGATTGTCAAGTGTTAAATAGGAACATCAAGAATGGAAATTTAAGAATTTTTAATATCATACTAAGGGGTGTAAAATACCCTGAACATATTTTCATTCATCAAAAATCATCAGACGGTTTAACAATCCAATAGATTGTAAACGGTCCCTGCAAGTACGCCAGATGATCAGCCTATTGTACCCTACGTTGTGCACAAGTATTAAGTTTTAAGTTGCATAAGCGAAATGGGACTATTTGCTCGACATCTATTTGCCCAATTATTCGGGTTGTTCATCTTAGTAATCATGTGAGACCGCACCAAAGCAATTTGGGTTGGTAAACATTTAATAGCTTCGAAAGATTTGTTTCAAATCACTTTTTCCATCAATAATAACTAGCCGGAAACTAAGGCCAGGAACATACTTAGAACAGTTCGATAATGAAATGAAATTTAAACATATGGCAGTTAAAATAATAACTGAATAATCATCAATAAGCTTGCAAGATAATTGAATTTTGTATGACCTTTCAACGAAGAAACTAGCACGAATAAATAACTAACACAAGTCCAATACTTACCCTTACTGCGATAATTTTAGTAAGGATTTAAGAAATTAGGGTTAGGAAACTTGCCTGATAAGCCTGCTACAATTAACGCTAGCAATTAACCTTCATACAACCTAATCACATGTGTCTCGTTAATCCCCATTCATACACAATCTAGTTTGAAGTATAAGGGTCTCCTATTGGATATGCTATAAACATCATAAGAGAATATATTTAGAAAATATATGCCACCCATTTTAGACATCATAGGCAGCCAAAAACAGAACTTAAAAATGCCCAACATAACCATTTTTATTTTATTTATTTTTCTCAGCTTTACCATATCTCGCTAAAACAGTCATAATTAATTCTTTTAAAAACATTTTTGAGCGATTCTAGCGCCCACACGAAGCTAACTTCTGGGGCTATAACTTTCGTTCATGGATCATCTTCAAATTACAAGCACAAAATTCCAGAAAATCCGTTCAAGGGGACTGCTCCGAATTTATTGGACAGATTTGACGCAACTACTTTGAAAAGTCATAACTCCTTGCTCCGAAGTCGGAATTAGTCCGTTCTGGAGTCTATGGAAAGCTTATTCAGTGTAATATAATAACCCAAAAGCCCAAAATTTTTTGGAAAGTGTAGCTAGCCCCGAATTTGTCCTTAGGGTCAGCAGTTCACAATTTTTTTCGGTTTCTAACATGTTTATTTCACGACCTTACGATTTTCATATCTCACTCAATATAGCTTCGATCCGAATAAAATTTGGACATGTTATACCTCATGCTACATACTATTTTACAAAATTATTACATGCAACAAATGGATTATCTAAGACATGATTTGGTGACCAAAATCACGAAAAATCATGCAAACTAGTTTAACCCAACTTTTGAGAAAATCATGATTTTGATTCTAGCATGCACGGATTTGATTCCCACTGTCCAGACCACATTTACTAATATATATACACATGTTACAACAATCAAACCCTCTAACTTTTCATGTTTTGATCAAATTAACAACTAAGAGGCATAATATCAAACACTTAGCATGCATGGCATAACTCTTTGGATTTTTAAAGTATACATGGCATGATTTGTCCATAACTTATGTTCTTATTACACCATAACAATCAGACCACAATTACACAACCTCACATACTCCAAAACAAACCATTTATAAAGGTCTCCTATGCATATTCTCTCATAGTTTTGGAAGAACATAGAGAATGGGTTCATAGCTTACCTCTTTGGCGAATTCCTCTTAATTGGAGCTTGATAACCACCCTTCTTGCTTGCAAGATTCTCCAGAATTCGTAGCCCACCTTGAACCACTCTCAAACTCTCAATATTTTCTTCTCTTTTCTCTATTATTGCTCTCTTAATTGTATTTTATCAAAGTAAAAAAATGTTTGAGTTGGGTGTATATATATATATGTTAATAGGGCTTATGTCTCCAGTCTTTTCATCTCTCAAAACATCAGTTACAAGCATATTCAGAATACTTTAATTTAGTTATGGGGTGAGGAGTTAGGAACATGAAAAGGTTTGTTTATTATGTTTAAGGAGTTATCACCTTTCTTTCTCCTTATTGTTATATACGTATATACTCTCCCTTCTTGTCCCATATTATGTGTCACAAGACCCCCCCCCCAGCTGCTTTCCAATTAAACAAATGCATTATAATGTTATTTTAATCATTTAAATACCAATTTTGACCGTTTTGCCCTCCGTAGCCACACATGTTCGATACTTATATCGATTCCTACTAAAGTCGACGTCCTGGACGTCATGGAACTATCCGTTTCGTCAAACTCAACTTCAAAATTCATAGTTGACTTTTTCCCCAAAAAAGTCAATGGGTTGTTTTGACCAAAAAGTCGGCCAAGTAGTGGCGCATTTTCGTGATTCTGATCTATCTGACTAATTTTGATGTTAGAACTCAAATACGTTGTTCGCGTCATTAAATTCGCTCTCGAACTCAAAGTCGTGTTTTAAAGTCATCCCACGAAATTAATTAGAATTAATTTCATACTTATCCAAATTGAATAGTTGACTCAATTTGTACCAACCATTCCAATACATCTTATCACATAACATATAATGAAATTAAATAATTCATTTATGAATAATTGTCATATAAGAATTTCACATAAGTTTGTTTATTGAAATTGTTAGATTATATAGAAATCTCGGATATTACATTCACCCTCCCTTATAAGGATTCCGTCCTCAGAATCATTACACATCAAACAAATAGATTAGGGTAGTTTTTCATCATTTTCTCCTCGAGTTCCCACGTAGCCTCCTCGGCGTTGTGGTTCCTCCATACTACCTTAACAGAAGGTATTATTTTATTTCTTAACACTTGTTCTTTTCTATCAATTATCTGCACTGGAACCTCTTTGTAAGTTAAGTCTTTTTTGAACTAAAAGGGTTCATACTCTATAACATGCTTGTAGTCACCTTATATGGTCTTAAAGGCTGAAATGTGGAATACGTTGTGTATATGTTTCGACTCAGGAGGTAAAGCTATTTCATAAGCTACCTCACCAACTCGTCTCGAGAACTTCAAAGGGTCCTATGAACTGGGACTAAGTTTTCCCTTCTTCCCAAATCTCATTTTCCCTTTCCAGGTGACACTTTCAAAAACACATAAGTGCAGGCATCGAAGTCTCGTTGTTGTCGGTGTTGATGAAACATATTTCTTACATCGATCTGCCGCCACTAGCCTCGCTCGAATAATTTTGATCACATCCAGCGATCTCTTTGTACCACTTACGGCCCTAGTAGTTGACGTTCTCCTACTTCATCCCAGCATAATGGTGTTTTGCATTTCCTTCCATATAAATCTTCATAAGGTGGCATCCGATGCTCGCATGGTATTTGTTGTTGTATCAAATTCCATCAGCGGTAGGTGGTCATCCAACTCCCTTTGAAATCCATCACACATGCTCTCGGCATGTCATCTAACGTTGAATAGTTCTCTCGCTCTGCCCATCTGTTTGAGGATGATCGCGGTGCTCGACCTCGATTCGCGTTCCCATGCGTTCTTGAAAACTTCTCCGAAATTATTTGTGAACCGCGGATCGCGATCGACACAATTGATCTTTGGTACACCATGCAGAAGCGATCTCTTTGATATAAAGCTTTGCCCGGTGATCGAGGTATATCGATCTTGATTGGTAAGAAATCTGTTGACTTGGTCGATCGATTCGACGATCACCCACACTACATCGTAACCCTACTGCGTAGTTGGAAGTCCTACCACAAAATCCATCGTGATATGCTCCACTTCCATTTCAAAATTTCTAGCGGTTGAAGTAACCGCTTTCGGTTTACGATGTTCGCGACTTGACCCATTTGCACGTTAAACACTTGTTGGCGCACTCTGCGACTTCTCTTTTCATATTGGGCCACCAATAATGTTGCGAAGATCTGATACATTTTGTGCTCCCCATATGGATTGAGTAACTTGAACTATGAGCTTCTGCAAGATTTCTTCCTTTAACTTTCGAATCTTTGGCACCCAAATTCTCTCCGCTCAATTTTAATGAGACCATCACCACCCATCTTTGAATTTAAGCTCCTCTCTCGTCGGAAATTCTTTTCTTCATTTTCTCACATTCTTCATTCCGCCTTGTGCTTCCTTGATCTTGTCCAATAGAGTTGGACGAACCTCCCTCTGAACAATTTCCCATCTGGCTCTCTCGGCCTCTTTATCTCTAGCTCCAAACTTGCCATCTCCTTGATTAACTCCTCTGGTATTAGCATTGCCAATCTACCACTGCCCTTTCTGTTTAACGCATCCGCTACCACGTTCACTTTCCCCGGATGATACAAAATATCGCAATCATAATCCTTTATTAGCTCCAACCATCTCCTCTGCCTCATATTTAACTCCTTTTGCGTGAAAATATACTTCAGACTTTTATGGTCCATATATATTTCACACTTCAAACCATATAAATAGTGCCTCCAAATCTTGAGGGCAAATACTACCGCTGCCAATTCTAGGTCATGGGTAGGATATCCCTTCTCATAATCTTTTAACTGGCGCGATCGTGCTGTGATGACTTTACCGTATTGCATAAGCACTGCGGTGAAGCCCCTTGTGTGACGCATCGTCTTTGAAAATCACGAAGTCACACTGTATCGTGTAGTAGCGACAACACCGGTGCCTCACTCGATCTCTTCTTGAGTTCTCGAAAACTCTCTTCACACTTCTCGGTCGGACAAACTTCACCGACTTCTTTATTAAATTTCGTCGATGTTCTGCTTTATCTTGAAAAATCTTGAATGAGCAAAAATGCGTAGTAGCCCTTGATCTAAGAAACTTCTTACTTAGTCGGTGTTCTTGGTTGCTCCCGATTTCATCCGCTTCCACCTTTCTTTGGATCCATGGAGATTCCATCCTTATCGATTACGTGACCTAGAAAGCTGAACCTTCTCGACGAACTTCGCACTTCAAAAATTTTGCGTATAATTTATCCCTTCTCAGCGCCTCAATACCAACCTTAAATGTTGACATGATCTTCACGAGTCTTGGAATAGATTAGGATATCATCTATGAACATAACTACTTGAATTTATCAAAATCTTGTTTGAATACCCGATTCATCGTGTCCATAAATTATTTGGCGCGTTTGTTTTAACGACGACATTATTAAAAGCTTCGTAGTGATCGTAACGAGTTACGAAGCGCTTTCTTAGGTACATCCTCCTTTTTCATCTTCAATTTGGTGATACCCCATCCTCAAATCGATTTTGGAAAAATATTTTCGCTCCTTGTTGATCAAAGCAGGTCATCTATCCTAGGTATGGTACTTATTCTTGATCGTCACCTTATTCGATTCTCGATAATCGATCGCAGTCTCATCGACCCGTCTTCTTTTTCACAAACAACTTTGGTGCTCCCCATGGGAGACACACTTGGTTGAATATACTTCTATCAATAATTCTGCAATGTACCATCGGCTCCTTCATCTCTCTGCGGTGCCATTACATGCAGGGATTTCGAAATCGGTGTCGTTCGGTACTAAATCTATAATGAATTCGACCTCTCTATCGGTGGAAGACACGGCAATTCTTAGGGAATACATCGGAAATTCATTCCTCTTTGGTATTTGTCCCATTTCTAACCCTACTTTCTGAGTATCGACGATATGGGCCAAATAACCTACACATCCCTTTTTTAGTAACTTCCTCGCTTGCATCATCGTCAGACAGCTCGAGTGTCTCAGTGACCTACTCCCATAGAACACTACCTTAGACTGCTCGGGAGTCTTAAGGTTTATACACTTTTTCTGGCAATCTATCATTGCTCCATGGTTAAATAACCAATCCATCCCTAAATTACATCAAATTCTCCTAATTGAATTGGGATTAAGTCCACGGGTAACCTATATCCCCGATATCTACAGCATAATTCCTATGGACATGGTTAGCGGGAATAACTTCCTTATTAGCAACTTCTATGTTCATAGGATATTCTAAATCTTCTGAGGTAAGTTTAATCGTTGGGAGAATTCATGCAAAAGCGAAGGAACAAGTAGCACCCGAATCAAATAATATATAGCGGATATATCATTGATCGGAATGATACACGAAACCACGTCCTGGATGCTGTTGCATCTGAGCAACCGTCATGTTGAAAGTCCTTGCTGTTGGTCGATTACGAGTTGGTGGTCCACCAATTGTGAGAGTTCCACCGCTTGGTCCCCTCCTCCATTTCCTCTCCTTTGAGTTCTTCTTTGGGCGGCTCCTGCTTTGATGATCTAATGTTCAGCGGTTGAAACATCCATTTCTCTTGATGCTGAAGCGGTTGGGAGAGATGTGCCCCTCTGCCCCCAATTAAACAGACATTCTTCCCTTTAGACATGCCCCAGTGATTCCTTCCACACTCCTTGCGCCTCGAGTCCTCTTCTTTGCTTCCCTGATTTGCCCCGGGGTTTCCAGAGTTGACATTATTGTTGTTGTTGTTATTATTGTTCTTTGTTCCATTTCCTCTTATTTGCACTGAATTCTTCTTTGCTTGCCTTCTCCACGGTTTCTTCCTTGGTCTTCTTCTTTTTCTCCTTGTTGAACTTCATTAGGGCTTCACTTCCTCCCTCGTGATTATAGCTTTCTCCGGGAGAGTGTGGCTATTCATCTGCAACTTAGAAAGTCTCTTTGTATAGCCATGGTTTGAGGCCTTGCTCAAACCTCCTCGTCTTTCTCTCCTCGATTGTCGACTTGATGATGTGCGAACCTCTTGACTCGTTAAACTTTGTGGCGTCTTCTTGATGCAAATCATATCTTCTTGTTTGACTCGAGAATCGCATCTCCATGCGACTCTGCATACTAATAGGAAAATAGTTCTCGAAAAAGATTTTCTTGAACCCTTCCCAGGTATCACACCTTCTCATTTCGATGCGATTTGCCTCCCACGGTGGTTGGCTTCACCTTTCGGCATATCGTGGCGAAGATAGTTTTACGGTCGTCTCCTACTCGGCGATAAGCGAACGCCTTTTCGATTTCCTTAACCTTGATGCGGAAGCCCGATGGGTTCTATAGTTCCTTTGAACTCGGGTGGTCCAGCGCTTTTGAAGTCTTTAAAGTGTGCCCTTGGGGCCTTTGGAGGGTTATTGACATTGGGGTTCGATTTTGAAGTGCCCCCACTAACATGTCTACAAAGCTGCTGCATAGGGTTCGATGGATCCCCGGCATTCGTGTCGACCCCTCGAGGTGCTTGGCGGCGTCTTTCTCTAGCCATCTATCATTCAAAATGAACTTATTATTATTATCTCATAACTTACTCTCTGACATATAGAATTTGTAAAAGCCGAACCATCACATCCATACTTAAATAAAAACATATTTATTTATAAACATAATACTCAAAGTATTTCATCGTCTTTATGGCATTCGCCATTTACATCACGTGGCATCAATCACTTGGTAAAAACAAAACCAAGCTTTTTATTACATAGATAAGCATTTTATTTGCTACTAGGAAAAAGTTTATCATAATAACTAAAGACCCAGCTTTAATAGGCGTCCTCATGCTCCTCATCTGCTATCTCTTTCTGACTCTCGGCTTATAACACGGCCGGGGCCAGGCGCTCCTCACGTGGAAAGTGGCGCAACCTATGTTGGAACCTTCCATGTGCCGAGCTTAAACACGTATTTCATCTTGTCTATCTTAACCTTCTTGTCTCTAACTTCTCCCTCCAACTCTCGGTTAGCTTTCTCACCCACCTAACACGGTCTCTTCTCTCATCTCCCCAGAAAGTGGTAATAATCTGCTTGTCAAGTTGGAGGCTCTGAATCCTCGACTCCAACCCATTAATGGTATGTCCCAAGTGGGTTCTGATAATATCCCTCTCATCCTTGACCCTAACAGAGCTTACGGCCTTGACACATGACTTGTCGGCCGGATCCCCATTCCTAATTACGGTGGTCCACAATGCTCCCAAAGAAAGCTCATGACTTGTTGTTCCCCCGATCTGACTCCTCTAACTTCGTGGACCTTGTCGTCTAGTTCGACGATCCTGTCCACCAACTCATCCAACATAGTGTCTTCAAGTACCTCCTCGGAGTCCTCGGACTCCTCTTCCTCTTCTGGATACTCCTCAAAGATTACACTCATTTCTTGCCTCAACTATAGGTTCGAGAACAATTGTCACTAAGCTAACTCACTTACTACTACGAATATCTCTAACTTCCTCTTCTCACGGCATCTTATAATCAAAACACAAATCAAATCGATTAGAAAAATAGATATTGATTTTGTTTTTAGAAAAAATAGATTTGTCACTACACTTAGAACTCATGTGAGTTCATCTCCTATCATCTCCACTAACTCTCTCTAAGGTTATAGCCCGAGGTTCCCCACCTAAGGTTTATAGCCTAAAGCTTTGATACCAACTTTGTGGCGCCCCCAAATCCGTGTAACATCGATTCTACAGGACTTGATGCTCACGATCTGACATCTGACATCATCTATCTACGTAAATTTAACAATAATAATAATATTATATTACCCATTACATAAATAGTTGAAATAACATCCCAAGTCTTTACAACCTTAAAACATCTTTGGAACTTAGTCTTAGCGTTTTATCGCTACATTACACATATCTGAAATAATTAACTTATTACATAACCATTAACATCACTTCATCTTGGACTTTCCCTTGTCCTTGCAGAACCCTCGGCCTTCTCACCCTTAAGCTGAAAGGTTTAAGCAAGAATGAGCACGAATTGTCTAGCAAGTATATCTGAAATTTAAAAAAACATACATCGGGAGTGAAAGCGGTTGAATAGCTAAACCTCAACAGTTGAAATGATTGTCAAGTGTTAAATAGGAACATCAAGAATGGAAATTTAAGAATTTTCAATATCATACTAAGGGGTGTAAAATACCCTGAACATATTTTTATTCATCAAAAATCTTCAGACGGTTTAACAATCCAATAGGTCATAAGCGGTCTCTGCAAATCACGCCGGTGATCGACCTATTGTACCTACGTTGTGCACAAGTATTAAGTTTTAAAATTGCATAAGCGAAATGGGACTATTTGTCCGGCATCTATTTTCCGATTATTCGGGTTGTTCATCTTAGTAATCATGTGAGACCGCACCAAAGCAATTTGGATTGGTAAACATTTAATAACCGAAAGATTTGTTTCAAATCACTTTTCCATCAATAATAACTAATAGGAAATAAAGGCCGAGAACATACTTAGAAACGAGTTCGATAATGAAATAAAATTTAAACATATGGCAGTTAAAATAATAACTAAATAATTATCGATAAACTTGCAAGATAATTGAAGTTTGTATGACCTTTCAACGAAGAAACTTGCACGAATAAATAATTAACACAAGTCCAATACTTACCCTTACTGCAATAATTTTAGTAAGGATTTAATAAATACCCAAAATAAATTAGGGTTAGGAAACTTGCACGATAAGCACCTTTCTGCTACAATTAACGCTAGCAATTAACATTCACATAACCTAATCACATGTGTCTCATTAATCACCATTCATACACAATCTAGTTTGAAGTATAAGGGTCTCCTATTGGATATGCTATAAACATCATAAGAGAATATATTTAGAAAATATATGCCACCCATTTTAGACATCATAAATGAGCCCAAAGCAGAACTTAAAATGCCCAACATAACGGTTTTATTTTTTTTTCTCGAGCTTTACCATATCTCTCGCTAAAACAGTCATAATTAATTCTTTTTAAAACATTTTTTTGAGCAATTCTTGCACCACCTTGAAGCTAACTTCTGGGGCTACAACTTTTGTTCATGGATCATCTTCAAATTCCAAGCACAAAATTCAGAAAATCCGTGCAAGGGACTGCTCGAATTTATTGGATGATTTGGCGCAACTACTTTAAAAGTCATAACTCCTTGCTCCGAAGTCGGAATTAGTCTGTTCTGGAGTCTATGGAAAGCTTATTCAGTGTACTATAATAACCCAAAAGCCTAAAATTTTTGAAAACTATAGCTAGCCCCGAATTTGTCCTTAGGGTCAGCAGTTCACAATTTTTTCGGTTTCTAACATGTTTATTTCGCGACCTTATGATTTTCATATCTCACTCAATATAGCTTCGATCCGAATGAAATTTGGACATGTTATAACTCATGCTACATACTATTTTAAAAAATTATTACATGCAACAAATGGATTATCTATGACATGATTTCGAGTGACCAAAAATCCTGAAAAATCATGCAAACTAGTTTAACCCAACTTTTGAGAAAATCATGATTTTGATTCTAGCATGCATGGATTTGATTCCTACTGTCCAGACCACATTTACTAACATATATACACATGTTACTACAATCAAACCCTCCAACTTTTCATGTTTTGATCAAATTAGCAACTAAGAGGCATAATATCAAACACTTAGCATGCATGGCATAACTCTTTGGATTTTTAAAGCATACATGGCATGATTTGTCCATAACTTATGTTCTTATTTCACCATAACAATTAGACCACAATTACACAACCTCACATACTCCAAAAGAAACCATTTATAAAGGTCTCCTATGCATATTCTCTCATAGTTTTGGAAGAACATAGAGAATGGGTTCATAGCTTACCTCTTTGGCGAATTCCTCTTGATTGGAGCTTGATAACCACCCTCCTTGCTTGCAAGATTCTCCAGAATTTGTAGCCCGCCTTGAACCACTCTCAAACTCTCAATATTTTCTTCTCTTTTCTCTATTATTGCTCTCTTAGTTGTATTTTATCAAAGTAAAGAAATGTTTGAGTTGGGTATATATGTATATATGTTAATAGGGCTGATGTCTCCAGTCTTTTCATCTCTCAAAACATCAGTTACAAGCATATTCATCATACTATAATTTAGTTATGGGGTGAGGAGTTAGGAACATGAAAAAGTTTGCTTATTATGTTTAAGGAGTTATCACCTTTCTTCCTCCTTATTGTTATATATATATACTCTCCTTCTTGTCCCATATTATGTGTCACAAGACCCTCCCCCCCCCCCCGCTATTGTCAATTAAACAAATGCATTATAATGTTATTTTAATCATTTAAATCTGGATTTTGACCGTTTTGCCCTCCAGTAGCCACACGTGTTCGATACTTATATCGATTCCTACTAAAGTCGGCGTCCGGATGTCGTGGAACTATCCGTTTCATCAAACTCAACTTCAAAATTCGTAGTTGACTTTTTCCGAAAAAAAGTCAATAGGTTGTTTTGACGAAAAGTCAATTGTGACGCATTTTCGTAGTTACAATCTATCGACTAATTTCGATGTTAGGACTCAAATCGTTGTCGCGTCATTAAATTCTCTCAGAACTCAAAGTCGTATTTTAAAGTCATCCCACGAAATTAATTAGAATTAATTTCATAGTTATCAAATTGAATAGTTGACTCAATTTGTACCAACCATTCAATACATCTTATCACATAACATATAATGAAATTAAATAATTCATTTATGAATAATTGTCACATAAGAATTTCACATAAGTTTGTTTATTGAAATTGTTAGATTACATAGAAATCTCGGATATTACAATAGGACCGTTCGAGATACTCAAGCGAGTAGGAGAAGTAGCATACAAAGTTGCACTACCACCTGAGTTGGAGCACATCCATAACGTGTTTCACATATCCGTGTTGCGTTCGTATAAGCCTGACTACAAGCACGTGATTTCTTATGAACCCATTCAAGTGGAGAAGAATTAGCGTACAAAGAAATTTCTGTCCAAATTCTTGATATGAAAGAGCAAATGTGATAACCCGGGATTTCGAATAATTTGAATTTTACGAAATTTTTTTATTTTATTTAATATTAATATTAATTATCAATATTGTGTTGTGTATCTATGATACGAGCTTTGAGAATTAGTCAATTTGTGTATTTACTAAGAAATAAGAGTAGAGTTGTGTTTAACTGAGAATTTATAACCCTAACCCTAAGTTTGGATATGATTCGATATAAAATACAATTAAAACAATTATATTTATAAGTACGTGTTTGTACTGTAGAGAAATTTTGATTAATGATTGATCGGATAGGGTTTAAAGTTAGTAACCCTAATATGAGATTAGAAACCCTAATCTCTTGATTTGAAACTCTAATGTACCATTAGAAACCCTAATCGAAAGCCGAGAAACCCTAATTATTTTAAATTCGAGAATCCTAAACCCTAATTAGGAAGCCCTAATCCTAATTAGCAAGCCCTAATGTGATTATTAAACGTTAATATAATTAGGAAACCCTAATTATAAGTTAGAAATATTAATTTCTATTTAAAATCCTAATTACATTTTAGAAATCTTAATTTTTCTATTTTAAAACCCTATTTAGAAAAATCCTAGAAACTAAAGTTTTAAAATTTAAGGGTTAGAACCTTAGGGTTAAACCCTAAGGGTTTGAGCAATTGACCATCATGCCAACAAATTTAGATTGCAAATGACAAAAATGCCCTTTTTACATTTTTAATTAGGTAACTTGTATAATTTGCTAAAGCTTTAGTGGTTCACCAACTAAAGCTAGCCTTTTGACTTAAATCTCAGCTACAATCTGAGCTAGAGGGACACCTTGCAATTACATACATACATTGTATCTATTTTAGAGAATTAAAAGAGAGAAAGTCTAGACTTTTGGTTCATTTGTTACTAAACACTTAACAAACTCCTTCTCTCTCCTAACCTCCGAATTTCATTAGTGTTTCAGTGCCTAGATATCTTTCTAACACATCCAAATCAGTGTAGTAGAGCCTAGATCAAATCATATTCAAGAAGAGGTATAACCCTAAACTCATCATTTGATCTTGTATGCTAAGAAAATTTTTGTGTTTATGTGTTTAGATTCATGCTAAAGGATGTTATATGATGATCTATGATGATCCATCATAGATTTATAGCATCAAAGTACCTTAAAAGTAAGATTTTTCAAAACTGCTCAAGAACAGAATTTGTGGTCTGACAAGTTAATGTTAGGAGCCGCAGATTCTTGTCTGTTTAGTATTTTTCTTGTTTTATGTTTTGGATTAGTAGTCTGACATGAGGACTGTAGTCTGGAAGTGGAATCTCAGCCATTCCATGTCCAGGTTGGAAGATATTCATGGTCAAAGTGAGTTGACCGAGCATGACCGAAGCTTTCTGGGTAACCTAGAAAGTGTAAATCAGCGTCTGACAAGTTTTTTAATCGCTTTATTCTGTCAGTATTTATGTGTTTTAATGATGTGTTTGTATCCAGTTTGTAGTGTGTTGTATGGACTATAGATCCTGACCTTTAGATCTCTTAAAACATCAACCGATCGAACGTATTGAGTGGTCAAACCAAGCCACTCAGTCACGGTTTAAGTTTCTGGAAAAACCCAGAAACAGTTTGAACAAAGTTTCTGACAATGTTTGACCAGATTGAATATGGTGATTTTGATGTATTCGAACTGAGTTAGTGTTATTTTATTGTTCCTTGTCATTTGTACTACCTGTTTGGACCAATAACACACCCATACAAGGACCGAAACCTTGATCAAATCGTGTTAGAAAGTGTCTAGTCGACACTGTCTAGGTTTCTAGGTTACCCAGAAAACCCAGATTTCGTCTGACAGAAATTTTGGGAGATCAGATCTTTTTGTTGTTTTGTAGTATGACCAAGATGATGCTTGGATGTTGTAGTGTTACATAAACACTACACGGTCACAGTTCAAGCTAGCCCAAAAACGCATTGTATAGAGAATCAAGTGTGGTCAAAGTAGCCACCTTTAACACTGACTTGTCAGTGTTCTTGATACCAAGAACTCCTAAGACGATAGAAAGTGTCGCTATAGGCCATTAGCGACGGTTTAATTAATTTTTAATTTCTGCTTTTTCGAAAATTAATTAAAAATAGAAAATAAATTCTAAAAATTACAAAAATTATTTTAAATTATGAAAATAATGTTTGACTATTTGGGATATTATTCATTAATATTTATAATTATTTGAATATTAAAGATATATAATTTATTTAATTAGTGTATTAAATAAATTAGAGAAAGATGATTTAATATTATGAAAAATCATTTTAAATAAGAATAAAGTATTTAAAAATATTTTGAGTTATAAAATGTAACTTTTAATATTTTAGAGAATTTTCATTAATAATTTAATATTAATGATATTAAATTTATTTAATTATTATATTAAATAAATAAGTTAAAATGATTGTTTTGATTTAAAAATCATTTTAAATAAGAATAAAGTGTTAGAAAATATTTTGAATTATAAAATATAATTTTCAATATTCTTGGAGAATTCTCATTAATAAAATAATAATAATGATAATAGATTTATTTAATTATTATATTAAATAAATGAATTAAAATGCTTTTATTAATTTAAAAATGAGAGAAATAATTTTAAAATATTTTAAGTTATAATTAATTACTTTTAATATTTTGATAAGAATTTAATTAATATTTAAATATTAATGGTGATGGTTTAAAATGATTTTAATTAATTTAAAATCATTTAAGTAGAATATTGATGATTTAAATATATTTTAAGTTATTAATAATAACTTTAATGTTTTGACAAGTATAACATTAATATTTTTATATTATTAAATAATAATGATGATAAGATTATTTGATAATTAAATCATTTAAAAATGATTTTAGTGTTTGAAAAATTATTATAAAATATAATAATTATTAGAAAATTATTAAAAGCTTCCAAAAAATATTATAAACGATATTTGACTTATCTAAAATAATATTGAAGCTTAGAGACCAAGTTTAATTGAAAATAATGGTGTAAATTATCGGATAAGGTGACCAAGGCACCGAGATGAGACCGAAGTCCAACCAGACCGAACTAGTTAGAGTTGATAAGTGTTCATATAGGTTTTAAACACTAATGTGGCTATGTGGTAATGTGTCTAGGAGAATGACTGACTGTAAATTACAGTATTGTGTTGTGATTTATTCTGCTGATTGTGAGACCGATATTGTTCATATAGGTCTTTCAAACGTAGATAAGTATATTGTGTAGCAGTAATCAACGCAGAAGGCAAGTTTCCTTAACTCAACCTTAAGTTAATATTGTTAAATTATTATGGTGGTTAATTATTGTTAATTAGACCACGTCCAAGAATTTATTGTTGATTATTCGCAGTTAGTGCATGTTTATTAATTCAAATTGAATCAATGATTCTGAAAATATATATTCGTAGAATAACTGTTGTTGGATATTTAAATCCGTAGAAGCTATTATTGACAGTACAGATAACTCCGGTCTATTGTCGAATTGAGTTGATAATGTCTTAGCTAATTATTCTGGCTAGACGAAAATTTGTTAGAAGTTGATAGGTTTGAGAAGAGAATTCAATTAATATTAACAAATCAATGCCAATTATTTCGGCTAGATCGAGAAAATTTCTAAATATTAAAATCATAGTATTTCGTTGTTAAATCAAATCTTGATTCTGAGACTGAGAAGAACAACCTTTTATATATATAAAGGGAACATTTTATTGGTCGTATATTCGGCCTTTGCGCGCAATTAAGTATTATGCATAATATAGGGTACAAGGAGTTAGCCGCTCTAAGTACTTGTAGAGGGGTATAATTTAATCTTTATGGTTATCTGATACACCTGGGTATATCAAAGTCCAATCTTTGATACTTACTCGAGAAGAGAAGTTCAAGATCCAACGAATCGCTCAACATAAATCTGGAAAACATTCCCCTTTGTTAATGCGTAGAATTGATTCTTGATTATTCAATAGAATATCGTAGAAACTTTGAAAGCATTGTACCCTTTCATTGTCAAATTATTGTGTTGCATAGATTGCAAGAAAACTTGTTATTGATTAACAAATTATTCAGCTATTTCAAAGTTCCCCGAACTTTGGTATTATTCTATCAAGTTAGATAGTATATTCTTATTGATTATTATACATTTATTATATGTCTTAACTTACGGGGCAAATTTGTTGCTCACCCTTGCTAAATAAAACATTTCAGCTAGGGAAGTATAGGCCAACGGGTCTAAGAAGAACAAAGACAAAGGCAAAATGCTGGAGTAGTTATAATGAACTTATTATTATGTTGTTTTTGTAAATCCTTTTTGTATATATAAGGGGTATTTTTGTAATGTTAAGGTTAGATGACATGGGACTAATGTATTAACAATCTCTGTTAATGACTTATGTATTACTATTTCTATATGAATGGGTAGTTAGATGTTATTATATTGTGAATCGTGAGCACCAAACTCAGGGGTCAGGTAACTCGGTTTTGGGGGTGTCACAGCAAACCTTGAGAAATAAAGGTATCTCCTATGTAAAAGTACTTTGGCGTAACCACGATATCGAGGTGGCTACGTGGGAGTTAAAAGATAGGATGATGAGGGATTATCCCCATCTATTTGTGTAACCTTGTAGCAATTCCGGGATGGAATTTTTATAAGGGGGGGGGGGGATGTAATACCCGAGAATTTTCACGTATTATTAAATGAATATATTAATGGAAATGCTATTTATGTGAATATAAGTGTTATTGTTTTATGAGTTGGTTAATGCAATTGATTCGTATTAGATTAATGTGTATTAAGAAGTATGAATTGACAATGTGAAGTGTGAAATGCCTTGTGTGGCATAATGCGAAACGAGAAGATTCATTAAGAAAATTAAAATAGGAATTAGGAAAATTAATCGTGTTGATCATGTGATTTCATATAAGTAATGAATATGCTCGGTGACTTGTAGTGACACTTTTGTGGACATCAATTCATGTCGTATAAAATGAATTTTGCGATGAAAATTGGCACAAGCTGAAGCTAAACCAGTCTTAGCTTTATCGGAGACGCAGCCTTGCATTCTGTCCTCCTAGCGATCCTAAAGCCAGCGATTCATGCCAAGATAGTCGATTGAGTAGTAATTTTCCACTTTGGAAATTAAATGAAACAATTATGTGAAATGTGTGACATTGATAAACCATGAAATAAAGTATGTTATCTCCGAAAATGGAATTGTTAAACCATTAATTAATATTGATTACTTGGTAATTAACTAATAATATATTATTATTATTATTTGCAATATATCTATAAATATAATAAGAATTTTATCAATAATTAATGGTTATGAAGATCCATAATTTCATTAATCGACAAGGAATGGATTAATTAATATTGGTGGTAATTAATCAAGGAAGTTAATAAATTATTTACTTGATATAAATAAGTAAGTTAGTAATATAATAATATTATATTGACGAGTTATGTGCATAGCACAATAATACTGACTATACTATTTAGTGTAGTGTGACATTTATGTGACTATATATTAAGTTTTATGAAACTACATTGTATGAAGCAATGTGATTAAGCATATTGAAATTATATGGTATAAATGTATCATGAAATGTATATGTAACAATATGCATATGGGTAGATATTAAAATAAAATATACATGAATTATATGTATGTTACATAACATCTACTACCTTGAAATGTTAAATTATATTGTGACATTAAGTTATAATGTATGGTTGATATGTGTAACATCAGAGTGGGAATGTGTAGAAGTATGCAAGAGTGCTGAGTTAGTAGAAGTGTCCCAAAATGAGTGTCCCATTTTCCTCATTTCTCAGTCACGTATAAACCAAAAAGGCTAAGGCATATTCCTTCTCCAAGCTTTGCTAGACTAAGATCATGGAGGGAGTGGGCATAATGATGCAAACCACCAACCAATTAACAGCTCCTTGTTAACCTTCATGCAATTCTTCCATCCTTTGGTTTGATTTCTTGGACAATGGCTTGGCATAGTCAATGGAATTTCTTTAAAAGGAACTCTTCCCTTTATTCTCTGTGTTGCTTGAGTTGTCTAAGAATTTCTACGAGATATAGAGCATTCTAGGACATTGGGATTTCATTAGGAGCAAGCTAATTCATAATTAATTAAAGAGGTATCAAGTTCTTCCATTTTCAGTTTCTACAAACAGAGTTCTTGAACTCTTGAAATTTAACCTTTTGATTTCATGGAATTTCGTGAGTAATTTCTATGATAACCCGGGATTTCAAATAATCCAAATTTCACGAATAATTTTTTTTTTATTTAATATTGACATTGACTTTTAATATTGTACTGTGTATCTGTGATACGAGTCTCGAGAATTACTCAATCTATGTATTGACTGAGAAAATAGAGTAGAGATGTGCTTAACAGCTTTAGAAACCCTAACCCTAATTTCTGGATAGGGATTCAGTAGAAAATATAATTAAAATAATTATATTGATGAGAATGTGTTTGTATTGTATGTTGATAATGATCAATGATTGATCGAATAAGGTTTAAATATAATAAACCATAATAAGAGATTAGAAACCCTAATCTCATGATTAGAAACCCTAACGCGTAGTTAGAAACCCTACTCAAGAGCTAAGAAACCCTAATTTAATATTCGGGAATGCTAAACCCTTATTAGGAAACCATAATCCTAATTGGCGAGCATAATGTGTTTATTAAACACTAATATGATTAAGAAAACCTAATTTAATTAGGAAACCCTAATTTTAGTTTCAAAATTTTAATTTTCTAAATTAAAATTCTAATTTAGAAAATCCTAGAAAGTTAGTGATTTAAACGCTAAGGGTTTATGCAAATGTCTAGTATGCCATTAAATTTATTTTACAAATGACCAAAATGACATTTTAGATGTATTTTAATATGTAACTTGCAAATCTTTGTATAATGGTGGTAGGTGACCAACTATGTTGACTTAATAACCTACAATCTTCAGCAATCCGCCAAAAATATCAGCCATAGCAACATTGTGACGCCCCCAAAATTAGGTATACATCACCCATCTTGGGTCGCCACTTACATGGTATAGAATTTAAATACAACTTTACTAACATAGCGTAGGTATACAATACGACATAAAGCGTGAGTTTAAATACAAATATAAATCTACTAGATATTATACAAACTCAAAAAGGAGTCCTCATTACAATTATTATCACACTATTTCACGAGAATAGTGAGGACTACTAATGCTATCTTCGAGGACCATCACTCGTTTTCCCAGGCTAAATCGTCGGCTATATTCTCATTTCTTGAAGAGAACAGTGAAAGAAAGGGTGAGCTCAACTAGCCCAGTAAGAAATATTATGACTAAGATAATGCAGAATAAATTATCAATAGTCTTCAACAATGTTAAACTGATAAAATACAATAGACAACCAGTTTAACTGTAGCGGAATATGCAATCCATTAAAAGAGTCAAGTAGAAAATAAAGTCTACTATCTTTTAGGTTTTAAAAGGTTTTTCATCACTGTTATAGCTGAGACTCAGCTTTAATAAATATTCCACATCATCAAATCACCCCTGCACTACGGCCAAGGATATTCTTTAGTATCACGACCACAATTATTCATGCACTACGGCTTCAAACCTCTTAAAAACATTCGCGCCATTCTCTCTTCATTATCCACCAAGTGGGACGCAAACCGTGATAACTCCGCAAATTATGCCTCGTATTGCAACACGGTCATATTGTTTTGTTCCAACTTGATAAATTCCACCTCCTTCATGTGGCGAATACTTTCGGGAAAGTATTTGTCGTTGAGCGACTCTGGAACTTCTCCCAAGATATCTTGAGACAACGGAGTTGAGTACGTTCACCGATTCCCACCGATAATCCGCCTCTCCTGCAACATAAAAGCGGCAAAGGAACCTTTTGCTCCTCGGAGCATCCCAAGACATCAAATATCTTGGTAATCTGCTTTATCCATGCTTCCGCGAAGTGGTTTTGGCTCTCCCTTAAACTCCGGTGGTCCCGGCTCCTTGAATTGTTTAGCGGTGACCTTTGAGAGTTTTCCGTGTTTCCACCTACGTTTTGGGCAGAGAGTCGCTCTACTTTCTTTGTTGCATAAATTGCATAAAGCCTCTCGAACATTTGATCATTCATCATTTGGTCGGTGTTGTTGTTTGCATGAGGATTGTCGCCTTCTGATGAACATTATCCACGATTATTGATATGTGGTGAATCAACGATCGCTGCGCTCCATTGCTTTTCTCAACATTCTCGGATGTCATTTTCGAGATATCTTGCAAAAAAAAAGGTTAATTGACATGTAACAAATTATCCCTATCTTACGCCAACCAATAAAATAACACATAAACTTAGGTAGGTCATACTAGCGAAGGTATTCCCGTCTCTCCTCCTAGTACTATTCTCACATCTTAGCGAGGATCATATCCCCTATGCTCGATACCAACCGTGGCGCCCCCAAAATTAGGTATACATCACCCATCTTGGGTCGCCACTTACATGGTATGTAATTTAAATACAACTTACTAACATAAGCATGGTATGCAATCGACATAAGCGTGAGTTTAAATACAAATATAAATCTACTAGATATTATACAAACTCAAAAAGGAGTCCTCATTACAATTATTATCACACTATTTCACGAGAATAGTGAGGACTACTAATGCTATCTTGAGGACCATCACTCGTTTCCCAGACTCGTCCCGGCTATATTCTCATTTCAAGAGAAAACGGTGAAAGAAAGGGTGAGCTCAACTAGCCCGAAGAAGAAATATTATGACTAAGATAATGCAGAATAAATTATCAATAGTCTTCAACAATGTTAAAGCGATAAAATACAATAGACAACCGGTTTAATTGCAAATGAATATGCAATCCATTAAAAGAGTCAAGTAGAAAATAAAGTCTACTATCTTTTAGGTTTTAAAAGTTTTTCATCCTTTGTTATATAATTTGAGACTCGACTTTAATAAATATTCCACATCATCGAATCACTTACGTACTACGCCGAGGATATTCTTTAGTATCACGACCACAATTATTCATGCACTACGGGCCAAGAATATTTGTGCATTCATTAATGGTCATGATCATGCCAACAAGCGTCCATCAATGCACTCTGACCCTTTGAGGATTTTTACCACATCATTTTTAACATTACGGTCGTGATTACAAGAATAGTCTCTCGGTCATAATCATACCAAGTCCATCTATCCACTACTGTGCCACGAGATGACTTTAAAAATATAAACATGAGGATGATGACAATGATATAAGAATTCAATAAAACAAGTTCAAGAATTATTTTATCCAGGAATTATTAACGTCAAATTATCAACATGATATCTTGTTTTGTAGAGTAAAATTCAAGAATGATCGGAAGAATATTTTCATGAAAAGATCTGGGATGAAACGCAAATATCGAGGATATTCCACTAATTTCATGGAGTATAGAAGTCAAAGTTTTAACCATTTGGGTATAATAAAGAATGGAATAACAAAAGAAATCACCATGCATGCGATAGAGCGCTTGCAGACGGAGTTATTCAGCGAGTAATAATAAAGAAAACGGAACGGTGTCGTGTGAAATTCACGCAAGCGGGATGTTCAAACGAGAATAATAAATATGGAACCGGATCCGGTGTAAAACACACGAGATAGGATATTCCAACGAGAATAATAAAGAGCGGAACCGGTCCGGTGTAAAACACATGCAGACGAGGATGTTCCAACAGAATAATAAAAAGGCGGAACCAGTAAAGGTGTAAAACACACGAGCATGGATGTTCCAATGAATAATAATAAAAAGCGGAACGGTCCGGTGTAAAACACATGAGATAGGATGTTCCAAAGAATAATAGAAGAATGTCACCAAGTATAGGGTAAACCACTTATACAAAAGTTATTCCAATGTAATAATAAGTAATGGAATAACAACAGTTCTCTTCATGAATAAGAAAGAATAACACCCCTTACATTTGGTAGGAGATTGAATCTTTGCTTGACGGTGTAGTAACAAAATACTCTTCTTCTTTCTCTCTTATTCTCTCTATACTTTCTCTCTATAGCTTGAATGAATTCGTGAAAAATAATGAAGCCCTAGGCCTCTATTTATAGAAGATTTCTAGCTTAGCACTTTTCTTAGTGTGAAAAGGCAAGTGGCTTGACGACTAATGATGTGAAAAGAAAAGTGGTTTGGCCTTTGTAATGTGAAGCGACAAGTGGTTCGGCCTTTTTTGTAATATGAAACGACAAGTGGTTCGGCGCTTTGGTAAAGGTAATTACTATTAACGAAGGTAAATACTATTTGTGAAGGTAAATACTATTCACAAGGGTAATTCTATTGACGAAGGTAATTACTATTGACTAAGGTAAATACTATTCACAAGGGTAATTACTATTGGCGAAGGTAATTACTATTGATTGAAGAGACTCTTAGATGATGACATATGAGCCCCCATAAAATAATCAAACTTACCACAAATCATTTTTCCATCACATTACATACCTAATCTTTTAACAATTATTAATCATTTATAACTTGTCGTCTCAATTATTGATTTAATATTATAACATATTATCACGGATAATCTTTGTGACAATAATTGAATCAATAATATAAGAGATATGATCGCAATTATTTGTAATAATAATTGAGCATAGTGAGTGACTTCTCTTCACGTAAGCATCAATAATCAATCTGAGTGTCTTCTTATGCAACTACTGGCAGTATTCTTGTATTTTTACCAAGGGTAGTTTCAGCAGTTTTAACGGTAACACCTCGCCGTTATTTTTTATAAAATATTTTTGTCGTTTTCTCAATCCGGCAATAATTATGTTGTGGGGTCCACCAATGATTGAAATTTGTTATGCGAATATTCCTAAAAAGAATATTCCCAGACCAAACGAATATTTTATAACAACTTGTATACTTTGCAAAATTTATAAATATTACCCACAACTATAACATTATATCAAATTTATTCCATAATATTCAAAAATAATATTTATAGAAAAATTCATCTTTATTTATAAAAGTTGGGGTCTTACAAACATTATATCATCATATATATTGATTTAAAGAGAGAGAAAGTCCACAAAAGTTGCTCATTTGCTAACTTGCTCTCACCAACTCATTCTCTCTCTAAACCTCCGATTTCCTCAAGTATTTCAGTCACATATTACCTCTCTAAAACATCAAGGTCAAATAAGAAGATCAAGATCAAATATTTGATAAGAGAGGTATAAACCCTAGACTTATATTTTGATCATGTATACAAAGTTAAAGTTTGTGATTTTTGTTTTTATAACTATTATATGATGTTTTATGATGATCTATGGTGATATACCATAGATCCATAACATCAAATGACTTTCAAAGTGTTGATTTTCAAAACTGCCCAAGAACAGAAATTATGGTCTGACAAGCTAATGTCAGGCGCCACAGATTCTGGTCTGCTTAAGATTTTTCTTGTTTTATGTTTTGGATCGGTAGTCTGATATGAGGACTGTAATCTACAAGTGGAATCTCAGCCATTCCATGTCCAGGTTACACGATATTCATGGTCAAAGTGAGTTGACCGAGCTTGATCAACACTTTCTGGGTAACCCAGAAAGTGAGAATCCGTGTGTGACAACGTTTTCAAGTTCTTTGATCTGTCAGGTTTTGTGAGTTTTGTTGATGTTTTTGTAATCAATGTGTAATCGGCTGTCTGGACTATAGATCCATGGTTTTAGATCATTTATAGAATCAACAGAGCAAGTGTAGTGAGTGGTCAAACTCGACCGATCGAAAGCAATCTTTGTTTACGGATAACCCAGAAACTCTATGAACAACCATTCTGACATAGTTTGACTGGATCGTATCTGGAGATTTAGATGTGGTTTAACTGATCTGTTGTAATGTAAATGTACCTTGACAGTAGTACTACAGATTTGGACCATAACATAACTAATTGTAAAAATAGAACATAGAATTAATTGAGCCCAAAGGTAGACCCTCGAAGCTGCTGGGTTTCTGGGTTGCCCAGAAAACCCAGAACTTGGTCTGACAGTACCTTTGTGAGCTTAGATCTTCGTGATATGTGATTAATTGACTCAGGTGATGATTCTAACTTGTAGTACTACATATTTACTACAAATTAGATGCAAAATAAAGAATAGAAACACACTGGATTAAAAACTATAAATGGTCAAACGTTGACCCTTGCTTGGCCAACTGTCAGTGTTCTTGAGGCTCAGGAACACCTAAGGCGATAGAAAGAGTTGTTATATCTATAGCGACGGATAAATTAATTTCTAATTTATGAATATTCCAAAAATGCTTTAAAATAGAAATAAATTATACTCACTCCGTCCTAGGATAAAAGTCCTGGTGGACTTTTTACGCATATTAAGAAGAGGAATAAAATGACAAAATTATCCATAATAATGTCATTAAATATGGAGAGAGAATTAGAATGAGAAAAGTATGAGATATTTAATGTTACGGGTATAATAGGAAAAATTGTGTAAAAGTTTGGTTATTAAAGGAAAGTGGACATTTAACATGGGACAACCCAAAATAGTAATACGAACTTTTATCTTGGGACGGAGGGAGTAATAATTACCAAAAATGGTTTTAAAAATTATTTTAAATTATGAAAAATACTTTCTGACTATTTTGAATATTTTTCATTAACAATTATAATTATTTGAATATTAATGCTATTTAATTTATTTAATTAGTGTATTAAATAAATTAGAAAATGATTTAATATTATAAAAAATCATTTTAAAAAAGAATAAAGTATTTAAAAATATTTTGAGTTATAAAATATAATTTTTAATATTTTTAGAGAATTTTTATTAATAATTTAATATTAATGATATTAGATTTATTTAATTATTAAATTAAATAAATAAGTTTAAAATGATTTTAATAATTTAAAATCATTTTAAATGAGGATAAAGTGTTAGAAAATATTTTGAATTATAAAATATAATTTTAATATTTTGGAGAATTCTCATTAATAAATTAATATTAATGATATTATATTAAATAAATGAATTAAAAAGATTTTATTGATTTAAAAATAATTTAAAAATGAGAAAAATTATTTAAAAGTATTTTAAGTTATAATTAATGACTTTTAATATTTGGATAATAATTTCATTAATGTTTAGATATTAATGGTAATGATTTAAAAATGATTTTGATTAATTTAAAAATCATTTAAGTGGAATATTAATGATTTAAAAATATTTTAAGTTATTAATAATAACTTTAATATTTTGACAAGTATGCTATTAATATTTTTATATTATTAATTATTAATAATGATAAGATTATTTGATAATTAAATCATTTAAAAATGATTTCGATGTTTGAAATATTAGTATAAATTATTCTGGCTAGACGAACATTTGTTAGAACTTGATAGGTTCGAGAATAGAAGAGAAGAGAATTTAATTATTATTGATAGATCAATGCCAGTTGTATCGGCTAGATCGAAAAAAAAAACTTGATAGGTTTGAGAAGAGGAGAAAAGTAAATAGAAATTGAAATCATTGCATTTCGTTGTTAAATCAAATTCCGATTCAAAGACTGAGAAGAACAACCTTTTATATAAAGGGAACATTTTAGGTATTATATTCGACCATTGCACACTATTAAGTATTATGCATAATATAGGGTACAAGAAGTTGGCCGGCTCTAAGTACTTGCAGAGGAGTATGATTTAATCTTTATGGTTATCTGATACTCATACGTATCTATCAAAGTAAATCTTTGATAGATACCCGAGAAGAGAAGTTCTAGATCTTGTGTGATCACTCAGCATAAATATGGAAAACATTTCACTTTACTATTTTGTAGAATTGATTCTTGTTTATTCAATAGAATATCGTAGAAACTTTGAAAGCGTTGTACTCTTTCATTATCAGATTATTATGTTGCCTAGAATACGAGAAGACTTGTTATTGATTAATGATTTGTTCATCTATTTCAAAGTTCCCCGAACTTTGGTTTTATTCTATCAAAATATATAGTCTGTTCTTATTTATTCGTATACATTTATTGTATGTCTTAACTTGCGAGGCAAACTTGCTGCTCACCCTTGCTAAATAAAATATTTCAGCTAGGAACGTAAGAGGCCAGCGGGCTAAAGAAGAACAAAGGCAAAGGCAAAATGCTAGATTAGTTTTTATAAAATTTATGAATATGTTGTATTTGTAAACCCTTTTTGTATATCTAAAGGGTATGTCTGTAATGTTTAGGTTAGAGAACCTGGGACTAATGTATTAACAATCTTTGTTAATAACTTATGTATTACTATTTCTATATGAAGGGGTAGTTAGATGTTATTATATTGTGGATCGTGAGCACCAAACTCGGGGGTCAGGTAACCCGAATTTGGGGGCGTCACAGGTTGGTATCAAAGCTGTAGTGACCAAGGTGTCACAAGTTGGTAGAAGAGCTGTAGGTTATAAATCTTAAGTGGGGTGGGGGGAAACCCTAGGATTATAACCATACGCGAGATATAGAAAACTCATTTAGAGTTCTAAGTGAGGGATTACCAAAGTGAATCATTAGTGAGATAAGTGTACACATAGCGTGAGAAGTTTGTACTAGTGGAGTACTAATCAAGTTGTTTAAACTGATTGTAGGATGTCTGGAGAAGATCAAATGAGTGCGGAGATGCTAGCGGCGGTTGCACCAATGCCAGAGGCCGAGGTGCCAGCGCAAAGCAAATCAGTTGAGAAGGTGGGAGAAGATGAACCCATGGTCAATCTAGGGAGCGATCATGACAATTATCCCGAGATGTATCTAAGTGGTGATGAGGAGGCAGAATCTGAGCAAGCTAAGGTAGAGTTAAATAATAAGACTAAAGTTGAAGAACAAGATCAACTATCTGCAGAAGTTCAAGAACTCCAGAGTAATGTATTTCTCTTCTAGAGGAGTTGTGGAAGACAGAGCGGGCATTACGTGAAATGACTGAAGAACGGAATGAGCTCAAGGCGCATGTGGAAAGAATGAAGACTTAAGGTGGTGGATCATCTGAAGGAACAATCATGCAGCAGAAAGACAAGAAAAAGAGAAAGAGGGACAATGACAGCCCTAATTTTGAAAAGTCAAACCCGAAGAAGAAGGAAGCCTTTACCAAGTGTGGAAAGACTCACGCTGGAGAATGCATGATGTGGAGGAATGTATGTTTCAACTGTAAACATGAAGGACATATTTCTCTACATTGTCCTAAGCCGAATTTGAGGAAGTGTTTCTCATGCAAAAGAACGGGTCACAGATTCAGCAAGTGTCCCAACAAAAAGAAGACGGGTGAAGGGAGTGGACAGTAGATAGTTCAAGTTTGAGCGTTAGTATCTTTTGGGTAGAAGCTTTTGATATTAAGTGTTGTAATATCGAGAATGATGTTTAAGCATATGTAAATATATATGTTGTATGAATAAAATCTTTATTTTCTATATGAATATAAGATTAAGATTAATTTGTGTGTTCTTTAAACTCATACATATGGTAAGTTAATGACTCATAATTATATGAAATGCTTTGAACCCCTCTGCGAATGGACGCTAAAGGTCTGACTAGGAGAAGTTCATACACTCATATAATTGTGGCAAGTTCCTAAACTCATAAGTGTTGTAAGTTTGACGAACTGGGAATAACTATGTGTAAATGGAGAATTACAACCTTTTGTGTAAAGTTGTGTTGTTAATCCTGATATGATTAAAAAAAAAAGGGATAGTAAATGTTTTTAAGTACTATATGTACTATGTGCTATTTGAATAAATATGCAATTATATGAGAATTATGTGTTGAATTCTTATTGTGTTAAGAATTTGTGTAAAGAAAGAGAATTAATATAAGATTTTTATTTAAATCAGATCATGTCGCCTAGACGACAGAATAAAAATCAAAGGGAAGAGCAGTCGGTGAATAATGAAGGAGGTCAAGCTGACCCGATGCAAAACTTTGCAGATATGTTAGCCCAAGCTATGGAGAATAGAGCTCCAGGTGTAAGAGGAAGAGCGAGAGAACAACCAGCTGACATATTGGCTAACTTTAAAGACTTTAAAGCGGTGGGACCACTAGAATTCAAAGGAACCACAGATCCGATTGAAGCCCAAACTTGGGTAAAAGAGATGGAGAAAGCATTCATTATTGCGTGTGTGGCAGAAGAGCAAAAGACAGCTTTTGCAACTTATCTGATGAAAGGAGAAGCCAATTACAGGTGGGAGACTAATCAAGAAAGGGCTGGGATGAAAGTAGTATGCACACAAGCCAATCATGTTTGATGATAAAGCATATACTTTGTAACAATCTTATTCATTTATTAATAAAAAGTATTAATTTATTAAAGGCTTTTAATTATCTACATGATGCTGTTTTATAATATGTGATAAACCCATAGTTTTAAACAATGCTTTTAGGATAATGATGATGATCATTCTAATGAGATCTAAATTCTTAGAAAGCTTAAAACTAAAATAGTTCCCAATCATTGGATTACTAAATTGGGGATTAGTGAATCCGGATAGATTGGTACATACATTGCTTGCTCATTGGATGAGGATGATTGATCTCATGATCATTTGTGTGGAGACACTAAAACAAGTATGTAGGTGCTTATTAAAGAATAAGTTCACTGAACGTGGCTCGCTAAGGAATACCTAATGGAGTTTTACTTGCCTGTCAATAGGAATTCCTGTAGTGATAGTAGTACAAGTCATCCTTGGACTTGATATCATCATAGTATCTTGTGTATGATGAGTTATACTTTAACTTATTCCTTAAGACCCTTAGGGTATATCAAAGGGTATGCTTGGGTATAATAAGTTGTACATGGAGATAATGTATGATCAAAAAAGAATCTACCACTTCTATTAAAAGAAGAGAAATGTCTATGTGATTCGATAAATGACAACCCAAAGAGTCCTTGGCAATGAGAATGAAATTAGAAAGGAGTTTCTAATTTGCATTATTTGAGTTGTGCATTTAAGAGTTAAAAATACATATAATTAAATAAAATAAGACTTGACAAAGTAATTCCATGTCTTATATTTAATTGGGACATTGTATGGTGGAAGGATTGAAATTGTATGCGGTAACTATTTACTCAAAGGTTCTTTAATGATTAATGTTGAAATCTATATTATCTGGAAAGTCGTTGATCGCTAGGGAGGCTTATCCCTATTGTAGAATAAATATTGTGACGACCCCAAAATAGGTCCATTCCATCCAACCCATTCTGAGTCGCCAAATACATGGTACAGAAACAACTACAACTTTATTATCACAACAATAAAACTGTGAGTTTAAATACAAATATTATCTTCTAGACAATATTTATACTCAAATAAATCCTCATCACATTTATTGATACATTATTTTACAATAATGGTGAGGACTACTAAACAACTCTCTCTAGAACCTTCATTCCATACCCCGACTAGTACTCGCTACATTCTCGCCTCCACGAGAAGAAAATGGAACAACAAGGAAAAGGGTGAGCTCAAACTAGCCCATAAAGAATGTTATGACTAAGATAATATACAACAAATTATCGTTAGTCTCCAACGAGGAAAAATCGATAGAATACAATGATAGACAACAAGTTTCGGATCAATATTCATAATGAAATAATAATTCATAGAAGAGTTACGTAGAGAATGAAATCTACTATAATCTATGAATTTAACGGTCCATCATCAATATTTTATCCCTATAACATCAATCAATATTCATCTCAAATCAAATATTCATCTTTGCACTACTGGGCCAAAGATATTCATCAATCGGTCATGTTCATCTCAACACTGTTCATCTTTGCACTAAAGGCCAAAGATATTCATCATCGGTCATGTTCATTTAAACACACATTCATCTTTGCACTACAAGCCAAAGATATTCATCGGTCGATCGTATTCATTTAAACACCGCTCATCTTTGCACTATGGCCAAAGATATTCTTGAGAAATCATTCATCTTTTACTCTGGGCCAAAGATATTCAATAATATCATCATTTAAGAGGCGAGGATGATGAAAAATATTTTTAAAGAACGAATCCGATTGAAACAAAATGACAAGGATTAAGGATTAAGGATTAGTACTTTGTTTTATCCATATCCAACAATACCTCAAAAATAATCATAGTGGTGTAAAATTCAAGAATAATCAAAACATGGATACAATCAAAGCTAGTATCCGAATAGATATTTTGGACGAAAAGAAGAAATTTTATTTTTCAATGAATAGTGCAGATATCGTGAATAGTGTCAGATATCGTGAATAGTCTTGATATCGTGAATAGTAACTCAGACACCAAAAGATAGAAATTCCACAAAAAAAACATTTTCACGCTTCACGAATAGTACTCGTGAATAGTAACTCGTGAATAGTAACTCATGAATAGTAACTCATGAATAGTAACCCCTACATGAAAAAGTTCCAAATTTGATAAAAGTTCCAACCAATATTTCAAAGATAATGATATTGAAGAAATAATATCATTCTGAAAAAAATAATATCCCTTACCTCAAAGAATCGATTACTTGGAAGGAAAGGTCGGAGTGATCTTTGAATGAAACTTGTTACGAACAAAGAACTCTCAAAGTATCTAAATACTCACAAAATACGCTCAATAATATAGAGAGAGAATGAGAGAAAACTTTGTTTCGGTGTGATTTTCAATTCTAACTTAGCCCTCTATTTATAGGAAAATGTTAGCCTACCAAGCAGACTTGACTGCTACGATGGCTTTACACGCTACTATTACCACCCACCACATTTGAAATAAAATTCAGCACATTTTTCACCAACCACAAGTGGGGCCCACTCAAATCTAGAATTTTCCACCAAAATCAATTATAACCGATTTTGAATCAGACACCTCTTAAAATTCATAACAAATCATTCGTGAATTTTTAACGGTTCAAAATTTGTGGACATATACTCAACTTATGTATGTATAACATACCCAAAAATTACCACAATCCAACGGTCGGATTAAAAATTATAACCCCCGCAATATATCTCAAAAACCCTGATTTAATTTTTAATACCTCGATCCAGATAAAATCTTGATAAAACACCTCAACATAATTTCTTCATTTATAACCACATAAATAAATCCATCATTTATATCCACATAAAATAAATATTTCTTTATCATATGAATCAATAATTAATTATTCACAAATAATATTACAGAATCACAATTATGACAACCAGTAGTTCCCGGAAAGAGGGGCTTTCAATAAGGATCTCTCTTCTTTGCGCCGCAATTATGTGACCAAACCTCTCCTTAGACAGAACTTTCTAGACATTGCCAATAATGTTATCTAATAATATTATTCAAATAATATGAATTATTGATCTGATAATGGGAAATATCGTGCGTTGACAATTATTGAACAACAATAATATAAAATATCAACGCAGCAATTATTGAATCAATAAAATAAAATATTGAACAGTAACTACTGTGAAAATTATTGAGTAGTGCCTTCTTACGTAAGGATCAATAATTCAACAATACTGTGCAATACCGTGTGCTCTTTATGCGAACCAGCGCGTACATCGTATTTTAACCACGGGTATTCCAAGCGGTCTTAATTGGTAATAACTACTGTAGTTATTTATAACCACCCAAACTTTGTCGCTTTCCTCATCCAATCGCTTTCCGTTATGGGGGCCCCACACATGGGCTGGCTTGTCGCATACGAATATTCCCAAAGCGATCTGAATATTCCACGACCAAACGAATATTCCAGACAAAAATGAATATTTTATAACCACTTGCTTATTTTGAAATATTTTGTATTTAACCCTTAACTATCCACATTAATCAAATCAACCCTTACTATTTCAAAATAATAAATAAAGAAAATTCCTTTTATTTAAAAAATTTCTGGGGTCTTACAACCTCCCTCCTTATGAAATTTCGTCTTGAAATTGACGACGACGTATACTGTGTGTTTCAAAAGGTAAAGATACCTCGCTTTCATTTTCGTTTCCAACTCCCGTGTCATTTCCTCAATAGCATGGTTTCTCCACAAAACTTTAACTTATGGTATAACCTCGGTACATAGGTCGTGTTCTTTCCTCTACAAAATCTTGACAGTACCTCCTCGCACGTTAAGTCTTGGCTATCTTGTCCGGTTCTAACTTTCAATGGCGTGTTTCGTGTCGTCCACATATTTACGTAACATCGACACGTGAAAAGCGTTATGAACACGCATCATACTTGGTGGTAAAAGCGAAGTACATAGGCCACGGTTCCTATTCGATCGAGAATTTCAAATGGATTAATAAATCGAAGGTTTGAGCTTTCCTCACCTCACCGATTCTCGCTTTTAAAATAACAACTTCTTGCACCTCCTTCTTCAAATTCATCACTCGTGTGTAGCTTGAAGCGACTTTAACTTTATCGATTAAAAGTCGATTATACTCAGTATATCATCACGCACTCAGTATATCATCACGTGGGTACCTAGAGTTTTCATCTCCATCTCTATTATTTGTATATTATCTGAAATTAGTCTTTGACAACATCGCACTTTCGTACTTGTATACGATCTTCTACTCAACACGTCAGCTACCACGTTCGCTTTTCCAAGGATGGCATGGTCGAACATGTCCTTGAAATGAGTCTCCTCTTGAGTTCTTCGAAGCTCTTCCCACATTCCTTGCTCCATTCGAATTTTGTATCTCTACGAGTTAGCTACGTTAATGGAATAGCGATTCGAGAATATCCTTCAACGTATCTCCGATAATAACCAACTAAGCCTAGAAAACTACGCATTTCGATTACCGACTTAGGTTGTTCTCAACTGTGACTCATATCCCAACCTTGGATAGCACGTCACAATGACACCTATCAATTTTACTATCGCACGAATATGACGTCCCTTACAGAGAGTCTGGCTTAGGTGAATTCCACAAAGGAAATCACAAGATAAAGGCTCATGTACCAAATTCTATAGTTGAATTTTTAACTCCTGAAGTTCAATAGGAGCCATTCGATATGAGATTTTAGAAATGAGTTTTTGTCCCGGGTTCAAAGTCGATACAAAATTTAATATCGGTCTTTGGGAGTAAGCCAATAAATTCTTCAGGAAATACGTCAGGAAAAATCAATAACAACAAGAATATTATTCAAATCTGACGTGTCTTTATTCAAATCCATAACATGGACTAAGAAAACTTGACATCCGTAATAAACGAATGACTTCATGGCTTGATATGAAAATGTTTGACTACAATGGTTTGATGACTTGAGTTGAATAATGAGTTGCTTAGGAATATGAAAACTAACAACCTTACAAAAGCAATCAATTTTGGCATGATGAGTAGTTAACCAATCAATCCCCAAAAGCAAGTATCTTTAAAGAGATAAGGTCAACAGGTAAGGTAATGGTGCCAACTTGAATCAAACAAGATTTTTTAAACAACGGATGTAATGAAAGTTTCTCCTAATGGAGTCTCCACAGATAGGTCAAAGTTTAATCTCTCCGTAGTCAAGTTCAAACGTTGAGCGTAAGTAAGAGAGATAAAAGAATGGGTAGAACCAATATCTAGTAAGGTATATACTTCGCAAGAATTTATAATTAACTAACCCGTGCTAACTTCGTTCGGGTTCCTCGTATTTTGACCGGTCACGACAAACGCTCTTCCAAGAATCGTTGACTTTGACTTTTCTGGGACATCCTTTTGAGTCACCGCTTCAACATTGCACTAGGTTTCGATATCGTATAATCTCGAAGCGATATGTCCTTCTTTTCCACAATTATAGCATACCTTAAAGCTGTTGTGGGCGGTTTGGGTGATATGTCCCTCTTTCCGCAAGATTTGTAACATACGACCAGATGGTCTTTCTCCTCCCTTGGAACCGATTGCCACTTTGGCGCCAGCGTCTTCACATGGTCGTTGTTGAATCTCCTCTTTTAAAATCTCCTCCCAACTCGCTTTCTTCTATTTTCATGGCCACGATTACCACCGAGTGGTTACCGCCTTTGTCCGTATTCTTCTTTCTCCATTTGGTTATCGTTATTACGATGACCGCTATCTTTGGTATGATCTGGTTATGGTCCCTCGGTTGAGCGTACTCGTTATCTCGCTCTAACAATCGAGCCCATTTTACAACATCTGAATCAGAGAGAAAATTTATGAGAAATGAGATCTTGGCGTATGCCGGGTTTCAAACCTCTCGAAATATCCGCGTCATCGTTCCTCATTCTCCACCAAATGAGGTACAAACACGGATAACTCATGAACCGCCTCATCTTTGGGACACCGTCATTGTTATTCGCCAATCTAATAAACTCCACTTCCTTCATAGACGAATACTTTCGTGGAAGTACTTGTCATTGAACCTATTTCAAACGTCTCCCATGACATCTTTGAGTGCGGTGAATGGTACGCCTTCCTGATTCCCACCGATGAATCGCCGCGCCACGGAACATAAAAGTAGCGAATGGAACTTTCATTTCTTCGTGCATCCCAAGACATCGAATATCTTGGTAATTTGCTTGACCCATGTTTCCACCATGATCGGATCGGCTTTCCCTGCACGGTGGTCCCAACTGTGACGACCCCAAAATAGGTCCATTCCATCCAACCCATTCTGAGTCGCCAAATACATGATACTGAAACAACTACAACTTTATTATCACAACAATAAAGCGTAGAGTTTAAATACAAATATTATCTTCTAGACAATATTTATACTCAAATAAATCCTCATCACATTTATTGATACATTATTTTACAATAATGGTGAGGACTACTAAACAACTCTCTCTAGAACCTTCATTCCATTCCCGACTAGTACTCGCTACATTCTCGCCTCCCGAGAAGAAAAATGGAACAACAAGGAAAAGGGTGAGCTCAACTAGCCCAATAAAGAATGTTATGACTAAGATAATATACAACAAATTATCGTTAGTCTCCAACGAGGAAAAAATCGATAGAATACAATAGACAACAAGTTTCGAGATCAATATTCAAGTTGAAATAATAATTCATAGAAGAGTTACGTAGAGAATGAAATCTACTATAATCTATGAATTTAACGATCCATCATCAATATTTTATCCTGTAACATCAATCAATATTCATCTCAAATCAAATATTCATCTTTGCTCTGAGCCAAAGATATTCATCAATCGGTCGTATGTTCATCTCAACACTGTTCATCTTTGCACTAAAGGCCAAAGATATTCATCGATCGGTCATGTTCATTTAAACACCGCTCATCTTTGCACTGAGGCCAAAGATATTCTTCAGAAATCATTCATCTTTGCACTACTGGGCCAAAGATATTCAATAATATCATCATTTAAGACCGAGGATGATGAAAATATTTTTAAAGAACGAATCCGGTGAAACAAAATGACAAGGATTAAGGATTAAGGATTCGTACTTTGTTTTATCCATGTCCAACAATACCTCAAAATAATCATAGTGGTGTAAAATTCAAGAATGATCAAAACATGGATACAATCAAAACTAGTATCCAAAATAGATATTTTGGAATGAAAAGAAGAAATTTTATTTTTGATGAATAGTACCGTATATCGTGAATAGTGTCAGTATACGTGAAATAGTGCCATATATCGTGAATAGTAACTCTCGACAGCACAAAAGATAGAAATTCCACAAAAAAACATTTTCACGCTTCATGAATAGTACTCGTGAATAGTAACTCGTGAATAGTAACTCATGAATAGTAACTCGTGAATAGTAACTCATGAATAGTAACCCCGAGCATGAAAAAGTTCCAAATTTGATAAAAACCTCATATCAACATTTTCAAAGATAATGATATTGAAGAAATAATATCATTACGAAAAAAAATAATATCCCTTACCTCAAAGAATCGAAGACTTGGAAGGAAGGTCGGAGTGATCTTGAATGAAACTTGTCTTTGAGCAAAGAACTCTCAAAGTATCTAAATACTCACAAAAATACTCGATAATATAGAGAGAGAGAAAAGAGAAAACTTTGTTTACGGTGTGATTTTCAATTCTAACTTAGCCCTCTATTTATAGGAAAATGTTAGCCCGCCAAAAGCGGACTTTACACCACTACTGATGGCTTTTACACCGCTACTATTGCCACCCACCACATTTGAAATAAAATTCAGCACATTTTTCACCAACCACAAGTGGGGCCCACTCAATTCTAGAATTTTCCACCAAAATCAATTATAAACCTAATTTAGAATCAGACACCTCTTAAAATTCACAACAAATCATTCGTGCATTTTTAACGGTTCAAAATTTGTGGACATATACTCAACTTATGTATGTATAACATACCCAAAAATTACCACAATCCAACGGTCGGATTAAAAATTATAACCCCATAATATATCTCAAAACCCCGATTTGATTTTTAACACCTCCAATCCGATAAAATACCGATAAAACACCTCAACATTAATTCCTTCATTAATAACCACATAAATAAATCCATCATTTATATTCATATAAAATAAATATTTCCTTATCATATGAATCAATAATTAATTATTCACAAATAATATTATGAGAATCACATTTATGACAACCAGTCGTTCCGAGGAAAGAGGGGCTTTCAATAAGGATCTCTCCTTCTTGGGCGCGCAATTAGGTGACCAAACCTCTCCTTAGAGCGAACTTTCTAGACATTGCCAATAATGTTATCTAATAATATTATTCAAATAATATGAATTATTGATCCGATAATGGGAAATCTTATCGGTGACAATTATTGAACAACAATAATATAAAATATCAACGCAAGAATTATTGAATCAATAAAATAAAATATTGAGCAAGAATTCTCTGTGAAAATTATTGAGTAGTGCCATCTTACGTACGAATCAATAATTCAACAATCTTTGTCTGCAATCTGGTGTGCTCTTGTGCAACCACGCGTAGACATCGTATTTTAACCACGGGTATTCAAATGTCTTAACTGTAATAACTACGTCGTTATTTATAACCACCCAAACTTTGTCGTTTTCCTCATCCAATCGCTTTCCGTTATGGGGCCCACACATGGCTGCGCCGTCGTACGAATATTCCCCGACAGTACGAATATTCCACGACCAAACGAATATTCCCCGACAACAATGAATATTTTATAACCACTTGCTTATTTTGAAATATTTGCGTATTTAACCCTTAACTATCCACATTAATCAAATCAACCCTTACTATTTCAAAATAATAAATAAAGGAAATTCCTTTTATTTAAAAAAATTTTCGGGGTCTTACAACCTCCCCTCCTTATGAAATTTTCGTCCTCGAAATTGGCGACGACGATACACAGTGTTTGAAAAGGTGAGGATACCTCGCTTTCATTTCCGTTTCCAATTCCCGGTCATTTCCTCTATAGCATGATTCCTCCACAAAACTTTAACTTGTGGTATGACCTTTCTTGGCGTAGGGACATGCTCCTTCCTATCCAAAATCTTGACAGTACCTCCTCATACGTTAAGTCTTCGGCTATCTCGTCCGGTTCTAACTCAATAACGTGGTTCGGGTCTTTCACATATTTACGAAGTACAGATATGTGAAACACATTATGAACACGAGACATACTCGGAGGTAACGCAAGTCTATAGGCTACATTTCCTACTCGGTCAAGAATTTGAAATGGACCAATAAATCGTGGATTGAGCTTTCCTCTCTTCCCAAATCTTGTAACTCCCTTCCATGGAGCAACTTGCAATAACACATGATCCCCTACACTAAATTCCACGTCCTTTCGATAAAGATCCGCATAACTCTTTTGTCGATCTTGTGCCGTTTGTATACGTTGTCGAATCATTTGGATCTTTTCGGTAGTCATACGTACTAACTCGGGTCCCAACAATGTTGCTTCACCCACCTCATCCCAATATATTGGAGAACGACATTTTCGTCCATATAATGCTTCGAATGGAACCACACCTATACTTGCACGATAATTTGTTGTTGTAGGAGAATTCCACCAATGGTAAATACTTATCCCAACTACCCTTGAAGTCTAGGACACGAGTCTTAATATATCTTCAAGAGTTTGAATAGTCCTTTTCGATTGCCCATCCGGTTTGAGGATGGTATGCCAAACCAGAAAATAAATTCGTGCCCATAGCTTTTACAAACTAACCCAAAATCATGAAGTGAATCTTGGGTCACGATCTAAAACTATGGATACTGGCATGCCATGCAATCTCACAATCTCATTTACGTACATACGAGAAAGACGTTCAAGGGAATAAGTCTCTCGTATCGGTAAGAAATGAGTAGATTTGGTTAATCTATCAACAATAACCCAAATCGCATCTATGCCTTGGGAAACCTTGGGAGGATTAGTAATGAAATTCAGGGTAATGTGTTCCCACTTCCCTTCCGGAATCTCAAGTGGTTGCAACGGACCCTTAGGTACAAGATGCTCCGCCTTTACACGTTGACAAGTTAAACATCTCGAGATAAACTACGCGATCTCTCTCCTCATATTGCTCCACCAAAATGTATGTTGAAGATCACGATACATTTTAGTACTTCCAGGATGGATTGCAAACAATGTGTTGTGTGCCTCCATCATGATTCTATGCTTCAAATCAAAATCATTAGGAATGCAAAAGTCGGGGTTGACTCAAGTATTCCTTCTTCATCAATTCTCGCTTAGGAACAGCTCCTTCTTGTACTTTCTTCTTCATACGATCACTCCGATTCGGTGGCTTGAAGCGACTTTAACTTTACCGATTAAAGTCGATTATACTCGTATATCATCACGTGGGTACCTAGAGTTTTCATCTCCATCTCTATTATTTGTAAATTATCTGAAATTAGTCTTTGACAATATCGTACTCGTTATTTGTATCGATCTTCTACTCAACACGTCGGCTACCACGCGTTCGCTTTCCAGGATGGCATGGTCGTAACATGTCTTTGAAATGAGTCTCCTCTTGAGTTCTTCGAAGCTCTTCCCACATTCTTTGCTCCATTCGAATTTTGTATCTCTACGAGTCAGCTGCGATAATGGAATAGCGATTCGAGAATATCCTTCAACGAATCTCCGATAATAACCAACTAAGCCTAGAAAGCTACGTATTTCGATTACTGACTTAGGTTGCTCTCAACTGTGACTCATATCCCAATCTTGGATAGCACGTCACAATGACACCTATCAGTTTACTATCGCACGAATATGACGTCCCCTACAGAGAGTCTGGCTTAGGTGAATTCCACAAAGGAAGTCATAAGATAAAGGCTCATGTACCAAATTTATAGTTGAATTTTAACTCCACGAAGTTCAATAGAGCCATTCGATATGAGATTTTAGAAATGAGTTTTGTCTGGGGTTCAAAGTCGATACAAAATTTAATATCAGTCTTTGGGAGTAAGCCAATAAATTCTTCAGGAAATACGTCAGGAAAAATCAATAACAACAAGAATATTATTCAAATCTGACGTGTCTTTATTCAAATCCATAACATGGACTAAGAAAACTTGACATCCGTAATAAACGAATGACTTCATGGCTTGATATGAAAATGTTTGACTACAATGGTTTGATTGCTTGAGTTGAATAACAAAGTTGCTTAGGAATATGAAAACTAACAACCTTAGAAAAGCAATCAATTTTGGCATGATGAGTAGTTAACCAATCAATCCCCAAAAGCAAGTATCTTTAAAGAGATAAGGTCAATGGGTAAGGTAATGGTGCCAACTTGAATCAAACAAGATTTTTAAACAACGGATGTAATGAAAGTTTCTCCTAACGGAGTCTCCATAAATAGGTCAAAGTCTAATTTCTCCGTAGTCAAGTTCAAACGTTGAGCGTAAGCAAGAGAGATAAAAGAATGGGTAGAACCGGTATCTAGTAAGGTATAAACTTCGCAAGAATTTATAATTAACTAACCCGTGCTAACTTCGTTCGGGTTCCTCGTATTTTGACCGGTCACGACAAACGCTCTTCCAGGAATCGTTGACTTTGACTTTTCTGGGACATCCTTTTGAGTCACCATTCCCGTTGGACTGGGTTTCGATATCGTACAATCTCGAGCGATATGTCCTTCTTTTCCACAATTATAGCATACCTTAAAGCTGTTAGGGCGGTTTGGGGTGATATGTCCCTCTTTCCCCGCATTTGTAACATCTGACCGATGGTCTTTCTCCTCCCTTGGAACCAGTTGCCACTGGCGCTGACGTCTTCACATGGTCGTTGTTGAATCTCCTCTTTTTAAAATCTCCTCCCAACTCGCTTCTTCTATTTTCATGGCCACGATTACCACCAGAGTGGTTACCGCCTTTGTCCGTATTCTTCTTTCTCCACTTTGGTTATCGTTTATTCGATGATCGCTATCTTTGGTATGATCTGGTTATGGTCCCTCGGTTGAACGTACTTTCGTTATCTCGCTTCTAACAATCTGAGCCCATTTTACAACATCTGAATAGAGAGAAAATTTATGAGAAATGAGATATCGACGTATCGCCGGGTTTCAAACCTCTCGTAAACATCCGCGTCATCGTTCCTCATTCTCCACCAAATGAGGTGCAAACTGGATAACTCGCAAACTTCGCCTCGTCTTTGGGACACCGCCATGTTATTCTGCTCCAATCTAATAAACTCCACTTCCTTCATATGACGAATACTTTCGGGAAGTACTTGTCATTGAACTGCTTTCAAACGTCTCCCACGACATCTTTGAAAAATTGAATGGGTACGCTTCATGATTCCACCGATGAATCTGCCGCCTTTCGCCACGGAACATAAAGGTGGCGAATGGAACTTCTGTTCCTCCGTGCATCCCAAGACATCGAATATCTTGGTAATTTGCTTGACCCATGTTTCCGCCGTGATCGGATCTCGCTTTCCCAGAATTCGGTGGTCCCAACTCTTTGAAGCTGCCATTTGTGACCACCCGTGAATTGCTATCATTTCCTCCTATATTTTGAACACGAGTCTCCTAAATCGATTTTTGCATGAAGCGCAAAAAGCTTTTAAACATCCCCTCGTTCATCATCTGCTCAGTGGTGTTATTCACAGGAGGTACATTGCCAGCCTATTGCACGTTCTCCTCGTTGTTAAGTACAGGCATCTCCACGGTCTCATTTACACCACTATTAATATTCTCAAATTCGACATTTCTCAAATCATGTCATAAAACAAAGGTTAATTAAGGAAATCAATCACATAATATCCCTATATCTTGACCAACTAACAAATAAGCTTAGGTAGGACACACTAGCAAAGGATTTACTCGTCTCTCTCCCTCCTAGTTCTATTCCCGATCTCCGCCAAAGATCATATCCCTAAGCTACGATACCAACCTGTGGCGACCCCAAAATAGGTCCATTCCATCCAACTCATTCGAGTCGCCAAATACATGATATGTAAACAACTACAACTTTATTATCACAACAATAAAGCGTGAGTTTAAATACAAATATTATCTTCTAGACAATATTTATACTCAAATAAATCCTCATCACATTTATTGATACATTATTTTACAATAATGGTGAGGACTACTAAACAACTCTCTCTAGAACCTTCATTCCATACCCCGACTAGTACTCGCTACATTCTCGCCTCCTGAGAAGAAAAATGGAACAACAAGGAAAAGGGTGAGCTCAACTAGCCCAAAAGAATGTTATGACTAAGATAATATACAACAAATTATCGTTAGTCTCCAACAGGAAAAATCGATAGAATACAATAGACAACAAGTTTCGGATCAATATTCGCATGCCGGAAATAATAATTCATAGAAGAGTTACGTAGAGAATGAAATCTACTATAATCTATGAATTTAATAAATCCATCATCAATATTTTATCCCTGTAACATCAATCAATATTCATCTCAAATCAAATATTCATCTTTGCACTACAGGCCAAAGATATTCATCAATCGGTCATGTTCATCTCAACACCTGTTCATCTTTGCACTAAAGGCCAAAGATATTCATCAGTCGGTCATGTTCATTTAAACACCTGCTCATCTTTGCACTACAGGCCAAAGATATTCTTCAGAAATCATTCATCTTTGCACTACTGAGCCAAAGATATTCAATAATATCATCATTTAAGACCGAGGATGATGAAAATATTTTTAAAGAACGAATCCGATTGAAACAAAATGACAAGGATTAAGGATTAAGGATTCGTACTTTGTTTTATCCATGTCCAACAATACCTCAAAAATAATCATAGTGGTGTAAAATTCAAGAATGATCAAAACATGGATACAATCAAAACTAGTATCCAAAATAGATATTTTGGACGAAAAGAAGAAATTTTATTTTTCGATGAATAGTACCAGTATCGTGAATAGTGTCAGATATCGTGAATAGTCCGATATCGTGAATAGTAACTCGACACCAAAAGATAGAAATTCCACAAAAAACATTTTCACGCTTCATTAATAGTACTCGTGAATAATAGTAACTCGTGAATAGTAACTCATGAATAGTAACTCGTGAATAGTAACTCATGAATAGTAACCCCGACATGAAAAAGTTCCAAATTTGATAAAAACCTCAGATCAACATTTCAGCATAATGATATTGAAGAAATAATATCATTACGAAAAAAATAATATCCCTTACCTCAAAGAATCAAGACTTCGGAAGGAAGGCTCAAGTGATCTTTGAATGAAACTTAGATTGATAAAGAACTCTCAAAGTATCTAAATACTCACAAAATACGCTCAATAATATAGAGAGAGAAAGAGAAAACTTTGTTTCTGGTGTGATTTTCAATTCTAACTTAGCCCTCTATTTATAGGAAAATGTTAGCCTCAAGCAGACTTGACTGCTACACGATGGCTTTTACCGCTACTATTGCCACCCACCACATTTGAAATAAAATTCAGCACATTTTTTCACCAACCACAAGTGGGGCCCACTCAATTCTAGAATTTTCCACCCAAATCAATTATAAACCTAATTTCCGAATCCGACACCTCTTAAAATTCACAACAAATCATTCGTGCATTTTTAGCGGTTCAAAATTTGTGGACATATACTCAACTTATGTATGTATAACATACCCAAAAATTACCACAATCCAACGGTCGGATTAAAAATTATAACCCCGCAATATATCTCAAAAACCCCGATTTGATTTTTTAACACCTCCAATCCGATAAAATATCGATAAAACACCTCAACATTAATTCCTTCATTAATAACCACATAAATAAATCCATCATTTATATTCATATAAAATAAATATTTCCTTATCATATGAATCAATAATTAATTATTCACAAATAATATTCTGTAATCACATTTATGACAACCAGTGTTCCCAGAAAGAGGGGCTTTCAATAAGGATCTCTCCTCATCTTGGTATGCAATTAGGTGACCAAACCTCTCCTTAGATGTAACTTTCTAGACATTGCCAATAATGTTATCTAATAATATTATTCAAATAATATGAATTATTGATCCGATAATGGGAAATATCATGCGTTGACAATTATTGAACAACAATAATATAAAATATCAACGCAAACAATTATTGAATCAATAAAATAAAATATTGAATAAAGAATTCATCGTGGAAAATTATTGAGTAGTAGTGCCATCTTTACGCATTTAATCAATAATTCAACAATACATCGTAATCTGGTGCAAAGCTTATCGTGCAACCACGCCAGACATTGTATTTTAACCACGGGTATTCCAACGATCTTAATTGTAATAACTACGCCGCTATTTATAACCACACCCAAACTTTGTCGTTTTCCTCATCCAATCGCTTTCGTTATGGGGCCCACACGGTCATTTGCTACTGGTCGCATACGAATATTCCGACAAAGACGAATATTCCACGACCACCAAACGAATATTCCCGACAACAATGAATATATTTTATAACCACTTGCTTATTTTGAAATATTTGCGTATTTAACCCTTAACTATCCACATTAATCAAATCAACCCTTACTATTTCAAAATAATAAATAAAGGAAATTCCTTTTTATTTAAAAAATTTTGAAAAGGGTCTTACACCAACTCTTTGAATCGCTTGATGGTTTCTGTGACCACCGTGAATTGCTATCATCTCCTCTCAGTATTTTTGAACACGAGTCTCCCTCGTCGATTTTGCATGAGTAAAGGTAAAAAACTTCTAAACATCCCCTCGTTCATCATACGCTTTCGGATTGGTGTTATTCACAGGAGGTACATTGCCGACTGTTGCACGCTCTCCTCGTTGTTAACATACAGGCATCTCCACGGTCTCATTTACACCACTATTAATATTCTCATTCGACATTCTCGATTCACCGCCATAAAACAAGGGTTAATTAAGGAAATCAATCACATAATATCCCTATATCTTGACCAACTAACAAATAAGCTTAGGTAGGACACACTAGCAAAGGATTTACTCTCTCTCCCTCCTAGTTCTATTCCCGATATCCGCCAGAGATCATATCCCTAAGCTCGATACCAACTATGGCGACCCCAAAATAGGTCCATTCCATCCAACCCATTTCGAGTCGCCAAATACATGGTACGTAAACAACTACAACTTTATTATCACAATAAATAAAGCTGTGAGTTTAAATACAAATATTATCTTAGACAATATTTATACTCAAATAAATCCTCATCACATTTATTGATACATTATTTTACAATAATGGTGAGGACTACTAAACAACTCTCTCTAGAACCTTCATTCCATACCCCGACTAGTACTCGCTACATTCTCGCCTCCTGAGAAGAAAATGGAACAACAAGGAAAAGGGTGAGCTCAACTAGCCCAGTAAAGAATGTTATGACTAAGATAATATACAACAAATTATCGTTAGTCTCCAACAGGAAAAATCGATAGAATACAATAGTACAACAAGTTTCGGATCAATATTCGCAGCATTGAAATAATAATTCATAGAAGAGTTACGAGAGAATGAAATCTACTATAATCTATGAATTTAACGGTCCATCATCAATATTTTATCCTGTAACATCAATCAATATTCATCTCAAATCAAATATTCATCTTTGCACTCTGAGCCAAAGATATTCATCAATCGGTCATGTTCATCTCAACACTGTTCATCTTTGCACTAAAGGCCAAAGATATTCATCGATCGGTCATGTTCATTTAAACACTGTTCATCTTTGCACTACTGAGCCAAAGATATTCATCGATCGGTCATGTTCATTTAAACACCGCTCATCTTTGCACTACAAAGGCCAAAGATATTCTTCAGAAATCATTCATCTTTGCACTACTGTGCCAAAGATATTCAATAATATCATCATTTAAGACCGAGGATGATGAAAAATATTTTTAAAGAACGAATCCAATTGAAACAAAATGACAAGGATTAAGGATTAAGGATTCGTACTTTGTTTTATCCATGTCCAACAATACCTCAAAAATAATCATAGTGGTGTAAAATTCAAGAATAATCAAAACATGGATACAATCAAAGCTAGTATCCGAATAGATATTTTGGAATTAAAAGAAGAAATTTTATTTTTCGATGAATAGTGCCGATATCGTGAATAGTCTTAGTGACACGTGAATAGTGTTGTATACGTGAATAGTAACTCCGACACCAAAAGATAGAAATTCCACAAAACAAACATTTTCACGCTTCATGAATAGTACTCGTGAATAGTAACTCGTGAATAGTAACTCATGAATAGTAACTCATGAATAGTAACTCATGAATAGTAACCCCGACATGAAAAAGTTCCAAATTTGATAAAAAGTTCCAACCAATATTTCAGCATAATGATATTGAAGAAATAATATCATTACGAAAAAAAATAATATCCCTTACCTCAAAGAATCAAGATTGGAAGGAAGGAAGGTCGGAAGTGATCTTTGAATGAAACTTGTTTCGAATAAAGAACTCTCAAAGTATCTAAATACTCACAAAATACGCCAATAATAATATAGAGAGAAAGAGAAAACTTTGTTTCTGGTGTGATTTTCAATTCTAACTTAGCCCTCTATTTATAGGAAAATGTTAGCCCGCCGAAGCAGACTTGACCTGCTACCTGATGGCTTTACCTGCTACTATTACCACCCACCACATTTGAAATAAAATTCAGCACATTTTTTCACCAACCACAAGTGGGGCCCACTCAAATCTAGAATTTTCCACCAAAATCAATTATAACCCTGATTTTCGAATCAGACACCTCTTAAAATTCATAACAAATCATTCGTGAATTTTTAACGGTTCAAAATTTGTGGACATATACTCAACTTATGTATGTATAACATACCCAAAAATTACCACAATCCAACGGTCGGATTAAAAATTATAACCCCCGCAATATATCTCAAAACCCCTGATTTAATTTTTAATACCTCCAATCCGATAAAATACTGATAAAACACCTCAACATAATTTCTTCATTTATAACCACATAAATAAATCCATCATTTATATCCACATAAAATAAATATTTCTTTATCATATGAATCAATAATTAATTATTCACAAATAATATTACAGAATCACAATTATGACAACCCAGTAGCTCCTCAGAAAGCAGGGGCTTTCAATAAGGATCTCTCCTTCGGGCGCCGCAATTAGGTGACCAAACCTCTCCTTAGATGTAACTTTCTAGACATTGTCAATAATGTTATCTAATAATATTATTCAAATAATATGAATTATTGATCCGATAATGGGAAATATTGTGCGGTGACAATTATTGAACAACAATAATATAAAATATCAACGCAAACAATTATTGAATCAATAAAATAAAATATTGAGCAAGAACTCATCGTGTGAAAATTATTGAGTAGTGCCTTCTTACGTAAGGATCAATAATTCAACAATCTTTGCAATACAGGTATAGTGTCTTCTTGTGCAACCACGCACGACATCGTATTTTAACCACCGGGTATTCCAACGATCTTAATCTGTGAATAACTACGCCGTTATTTATAACCACCCAAACTTTGTCGTTTTCCTCATCCAATCGCTTTTCAAGTTATGGGGCCCCACATGGGCTACGCGCCGCCGCATTTAATATTCCCAGAAAGATCGAATATTCCACGACCAAACGAATATTCCTGAGCAAAAATGAATATTTTATAACCACTTGCTTATTTTGAAATATTTGCGTATTTAACCCTTAACTATCCACATTAATCAAATCAACCCTTACTATTTCAAAATAAGAAATAAAGGAAATTCCTTTTATTTAAAAAAATTTTGGGGTCTTACAAATATTATTTATTTAAATAAATTAATTGTTTAATTTATTTATTTAAATAAGATTAGAATTATTCTAATTGATTTATTCACAACCTAGGTTTAATATGGAGAACCTAAAGGGTCACACCATAAAAGGAAGAATAATTATTTAAGAAGTTAATGGCATAATCGTAATAATATGTTATGTATATTTAATTTAATCTATGGTGATAGAATAAATTAAATAGCTTAATATTTATTATTTAATATTTTAGAAATATTAAATATAAATTAATAAGAGGAGTCTTATTAATATTATTACAATTATTATTTTAATTTCTAAAAGAGTTTAGGAATTAATTTAATATAAGTACTCTCATTTATTCCTAATTGGATTAGGAAGGAAAATTAGTTAAAGGAGTTTAATTAATTATCCCTAATAAGATTAGGGAGCTTAATTAATTAAAAGAATTTAATTAATTAAATAAATCCCAATTCCTTAATTGTTAAGGTGGGTTGCCCACATCTATAAATAAGAGGAGTCTTATTATGGGTGAGGTGGTTATTGACTTTTACAATATACGACATAATTCCAATTTGTTGGAGAGTACGCCTTTTCTATAGAGATAGAAAACTAGGGTTGAGTCAATACCCCTTCTTCTTGAAAATTCTTTTTCCTTGGTGGATCACCTCTAGAGGCCAAATACTTGGGTGGCTAACGTTGATTAAAGGAAGGAACTAAACCCGGTGGATTCAAGTTGAACGCGAAAAGGATTGGAGGTGAACTTGTACCTGAGGAAGCTCGGATCTTCAAGGGTATGTTTGTTCTTCATATCTTTTCGTTTAATTAATAATTGTGCATAAAGGGTGATCCGGGTATATGGTTTGTAAATTTTTAAACTCTGATTTTACACGTTTTTGCTAATTTATGCAATTTGATTGCGTTCTTGAATATTACAAACCTAACAGTGGCATCAGAGCCAAACCTTTATGCGAATTATTAATTATTTTAATTTAATATGTATGTTGATATGTGTTTAGAACAATTTAATTGGGCATAATTTTATTATATAAAATTTAAACAAAAAAAAAAATATACCGCGGACTGAATTTTTTTTTTCTTCTTCGCTGTGATTCACGAAAAAAAAAGAAAAAGGAACGGATTACATAGATTTTATCCCACTTTGAAATCATGATGGAGAACTAGCAGGGTATTAACACAATATAATATAATATTATATATATATCCTCCTATTCCTGCAACATATGATTACCGAATCATGAATCTCAAAAAAAAAAAAAATCATGCAAGCTCCTGCCGAATGTTGTTGAAAAAAAAATAAAAAAAATTGGCCACGTGAATTACTTTATTACAAGGGTTCAGGACTTTCACGTGCTTTGACTTTCACGTGCTTGGTTCATGTTATATTATAATATATTAATATATTTCATGTTTATTTTATATGACAGTAATATATATATATATATATATATATATATATATATATATATATTAATAATTTTATAATTAAAATAAAAGTTTGTTTTAATTTTAAAATAAAAAGTTTATTTTAATCTTAAAATAAAAGGTTTATTTTAATTTTAAAATTAAATTTCATGCTAACTAATTAGAGTTGGAATTGGATTCCATGATAACTAATTGGAGTTGAAATTGGATTCCATGTTTCCTTAAAATAAAGGAGTTTATTTGTGAATAGGAAAATGAATCCATCTTTCCTTAAATAAAATAGTTTATTTAGATATGAAATAAGATTTCATATTATTCAAAATAAAGAAGTTTATTTGTGAATAGGAAAAAGAATCAGTCTTTCCTTAAATAAAGGAGTTTATTTAGATATAAAATAAGACTTTATATTATTGAAATAAAGGAGTTTATTTGTGAATAGGAAAGTGAATCCATGTTTTCTTTAAATAAAGGAGTTTATTTAGATATGAAATAAGATTTCATATTATTCAAAATAAAAGAGTTTATTTGTGAATAGGAAAAAGAATCCATGTTTCCTTAAATAAAGGAGTTTATTTAAATATGAAATACGATTTCACATTATTCAAAAAATAAAGGAGTTTATTTGTGAATAGGAAAAGAATTCGTGTTTCCTTTAATAATTTTTTTTTTTACTTGGAATTGGATTCCATAATTAATTAAAATAAAGGAGTTTATTTTGATTAAAATTTTGATTAAAATAAAATAGTTTATTTTATTCAAAATTGGATAAATTAAAATAAAATAGTTTTATTTTGATTTAAATTTGGATTAAAATAAAGGAGTTTTTTTTTATTCAAAAATAGATTTTATACTAACTAAATTTGCCCATTAAATGATATCAATATATATATTAAATGTTTATTATTCATAAGATGAATGTTATTTATTGATGCATATGATGATGTGTATGATAATAAATGGGATTGATTATGGACTATTGACCAATGTGATTGGATTTTATTTTAGTTGGATGCATGAATGTATGGGTTTTTATTAAATGGGATTACTGCACCTCGTCTTCTCTATTTTTTCTTAATGTAAATTTTATCTCCTCCTATGTATTTCCCTCGATCACGATCAAGGTTTCTATTTATTTTAAATAGTTTTGTAATAGGAATGGTTAGAATTAATTTTGAAGAATTGGAGATCAAGGAAAAAGGAGCGCTTGAAGACCCGTTTGTAATGGAGCCCGGGTTTAAATGTAATAGTTATATTTAAATATTAATTCTTGCACCCCTAGGGTTTGACCTTTTGGTTCACTTGGTGGCTCTAGTGAACCAAACTAGAATAAAAGTCCATAATCAATCCGGGTAGAATATAGTATTCCATATGTGCATGCTTATACTATATATATTATATATTATGCAAACATGCTTCGCATGTTCATTAATATGACGCGTATTTTATATATATATGTGCATGCACGCTAAACAAGATGAGACAAATTAATAACAAACCCCTCAAATATTTTTTATATTAAGTCCTAAGCGTTCAAAGATATTTGGAATATCGAACGTTACCTTCTAGCATGATAAAATTAATAGAGTATTAAATATTTAATATGAGTTTGTTGTGTCACCACAAGGCAAATATTAAGTATTTAAGATGTTAATTTATCACATTTGATGCTTATAAAGAAAATTGAACAATATTGTTTTGTTGTGTCACCACATGAATGATATTTTTCTTTTTTGAATATATGGAGTGCTAGGTCGGTCTTAACTTGGATAATTTTGATTCGGATGTGCCACCACTTGATCAAAATAATCTAAGAGGCAAAAGAAAAAGAGTTGCATAGTTGATGTAATTGACAAAAGTTGTCTACTTATTTATTTATATATAGTTTGTTGTGTAACCACAAGGCTATATACATTTGAAATGGGATCCTTATTCTCACTAGTAAATCTTTAATTAGATTTTGCCGAACTATATAAGTGAGGGTAATATAGTTTGAAGAAAATAGTGGGAGATACCAATTTAAAACAAGACCTAAATTATTTTGGTAATTGATAAAAGAATGTATGTTAAAATGTTGTTAATTACAAATTCATTTTACGTAATTTTACAATGTCTAAATTACTATCCTTTGGGAAGCATATTAGATGCTATTTAATCTGGATCGAATTAAGCGGATTGGTTAAGGAAATTGAGAATAGTTCTCATGGTGAAAAGCTATCTTATGTCCTTAATACGCCTATCCCTGCAATGGTTGCAGACAATGCCTCTGAGGAAGAGATTGCTACTTTTAGAAAGTGGCAAGATGATGCACAGTTGGCTCAATGCATCATGCTTGCATCCATGAGTAACGAGCTTCAGCGTCAGCATGAAACTATGGATGCTCCTACTATATTCCTGCACATCAAGTAGTTGATGGTGAGGAAAGTAGGACTGATAGATATCAGATATCTAAGGAGCTCTTCCGATCTAGAATGGCCAATGACACTATAGTACAGATAAAAAGTTCTTAACATAATCAATTTGATTGATCAATTAGGACAACTGGTTTTGTCATGGATGGAGAGTTGAGCCAAGATTTGATCTTGCACTCACTCCCGGACTCCTTTCATAATTGTTGTGAATTTTTCATATAAACAAGCTAGATATCAGCTTCGTTGATTTGCTTAACATGTTGAAAAATGATGAGAGTCAATTTACAACCAAGAAAGACCAAGTTTTACTGGTAGGGGCCAAAGGATCTTCTGAAAAGAAGAATGATTCAAAGAAGGTAAATAGAAAGGCAAAAATAAAGGATAATAAGAACAAAAGCGACACGGATAGCAAAGGAGCTTGCTTCCACCGCAATAAGCTCGACTTTGAAAGAAGCTGCAAGAAGCATCTTGTAGAAGCTAACCAAAGAAGCTTAGTGAAGTTTTGGTTACAAATACAAATTTGTTCATGATTTAAAATAATTTTTTTTCTTTAAGTCAAGGTTCTACTTGGGTATTGGATACCGACTTTGGTTATCATAAATATAGATTTATGAAGGGACCAAGCAGAAGTAGAAAGTTAAACAAAGATAAGTAATTTATATATGGAAAATGAAGCAAAAGTTCTTTGCATTAGCTATAGAAACTTATAGTTTAGCATCGCTTACTGGGCAAATCTATTAAGTCAATAAGTTGTTATTGTATTCCAATTCTTGTTAAAAATATTATTTCCATTTTATTGTTAGACAATGAAATCTTTGGTATTATAATTAAGAACAATTGTTGTTCTATTTATAATAATAATATTTTGTATAGAACTGGAATATTACTTAATAAATTTTGTATACTTGACTTACATGAAAATAATTTTGCATATTGAACAAATTAATGTAAGAAAAGGAGATGATCATTCAAAGAGTTGAATGTGTGTATTTGCTAAAATACAAGTGTGAATTATTTGAAAGGTTCAAAGAATTCAGAAGTGAAATAAATTGGCAATGTATTAAGATTCTTTGATTAGATCAAGGAATAAATACTTGTGCAATAAATTTCTAGATCATCTCAAATGATTTTCTCATAATGGACACATCCTGATACGCAATAATTGATTGATGTATTTGAAAGGAAAAATCGTACCTTGTTGGACATGGTGCGGTCCATAATGATTTTACCGACATTCCAGTATCCCTCTATGATCATGTCCTAGAAATGGCTACATATCTACGAAAAGGTAACCTCAAAATCCGGCCCCAAGACTCCATAAAAGTTATGGACAGGGAGGATTCCTAATCTTAAGTATGTTAAGATAAGGGGTTGTCCAACTTATGTGAAAAGGTTTCGAAGGATAAGCTTGGGACAAGATTTGACATGTACTGATTTGTGGGACATCCTAAAGTAAGTTTAGGGTATATGTTCTATAATTCTACTTAGCAAAAGGTGTTTGTTACAAAACACGCTGCCTTCTAAGATAAAGGTGTTTATCATTAAAAGGGGCTAGTGGGAGGATAATAGATCTTGAAAAGTTCAAGAACCACAAAACACTATAAGTCAAATAAGAGGAACCTGTAGATAGACATATTGTACCACAACTGAATCATAAATCTGAAATAGTACTGAAGATACCTAGGAGGTATGGATTCATCATGGATAATGATGATGAGGTACGCATCATAGAAGATGATGATCCAGAGTTACATACGATGAGGTAAGAGTTTTAGTGTGTACAAAAGGGTCAGTGGGAGCGTCTTGAAATTTCTAATATTATATGTTGATATACTACGGATGAGGAATTACATACCAATGCTACAATCAGTAAAGATAAAGTTGTCTAAACAATCCTCCATGAATGATTTGGGAAGAGTATCATTATTGGGGATGCAAATCTATATAGATAGATTTAAAAGGATGCTCAACATAACCCAAGGAACGTATATTCATTTGATGCTAAAGTCGTTTAGCATGGAAAACTCCAAGAGATGTCTCATGTCGATGAGCTATGGAGTGTATCTCTCTTAATAGTCCCCACAGACTCCTGAAAAGAGAGATCGCATGAGTAACTATCATGTATGCAATGAAATATACAAGATCTAATGTTGATCGGTCATATTCTGGAGAAGATCACTGTAAGACAGTGAAAAACATCTTAAAGTTCTTAACCGGCACTAACGATGTGATCATATTCATGGTGGGTCTAAATTAAAACTAGAGGGCTTAACAGACTCAAGTTTTTCAGACATACCAAGATGACAGAAAAAATCCACTTTAAGGTAAAGCGTTATCTTGAGCAAGTAGTGCGTTGAATTGGAAAGGTTCCAAACAAAGAAAGAGTTCTTTGGTTTAGTGATAAAGACAAAGTATATAGCTATAAATGAAAGCGCAAGTTGATTGTTTGGATTAAAAGTTCATTACAGAACTAGGAATAGTTCCTAAGTCTCATCTTAGATCTAAACATGTGTTGTGGCACTTTCATTTGATTATTAGAATCATTGAAAGATGGGAAATCTCTATAGAGATAGTGGACTCTCATGAACAACATTACATATCCATTAACTAAAGCTTATCCAACAGCAGGATAATCGTCACTTAGAGAAGAAGAGTATGAGATACCATGACGATTGACTTTAGTGCAAGTGGGAGATTGAAAGTAGTATGCACACAAGCTAATCATGTTTGATGATAAAGCATATACTTTGTAACAATATTATTCATTTATTAATAAAAAGTATTAATTTATTAAAGGCTTTTAATTATCTACATGATGCTGTTTTATAATATGTGATAAACCCATAGTTTTAAGCAATGCTTTTAGGATAATGATGATGATCATTCTAATGAGATCTAAATTCTTAGAAAGCTTAAAACTAAAATAGTTCCCAATCATTGGATTACTAAATTGGGGATTAGTGAATCCGGATAGATTGGTACATACGTTGCTTGCTCATTGGATGATGATGATTGATCTCATGATCATTTGTGTGGAGAGACTAAAGCAAGTATGTAGGTGCTTATTAAAGAATAAGTTCACTGAACGTGGCTCGCTAAGGAATACCTAATGGAGTTTTACTTGCCTGTCAATAGGAATTCCTGTAGTGATAGTAGTACAAGTGATCCTTGGACTTGATATCATCATAGTATCTTGTGTATGATGAGTTATACTTTGACTTATTCCTTAAGACCCTTAGGGTATATCAAAGGGTATGCTTGGGTATAATAAGTTGTACATGGAGATAATGTATGATCAAAAAAGAATCTACCACTTCTATTAAAAGAAGAGAAATGTCTTATGTGATTCGATAAATGACAACCCAGTAGTCCTTGGTTATAAGGCGTAATGAAATTAGAAAGGAGTTTCTAATTTGCATTATTTGAGTTGTGCATTTAAGAGTCGAAATACATATAATTAAATAAAATAAGACTTGACAAAGAATTCCATGTCTTATATTTAATTGGGACATTGTATGGTGGAAGGATTGAATTGTATGGTAACTATTTACTCAAAGGTTCTTTAATGATTAATGTTGAAATCTATATTATCTGGAAAGTCGTTGATCGCTAGGGAGGCTTATCCCTATTATAGAATAAATATTATTTATTTAAATAAATTAATTGTTTAATTTATTTATTTAAATAAGATTAGAATTGTTCTAATTGATTTATTCACAACCGGTTTAATATGGAGAACCTAAAGGGTCACACCATAAAAGGAAGAATAATTATTTAAGAAGTTAATGGCATAATCGTAATAATATATTATGTATATTTAATTTAATCTATGGTGATAGAATAAATTAAATAGCTTAATATTTATTATTTAATATTTTAGAAATATTAAATATAAATTAATAAGAGGAGTCTTATTAATATTATTACAATTATTATTTTAATTTCTAAAAGAGTTTAGGAATTAATTTAATATAAGTACTCTCATTTATTCCTAATTTGATTAGGAAGGAAAATTAGTTAAAGGAGTTTAATTAATTATCCCTAATAAGATTAGGGAGCTTAATTAATTAAAAGAATTTAATTAATTAAATAAATCCCAATTCCTTAATTGTTAAGGTGGGTTGCCGACATCTATAAATAAGAGGAGTTTTATTATGGGTGAGGTGGTTATTGACTTTTACAATATACGACATAATTCCAATTTGTTGGAGAGTACGCCTTTTCTATAGAGATAGAAAACTAGGGTTGAGCCAATACCCCTTCTTCTTGAAAATTCTTTTTCCTTGGTGGATCACCTCTAGAGGCCAAACACTTGGGTGGCTAACGTTGATCAAAGGAAGGAACCAAACCCGGTGGATTCAAGTTGAACGCGAAAAGGATTGGAGGTGAACTTGTACCTGAGGAAGCTCGGATCTTCAAGGGTATGTTTGTTCTTCATATCTTTTCGTTTAATTAATAATTGTGCATAAAGGGTGATCCGGGTATATGGTTTGTAAATTTTTAAACTCTGATTTTACACGTTTTCGCTAATTTATGCAATTTGATTGCATTCTTGAATATTACAAACCTAACATGGTACAGCTGTGGTGACTTGGACCAGATTCAAAGATTTGTTCTTTGAGAACTACTTTTTGCCGAACATGCAATCCAGGATGGAAGTTAAATTTTTAGAACTGATGCAGGAGAACATGTCGGTATCAGAATACGCTGCCAAATTCAATGAGTTGGCTAGATTTTCACCTCATCTGGTGGACATAGAGGCGAGAAAGGCGAGAAGATTCAAGAACGGACTGAAGCCGGGGATATTCAACAAGGTAGCGGTATTGTAGATAAATACGTTCGCGACTTTGATGGAGAAAGCATTAATTGCTGAAGGAGGGAGTGAAGCTGCGTCTCGATTTCATCAGGATAAGAAGAGGAAGACAAATGATGGTGGAAGAAGTGGTGGTAGTAATCCGAATAAGAGGAAATGGAGCGAGAATACCCAGTCGGGTAATAAAATAGAGGAGAATAGGAAAGGGAGGGAACCATGTGCAACTTGTGGAAAGAATCATGTAGTAGTTTGTCTAAAGAATAAGGGAGTATTACAACTGCGGGCAAGAGAGGCACATATCGTCCAATTGTCCAGTCCGAAGAAGATACAAGGTTGCTTTGTGTGCGGATCTACTGATCATATAGTTAGGAACTGCCCAAAGAGGAATGTGGCGAAAGAAAGTGGCACCAAGGGACCCAGTAGTGGAACCTTGGCGATTCAAGGACCTGCTCAGCCAGGAAGACCATCGACCCTTGCATTTAACATGATGGTGCAAGATGGGTGGCTGCTCAGGAGGTCACACCAGGTAACGATTTTGTTTAATACTTAAATTACGCGAGTAATATTGAGTTAGATAATTACTGTGAATTGTTTTATTTTATAGATTCAAGTCACGTGTTAGAATTTGAAACTTAAATTAATATTGTGTTGGAAAAAAATATGAATTGATGATACAACTTTAAAAGATTGTAAAGAATAAGAAAGAGGTGATTCCGAGGACGGAATCCTTTTAAGGAGAGATGAATGTGATAACCCGAGATTTCAAATAATCCAAATTTCACGAATAATTTTTTTTTATTTAATATTGAATGATAATATTGTACTGTGTATCTGTGATACGAGTCTCGAGAATTAGTCAATCTGTGTATTGACTGAGAAAATAAAGTAAAGTTGTGCATAACAACTTTAGAAACCCTAACCCTAATTTTTGGATAGGGATTCGGTAGAAAATATAATTAAAATAATTATATTGATGAGAATGTGTTTGTACTGTATGTTGATAATGATCAATGATTGATTGGATAAGGTTTAAAATTAATAAACCATAATAAGATATTAGAAACCCTAATCTCAGGATTAAAAACCCTAACGCGTAGTTAGAAACCCTAATCAAAAGCTGGGAAACCTTAATTTAATATTCAGGAATCCTAAACCCTAATTAGGAAACCCTAATCCTAATTGGCGAGGATAATGTGTTTATTTAACACTAATATGTTTAAGAAAACCTAATTTAATTAGGAAATCCTAATTTTAGTTTCAAAATTTTAATTTTCTTAATTAAAACACTAATTTAGAAAATTAATATGTAACTTGCAAATCTTTGTATAATGGTGGTAGGTGACCAACTATGTTGACTTAATAACCTACAATCTTCAGCAATCAGCCAAATATATCAGCCATAGCAACATTATATCATCATATATATTGATTTAAAGAGAGAGAAAGTCCACAAAAGTTGTTCATTTGCTAACTTGCTCTCACCAACTCATTCTCTCTCCAAACCTCCGATTTCCTCAAGTATTTCAGTCACATATTACCTCTCTAAAACATCAAGGTCAGATAAGAAGATCAAGATCAAATATTTGATAAGAGAGGTATAAACCCTAGACTTATATTTTGATCATGTATGCTAAGTTAGAGTTTGTAATTTTGTGTTTTTATAAGTGTTATATGATGTTTTATGATGATCTATGGTGATATACCATAGATCCATAACATCAAATGGCTTTAAAAGTGTTAATTTTCAAAACTGCCCAAGAACAGAAATTGTGGTCTGACAAGCTAATGTCAGGCGTCATAGATTCTGTTCTGTTTAAGATTTTTCTTGTTTTATATTTTGGATCGGTAGTCTGACATGAGGACTGTAATCTGGAAGTGGAATCTCAGCCATTCTATGTCCAGGTTGCAAGATATTCATGGTCAAAGTGGGTTAACCGAACTTTAAATACTTTCTGGGTAACCTAGAAATTGAGAATCCGTGTGTGACAACATTTTCAAGTTCATTGATGTTTTGTTGATGTTTTTGTAATCAATGTGTAGTAGGCTGTCTGGACTATAGATCCATGGTTTTAGATCATTTATAGAATCAACAGAGCGAGTGTAGTTGTGACACCCCCAAATCTGGGTACTTCAATTCCACGGGATTTGGGGTTCACTGTACAAATATCATCTATATATCTACCCATAATAAATGCAAGCCATGCAATAGATAGAATAAAAATCTTCCCCTTAAGGGTTACAACATCCGAATAATAATAATAATAATACAATCCCTGGTTAAACTAACCTTAAACATCTGTGCGGAATCATAAACAAATAAGTCTTAAACAAAATCATTAACGCAAGTCTTCAGCATAAATATATCATCTAATAAAAATAACAAGTCTTCATCACTTGTTAACCTTGCCCTTGCCTTTATTAGTGGAAGGTTCGTCGGTTCTTTCGTTCTTAACTGCAATGTTATTATTAAGCAAGAGTGAGCACGATTGCCCAAAAGTATAACAATATAACAATGAATAATAACATGCGAGAAAAATAATAACTTCTGAAATAATAGCTCAACTTTTGAATCAAGAATGAATAGCAAGAATCAAAAGATTTCTGAGGGTCATAAGACCTTGAGCTATGTCCTAGGTTATCAAGGGTTATACTTGAAACCTTTAACAGTCATAAGAGTATGGACCTTTCTACTCGTACTTAAGGGGATCAGCCCTTAGTACCATACTGTGCACAATATCTTAACGCTAATGCATAAGTAAATCCCTTTGCAGGGTTGTTCATCTCAGTTTGACATTCGAGTCCGCACCAAAGGAAGTTTGGTTTGGATAATTCAATAAGGGTTCTAAAATTTAGAACGTTCATCAACTAAGGACTAGTTGAATCAATAAAGTTCACTAGTGTAATAAGGTTCAACAATAATGATATTCGATTTGAATAATAATCTCAAGAAGTATACAATAGGACAATTATTGTATAACTGAATCATGCTTTGAAAAGATAATCAATCTTTAATATAACATTTGAACTTGAATAATAGTAATGATAATTTTTTCGAGGTAACTAATAAACTTGAACAATAATGACAAGTAGGGTTAGGAAACTTGCCTCGTGTGTAGATTACACTTTAACTAAACTCGTTCTTTGATTTAAATCCTACATACCATTCACATTCACAATAATAGTTAATTATAACTTAAGTAATCATCATAAACTCATTCTCTTTGTCTACTTTGATTATTGACTATACTTAGTCAAATTACCACTTACTGTCACATAATATCACTTCATGAAAAATAAATAAATTATACATTCAATAATTCAATCCAAATATAATTATGTTATTTATATGTTAAACATCTATTGTATCATCACATTATACTTCTAACATGTTTACATGTTCATTACGTTAAGTTACTAACACATTGCTAGACTTAATCATTTTTAAAATTCCATTTCGAACTTTTCGAGAGTGGGTATTTATTGGCCATCGTTACATTACCTGGTCTTCGTGTTTTGCGGTGCAATGGCGTGTGGCTTCGACTCTTTAGCATTCATAACACGGAAATAAAGCGGTAGTAATGGCATTTGGCATCACATGTACAGATTAGAGACTTGAAATGGCAGTTCGCGAAAAATCACAGAACATGCCAATTTCTTCCAATTTCTTATTTTCTACTCGAAATTAGACATATCCATATGATATAATTCATGCATAAACATAACCCAACATTTATACAACGACTTTAACCAATGTAAACCCTTAATTACAGAATTTAAGCATCCAATTTCACTGACTTTGATGTTCTTGAAGGTTTTGAAAATAAAACATGAAAATTGTCACTACGGATTCGTTATAACACCGAATCCGTTTATTTAAACTTTGGTTTCTTCATATCAACATGCATAACAACACACGAGTGTAAAATTTAGGGATAATATACGATCAACACATGAATTATCACGTATAAGGCCATATGGCCAAAATCCAAACTCTGTAATTTATGAAGAACATATACGACATGTGTTTTCATGAAACTGATGATATGGTTTACATAATATATATAATTAAATACGATGTGATGTGCCATAACACATACAAAACCCATAATCGTTAGTCCTATCCCAATTACAGAGGCTTTACAGTATGAATGAAAGCCATTTTCATAAAACTCAAATAACGTAAAAATAGAATTTGGGAATGAGTAGATTACCCTGTAGAGTATAATTTAGTAGGCTTCGATTCCTCACTCTCGATTCTCTTTCACAGACTTACAATTTCTCTCTGACAATCTCTCTCTGATTTTCTCTCTGTGATGTTTTATCAGACTTAGTAAAATAATGAAGAAGAGAAAAGAGAATACGCATTATAAGAATCGACTGACGCGCACTATGGTCAGTTACCCATCATGGGTTAACTGCCCATAACTCCCCCTAAGGCTATGTTTGGCTAGTTTAATAGATTACAAAACCATTTAATTTAATAAAGCTTTATCATATAGTTTAAATCATGTCACACCCATACACAATAACTCAATTATATTATTTAATTTAATATAAAATAAATATAATAATTTCTTATAAATTCACATAGTCACATAATTAATTTTCTCATTAATTAATTATATCAAATTATTAAATCTCTAATTAATAATTAAAATAACATCATGCTTAAATAAATATTTCATTTAATACAATAAGCTCACATAATGACACACTTGGTAATAAAAATTCTCCACATTAATTTAATAAATGTAACACATATAATTAAATTAATCTACCCTAATCGCATCAATTAATTATTTAATCTAATAATTAAATCATCAAAATATTTATTTACTTCAATAAATATTAAAATTAAATTACAAAAATCTCGTTCATCACATCTTTCCCCCTTAAAAGGATTCTGTCCCCGGAATCACGACTCAATAAATTTGAATTGCTACATTCTCCCCCCCTTACAATGATTTTGTCCCCAAAATCGCTACACACATAATTAAGTAAATAAATGAGGTAATTCTTCATCATATTCTCTTCGAGTTCCCACGTAGCTTCTTCAGCGTTGTGGTTCCTCCAAATTACCTTAACAGAAGGTATTACTTTATTTCTGAGAACTTGTTCTTTTCTGTTGACAATTTGAACATGAATTTCTTCATAAGATAAGTCCTTTTCAAAATGCAGGGGTTTGTATTCAACTACATGCTTGTAATCTGCTTTGTAGGGTCGTAACACAGAAATATGGAAGACGTTGTGGACATTCTCGAGTGCTGGAGGTAGAGCTACCTCGTACGCGACTTCTCCGATTCTACGCAATACTTTGAATGGTCCAATGTATCTTGGACTCAATTTCCCATTCTTTTCGATCCTGATCTTTCCCTTCCAAGGAGAGACCTTCAAGAAAACAAAACTACCTGATTCAAATTCGATATTTTTACGATGTGGATCAGCGTATTTCCTCTGTCTATCTTGAGCTGCTACTAGTCGTGCTCGAATCACTTTGACTATTTCTGCTGTCTGTTGTACCAATTCTGGCCCTAAAAATTGTCTTTCGCCAACTTCATCCCAATAAAGCGGAGTTTTGCACTTTCTACCGTATAACGCTTCATAAGGCGGCATGCCAATACTAGCGTGGTAACTGTTGTTGTAGCCAAACTCTATTAATGGTAGATGGTTATCCCAATTTCCATTAAAGTCCATCACACATGCTCTTAGCATATCTTCTAATGTTTGAATCGTTCTTTTGCTCTGTCCGTCTGTTTGAGGGTGGTATGTTGTACTCATTCGCAATTGCATACCCATGCATTCCTGAAGACGTTTCCAGAAATTCGATGTGAAGCGCGGATCTCTATCAGAAACAATTGACACCAGAACTCCGTGCCTAGAAACAATCTCTTTTACGTATAACCTCGCCTAACCGATCTAAGTTGAATCGATTTTGATCGGAAGGAAAGTGTCGGATTTCGTCGATTCGGTAACGATAACCCATATCTTTGCGTCGTAGAGTTTTACGAGTCGTCAGAAGGCCAACCACGAAGTCCATTGTAATATATTCCCATTTCTATTCTGGGATCTCTATTGGTCTATGTTCCGCTTTCACTTTCTGACAGGTCAGACACTTGGCAACATATTCTGCAACATCACGTTTCAAATTCGGCCACCAGAAATGTTGTCAAAGATCTTGGTACATCTTGGTACTACCAGGGTTAATCGAATATCTTGAGCTATGAGCCTTGCTCAAAATGTCTTCCTTAATCTCTTGCACTGGCGGTATCCAAATTCTACTCTCAAATCTCAGTATTCCTTCCTTATCGATCTTAAATCTCGGTTCAGTTCCTTTAGATATCTTCTTCGTCACCTTTTTACATTCTTCGTCCTGAAGTTGAGCCTCCTTTACTTTATCTAGTAGAGTTGTACCAGATTGCATCTGAAATAGCTTCTCATCAATCTCTATAGGATACTTCACTTCTAACTCTAGTTTCTCCATTTCTGCAATTAGCTCCTCTTGAGCCGTCAACATCATCAATTTCTCACGACCCTTTCTACTTAAGGCGTCGGCAACCACATTTGTTGTGACGCCCCAAAATCCGAGTCTCTTTCAACCCGACATATGGTGCTCCACGGTGCTACAGTTCACACAATCATTCAATTGACATGCCTCAAAAGAACGAATATGTCTTATATATATTCTAAAACAATAATACTATTCCCCAGGTTCTTTATAACTGTTACATTTGTTCATGTCATAATATCAAATATTATCATTACAAACCTATACTATTACATAGGTAATTTACACGTTCAATTTAGCCTTCTCTATATCCTTGTAGAATACTTCGGTCATATCGTCTAAGCTGCATTCATATGGTTCAAGTAAGAATGAGCATAACAAGCTCAACAAGTATAACAATTTCATTTTAAAAGTATGCTTGAAACATAGGAATCTTATATCTTCAATAACTGGATGATAATTACAAAGTACTATCAATAATTCAAAATAGCTTTCCTTTTTCCTTCAAAACATTTTTCAATAACAATATTCCATGAATCATCAATTCTAGTTCAAGATGTGAACGTTTTATAGTTTCTTTGAAAAGGACAACCCCGCACGAAGTCCGTAAGTCCGGCATAGCTTACGAATACATCTACGTGATTAGCCTATAGTACCTTATGTTGATCAACACTACAACCATTAAACGTGTGTACGTTTAAGTTGTGGCAACCTCACATGCCCATCGAATACTCGATGAAAATACATTTGTTTATACATATTCAGGCTTAGCTTGAATCCGTACCAAAAAGTTGGCATAGGATAGCGTTAGCAATTCTATATTGAAAGACTTATAAAGAAATTAGTCAATCTATCAAGATTATTCTAGCCGAGTTAAAACTGGCATCGACTCTTTCTTCAAAACCATACATGCATCTCATAATTTGAATCATTTGAAAACCTGACTAACACGAAGGTTAGACAAGGGTTTAGGAAAAACTTGCCTTCAGCGTCTGCTACCGAATAATTACATTTCCTTTGAGTCTTTACAATCTCTACAATACATAATCACATAATATACTACATTAGGTTATGAATGAACATACATAGTTCCTAAAGATTCTTACCCTACTTCTCAATCTAATCCCGTATTAGATTTGTTATTATTGGTTCCGGCTTTCCGTTATTCTTTACATCATTCTTACCGCCTTCTGTCTCTTCCATAAGTTAAGTGAAGTTATTTCATTAATACAACTCGGTTCGAGTTAATCAACTTTCCTTACAGCTTATTAACGTCCTTACGTTATTAATCGAAACTCGATCGTCATTGGTTATGTATACTTATTGCATATCGTTCACGTTCATCTTCAATTGACTTTCTTTAACCCTAAGTGATCATACTTAAGGTTTAATTATAACTTAATAATGTATGATTAAGTTCCTTAGTTCATTACTAAACAATTTCCCTTCATCTTTACTTGAAACCATTCTTTTCTGCCTAGCTTTTAAGGTTTGCATTGCGGTGCCGGTGATCCTTTGGTGTGCCGCGCTGCGGCGTCGCCCATTAGGGCTTGGAGACCGGACTCGGCGTTGCGGTGCGAGTCCCTTTGTTAACCATCGCGCTATGGCGCGAGTTTGCAGAGTCTAAAGCTCACTTTGGCGCTGCGGCGCCGGTAATTTAAGCTTAGAGTCACGCCGCGGCGCGGACTCTGAGCCACAGATAGTTTTGACAGATTTTCAACTTTGCGAGATTCCCGGACTCGTAACTTCTTCGTTATAAGTCTGAATTGGCTCATTCAAGAGCCTACGGTACACAAATTATGTACTCTATGCGGTCATGCAAGAATATTATCTATTCGACTTCGTTTGCCAAAATATCACCTATTAGTCCCTTTTTAACAAAAACGATAAACGTTCGTGAACGTTCAACGCTCGTTTCTTCGTTCTAAGTTAGAATTCGGCCATTTTTGAGTCCGCAACTCTATAATGACAAATACGACTTGTCTCCATTGAAAACCAATGTTTCCAAGCTCAATATCAAAATTCAACTTCCATTCTGAGAATTGCACGAATTCGACGATTGTCCGTCTAATCGTGTGAATTCCGACGAAACTTTGTTACTTTAGATTTTTAAACCGATCCAATTGGACTCAATCCATCATACTAATATCTTGACATATATGCTTTGTTAACTTATAAACATGATAAGTTATTACTTGTTCTTAATAAGTTCAAATCTCATAAACTTATAATTTACTTATTAAAGTATAACATACTTGATTTCATTGCTTATGAGTTCTTAATAAGTTAAGTCCTTTAATCCTTATTCTTACATCTTATTAATCATGCTAACTTCTTAATGTAAACATATTACCACTTCTTACAAGTTCTTAGACTTTCATTATTGTTCTTCACAAGTTCGTAACTTATATGATCACGAATAGCTTATTCATGATTTATACGACTTATTAAGACTTAAGCCCTTTGGTTTATCATTCCTTAACATACTAGTTCTACCAATACCCCCTTCTCTAACAATAGATGAGAAAGAGAATCAAGGATTAAGGTTGCTTACCCTTTGATGATCACTTGCTAAACCTCAATCTTCTTCTTGCTTCTTGCTTAATAAGAACTCTAGCTTCTTCTCTCAAGCCATTAAGCTATAAGTTATTGTGGAAAATCTAATAATAGAAGTCTAGCTTTTATGTGTTTATTCTCTCAAGTAAATAAGCTCTCAACTTATTATGTATAAGGTGTTCGAGGAAATGAACAACCAACAAAATGAATTAAGAGCTTCCTATTTATAGGAAATCCTAGATGAGGGCTCAATGGTCTATAAACCATCCACCTCCTTACTATTCATTACCTAGCTCTTAAGTTAACTTGCCCTCCACAACTTTTACTTGGCCATCACAACACTTGCTCACCACTTATCTTAGCCATTAAGTTATCTTTGTCATTAAGTCTACTTGTTCATCACTTAAGCACTTTGTGTGCTCACCACACTAACTTAGCCTCTAAGTTTGCTTGTTCATCACCTTGGATCATCCATGGGTTGCTCCATGGTTCTTACCCATTGGATACTTACTTGGGCTTAGGTTTAATTAGCTTACTCAATCATTTGGGCTTCTAGCATAATTCGCTTAACTAACTTAACTTATATATTGGGCTTGCAATTAAACAAACACTTGGGCTTGCATTAATAAACTCACATTGGACTTAACCATCCAATACTTTGGCTCACATAATACTTAACCATTCCTACCAAATCCATTCTTTTAGCTTAAAGCCTTATAACATATATTATAACGTATAATTCTCGTGATTCTAACTCAGATACTAATTCAACATGTATGACATATACCATTATTCATACATACTCAGTGATATCATACCAGTAATCATTACTTCAGATAATACTTACGTAGTATACGATCATCGCTAATTCATTAATCGCATTACATTTCCTTCTCTCGTAAATCATTTTCCTTAAATGTTAGATTTTTTAAGTCCACAAAGTAAATATTACGTTTTCCATAACTGAAATATTATTGGATATTTCATCTCACATCGATATTCTATCGCTATTTACGTATTTCGGAAGTTCAAAAATATTTTTGCGTAAATGCGTGAATAGTATTTTTCAGAAAATTTCTCGGTAAGCTTTTATTTTCATCTTGAAAATTCAAACACTTTAATTCTACCATGTAGCCAAAATACTATAACGTTCTGACATTTCTAGGTCATAGAACGACCTTCGATTAGCTTGCTCCATAAATAATCAATTAAATTCATTTAATAAAAAATAAAAATTTAATTCTCAAAAATCCGATTTTCTCGGGTTTTCTTCCTTCAGATTTCTCTTCCTTCAGATTTCTCTTCCTTAACGAGGTTATTAGCCTAAGGTTCTTCCCCCCTTAAGTTTTATAACCTAATGCCTTGATACCAACATGTGATGCCCCCAAATCCGGGTCTCTTTCAACTCGACATATGGTGCTCCACGGTCATACAGTTCACATAATCATTTAATTGACATGCCTCAAAAGAACGAATATGTCTTATATATATTCCAAAACAATACTACTATTCCCCAGTTTCTTTATAACCGTTACATTTGTTCATGTCATAATATAAAATATTATCATTACAACCCTATACTATTACATAGGTAATCTGCATGTTCACTTTAGCCTTCTCTTTATCCTTGTAGAATCATTCGGTCATATAGTCTAAGCTGCATTCATATGGTTCAAGCAAGAATGAGCATAACAAGCTCAGCAAGTATAACAATTTCATTTTAAAAGTATGCTTGAAACATAGGAATCGTATATCTTCAATAACTGGATGATAGTTACGAAGTACTATCAATAATTCAAAATAGCTTTCCTTTTTCTTTCAAAATGTTTTTCAATAACAATATTCCATGAATCATCAATTCTAGTTCAAGACGTGAACGTCTTATAGTTTCTTTGAAAAGGACAACCCGGCACGAAGTCCGTAAGTCCAAAGATAGCTTACGAGTACATCTAGGTGATCGGCTTTATAGTACCCTATGTTGATCAACACTACATCCATTAGCGTGTTATACGTTTAAGTTGTGACAACCTCACGTGCCCATCGAATACTCGATGAAAATTCATTTGTTTATACATATTCAGGCTTACCTTGAATCCGTACCAAAGAGTTGGCATAGGATATCGTTAGCAATTCTATATTGAAAGACTTATAAAGAAATTAGTCAATCTATCAAGATTAGTCTAGCCGAGTTAAAACTGGCATCAACTCTTTCTTCAAAACCATACATGCATCTCATAATTTGAATCATTTGAAAACCTGACTAACACGAAGGTTAGACAAGGGTTTAGGAAAAACTTGCCTTCAAATATTCTGCCTCTAGAATAATTACATTTCCTTTGAGTCTTTACAATCTCTACAATACATAATCACATAATAAACCACATTAGGTCATGAATGAACATACATAGTTCCTTAAGAATCTTACCCTACTTCTCAATCTAATCCCGTATTAGATTTGTTATTATTGGTTCCGGCTTTCCGTTATTCTTTACATCATTCTTACCGCCTTTTGTCTCTTCCATAACTTAAGTGAAATTATTTCATTCAGACAACTCGGTTCGAGTTAATCAACTTTCCTTACAGCTTATTAACGTCCTTACGTTATTAATCAAAACTCGATCGTCATTGGTTATGTATACTTATTGCATATCATTCACGTTCATCTTCAATTGACTTTCTTTACCCTAAATGATCATACTTAAGGTTTAATTATAACATAATAATGTATGATTAAGTTCCTTAGTTTATTACTAAACAATTTCCCTTCATCTTTACTTGAAACCATTCTTTTCTGCCAAGCTTTTAAGGTTGATATTTGCGGTAGCCGGTGATCCTTTGTTGTGTGTCGTCTTTGGGTCGCCTATTAGGGCTTGGAGACCGGACTTCGGACTATTGCAAGGCTGAGTCCCTTTGTTAACCATCGTGCTCTGGCGCGAGTTTGCAGAGTCTAAAGCTCACTTTGGTGCTGCGGCGTCGGTCATTTAAGCTTGGAGTTGCGCCGCAGCGCGGACTCTGAGCCACATATAATTTTGACAGATTTTCAACTTTGCGATATTCCCGGACTCGTAACTTCTTCGTTATAAGTCCGAATTGGCTCATTCAAGAGCCTACGGTACACAAATTACGTACTCTATGCGTTCATAAAAGAATATTATCTATTCAACTTTGTTTGCTAAAATTTCACCAATTAGTCCCTTTTTAACGAAAATGATAAACGTTCGTGAACGTTCAACGCTCGTTTCTTTGTTCTAAGTCGGAATCCGGCCATTTTCGAGTCTGCAACTCTATAATGACATATAAGACTTGTCTCCATTGAAAACCAATGTTTTCAAGCTGAATATCAAAATTCGACTTCCATTCCGAGAATTTCACGAATTCGACGATTTTCATCTAATCGTGTGAATTCCGGCGAAACTTCGTTACTTGAGATTTTTAAACCGTTCCAATTGGATTCAATCCATCATACTAATATCTTGACATATATGCTTTGTTAACTTATAAACATGATAAGTTATTACTTGTTCTTAATAAGTTCAAATCTCATAAACTTATAAACTACTTATTAAAGTATAACATACTTGATTTCATTGCTTATGACTTATTAATATGTTAAGTCCTTTAATCCTTATTCTTACATTTTATTAATCATGCTAACTTCTTAATGTAAACATATTACCACTTCTTACAAGTTCTTATACTTTCATTATTGTTCTTCACAAGTTCGTAACTTAAATGATTACGAATAGCTTATTCATGATTTATACGGCTTATTAAGACTTAAGCCCTTTGGTTTATCATTCCTTAAAATACTAGTTCTACCAATACCCCCTTCCTAACAATGGAAGAGAAAGAGAATCAAGGATTAAGGTTGCTTACCCTTTGATGATCACTTGCTAAACCTCAATCTTCTTCTTGCTTCTTGCTTAATAAGAACTCTAGCTTTTTCTCTCAAGCCATTAAGCTATGAGTTGTTGTGGAAAATCTAATAATAGAAGTCTAGCTTTTATGTGTTTATTCTCTCAAGTAAATAAGCTCTCAACTTATTATGTATAAGGTGTTGGAGGAAATGAACAACCAAAAAAATTAAATAAGAGCTTCCTATTTATAGGAAATCCTAGATGAGGGCTCAATGGTCATTAAACCATCCACCTCCTTACTATTCATTACCTAGCTCTTAAGTTAACTTGCCCTCCACAACTTTTACTTGGCCATCACAACACTTGCTCACCACTTATCTTAGCCATTAAGTTATCTTTGTCATTAAGTCTACTTGTTCGTTGCTTAAGCACTTTGTGTTCTCACCACACTTACTTAACCTCTAAGTTTGCTTGTTCATCACCTTGGATCATCCATGGGTTGCTCCATGGTTCTTACCCATTGGATACTTACTTGGGCTTAGGTTTAATTGGCTTACTCAATCATTTGGGCTTCTAGCATAATTCGCTTAACTAACTTAACTTATATATTGGGCTTGCAATTAAACAAACACTTGGGCTTGCATTAATAAACTCACATTGGACTTAACCATCCAATACCTGGGCTCACATAATACTTAACCATTCCTACCAAATCCTTTCTTTTGGCTTAAAGCCTTATAACATATATTATACGTATAATTCTCGTATTCTAACTCGTATACTAATTCAACATGTACGACATACCATTATTTATACATACTCGTATCATACTCGTAATCATTACTTCGTATAATACTTACGTAGTATACGATCATCGCTTAATTCATTAATCACATTACATTTCCTTCTCGTAAATCATTTTCCTTAAACGTTAGATTTTTAAGTCCACATGCAAAATATTATGTTTTCCATAACAAAAATATTATTGGATATTTCATCTCACATCGATATTCTATCGTTAAGTATTTCTCGGAAGTTAAAAAATAATTCTAGAGCAGAAATGCGTGAATAGTATTTTTCAAAAAATTTCTCGGAAAGCTTTTATTTTCGTCTTGAAAATTCAAACACTTTAATTCTACCATGTAGCCAAAATACTACAACGTTCTGACATTTCTAGGTCATAGAACGACCTTCAATTATCTTGCTCCATAAATAATCAATTAAATTCATTTAATAAAAAATAAAAATTTAATTCTCAAAAATCCGATTTTCTCGGGGCGTTACATTTGCTTTACCCGGATGATATAAATTCTCACAGTCGTAATCCTTAATTAATTCCAACCATCTTCTTTGATGCATATTCAAATCCTTCTGCGTGAAAATATATTTCAGACTCTTATGGTCCGTATATACTTCACATTTCTCCCCGTAGAGGTAGTGCCTCCAAATTTTCAAAGCAAAAACAACTGCAGCTAACTCTAAGTCATGGGTCGGATATCCCTTCTCGTAATCCTTCAACTGTCGTGATGCATACACAATGACTTTGCCATTTTGCATCAGTACACAGCCAAGTCCTTTATGCGACGCATCACTATAAACAACAAAAATTTCCTGTATCATCCGGAAGAGATAACAGAGGTGCCGTACTTAACCTCTTCTTCAATTCTTGAAAACTTTCCTCACACTTATCCGTCCAAACAAATTTCACAGCTTTTCGAGTTAAATTCGTTAGCGGAGTTGCAATCTTGGAAAAGTCTTGTATGAACCTTCTATAGTATCCCGCCAATCCAAGAAAACTTCTTACCTCTAATGACGTTCTCGGCTGATCCCAGTTAATCACGGCTTCGACTTTAGATGGATCTACCGAAATTCTGTTTTTATCGATCACGTGACCAAGAAATTGCACTCGTTCAATCTAAAATTAGCATTTTGAAAACTTGGCATACAACTTTTCCCTCCTCAATACTTCCAATGTTGATCTCAAATTCTCTTCATGTTCTTCCTTGATCTTCGAATAAACCAAAATGTCATCTATAAATACCACTACAAACTTGTCCAAAAAACGACTTGAACACACCGTTCATTAGTCCCATAAATGCTGCAGGAGCATTTGTAAGACCAAACGACATTACTAAAAATTCGTAGTGACCATATCGCGTTCTAAACGTTGTCTTCAGTACATCCTCTGGCCTCACCTTTAGTTGATGATAACCGCTTCTCAAGTCTATCTTGGAAAAGTATTTCGCTCCCTTCAATTGATCAAACAGGTCGTCGATCCTCGGTAATGGATATCTGTTCTTAATCGTGACCTTGTTCAGTTCTCTGTAGTCAATGCAGAGTTGCATCGATCCATCCTTCTTTTTTCACAAACAACACCGGCGTTCCCCACGGCGATACGCTTGGTTGAATGTACTTCTTGTCCAATAATTCTTTTAGTTGTACCATTAGTTCTTTCATCCCTACTGGTACCATTCGGTATAGTGCCTTCGATATTAGAGCAGTTCCAGGTGCCAAATCGATCACGAAGTCTACTTCTCTATCTGGTGGAAGTCCTGGTAAATCGCCTGAAAATACGTCGATAAAGTCCCTCACAATCGGTATCTCTTTGACCTTTAGATTCTCTTTTCGATTGTCGACTATGTAAGCTAAGTATCCTACACAGCCTTGTCTTAATAACTTCCTGGCCTGCATCATCGTCAAACAACTCACTTGTCTAGGCGACTTGCTACCATAAAACACAACTTTTGACGGGGTCATAAGGTTAATACGCTTCTTTTGGCAATCAATTACAGCCCCATAATTGAATAACCAGTCCATTCCCAAAATAAAGTCAAATTCCCCAAGTCGAATAGGGATAAGATCTACGTTCATGATATTACCCATAATATCCACTCTACAGTTCTTATGTACGTACTTAACAGGGATTATTTCTCTATTCGCAATTTCTATGTTCATGGGGTAATCCAATTCATCCTTAGGCAAATCTAAATTCTTGGAAAAGTCATCAGATATAAAGGAACAAGTAGCACCCGAATCAAATAAAACATAAGCATTAACTTTATTGATCGGAATGATACCTAACACCATATCACAGGATTGAACTACATCTTGCACCATCATGTTGAAAGTCCGGGCGGTTGGTTGGTTTGTTGCGGTTGGTCCGGTGATGGTTATGGAATTTCCACTGTTGTTTCCCCGGTTTCCTCCTGATCCTGACCCTCCCGATCCCTTCTTGGGACAGTCTTTTGCCAGATGGTCTTTCGAACCACAAGTGAAACAAGCACCCTTCTTTGGATTTGGACAGTTTGCTGCTTTGTCGCCTTCCTGACAACAATTTTAGCACGCTCTTTTTCCTTTCACACAAACTCCCAGATGGGCTTTCCCGTAGGTCGGGCATGCTTCGATTCTTTTCTTCTGACTACCTTGCTGATTCCCTGATGATGACTTATCATTCCACCTTTTCTTCTGATTAAAATTTCCACCTCCTGTGCCACTTCCACTAACCTTGTTATTTCCTTCACCTTCACTCTTCTTCTTCTTCTGATCTTGATTGTACTTGGTTACCGCATCGCTTCCACCTTCAGCGAGGATGGCCTTTTCCAATACTCCGGCAAATGTGTTTAACTGAAACATTGATACTTTGTTGTACACCCAAGGTTTTAGTCCTTGCTCAAACCGTCTCGCCTTCCTATCATCCGTGTGAACTTGATACGCGGCGAACCTCGCTAACTCGTTGAATTTTGCCGCATAATCAGGTACGCTCATATTTCCCTGCTTCAATTCCAAAAATTGAACCTCCATCTGGTTCTACGAGCTAGTTGGGAAGTAAATCTCGAAAAACATTTCCTTAAATCTCTCCCAAGTAATTACACCTTCACCTTCTCGCACTTTGTTTGCTTGCCACCAATAGCTAGCCTCAGACTTCAGCATAAATGTTGCAAAAGCGGTCTTCTGGTCCTCTCTAACCCTAGCAACGTCGAAAACCTTATCCATTTCCATAACCCACGTTTGATCCTCGATCGGGTTCATGGAACCTTTAAATTTTGGCAATCCCACCGCTTTGAAATCTTTAAACGTAGTATTTAGTGGAGCTTGAGGTTGATTATTCATTGCTCCAGTCAGTAAGTTAACCAACTGCTACACGAGATTAGCATTGGCATTATTGTTGTTATTTGTTGACTCTTCCTGAGCTGGTTGACGTGGTTTTCTTCTTCTAGGCGGCATATTTCTGTTAAGAATAATATATGCTTATTAAATCAATTTTAAATTCTCTAAATAGTTAATACTTAACTCAACAATTTAATATAATCATTTAACACATCATCTCAAACAACTTAATATATTTAATTCAAACTAAAAGTTTTACATCAAACGATAACATAACTGCTATTTACATCCACCATCCTGAGATAAAGAATCCACAGGATTTAAATATTAAAATATTCCTTCGTTCATAAACATATCAAAATTTACATATAAAAACTAACTAAGTCTTTCACATAATTAAATAGATTATATTACTGTCTGTCAAGGTGTTGAATAGCCTTGCCACACTCCTCTTCTATGATACGAGACATCGTCCTGCGATCCATCATGTACGATGGAAGTCCTTCGAACTGGATGGGGTACCTCAAAACTCGATCTTGGGCCTCATCCATTGCATGATTAAGTGTAGAGTATGTCTCTCCCAGCTTTTCCTTCTTTGCATGACCGTCCTCTTCTGCAAGATCAGCACGTCGTGAATCTCTTTGACCTTCCCTCTCTCGCTATGATCGCCTTTTCGAGTCTGTCCTTGATTCCTTCTTCAACTTTTCTATCTCTGCAGTCTTATCCTCAGTTTGACCCTTCTCGTGGACCAAATCCCATTCTACATTTCCTAGTCATGAGTGAAGAGTCGAAATCTCTCTCTCCTTCTGCTCGAGAGTAATCTGCTGAATAATAGCTTGCTCAGTCAGATCCTGCACCTCCTCCTGTAACTCCATGTTACGGTCGTATGATGTGTCGTACATCTCAGCATAAATGGTGTGCTGTGGAAACTCCTCTTCCTCCTCTTCTTCTTTAGATTCCTCCTCAGGATCCTCCTCAGGATCTGTCTCAGGTTCATGCTCCTGACCCACCACAGTGATAAATGGAGATGACTCCCTTTGTACCAACTGTTCCCTAACGACATGAATGTCTCTGGGCTTCTCCTATGTCGATACTATAGGTACTCGGGGTTCTTCCTCCCCTGCTCGACTAGATCCTCCAACGTCAGACATCCTGACAACAAAATTTCGAGTTTTAGTTACTAAGTCGTACTAGTGAGCACATAATTTAATACATAAGCACATAAAGTCTTTTATTATCTTCAATGAATTACAGAAATTCATTTCCTAGAACTCGATAAGAGTTTTCCATCACTATGTTCTTCCTATAAGGCTACTACCTAAGGTTGTTCCTCCACCTAAGGTTCATAACCTACAACTTTGATACCAACTTGTGACACCCCCAACTCCGGGTACTTCAATTCCACGGGATTTGGTGTTCACTGTACAAATATCATCTATCTATCTACCCATAATAAATGCAAGCCATGTAATAGATTGAATAAAAATCTTCCCCATAAGGGTTACAACATCCGAATAATAATAATACAATCCCAGGTTAAACTAACATTAAGCATCTGTGCGGAATCATAAACAAATAAGTCTTAACAACATCATTAAAGCAAGCCTTAAGCATAAATACATCATCTAATAAAAATAACAAGTCTTCATCACTTGTTAACCTTGCCCTTGCCTTTACTAGTGGAAGGTCGTCAGTTCTTTCGTTCTTAACTGCAATGTTATTATTAAGCAAGAGTGAGCACGATTGCCCACAAATATAACAATTTAACAATGAATAATAACATGCGAGAGAAATAATAACTTCTGAAATAACAACTCAACTTTTGAATCAAGAATGAATAGCAAGAATAAAAAGATTTCTGAGTGTCATAAGACCTTGAACTATGTCCTAGGTTATCAAAGGGTTATACTTGAAACCTTTAACAGTCATAAAACTATGGACCTTTCTACTCGTACTTAGGGGGATCAGCCCTTAGTACCATACTGTGCACAATATCTTAACGCTAACGCATAAGTAAATCCTTTTGCAGGGTTGTTCATCTCAATTTGACATTCGAGTCCGAACCAAAGGAAGTTTGGTTTGGATAATTCAATAAGGGTTCTGAAATCTAGAACGTTCATCAACTAAGGACTAGTTGAATCAATAAAGTTCACTAGTCTAATAAGGTTCAACAATAATGATACTCGATTTGAATAATAATCTCAAGAAATATACAATAGGACAATTATTGTATAACTGAATCATGCTCTGAAAAGATAATTAATCTTAAATATAACATTTGAACTTGAATAATAGTAATGATAATTTACTCGAGGTAACTAATAAACTTGAACAATAATGACAAGTAGGGTTAGAAAACTTGTCTCGTGCGTAGATTACACTTTAACTAAACTCGTTCTTAAATTTAAATCCTACATACCATTCACATTCACAATACTAGTTAATTATAACTTATCTAATCATCATAAACTCATTCTCTTTGTCTACTTTGATTATTGACTATACTTAGTCAAATTACCACTTACTGTCACATAATATCACTTCATGAAAAATAAATTAATTATGCATTCAATAATTCAATCCACATGTAATTATGTTATTTACATGTTAAACATCTATTGTATCATAACATTATACTTCTAACATGTTTACATGTTCATTACATTAAGTTACTAACACATTGCTAGACTTAATCATTTTTAAAATTCCATTTTCGAATTTTTTACGGAGAGAGTGGCATGCATACCATCGTTATTACACTGGTCTTGCCATTGCTTGGCCAGACTCTTAGCGTTGTGGCGCCAGTAAGCGCAATGATTGGGAAATAGGCAGTGTAGTGGCGATCTTTGTGGTACGACGCATTCAGACATGAAATGGCGATTCATGAAAAATCACAGAACATGCCAATTTATTCCAATTTCTTATTTTCTACTCGAAATTAGACATACCCATATGATGTAATTCATGTATAAACATAACCAAACATTTATATAACGACTTTAACCAATGTAAACCCTTAATTACAGAATTTAAGCATGCAATTTCACTGACTTTGATGTTCTTGAAGGTTTTAAAAATAAAATATGAAAATCGTCACTACAGATTCGTTATAACACCGAATCCGTTTATTTAAACTTTGGTCTCTTCGTATCAACATGCATAACAACATACGGGTGTAAAATTTAGGGATAATATACGATCAACACATGAATTATCACGTATAAGGCCATATGGCCAAAACCCAAACTCTGTAATTTATGAAAAACATATACGACATGTGTTTTCATGAAACTGATGATATGGTTTACATAATATATATAATTAAATACGATGTGATGTGCCATAACACATAAAAAACCCATAATCGTTAGTTCTATCCCAATTACAGAGGCTCTACAGTATGAATGAAAGCCATTTTTATAAAACTCAAATAACGTAAAAATAGAATTTGGGAATGAGGAGATTATCCTGTAGAGTATAATTTAGTAGGCTTAGATTCCTCACTCTCTATTCTCTTTCACAGACTTACAATTTCTCTCTGACAATCTCTCTCTGAGTTTCTCTCTGTGATGTTTTATCAGACTTAGTAAAATAATGAAGAAGAGAAAAGAGAATACGCATTATAAGAATCGACTGACGCGCACTATGGTTAGTTACCCATCATGGGTTAACTGCCCATAACTCCCCTTAAGGCTATGTTTGGCTAGTTTAATAGATTACAAAACCATTTAATTTAATAAAGTTTTATCATATAGTTTAAATCATGTCACACCCATACACAATAACTCAATTATATTATTTAATTTAATATAAAATAAATATAATAATTTCTCATAAATTCACATAGTCACATAATTAATTTTCTCATTAATTAATTATATCAAATTATTAAATCTCTAATTAATAATTAAATTAATTAAAATAACATCATGCTTAAATAAATATTTCATTTAATACAATAAGCTCACATAATGACATACTTCGATAATAAAAATTCTCCACATTAATTTAATAAATGTAACACTTATAATTAAATTAATCTACTACAACTGCATCAATTAATTATTTAATCAAATAATTAAATCATTGAAAATATTTATTTACTTCAATAAATATTAAAATTAAATTACAAAAATCTCGTTCATCACAGTAGTGAGTGGTCAAACCTGAACAATCGAGCATGAAGTGCTATTTCCGGAAAACCCAGAAACTCTATGAACAACCGTTCTGACATAGTTTGACTGGAACATAGAATCGATCTGTTGTGACGTAAATGTACCTTGACACTAGTACTACAGATTTGGACCATAACATAACTAATTGTAAGACCGGAACATAGAATTAATTGAGCCCAAAGGTAGACCCTCGAAGTTGCTGGGGTTCTGGGTTGCCCAGAAAACCCAGAACTTGGTCTGACAGTACCTTTGTGAGCTTAGATCTTCGTGATATGTGATTAATTGACTCGGGTCATGATTCTAACTTGTAGTACTACATATTTACTACAAATTAGTTGCAAAATAAAGCCCAAAAACACACTGGATTAAAAACTATGAACGGTCAAACGTTGACCCTTGCTTGGCCGACTATCAGTGTTCTTGAGGCTCAAGAACACCTAAGGCGGCAGAAAGTGTCGATATAGGCTATAGCGATGGATAAATTAATTTCTAATTTATGAATATTCCAGAAAATTCTTAAAATAGAAATAAATTATGATAATTACCAAAAATGGTTTTAAAAATTATTTTAAATTATGAAAAATACTTTCTGACTATTTGGAATATTTTACATTAATAATTATAATTATTTGAATATTAATGCTATTTAATTTATTTAATTAGTGTATTAAATAAATTAGAGAAAAATGATTTAATATTATGAAAAATCATTTTAAATAAGAATAAAGTATTTAAAAACATTTTGAGTTATAAAATGTAATTTTAATATTTTTAGAGAATTTTCATTAATAATTTAATATTAATGATATTAGATTTATTTAATTATTAAATTAAATAAATAAGTTAAAAATGATTTTAATAATTTAAAAATCATTTTAAATGAGGATAAAGTGTTAGAAAATATTTTGAATTATAAAATATAATTTTTAATATTTTTGGAGAATTCTCATTAATAAATTAATATTAATGATATTAGATTTATTTAATTATTATATTAAATAAATGAATTAAAACTAATTTTATTGATTTAAAATTCATTTAAAAATGAGAAAAATAATTTTAAAGTATTTTAAAGTTATAATTAATAACTTTTAATATTTGGATAATAATTTCATTAATGGTAATGATTTAAAATGATTTTAATTAATTTAAAAATCATTTAAGTAGAATATTAATGATTTAAAAATATTTTAAGTTATTAATAATAACTTTGATATTTTGACAAGTATGCTATTAATATTTTTATAATATTAAATATTAATAATGATAAGATTATTTGATAATTAAATCATTTAAAAATGATTCCGATGTTTGAAAAATTATTATAAAGTATAATAATTGTTTATAAATTATTAAAAGCTTCCGAAAAGTATTATAAACGATATTTGACTTATCTAAAATAATATAGAAGCATAGAGACCAAGTTTAATTGACAATAACTGTGTTAATTGTCGGATAGGGTGACTAGAACACTGAGAATGGACCAAAGTCCAACCAGACCGAACTAGTTAGACTTGTTATGTGTTTATATAGGTTATAAACATTGATGTGACTATGTGGTAATGTGTCTAGGAGAAGATTTACTGTGAATTACAGTGTTGTGTGTTATAAAATATTATGCTAATTGTGAGACCGATATTATTGGTTATAGGTCTTTCAAACGCAGATAAGTTTATTGTGTAGCTGTAATCAACGCGAAATGCTAGTTTCCTAACTCAACCTTGAGTTAATATTGTTTAAATATTATAGTGGTTAATTATTGCTAATTATACCACGTCCAAGAATTTATTGTTGATTATTCGTAGTTAGTGTATGTTTAATAATTCAAATTGAATTACTGATTCAGAAAATATATATTCGTAGAATTATTGTTGTTGGATATTTATATCTGTAGAAGCTAATATTGATAGTACAGATAATTCATGTTCATTGTCAAATTATGTTGAGAAATGTCTTAGCTAATTATTCTGGCTAGACGAACATTTGTTAGAACTTGATAGGTTCGAGAAGAGAAGAGAAGAGAATTTAATTATTATTGATAGATCAATGCCAGTTGTATCGGCTAGATCGAAAAAGAAAACTTGATAGGTTTGAGAAGAGAAGAAAAGTAAATAGAAATTGAAATCATTGCAGCTCGTTGTTAAATCAAATTCTGATTCAAAGACTGAGAAGAACAACCTTTTATATAAAGGGAACATTTTAGGTCGTATATTCGACCATTGCGCACTGTTAAGTATTATGCATAATATAGGGTATAAGGAGTTGGTCGGCTCTAAATACTTGCAGAGGAGTATGATTTAATCTTTATGGTTATCTGATACTCCTGCGTATGTATCAAAGTAAATCTTTGATAGATAACCGAGAAGAGAAGTTCTAGATCTTGTGTGATCACTCAACATAAATCTGGAAAATATTCAACTTTGCTATTTCGTAGAATTGATTCTTGTTTATTCAATAGAATATCGTAGAAACTTTGAAAGTGTTGTACTCTTTCATTAGCAGATTATTGCGTTGCCTAAAATACGAGAAGACTTGTTATTGATTAACGATTTATTTAGTCATTTCAAAGTTCCCCAAACTTTGGTTTCATTCTATCAAAATAGATAGTCTGTTCTTATTGATTCATAAACATTTATTGTATGTCTTAACTTGCGGGGCAAACATGTTGATCACCCTTGCTAAATAAAATATTTCAGCTAGGAACGAAGAGGCCAGCGGGTCAAAGAAGAACAAAGGCAAAGGCAAAATGCTGGATTAGTTTTTATAAACTTTATGAATATGTTGTATTTGTAAACCCTTTTTGTATATCTAAAGGGTATGTCTATAATGTTTAGGTTAGAGAACCTGGGACTAATGTAATAACAATATCTATTAATGATTTATGTATTACTATTTCTATATGAATGGGTAGTTAGATGTTATTATATTGTGGATCGTGAGCACTAAACTCGGGGGTCAGGTAACTCAGATTTGGGGGCGTCACAATTTCTGTATTTGGGCTAAACAGTTGCCGACGCCAACTGTTCTTGGTTCGAACCAGACGTGGTGTAGCTGTGCCATATTATTTTAAGCAAAGCCTTATTCTTTTGCTTGATTACTAAATTCAGTTTTGAGTTCTGTTTTGCAATCTACCAATCGTTAGTCACTCATTATGACATATATACTAGCATACAAGGGGTATATATAGCTCTATGAACCTAATGTGAGCATGTTAGACTAGCTTAGCATGATTAACAAATTAATGAAGTTTAAAATAAATTTAGGAACTTAGAACGAACTTGATATATATGTATACCATGTATGTATAATAACTTTGCAAGCATGTTATTATGACTTAGAAATGCATGAGTAAACCTTTAGATGGTCTTTATGAGAGTAGTATGCAAACATGAACATGTTGAACTTACTAGTAAGCTTTGAATGTGAATATTGTCAAACTACCTTGAGGGTTAGAATATGACATTTGTGATCATATTTGGTGATACTCATAGACTCACTCATGTAGTATAACTATAGATATATCTTGCTTGTGTTTCGTATTTTAAGAAAGTCATAAATGAAGCATATTTTCAACCAAAATGGTGCTAATTTCACATACGTGTAATGAATACTCACAAGTATGCCTAATATGAGTTTTATAACTATCTTGTATGTTTAGAGAGCAAGCATGATAGACATGGTGGTTTCATGACCTTGAATGGAAAAAGTTTTAAAATGTGGTGGTTGTATGACGTGTTAAGCTTTAAACAATAATAGCTATGAACAAGCAATATGAATGCTACAAGTATATGCATTAACAGAATTTGAAAACTCTATGTGGGTATATAGCCAAGTAATGAGTCATAGTAACTACTTGATAATGTTTTACTTGAATGCCATGTAAGATGTAAGTTCAAACTTATACAAATGAACTCAATAACGGTTATGTGATTATGTGAGCACCTCTAACATATAGGTATGATAGAGTATTAGTACATAGATGTGTAAGGTTGGGGCAAAAACAGAAAGCGATAGCTTCATTACAGTGCGGCAGGGGATGAGCATTGCAAGGCTTCCTAAGCTTCTAGGCAGTAGCAGTTGCATTTATGCGTGTTGCATGATAAATCATGGCTTCTATTTTTGAACTGATGTTTGAAGCATGCCTATATGATTACTTTAACTTGTAATATATGACTAATATGCTATGTAATATGTTAAGAAACATGCTATGTGTTGTAAATAAAGGTTTACTTTGACTTTCGAATGATAAGTCCAAAATGATGTTTTTATAATATCATAACAAAGATACGTGGGTTGAACTGATGATGACGTATAAACTGATTTTGTACCATATGTGCATACTTGAATCATGTCAAGCTTTATTAAAGACTGTGTTAGCTAATGAACACCTTGAACATATAATACGCTATAAATAGGATTCGAAAGTGTTGATTTCTTAACGTGGATAAACTACGCGTAATGCAAGTATCCGAATCCTACCTTACATTGTGCAAGTATTCTAACTCTTGCGTTACTTTATTCAGCGAATATCGTGAGCTTATCTCATTGAATGCAAGTTATCCTATTTATTCATTCAATTAAGCTAGTATGTCTAAACCTATTGTGAAAACTATTATTCATGTTGAACTTAGTATTGTTCTTGAATATTGTGAAAGTGTCTATGACATTTGATTCGGCTAGACTATATGGATGTTTATAAAACTGTCCAAACCATTTGAACAACCCTTAAAGTAAGGGGAATGTATGTTGTTGGAAGCCCCGACACATGAATATATTATTACTGTGGTGTTATACATAACTTAAAGTATTCTAGACTGATCATCTATAGTACTTGATTCTTTTGGGTTATCAGTTTAATATTGGTAATTCTAGTAGATGTTCAATAGTCCTTAGTGACTGCTCAGTATAAATTGTTATCCAGCCGAATACCTTGATAGTCTTTGAATTCATTGTTATCTGTCAATTTATATTGGATTATCGTTCTTATTCCAAGAATTGTTGATATTCATTATTCATGATATTATATTGAAACTCTAAACTATCTTAGAGATGATACTTCGATATTTCAAACTTGTGTTATAAAACTCCTTACCCTTTCTGTATATTACTTGCTGGGCAATTTTTGCTCATTCTTGATTATTTAAAACCTTCCAGTTAAGGCAGAACAGGGAGGTATTTCTGAGAAAGACAAGGGTAATGGCAAGGCTACCGATTAGCTTGTCCCTTTTATGTTTAAATTTATTATGTTGTATTAAGACTATCTTCAGACTATGTTTAAGCTTAAGTAGGATTATGTAATAAGTCCTTATTCGATATTATTATGTAATCTATTAAGCACTATAGGTTGCGAGACTTGGGGGAATAATTATAAAAAGCATTGTATATTATTCTAAATTAGATCTTTCATTGGGAATGTGTGATTTTAGTTATTATGGTATTGCCATGAGAACACGATGAACTGAAATTGAGTGACGGAGTGGCGTTAAGAAATTGGGGGCATCATAGATCCTCCCAACTAACTTTGAAGTCCATCACACAAGCTCGGAGCATGTCTTCAAGTGTTTGAATCGTTCTCTCGCTCTGCTCATCAGTCTGCGGATGATACGCGGTACTCATTCGTAGTTGTGTCCCCATTCTTTCTTGAAGACGCTTCCAAAAGTTTGACATAAATCGCGAATCTCTATCTGATACAATAGATACTGGAACCCCATGTCTCGAGATAATTTCCTTGACATACAATTTGGCTAACTGGTCTAAACTATACTTAATCTTAATCAGTAAAAAGTGAGCTAACTTAGTAAAACGATCTTTAATCACCCATATGGCGTCGTGCCCTTTTTGTGTTGCTAGAAGTCCCACCACGAAGTCCATTGTGATGTGCTCCTATTTCAATTCTTGAATTTCTAATGGTTGTAATAACCCGCTTGGTCGTTGGTGCTCTGCCTTGACTCTCTGACAAGTTAGACATCTACTTATGCATTCCGCAACCTCTCTATTTATGTTTGGCCACCAGAAGTGGTGACGCAAATCTTGGTAAATCTTCGTGCTTCCTGGGTGTAATGAGTATCTCGTACAGTGAGCTTCTTGTAAAATCTCCTCTCTCAATTCTAATACTAACGGTACCCAAATTCTTCATTTAAATCTTAGTAGTCCAGCGTTATCAATCTTAAATTTCAATTCATCACCTTTAGTCAATCGCTTCTTGATGTTATTACAATCTTCGTCCTTTTCTTGTGTCTTTTTAACCTTATCCAATAAAGTTGGGCTCGCTATCACTGTAAATAATTGTTCGTCGGTCTCCATCGGATACCTAATTTCCAAGTTTAGTCATTCGAAATCTTTCACCAATTCTTCTTGAATGGTCAACTTCAATAACTTCTCTCTGCCTTTTCTTATCAAGGCATCTGCCACTACATTTGTTTTGCCTGGATGGTACAGAATTTCACAATCATAATCTTTGATCAATTCTAACCATCGGAGTTGCCTCATGTTTAACTCTCTCTTCGTGAAGATATACTTCAGACTCTTGTGATCCGTATATATCTCACACTTCTCGCCATACAAATAATGCCTCCAAATCTTCAAGGCGAAAACTACTGCTGCTAACTCCAGGTCATGAGACAGATATCCCTTCTCATAATCTTTCAGCTGACGTGAAGCATACGCAATGACCCTACCGTGTTGCATCAGTACACAGCCAAGACCCTTGTGTGACACATCACTATATACTTCAAATCCTCTTATGTTGTCCAGTAAAGCCAACACAGGTGCTTAACTAAGCCTCTTCTTCAATTTTAGGAAACTTTCTTCATACTTCTCTATCCAAATGAATTTAATTGTCTTTTTGGTAAGAATGGTCAACGGTGATGCTAATTTCGAAAAAACCCAAATAAATCTTCGATATTTTCTGTCGACGTCTTCGGCTGCTCCCAATTGATAACCGCTTCTACCTTCGCTGAATCCACTGAAACACCATTTATGTCGATAACGAGCCCCAAAAACTGCACTCTCTGTAACCAAAATTCATACTTGGAAAATTTTGCATACATCTTCTCCCTCCTTATTGTCTCCATTACTATCCGAAGATGCTCGACGTGTTCTTCCTCCATCTCTGAATACACTAGAATGTCATCGATGAATACAACAACAAACTTATCCAAATAGTGTTTGAACACTCTATTCATCAAATCCATAAATTATGTTGGCACGTTCGTCAATCTGAATGACATTACCAAAAACTCAAAGTGTCCATGCCGAGTTCTGAATGGCGTCTTTGGAATGTCTTCCGGCCACACTTTCAGTTGGTGATAACCGGTTCTCAAGTCAATCTTTGAAAAGTATTTTGCCCTCTTCAAGTGATCAAACAAATCGTCTATCCTAGGCAATGGGTACTAATTCTTAATGGTGACCTTGTTCAACTCTCGGTAGTCGATACAAAGTCTTAGCGACCCATCTTTATTCTTTACGAATAAGACTGGTGCTCCTCACGGTGATACACTCGGTCAAATGTATCCCTTATATAACAACTCTTGTAATTGAGCCATCAGTTCTTTCATCTCTACCGGTGACATACGATACGATGCTTTGTATACCGGTGCTGTCCCCGATGCCAAATCAATAACAAACTCAATCTCTCTATTCGGTGGCAATCCCAGAATCTCGTATGGGAAGACATCAACGAACTCCCTTACAATAGGTATCTGACTTAGTTCACCCTCGACTCGTCGAGTATCAACCACGCGAGCCAAATAACCTATATAACCCTTCCTAAGCAATCTCTTCACTTGCACCATCGTCAGACAATGAGATTGTCTCAACGATTTACTACCATAAAACACCACCTTCAACTTATTCGGAGTCTTAAGGTGTACACACTTCTTCTTATAGTCTATAACTGCTCCGTGAACTAATAACCAATCCATTCCAAGGATTACATCGAACTCCCCCAAACGAATCGATAGCTTAAATCCTCAAAATTCGGTATAACAATTATTATGAATGTATTCTACGGGAATAATTTCCTTGTTCACTACTTCTACGTTCATAGGGTATTCTAATCTCTCACGGGGTAAGTCTAACTGTTTAGCAAATTCTTCAAAAACAAAAGAGCAGGTAGCACCCGAATTGAATAACACGTATGTATCTATATCATTGATCGAAATGATACCTGACACCACGTCCTTAGACTCCACCGCATCCTGTATGGTCATGTTAAACGTTCGTGCCGTTGGTTTGTTGGCTTGACTAGCTGGCCCTCCAATTTTCATCCCATTGTTGTTGTTATTGCAGTTGTCGCTACCTTCATCGCCCTTTCTCTTCGAGCAGTCCTTAATTTGATGATATGTTGCTCCACACGAGAAATATCCCCCCTTCTGCTTATTCGAACACTAAGGAGCCATGTGTGCTGGTTGTCCGCAACGATAACAAACACTCTTTCCCTTCATGTACTCCCCCGAGTGATTCCTCCCATAGTTATTTCACTTCATACTTTTCTTGGCCTCTCCCCTGAACTTCTTTCCTCCAAAGGATTCGCTCTCTGTCCATTTACACTTTTTGGGGTTTCTGCCTCCGCTGCTTCCCCCTTTCTGTCCATCCTGACCGATCTTTTTTTCTTATTTGAATTGAGTGATGGCTTAATTACCTCCTTCGGCAATGATAGCCATTTCCAATAGATCAGAGTAAGTCTTAAAATTTAATACAGCCACTGCTTTCTTCATCCATAGTTTCAGTGCTAATTAGAACCTTCTTGCCTTCTTGGCCTCCGTGTCAACCTGATGTGAAGCGAATCGGGCTAACTCATTAAATCTTGTCGTGTACTCTATGACAGACATACTACCTTACTTTAGTTCCAGAAACATAACTTCTATATCTTGTTGCTTATTCTTCGAGAAGTAATTCTCAAGGAATAGCTCCGTAAATCTGTCCTAAGGAATAACTCCTTCGTCTGCTCGGCCCTTATTGGCATTCCACCAATAATTAGCTTCGCCCTTCATCATGAAAGTGGAAAAACTTATCTTCTGTGCTTCGGACACTCGTGCGACCTCAAACACCTTCTCCATTTATTTTATCTGTGTCTGGGCTTCAATTGGGTCTAAGGTTCACCGAAACTCTAGTGGTCCTACCAATTTAAAGTCCTTAAAGCTAGCCAAGTGTTGTTCTGGCTGCCCTGCTACTGGCAAGGGTCTATTTTACATTGCATCAGTTAACAGGTTAACAAAGTTCTGCATTGGATCAACATTTTCCCCTCCACCATTGTTAACAGATCCTTCATCCCTCTAGTTCCGCGGTAGTCTCCTAGGCGGCATGATCTGAGGAAAGGAAGAAAACTATTAGGCTTTATGTGATATGTTATCCATGTTAGCATTAAGAACTTTAAGATGTCTATCAATCATTTTTGATTTAAATAAACAACTTCAGTATCACAATAAAACTTGGTGGATTTCCTCAATCCATCACTTACATACTCTACTTGAGTTTTTTAGTAAGGTTATAACCTAGGTTTCGCATTCCTAACGTTTATAACATACAACTCTAATACCAACCTGTGACACCCCCGAATCCGGGTCCTCTGACCCCAGTTCGGTCATCGCGATAAAATACAAGCATCCACCTCTAAAAAACATATGATAACTAAAATGCGGAATATAATAAACATATGTTGTTCATTCAAAAGGTGTTACTAGTCCCAAGATATGATAACCTTAATATCATCTTACAAACATACCCTAAAATAATTATTAGGGTTCATATTACATAATAGTAATTAAAACTAGGCATAAGGTAAAGTCTGCTCCTTGCCACTATCCTACATCTTTCCTTTACCCTTGTCCTTCCCTGAGGTCTCGGGCTTAGCTGAAATTTAATTCATGATATAGCAAGGATGAGAAACAAGTTTGCTCAACAAGTTTAAATACAACAATAAGAGTATATCATGACGAATGGAAAATATCTGACAATGAATTCAACAATACGATTATCTGAATGATTCAATAATATGAATATTAGAAGCAAAGATAATGATTTTCTTTTAGAATAACTGCTAGTCAAGTAGACTTCGAACTATAACACTCCAATGGAATCAATCGTTAATTGACCCTTTGGTTACTGGCTACAAAATAAGTACTTGAGGGGATCAACCTCGCATACACCATGTATATGCATAACATTTAAATCTATTCTTTGTATCCTATATTAGATACCTGGGGTACTCTCCTATCATAAAAGGGGTGTTCTTTCAGTCTAAGAATCCTTACCATCAATTGGTTTGGATAGCTTTTATAAAACTTCATACACTTGTCTGATCGAACAAAGGTTCAGACTCTATCTAACATAGTTCAAGAATTATAGAACATTAAATGATGTACAAGTCCAAGACTGTACGAACTCAACTGCACTAAGCGTGAATATCAATAATATCGATGTGGAATAATTATAAGTTAATTAAACCACTTAATAGTATGCTTGGAAATAAAGTTCAAGGTTAAATAAATAACTTTCTTACACATGTCCATTGCATAAAGTAAATGCAAAGGTTAGGATACTTTTCACGATAAAAGTATGGTTCAAGGAACTTGCACAACCAAAGAGTGAAGTTTAAGGAAACTTGCCCAATATAAATTTGAGTAAGGTTAGGGAACTTACCTGTTTGCTCAGCTACAATTTAATTCTAGCTTTAATTAACTTGCGTTGAAATGACCTAATGTTAACAAGTCAGTCTTTTCAATTAGCATGCGTAAACTAATACGAGTCTACACTTATAACAATCAAGTCATCTCATAACATGCTTCTCAACACATTATATGGCATATTGGTCACATATTACAAGGTAAAGTAATCATGTAAGTATGCCTTGAAACTTCAGATCAAAAACAGAATCTTGGCAAGACTACAGGACGGCGCAGCTGCGCCTGGTCTAGGCTTTGGGACGGCGCAACTCTAACACACTAATTACACATATATTTTAATATACATACATGCTAGAGTTTCACACATAACACATGACCATACTTGAATTTACCTTTTTAAGTTTTTAGCTTATAATTTACATGGTGCTTAGCGGGTAGAAAAGTCATGTGGTTATTGTGATGCCCCCAAATTCAGACCACCACTTGGTCACTCGAATTCGGTTCATCACGTTCTCATGGTAATACCATAATAACTAAAATCACTCATTCACAACGAAAGATCTAATTTAGAATAATATACAATGATTTATTATAATTATTCCCCCAAGTCTCACAACCTACAATACTTAATAGATTACATAATAATATAGAATAAAGACTTATTACATAATCCTAGTTAAGCTTAAACATAGTCTGAAAATAGTCTTAATACAACATAATAGTCTTAAAACATAAAGGAACAAGGTAGTCGGTAGCCTTGCCCTTGCCATTGTCTCTAACATTCCAGTTTTTTTTATGTAAATTATAAATATTTATTGATTTATATAAATATTTATTGGATGTGTTTATTATTGGATAAATAATTGTCCAATTTGACTTATTTGATTTAGTTAATTATTTATTTGTTAAATAATTAATGTGTTATGTGGATTGAGTTATGTGATTAAGTGATTTATTTAATAAATTGTTATTACATAAAGTGTGACAAATAACTATGTGATAAAGAGTTTTTAAAATAAATTAAAGTAATTTAATTTAGTTTTACCCAAACAAAGCTTTAGGATATAAATTATTTTATTTAAAAGGGGTTTGCCAAACAAAGCCCTATGGCTTTTGGATTTTTGAAATTTAAATTGTTTATAAAATAAACTAAATAAATAATATATATATATTTATAAGTGGTACATTATATATTTTATTACTGATGTTATTATTGATTAGGCTTATTATGGCCATGTCCGTTTTATGTTACGCGTATTGGATATCAGTTGAGTTACGTTTTTAGTAGTCTAAATTATCACTGAGAAAAGAAAGAAGGGCTAGAGAGATTTTTGAGAAAAAGAAAGAAGTTCAGAGTTTGAGAGAAAACGTGATTTTCAAAGCAAGTCTGTTAACAAAGATTCGTAAGCAAGCAAAAAGGTGGGTTTCTCTAACCTTAATATATGTACATATATATATTTATGGTTTCATGATGCCTAATGTCTCTATGTTCTTCAACTTTACTGTGTATAAGATTTTTACAAAACTCTCTGTAAACTATGTTTGTATAATTGGTTAGAGAAGCATGTGTATGTATAGTTGCAATTGTTATCACTAGCATGTCTCTCTCTCTCTCTCTATATATATATATATATATGTGTGTGTGTGTGTGTGTGTGTGTGTGTGTGTGTGTGTGTGTGACTGTATACTAATTACATGATAAAGGAAGGAAAATTTGTTTTACAGTGAAAAACATGTTTGAACGTATGTTTTGCAAAATAACAAATTTGGTATGTGATTATATAAATTGTTAACTACTATGAAATTGAACTATACATGTTAATATGTGGGTATACTTGTATTTCAAAGGTATTAATTTGGTTATAAGCATCGAATTACGTTCACTGTAATTTAATAAATCAACAATGGAGTTTTTGTTTTAGAAGCAGTATTTTCAAAGAATTAGTTTATGATATTGTTGATTAGTGGTTGGTAATTGGTATATAGATGATTGTTAACGTTCATGTGTAATTTATGTGAAGTTATACATGTTAGTTGGGGTTAATTGTTGTTAGAAAACAAGACAGTAGCTTTGGCTCTGTTCTTCATTTTTTTCTGTGAGTTCCGACGCCGCAGTGTCAAAGTTCACGGTCCAGCGTCAAGTTTCATGCCCTAGCGACAAAATCAAGCTTGACCGGACTTCAGATGCCTTGAAGTCAGTCGTGGAAGGCCAGCGGGACTCGGACGTCATAACGCCGAGTCCCTATATAAATCTCACACAAAAGCGCCACATCAGCGCCGCGGCGCCACTTAGCAGAATGTTCTAAAATGAATTCTGTCTTGCACAGAAATCTAAAATTTTTAATAGTAATACTATAAGACCAAATAATTCTGTTATTATAGTATTGTAATGTGTTGAACGAACATGGTGTTAATACCTAACGAGTTTATTATCGTTTAGGAATATAATTTGATGTCATGGTTAGACATTTTAACCATACGTGATGTAGCGTTGATTATGACTAATCATGTCATGTTAACATATGTATATAGGATATTGTGATTTGGATATTAACTGTTTAATCTACGCGCAAGGAAAGTTCTCTAACTCCATACTCTCGTTGAATTAGTTTGTTATGTTTATCAAAGTTTTCTAATCTTAAAGCTTCGTTATGCAAAATTCATATTGAGTAAAGTTTTTCTTCCATTAAGCAATTTAATTGTATCTAGTTATTCATGAAGATACAAGCTTCCCATCTCCACATTTTCGTTGAGATAGTTGTTATTATTATTATGCAAGTTTTTCATAACTCTAAACTTGTTATATTAGCATGCAAGTACCTTTATTCTGTTGAACCAGTTTATCGTTCAAGTTATTATTTATTGTGCATGCTTGATATTAAATTCTAACACGTAACCTTAGCTTAATGTTATTCAAAGAAAGGTACGATGTGTTATTCAATGGTTATGCTATTAGATTATCCCTAAAGCATGAACTTAGATCGAAATGTTTATTCAGTCAGGATTATTCAATAACATAGTGTTATTATCTTTTATTCAACTAATCCTTAGTTGATGTCCGATTTAATTCAAATTACCTTAAAGTATATCCAAACCAAACTATCTTTGGGGCGGACATGTACTCAAAATACTCAGATGAACAACCCTATTTATAGGGGTTACGCTTAGTTTTGTACTTTGTGGTTGAAATGTTTGTATACAATATATGTACGAAGGGTTGATCCCCCTAAGTACCTGAAGTCATTATAGTCGTGTATGACCGTAAGCGTTAAAGTTGAAAGATTACTTATAACTGTGGACAAGGTTCGTGGTCATTAGACCCTCGGTTGAATGTTTAAGATGTTAATAGAATTTATTGTTCAATTCTATTGAGCCCCTGAATGGGCAAGGAATGTTTCAGTTCTTTTAAGCCTCACGAATAGGCAAGGAATTATAAGAAGTTAATAGAACTTATTGTTCAGTTCTATTGAGCCCCTAAATGGGCAAAGAATGTAAAAGTTTTATTCATTGATATTTCAAGTGAGCCTTGTTTGCTCACTCTTGCCTGTAAAATCCTTACAGTTAAAGATGGAAAGGGTGACGTACCTAGCACCAGTAAAGGAAAGGGAAAGATGAATAAGTACTGAAGATTTGTAATAGTTTGATAGTTTTATTATCAGACCTTGATTTAAAGATTTTAATGAAGTTTATTTTAAATTTTCCGCATAAATGATTGTTTGTAAAGGTTAGATAACCTGGGAGATTTTATTTATGTAATTACTATATGGGCAGGTTTATTATTCAATTTTATTTATGATTGGGTAGTTATAAGTGAATGTTTTGATTACGTGAACACCAAATCTTGAGGTAATGAAGTATCGGGATTTGGGGGTGTCACAAGTTGGTATCAAAGCATTAGATTTTGAACCTTAGATGGGGAGAAAAGCCTTAGGAAGTAACCTTTGAAAAGATAGTGGAGATAACTATTATCGAGTTTTAAGGAAGAAGTAACAAAACACTTATGTGCTTATGTTTTTATAACTTATGTGCTCGTGAGTGTCGAGTAGAATGATTAATAATTAAAACTTTGTTATCAGGATAACTAATGTCGGAGAATCCAGTCAGGCTAGGGAGGATGGACCTCAGATGCCTATAGAGGAGGAGCCTCAGGACATTCAGGTTGTTTGGGAACAACTACTGCCACAGGAGTCAGCCCCGTTCGTCATAGTGGTTGAAGATGAGGATGATGATGTGGAGATAGATGAGGAGGATCCCGTGGAGTTGCCACCGGAGGAGGAGGATGACGAGGACGAGGAGGAAGAGACTCCACTAACCTCGATGGCTGCTCGTATGTATGATGAAGTCTACGAATCGTAACGTGGAACTTCAGGACACAATTGAGGAGTTGCAGGAGATAGTAGCTGAACATCAAACTGCTATGACACAGAAGGACGACGATATTAAGGATCGAGATGAACGTCTAACTAATCTTTGAAGAGAAGGCGATCTGCATGAAGGAGAGAAGGAACAATGATCGAGATGGTCGTAGAGGCGAAGAACAAATTTGAAGGAAGAAGCTACCAAGAGGGCGAGAGCTGAAGACGCATACGAGGAAGCTTATCAACGAACTGGAAGAGCAGTAAGGGACGCACAAACAAAGAGGATGAAGATGGAAGAGATGGATAAAGTATTCAATACCGTGATTAATCGACCTCAAGATCGGGTCATGGGTTATCCAATTCAGTCCGAGACTCTTCCATCATACGTGTTAGATCGTCGAACCATGTTCCGAGTTATGGAAGAAGAGCGTTAAAAGGCTACGGAGTATCTTAATAGATCATCGTAGGAAATGTGCCTGTTATACACGTAATAAATGTTAAGTAATGTGTAAATTCCCTAGTGTTATGTAACCATGGGATATGAGAATGATGATGTTGACCTGTAACTTTTGTAGTTCAGGGAAGGAATGAAAATAGCAGTGATGCTATTATTTTTATATTTTTTGAAGTAATGATGAATAAATAAAAGTTATTATTTTATTCAAAGTGTTATGTGGTTATTTCTTTTATGGAGGCAAGTTAATTAGAAAATACTTAAAGAAGTTGAGTAATAGTCTAATAGTTGTTTTGTTTTAACAAAAAATGCCTCCTAGACGTGAACCACCCCGACAGAGAACCAATGAGAGAACTAACAATAACAATGTTAAAGATAATCCCGTCCAACAACTAGTGACATTACTAACAGGAGCGTAACAGAATCAACCTCAAAACCAAGGCACAACGTTTAAGGAATTTAAGGCGGTTGGACCACCTGAATTCCGTGGATCCATGAATCAGGTCGAGGCACAGACATGGATTATGGAAATAGAGAAAGTATTTGAAGTCGCTAGGGTAGTGGATAAACAGAAGACTGCTTTTGCAACATTCATGTTGAAAGCAGAAGCTAGTTATTCGTGGCAGGCCAATAAAACCTGGGAAGGACCAGGAGTGATGACCTGGGATAGGTTCAAGGAGTTATTCTTCGAGACCTATTTCCCAGAGAGTTCGAAGAGTTAGTTAGAGGTTAAGTTTTTGGAACTGAAGCAAGGAACAATGACGGTATCTGAGTATGCCGTGAAGTTCAACGAATTGGCGAGGTTTGCGCCATATCAGTCAAAGCCTGAGACGGCGTAAGGCAAAGTGGTTCAACAGGGTGAAGCCTTGGTATATGCTGATGAGGGTTTCTCTTTTCGATTCAAGGCGTTTGCAAAGGTGATGATGGAGAAAATTTGTACTCATTGAAGGTGGAGGCGAGGCAGTGACAAAATTCAATCAAGAGTAGAAGAAGAAGAAGAATGAGGTGGAAGTGAGGAATGGTAGCGGAGGCAATGGAAATGGCAATAACAACAACAACAACTTTAAGAGGAAGTGGAATGGAAATGGGACTACTGGAAACCAGTAGGGTAACCAGCAGTTTAGGAAGTTTGAAGCATGTGCTACATGCGGGAGGTTTCATAAGGGTGTGTGCTTGATGGGGAAACATGCATATTTCAACTGTGGTCAGGAGGGTCACATCGCCTTAAATTGCACCCAACCTAAGAAGAATGTATGTTTCACGAGCGGATCCAAGGATCACTTTGCTCGTGAATACCCTCAGAGGAAGGTGGAAGAAACAACAAGAAGTAAGGGAGGCAGCAGTGGAGGTACTTGGGCCATTTCTGGACCTACAGCATCAAACAAACCCACAACTAGAACTTTCAACATGACTGTGTAAGATGTTGTGTAATCAAAAGATGTGGTGTCAGGTATTATCCCAATCAACGATATGAATGCTTATGTATTATTTGATTCGGGTGTTACTTGCTCGTTTATATATGATGAATTTGCTAAGAGGTTAGAATTGCCTAGAGAAGAACTGAATTTCCCTTTGAACATAAAAATTGCGAATAGGGAGGTGATTCCTGTTAGGTTCGTATACAAGAACTGTAGGGTGAAGATAAAAGGGAATATAATGATGTTAGATTTAATTCCGATTAGACTCAGGGAATTTGATATAATTTTGGGAATGGATTGGTTGTTCAAATATGGAGTAGTAATTGATTGTCACAAGAAGTGTGTAAACCTTATGACTCCGTCAAAGGTAGTTTTCCATGGTAGCAAATCACCTAGACAAATGAAATGTCTGACAATTATGCAGGACAAGAAGTTGTTGAGTCAAGGCGGTGTGGGTTATTTAGCTTACATAGTCGATACTCAAAAGAAGGGTGTGAAACTGGAAGAGATACTAGTGGTTAGGGAATTCGTAGATGTATTTCTAGAAGATTTGCCAGGACTTCCGCCTGACAGATAGATTGAGTTCGTTATCGACTTAGTGCCATGAACTGCACCAATATCGAAGGCCCCGTACAGAATGACTCCGGTAGAAATGAAAGAACTGATGGTACAAATCGCAAGAAATTTGCTAGGCAAGAAGTATATTCAACCAAGCGTATCACTGTGGGGAGCGCCAGTTTTATTCGTGAAGAAGAAGGATGGATCAATGCGTCTTTCCATTGATTATACAGAGTTAAACAAAGTCACTATTAAGAATAGGTATCCATTGGCTAGAATGGATGACTTGTTTGATCAGTTGAAGGGTGCTAAATATTTCTTGAAAATAGATTTGAGAAGTGGGTATTACCAATTGAAGGTAAGAAAGGAGGATATACCTAGAACGACATTCAGAACTCGGTACGGACATTACAAGATTTTAGTGATGCCTTTTGGTTTAACAAATGCCCCTGCCGCATTCATGGATTTGATGAACAGGGTTTTTAAACCATTCTTAGACAAGTTTGTAGTGGTATTTATCGACGACATTCTGGTGTATGCCAAAACTCAAGAAGAACACTTGGAACATTTATGTTTGACATTGGAGACACTAATAAAGGAAACGTTGTACGCGAAATTTTCTAAGTGCGAATTTTGGCTCGATCGTGTACAATTTTTGGGTCATGTGATTGATAAAGATGGGATTTCAGTGGATCCATCAAAAGTAGAAGCTGTAATCAATCGGGAACAACCAAGGACACTTTCGGAGGTGAGGAGTTTCTTGGGGTTGGCAGGTTATTATAGAAGATTCATTAAAGATTTTTCCAAGATAGCCACTCCGTTAACAAATTTGACACGAAAAGTTGTGAAATTCGTTTGGACAGAGAAATGTGAAGAGAGCTTCCAAGATTTGAAGAAGAAGATAAGTGTGGCACCTTTGTTAACATTGCCGAATAATATAGGAAATTTTATGGTGTATAGTGATGCCTCACACAAAGGATTGGGTTGTGTTCTTATGCAAAACGACAAAGTTATTGCCTATGCATCAAGACAACTGAAGAACTATAAGAAAGGTTATCCGACTCATGATTTGGAATTGGCTGCAGTAGTATTTGCTCTCAAGATATGGAGACACTATCTTTATGGAGAGAAATGTGAGATCTACACATACCACAAAAGTCTGAAGTATATTTTCACTCAGAAGGAACTGAACATGCGTTAGAGAAGATGGATAGAATTGATAAACGATTACGATTGTGTGATCTTTTATCATCTAGGCAAAGCGAATGTGGTTGCAGATGTTTTAAGCATGAAAGGTGTGACACCCCCAAATCCGGGTACTTCAATTCCACGGGATTTGGAGTCCACTGTACAAATATCATCTATCTATCTACCCATAATAAATGCAAGTCATGCAATAGATAGAATAAAAATCTGCCCCTTAAGGGTTACAACATCCGAAAAATAATAATACAATCCCAGGTTAAACTAACCTTAAACATCTATGCGGAATCATAAATAAATAAGTCTTAAACAACATCATTAACTCAAGTCTTAAACATAAATACATCAACTAATAAAAATAACAAGTCTTCATCACTTGCTAACTTTGCCCTTGCCTTTACTAGTGGAAGGTTCATCAGTTCTTTCGTTCTTAACTGCAATGTTATTATTAAGCAAGAGTGAGCACTATTGCCCACAAGTATAATAATGAAATAACAGTATAATAACATGCGAGTAAATCAAAGACATACGAATAAAAGCTCGACTTTTGAATCAAGAATGAATAACAAGAATCAAAAAAAGAATTACGAGGGTCATAAGACCTTGAGCTATGCCCCTAGGTTATCAAGGGTTATACTTGAAACCTTTAATGATCGTAAGACTATGGACCTTTTCTTCTCGTACTTAGGGGGATCGACCCTTAGTACCATCTTGTGCACAATATCTTAACGCTAACGCATAAGTAAATCCCTTTGCGGGGTTGTTCATCTCGGTTTGACATTGAGTCGCGCCAAAGGAAGTTTGGTTTGGATAATTCAATAAGGGTTACGAAATTTAGAGCGTTCATCGACTAAGGACTAGTTGAATCGATAAAATTCACTAGTACAATAAGGTTCAACAATAATGATATTGATTTGAATAATAATCTCAAGAAGTATACAATAGAACAATTATTGTATAATTGAATCATGCTTTGAAAAGATAATAAATGTTTAATATAACATTTGAACTTGAATAATAGTAATGATAATTTACTCGGGGTAAATAATAAACTTGAACAATAATGACAAGTAGGGTTAGGAAACTTGCCTCCTGCGTAGATTACACTTTAACTAAGCACGTTCTTTGAATTTAATCCTAAATACCATTCACATTCACAATACCAGTTAATTATAACTTAACTAATCATCATAAACTCATTCTTTTTGTCTACTTTGATTATTAACTATACTTCGTTAATTTACCACTTTGTCACATAATTTATACTTCATGAATAACAAGCTAATTATGTATTCAATAATTCAATCCACATGCAATTATGTTATTTACATGTTAAACAACTATTTTAACATCTCATTATACTTCTAACATTTTTACATGTTCATTAAATTAATTTACTAACACATTGTTCGACTTAAACATTTTAAAAATATACATTTCTGAACTTTTTGGAGAGTGGTATTTATTTATTATACATATTATCTTAGTACTTCTTATTGCTTATTTGATGGTATGCTTAATGGACTATTAACTACTTTATGCATATTACTATGACTTACTTGGCTCTTACTTTGAAATTTGATGCTTAAGCGGAAGTAAAGCATTTAGTCTGTAGCGCCAACGAACAAAGAAGCTGATTACGCGATTCGCGAAAATTGCAGAACATGACCAAAAACTCAAATTAAATTTACTACTACGAATTTAATCATACCAACATGTTATAATTAGTATATAATCATTACCCAACATTTATAAAGTGATTTTAACCCATTACAACACATAATCATAGAGTTTAAGCATGCAATTTCAGCGACTTTGATGTTCTTGAAGGTTTTGAAAATAAAACATGAAAATTGTCACTCTGGATTCGTTATAACAAGAATCCATTTATTTAAACTTTGGTCTCTTCAGTATCAACATGCATAATAATATACGAGTGTAAAATTTAGGGATAATATACGATCAATACATAAAATATCACGTATATAAGGCCATAAGGCCAAAACCCATACTACTGTAATTTTGTAGAAATCATATCGATGTAATATTATAAATATGATGATATGGAATCATGCATATATATATATAAAATACGATTTGATACATCTTAACCCATAAATAACTCATATATATTACTCCTTTCTCAATCATAGAGGCTTTCTGAGAAACTTTGAAAGCCGTTTTCTTATAAAACTTAATGACGTAAAATAGAATTTGGGAAGGAGAATTACCTAGAGTATAATTAATGGAAGATGAATTCATCTCGAGATGACTCTCACAATCCTCTTAACAACTCGACTTCTCAACTCTTTCTCTGTATTTCTCTCTCTCTTATGCTTTTTTCTAGACTTAGGCAAATAATGAAGAAGAAATAAAAAATACGTAAACTAAATAATGAACAAGCGGCGCGTTGGTGGTGGGTTACCTAGTCATGAGTTAAGCGGCCCTAACTCCCTTTAGTGCCATGTTTGCCTAGCTAGAATAGTTTTCAAAAACCATTTAATTTAATAAAACTTTATCACTATAGTTAATTCATGTCACACCCACTTGCAAAAATAAATCAAATATCTTATTTAATATAAATAAAATATAATAACTTCTCATAAATTCACATAGTCATATATTTAATTTTCTCATTAATTAATAATGTCAAATTATTAATAATAATTTTAATTAAAATAACATCATGCTTAATTAAATATTTCATTTAATTGATAAGCTCGATTAATTACATACTTGAATAATAATTATTCTCCACCTTAATTTAATAAATGTAACACATATAATTAAATTAATCTACCACAATTGCATCAAATAATTATTTAATCCAATAATTAAATCATCAAAAAATATTTATTTAGTTCAATAAATATTAAAATTAAATTACAAAAATCTCGTTCGTCACATCTTTCCCCCCTTAAAAGGATTTTGTCCCTAGAATCACGACTTAATAAATTTGACTCGTTACATTCTCCCCCCGTTACAAAGATTCTGTCCCCAGAATCGTTTACAAATAATTAAGAAAATAAATGAGGGTAATTCTTCATCATATTCTCTTCGAGTTCCCACGTAGCTTCTTCAGTGTTGTGGTTCCTCCAAATTACATTAACAGAAGATATAACTTTATTTCTGAGAACTTGTTCTTTTTGATTCGACAATTTGAATTTGGAATTTCTTCGTAAGATAAGTCTTTCTCAAAATGTAGGGGTTCATATTCAATTACATGCTTGTAATCGGCTTTGTATGGTCGTAATACAGAAACATGGAAGACGTTGTGGACATTCTTGAGTGCTGGAGGTAAGGCTACCTCATACGCTACTTCTCCGATTCTTCTCAGTACTTCAAATGGTCCAATGAATCTTGGACTAAATTTTCCTTTCTTTCCGAACTCGATCTTTCCCTTCCAGGGAGAGACCTTCAAGAAAACATAACTACCTGATTCAAACTCGTTATTTTTACGATGTGGATCAGCGTATTTCTTCTGTCGATCTTGAGTCACTACCAGTCGTGCTCGGATCACTTTGACTATTTCTGCCATCTGCTGTACCAATTCTGGCCCTAGCAATTGTCTTTCATCAACTTCATCCCAATAAAGTGGAGTTCTGCACTTTCTACCGTATAATGTTTCGTAAGGCGGCATGCCAATACTAGCGTGGTAACTGTTGTTGTAGCCGAACTCTACTAATGGTAGGTGATCATCCCAATTTCCTTTAAAGTCCATCACACAGGCTCTTAGCATATCTTCTAATGTCTGAATCGTTCTTTCACTCTATCCGTCTGTTTGAAGATGGTATGATGTACTCATTCGCAATTGTGTACCCATGCATTCTTGAAGAAGCTTTCAGAAATTCGATGTGAACCGCGGATCTCTATCAGAAACAATTGACACCCGAACTCCGTGTCTCGAAACAATCTCTTTTACGTATAACCTCGCCAACTGATCTAAGTTGAATCTGATTTTGATCGAAAGGAAGTGTGCGGATTTTCGTCGATTCGGTCAGCGATAACCCATACTACGTCGTAGCCTTTTACGAGTCGTCGGAAGGCCGACCACGAAGTCCATTGTAATATATTCCCATTTTCATTACGGGATCTCTAAGCGGTTGTAGCAATCTACTTGGTCTACGATGTTACGCTTTCACTTTACGGCGAGGTTAGACACTTGGCAACACATTACGCAACATCACGTTTTAAATTCGGCCACCAGAAATGTTGTCGAAGATCTTGATACATCTTGGTACTACCAGGGTGAATCGAATATCGTGAACTATGAGCCTCGCTCAAAATATCTTCCTTAATCTCTTGTACTGGCGGTACCCAAATTCTACTCTCAAATCTCTATATTCCTTTCTTATCCATCTTAAATCTTGGTTCAGTTCCTTCAGATATCTTCTTTGTCACCTTTTTACATTCTTCATCCTGAAGCTGAGCCTCCTTAACTTTATCTAGTAGGGTTGTGCAGATTGCATACGAAATAGCTTCTCATCGATTTCCATAGGATACTTCACCTCTAACTCCGGTTTCTCCATTTAAAATTAGCTCCTCTGAGCGATTAACATCATCAATTTCTCACGACCCTTTCTACTTAAGGCGTCGACAACCACATTTGCTTTTTGCGGATGGTATAAAATCTCACGATCGTAATCCTTAATTAATTCCAACCATCTTCTTTGACGCATATTCAAATCTTACGTGTAAAAAATATATTTGAGACTCTTGTGGTTAAAGTATATATTTCACACTTCTCCCCGTAGAGATAGTGCCTCCAAATTTTAAAGCAAAAACAACTCGCTGACTAACTCCAAATCATGGGTGGTATCCCTTCTCGTAATCCTTCAATTGTCGTGATGCATCTGTGATGACTTTGCTTGTTTTGCATAAGCACTGCGGCCAAGTCCTTTTAGTGACGCATCGCTAAAAACAACAAAATTTCTTGTATCGTCCGGAAGAGATAACACAGGTGCCGTACTCAACCTCTTCTTCAATTCTTGAAAACTTTCCTCACACTTATCCGTCCAAATAAATTCACAGCTTTTCGAGTTAAATACGTTAACGGAGTTGCGATCTTGGAAAAGTCTTGAATGAACCTTCTATAATATCCTGCTAATTCGAGAAAACTTCTTACTTCCGACGTGTTCTTGGCTGATCCCAGTTAATCACGGCTTCGACTTTTGATGGATCTATCGAAATTCTATTTTTATCGACCACGTGCTCAAGAAATTGCACTCGTTCAATCCAAAATTCGCATTTTGAAAACTTGGCGTACAACTTCTCCCTTCTCAATACTTCCAACGTTAACCGCAAATGTTCTTTGTCTTTTTCTTTGGTTTTGGAATATACCAAAATGTCATCTATAAATACCACTACGAATTTGTCCTAAACCGGATTGAACACACCATTCATTAGTCCCATAAATGCTGCAGGAGCATTCGTTAGACCAAACGATATTATTAAAAATTCGTAGTGACCGTATCGCGTTCTGAATGCTGTCTTCGGTACATCCTCTGGTCTCACCTTCAATTGATGATAACCGCTTCTCAAGTCTATCTTGGAAAAGTATCTCACTCCCTTTAATTGATCAAACAGGTCGTCGATCCTCGGTAATGGATATCTATTCTTAATCGTGACCTTATTCAGTTCTCTGTAGTCGATGCGAGTCGCATCGATCCATCCTTCTTTTTCACAAACAACACCGGCGCTCCCCCGGCGATCGCTCGGTTGAATGTACTTCTTGTCCAACAATTCTTGTAGTTGTACCATTAATTCTTTCATCTCTCTTGGTGCCATTCGGTATGGTGCCTTCGATATTGGAGGCGATTTTGGGCGCGAATCGATCACGAAATCTACCTCTCTATCGGTGGAAGTCTGGTAAATTATTTGGAAATCGTCGCGAAGTCCCTCACAATCGGTATTTCTTCTACCTTTGGATTCTCTTTTCATTTATCGACTATGTAAGCTAAGTATCCTACTGTGACCTTGTCTAAACAACTTCACGGCACGCATCATCGTTAGACAACTTCGCTTGTCTAGGCGACTTGCTACCATAAAATATAACCTTTGATTGAGTCGTAAAGGTTATCGCTTCTTTTGGCAATCAATTACATCCCCTTAATTGAATAACCAGTCTATTCCCAAAATAACATCAAATTCCCCAAGTCGAATAGGGATAAGATCTCGTTCATGATATTACCCTTAATATCCACTCTACAGTTCTTATATACATACTTATGAGGATTATTTCTCTATTCGCAATTTCTATGTTCATGGGGTAATCAATTCATTCTTAGGCAAATCTAAATTCTTGGCAAAATCGCCGGATATAAAGGAACAAGTTTTACGAATCAAATAAAACATAAGCATTAATTTTATTGATCGAGAATGATACGACACCACATCACGGGATTGAAGCGCATCTTGTCAAATCGTGTTGAAAGTCAAGGCGGTCGGTCGGTTTATTGTGGTTGGTCCGGTGATGGTTAAGGAATTTCACTTTATTATTTCCCGGTTTCCTCCTCGATCACGACCCTCCGATCCCTTCTTGGGACAATCTCTTGCAGATGGTCCTTGAACCACAAGTAAAACAAGCACCCTTCTTTGGGTTTGGGGCGGTTTGGTGTTATGTGGCCTTCGACCATAATTGTAGCACACTCTTTTTCCTTTCATACAAACTCCCCGGATGGGATTTCATGTAAAGTCGGGCATGCTTGATTGATTTTTTTACGATTACCTTGTTGATTCCCAGATGATGAGTTGTCATTCCATCTTTTCTTCTGATTGAAATTTCCACCTCTATGTGCCACTTCCTTTGGCCTTGTTATTTCCTTCTCCTTCACTCTTCTTCTTCTTTTGATCTTGATTGTACTTGGTCGCGCATCGCTTCCTCCTTGGTGAGGATGGCCTTTTCGATACTCGGCAAATGTGTTTATCTGAAACATTGAAACTTTACTATATACCCGAGGCTTTAGTCCTTTTTGAATCTTTGGCTTTTCTCTCGTCGGTGTGTGTACTTGATGCAGGCGAACCTTGCCAACTCGTTGAATTTAGCCGCGCGTGGTCGAGTGCGCTCATGTTTCCTGCTTCGGTTCAGAAATTGAACCTCCATACGGTTACGTGAACTAGTTGGGAAATACATTTCAAAAACATCTCTTTAAATCTCTCCCACGTAATTACACCTTCACCTCCTCCTCGCACTTTGTTTGCTTGCCACGATAGCTAGCCTCGGACTTCAGCATAAACATTGCAAAGGTGGTCTTCTGGTCTTCTCTAACCCTAGCAACGTCAAAAACCTTCTCCATTTCCATAACCCATGTTTGAGCCTCGATTGGGTTCATGGAACCTTTGAACTCTGGCGGTCCCATAGCCTTGAAATCTTTAAGCGTTGTGTTTGGTGGAGCTTGAGGTTGATTATTCATGGCTCCGGTAAGTAAGTTAACTAAGCTTTGAGCAGGATTAGCGTTGGCATTATTATTATTATTGGTTGACTCTTCTGGTAGGTTGTTTGTTGTTGTCTTCTCCTTGGCGGCATTTTTACATTAAATAAATGCTTATTAGAACTTTATTTATTTCTCTAAATAGTTAAGGCATTACTTAACAATTTAACATACTCATTTAACACATCATCTCAAACAACTTGATATATATTCATTGAATCAAAGTTTTAACATCAAACTATAGCATCACTACTATTTACATCAACTATCACGGAATAAAGAATCACGAGATTTAAAACATTTAAAATATTCCTTCGTTCATAAACACGTCATAATTTACATCTAAAACTAATTAAGTTCTTCACATAATTAAACAAATCATATCCTTTGTATCGGTCGAGTCTTGATTAGCCTTGCTATCGCTCCTCTTTTCTAAGATGTGATACATCGTCCTGCGATCCATCATGTACAATGGTAGTCCTTGAATTGGATTGGGTACCTCAAAACTTCGATCTTGGGTCTCATTCATTGCCTTGTTAAGTGTAGAATATGTCTCCCCAATCTTCGCCTTCTTTGCGACCATCATCTTACGCACGATCATTTCGGCGTGATTCTCTTTGACCCTTCCTCTGCTATTTTTAGTCTTTCGGAGGTTTCCTTCGGTTCCTTCTTGGTTTCTCTATCTCCTCGGTTTTATCTTGGTTTGACCCTTCTCATGGACCGAATCCCATTCTACATTTCCCGGTCGAGAGTGAAGAGTGAAATCTCCCTCTCCTTACGCTCTAGAGTAATATTTGAATAATAGCTCGCTCGGTCAAATCTGGACCTCGTCTCGTAACTCTACGTTCTGATTACGGTATAACGTGTCATACATCTCGGCATCAGACGGTGTCTGGTGGTAACTCCTCTTCTTCCTCTTCCTCTTCCTCAACAAATTCCTCCTCGGGATCCTCCTCGGGGATCGGTCTCGAGGGTTCATGCTCACGACCAACAAGCGGTGATCGATGGAGATGATTCCCCTACTGCACATTTGCTCCCTAACGACATGAATGTCTGGGGCTCCTCCTCTGTCGGTACTATAGGTACAGGGGTTCCTCCTCGATAGGTACTATAGGTACGGGGTTCTTCCTCCCAACTTGACTAGCTTCTCCAACATTCGACATCCGACAACAAAATTTTAAGTTTTAGTTACTAAGTCGTATCATCTAACGCATACTTTAACACATAAACACATAAGGTCTTTTATTATCTTGATGAATTACATAAATTCATTTCTTAGAACTTCGATAAGAGTTTTCCATTACTATCTTCTTTCTATAAGGCTACTACCTAAGTTTGTTCCCCACCTAAGGTTCATAACCTCTGACTTTGATACCAACTTGTGACACCCCAAATGGGTACTTGATTCCACGGGATTTGGTGTCCACTATCTACAAATATCATCTATCTATCTACCCATAATAAAAATGCAAGCCATGCGATAGATAGAAATAAAATCTTCCCCTTAAGGGTTACAACATCGAATAATAATAATACAATCCCGGGTTAAACTAACCTTAAACATCTATCTTGGAATCATAAACAAATAAGTCTTAAACAACATCATTAACTCAAGTCTTAAACATAAATACATCATCTAATAAAAATAACAAGTCTTCATCACTTGCTAACTTTGCCCTTGCCTTTACTAGTGGAAGGTTCATCGGTTCATTTTCGTTCTTAAGCGCAATGTTATTATTAAGCAAGAGTGAGCACTATTGCCCACAAGTATAATAATGAAATAACGATTATAATAACATGCGAGTAAATCAAAGACATATCGAATAAAAGCTCGACTTTTGAATAAGAATGAATAACAAGAATCAAAAAAGAAATTACGAGGGTCTTAAGACCTTGAACTATGTCCTAGGTTATAAAGGGTTATACTTGAAACCTTTAACGATCGTAAGACTATGGACCTTTCTACTCGTACTTAGGGGATCATGCCTTAGTACCATCTTGTGCACAATATCTTAATGCTTAACGCATAAGTAAATCCCTTTGCGAGGGTTGTTCATCTCGGTTTGACATTCGAGTCGCACCAAAGGAAGTTTGGTTTGGATAATTCAATAAGGGTTACGAAATTTAGAGCGTTCATCGACTAAGGACTAGTTGAATCGATAAAATTCACTAGTCTAATAAGGTTCAACAATAATGATATTGATTTGAATAATAATCTCAAAAAGTATACAATAGAACAATTATTGTATAAGCTGAATCATGCTTTGAAAAGATAATAAATCTTTAATATAACATTTGAACTTGAATAATAGTAATGATAATTTACTCGAGGTAAATAATAAACTTGAACAATAATGACAAGTAGGGTTAGGAAACTTGCCTCAAATGCGTAGATTACACTTTAACTAAGCACGTTCTTTGAATTTAATCCTACATACCATTCACATTCACAATACCAGTTAATTATAACTTAAATAATCATCATAAACTCATTCTTTTCTTTTACTTTGATTATTAACTATACTTCGTTAATTTACCACTTTGTCACATAATTTATACTTCATGAATAACAAGCTAATTATGTATTCAATAATTCAATCCACATGCAATTATGTTATTTACATGTTAAACAACTATTTTAACATCTCATTATACTTCTAACATGTTTACATATTCATTAAATTAAATTACTAACACATTGTTAGACTTAGACATTTTAAAAATTTACATTTACGAACTTTACGGAGAGTGGTATTTGCTGGCTGCATTATCTTATAGTCTTGGTACTTTGTTGCGGCACGATACGATATTACTATTGACTGATTGGACACTATTTATTTTGCGGCTGGCGGCGGTATGATTGCGCTGCTGCTGATGCGGAAGTAAAATTATGGAGTCTTTAGTTTGGTAGTAGTGCGGCGAACGAAGCTGATATGATTCGCGAAAATTGCGAACACGACCAAAAACTTCAATTAATTTACTACTACACGAATTTAATCATACCCACATGTTATAATTCGTATATAATCATTACCCAACATTTATAAAGTGATTTTAACCCATTTAAAACACATAATCACGAGTTTAAGCATGCAATTTCAACGACTTTGATGTTCTTGAAGGTTTTGAAAATAAAACATGAAAATTGTCACTCTGGATTCGTTATAAACAAGAATCAGTTTATTTAAACTTTGGTCTCTTCGTATCAACATGCATAATAATATCTGAGTGTAAAATTTAGGGATAATATATGATCAATACATAAAATATCACGTATAAGGCCATAAGTCCAAAACCCATACTCTGTAATTTTGTAGAAATCATATACGATGTAATATTATGAAACTGATGATATGGAATCATGAAATATATATAAAATACAATTTGATACATCTTAACCCATAAATAACTCATAAATATTACTCCTTTCTCAATCACAGAGGCTTTACAGAAACTTTGAAAGTCATTATCTTATAAAACTTAATAACGTAAAATAGAATTTGGGAAGGAGAATTACCTAGAGTATAATTAATGGAAGAAGAATTCCTTCTCAGATGACTCTCACAATCCTCTTAACAACTCTGACGTCTCAACTCTTTCTCTGTATTTCTCTCTGTTATGCTTTCTAGACTTAGGCAAATAATGAAGAAGAAATAAAAGAATCGTAAACTAAATAATGAACAAGTGACGCGTTGGTGGTGGAGTTACCCGGTCATGGGTTAACTGGCCCCAACTCCCTTTAGTGCCATGTTTGCCTTGCTAGAATAGGTTTCAAAAACCATTTACTTTAATAAAACTTTATCACATAGTTAATTCATGTCACACCCCACACTGATAAATCAAATATCTTATTTAATATAAATAAAATATAATAACTTCTCATAAATTCACATAGTCATATATTTAATTTTCATTCATTAATTAATGTAATTATTAAATAATTAATAATTAATTAATTAAATAACATCATGCTTAATTAAATATTTCATTTAATTCAAATAAGCTCAATTAATTACATACTTAAATAATAATTATTCTCCACATTAATTTAATAAATGTAACACATATAATTAAATTAATATACCACAATTGCATCAAATAAATATTTAATCCAACAGTTAAATCATCAAAAAATATTTATTTAGTTTAATAAATATTAAAATTAAATTACAAAAATCTCGTTTTCACAAAAGGTCGGGAGAAGAAGATGCTGATAACAACTCAGGAGGAGCTCATTTCAGCAATGACAAAGTTAGACCAGGAAATCAAATTTCCATAGGAATCCGACGAACGACTATTTCAGTTAGAAGCAGGTCCAACTTTACTGGACAAGGTGAAGAACGCTCAGTTACAAGATAAAGAATGTGGGAAGATAAAAGAAAATATGGTTGATGGTAGCGATACGAAATACAAGGTTGATACCGAAGGATTACTACGGTACGAGGGAAGAATCTGGGTTCCAGCAACACCAGAGCTGAAAGACGAAATCTTGACCGAAGCTCATAGCTCAAGATATTCGATTAATCCAGGAAGTATGAAGATGTATCAAGATCTACACCGACATTTTTGGTGGCCAAATATGAAAAGAGACGTTGCAGAATGTGTGGCAAAATGTTTGACATGTCAAAAAGTAAAAGTCGAACACCAAAGACCCAGCAGATTACTTCAACCGTTGGAAATACCGGAATGGAAGTGGGAACACATCACGATGGATTTTGTGGTGGGTCTTCCAACTACTCAAAGAGGATGCGATGCAATTTGGGTGATAGTGGACAGACTGACAAAATTAGCCCACTTTTTACCAATAAAGATTAGGTTCAATCTTGATTAGTTAGCAAGATTGTACATTAAAGAAATCGTTTTGAGACATGGAGTGCCAGTGTCAATTATGTCCGATAGAGACCCACGATTCATGTCAAACTTTTGGAAGAGACTACAAGAATGCATGGGAACTCAATTGCGAATGGGTACAGCTTATTATCCACAAACAGATGGCCAAAGCGAACGAACGATCCATACATTGGAAGATATGCTGAGAGCATGCGTCATGGATTTCAAAGGAAGTTAGTAAGAACAATTACTGTTGGTGGAATTCGTCTACAGTAATAGTTATCACGCGAGCATCGGCATGCCGCCTTACGAAGCGTTATCTGGCGAAAGAAAAAGTGAGAACTCCTTTGTCTTTGGGATGAAGTTGGTGACGTCATTTGCTAAGACCAGAACTAGTACAACAAACTGCTGAGATTATCAAACTCATCAGGACAAGGTTGGTAGCAGCTCAAGACCGATAGAAAAACTATGTTGATCAACACAGGAAAGATCGTGCATTTGACGTAGGAAGCTACGTATTCCTAAAAGTTTCTCCTTGGAAGGGGAAAATTCATTTCGGTAAAAAGGGAAAACTAAGCCCGAGGTTTATTGGACCCTTTGAAGTGCTGCGAAAAGTTGGAGAGGTAGCTTATGAGGTAGCTCTACCTCTAGAATTAGAAAATATTCACAATGTTTTTCATATTTCGGTGTTACGACCATATAAACCTGATTACAATCATGTGATCGAGTACGAACCGTTGCAGTTCGAGAAAGATTTGTCTTATGAAGAGATTCATATCCAGATAGTCGACAGGAAAGAACAAGTGCTCAGGAATAAAGTGATACCTTCTGTGAAGGTGATATGGAGGAACCACAATGCTGAAGAAGATACGTGGGAACTCGAAGAGAAAATGATGAAAGATTACCCTGAGTTATTTGTTTAATCTGTGTCTTCGATTCTGGGGATAGAATCTTTGTAATTTGGGAAGAATGTAACGAATGTGTTGTTTGAGTTGTGATTCTGGGGACAGAATCCTTATAAGAGGGGAATGATGTAACATTCCAGTTTTTTTATATAAATTATAAATATTTATTAATTTATATAAATATTTATTGGATGTGTTTATTATTGGATAAATAAGTGCTCAATTTGATTAATTTGATTTAGTTAATTATTTATTTGTTACATAATTAATTTGTTATGTGGATTGAGTTATGCGATTAAGTGATTTATTTAATAAATTGTTATTACATAAAGTGTGACAAATAACTATGTTATAAAGAGTTAATAAAATAAATTAAAGTAATTTAATTTAGTTTTACCCAAACAAAACTTAAGTATATAAATTATTTTATTTTAAAGGGGTTTGCCAAACAAAGCCCTATGGCTTTTGGATTTTTGAAATTTAAATTGTTTATAAAATAAACTAAATAAATAATATATATATATATTTATAAGTGGTACGTTATATATTTTATAACTGATGTTACTATTGATTAGGCTTATTATGGCCATGTTTGTTTTATGTTACGCGTATTGGATATCAGTTGAGTTACGTTGTTAGTAGTCTAAATTATTACTGAGAAAAGAAAGAAGGGCTAGAGAGAGTTTTGAGAAAAAGAAAGAAGTTTTGAGTTTGAGAGAAAACGTGATTTTCAAAGCAAGTCTGTTAACAAAGATTCGTAAGCAAGCAAAAAGGTGGGTTTCTCTAACCTTAATATATGTACATATATATATTTATGGTTTCATAATGCCTAATGTCTTTGTGTTCTTCAACTTTATTGTGTATAAGATTTTTACAAAACTCTCTGTAAAACTATGTTTGTATAATTGGTTAGAGAAGCATGTGTATGTATAGTTGCAATTGTTATCACTAGCATGTCTATATATATATATGTGTGTGTGTGTGTGTGTGTGTGTGTGTGTGTGTGACTGTATACTAATTACAGTGAAAAACATGTTTGAACGTATGTTTTGCAAAATAACAAAATTGGTATGTGATTATATAAATTGTGAACTACTATGAAATTGAACTATACATGTTAATATGTGGGTATACTTGTATTTCAAAGGTATTAATTTGGTTATAAGCATGGAATTACGTTCACTATAATTTAATAAATCAACAATGGAGTTTTTGTTTTAGAAACAGTATTTTCAAAGAATTAGTTTATGATATTGTTGATTAGTGGTTGGTAATTGGTATATAGATGATTGTTAACGTTCATGTGTAATTTATGTGAAGTTATACATGTTAATTGGGGTTAATTGTTGTTAGAAATCAAGACAGTAGCTTTGGCTCTGTTCTTTATTTTGTTTCTGTGAGTTCCGACGCCCCAACGTCAAAATTCATGCTCCAGCGTCAAGTTTCGCGCCCTAGCGTAAAATCGGCCTTGACCCGGACTTTGAGCCATGATTGCAAAGTCGGCCTTGAGCGATGGACTTGGCGCCCACAAATGTCGAGTCCCTATATAAATCTTGCGTCGGAGCGCCACATCAGCGTCGCGGCGCCACTTAGCAGAATGTTCTAAAATGACTTCTATCTTGCACAGAAGTCTAAATTTTTTAATAGTAATACTATAAGACCAAATAATTCTGTTATTATAGTATTGTAATGTGTTGAACGAACATGGTGTTAATACCTAACGAGTTTATTATCGTTTAGGAATATAATTTGATTTCATGGTTAGACTTATAAACCATACGTGATGTAGCGTTGATTATGACTAATCATGTCATGTTAACATATGTATATAGGATATTGTGATTTGGATATTAACAATTTAATCTACACGCAAGGCAAGTTCTCTAACTCCATACTCTCGTTGAATTAGTTTGTTGTGTTTATGCAAGTTTTCTAATCCTAAAGCTTCGTTATGCAAAATCCATATTGAGTAAAGTTTTTCTTCCATTAAGCAATTTAATTGTATCTAGTTATTCATGAAGATACAAGCTTCCCATCTCCACATTTTCGTTCAGATAGTTATTATTATTATGCAAGTTTTTCATAACTCTAAACTTGTTATATTAGCGCACAGAAGTACCTTTATTACATTGAACGGTTTATCGTTCAAGTTATTATTTATTGTGCATGCTTGATATTAAATTCTAACATGTAACCTTAGCTTAATGTTATTCAAAGAAAGGTACGATGTGTTATTCAATGGTTATGCTATTAGATTATCCCTAAAGCATGAACTTAGATCAAAATGTTTATTCAGTCAGGATTATTCAATAACATAGTGTTATTATCTTTTATTCAACTAATCCTTAGTTGATGTCCGTTGAATTCCAAATTACCTTAAAGTATATCCAAACCAAACTATCTTTGGGGCGGACATGTACTCAAAATACTCAGATGAACAACCCTATTTATAGGGGTTACGCTTAGTTTTGTACTTTGTGGTGAAATGTTTGTATACAATACATGTACGAAGGGTTGATCCCCCTAAGTACCCTGAAGTCATTATAGTCGTATATTTGTAAAAGTTAAAGTTTAAAGATTACTTATAACTGTGGACAAGGTTCGTGGTCATTAGACCCTCAGTTGAATGTTTAAGATGTTAATAGAATTTATTGTTCAATTCTATTGAGCCCCTGAATGGGCAAGGAATGTTTGAGTTCTTTTAAGCCTCACGAATAGGCAAGGAGCGTATAAGAAGTTAATAGAACTTATTGTTGGGGTTCTATTGAGCCCCTGAATGGGCAAATAATGTAAAATTTTTATTCATTGATATTTCAAGTGAGCCTTGTTTGCTCACTCTTGCCTGTAAAATCCTTATAGCTAAAGATGGAAAGGGTGACGTACCTAGCACCAGTAAAGGATAGGAAAAGATGAACAAGTACTGCAGACTTGTAATAGTTTGATAGTTTTATTATCAGACCTTGATTTAAAGATTGTAAAGAAGTTTATTTTAAATTTTCCGCATGAATGATTGTTTGTAAAGGTTAGATAACCTGGGAGATTTTATTTATGTAATTCCTGTATGGGCAAGTTTATTATTCAATTTTATTTATGATTGGGTAGTTATAAATGAATGTTTTGATTACGTGAACACCAAATCTTGAGGTAATGAAGTACCGGGATTTGGGGGTGTCATATTGTCTTTCCCAGAGACAATTCCCTCTTCCGCCTTAACTGAAAGGTTTTAAATAAGCAAGAATAAGCACAAATTGCCCAGCAAGTAATATACAACAAGGGTAAAAGTTTTATAACATGAGTTTGAAATACCGAAGTATCATTTCTAAGATAGTTCAAAGTTTCAAAAAAATATCATGAATACTGAATATCAACAATTCTTAAATTAAATCCTTGGAATAAGAACGATAATTCAATATAAATAAACATATATATATATATATGAATTCAAAGCTATCAATGTATCCAACCAGATAAACAATTTATACTGAGCAGTCGCTAAGGACTATTGAACATCAACTAGAATTACCAATATTAAACTGATAACCCAAAAGAATAATGTACTATAGATGATCAGTCTACAATACTCTAAGTTATGCATAACACCACAGTAATAATCTACTCATGTGTTGGGGTTTCCAACAACATACACTCCCCTTACCATTAGGGTTGTTCAACTCAGTTTTCAAGATTTTTGCACCAATCAATTGGTTTAGGACGTTTTATAAACATACATATAGTCTAGCCGAGTCAATGACATAGACCCTTTTCACAATATTCAAGAACAATACCAAGTTCAACATGAATAATAGTTTTCACAAGAGTTTTAAACATACTAGCTCAATTGAACGAATAAGTAGGATAACTTCCATTCAAAGAGATAAGCTTACGATATCCATTGAATAAAGTAAAGCAAGGGTTTAGGATACTTGCACAATGTAAAGGATAGTTCAGATACTTGCCTTAAGCGTAGTTTATCCACGTTAAGAAATCAACACTTTCGAATCATATTTATAGCGTATTATATGTACAAGATGCTCATTAGCTAACACATTCTTTAATTAAGCTTGACATGATTCAAGTATGCACATGGTATAAAATCATCATATATGTTTATCACGAAATTAATTATCTAGTTATTTCATAAGCAAATTAAGAATGCTCAAGGTTAAGTCCTTTTTACCCATGAACTTTCCTTTACAAGACAAACACCATGATATTACTTAATCCTCACATATATACATGTACTAGTAGGTTTTAAACCACTTCTCGCAATATAGGCATAATATAAGTTAACTGTCCAAAATCAGATTGCACGATCTCAGATTCCAAATGGTAGCAATTGCTGCCATAGCTAAATCTAGGGGCCAAAGTAGCATTGCGCCTTCCTCACGCCAAGCCAAGACTCATTTCTTTGCCTTGTGGTTTCTGTCTGGCTTGAACACAACATTCATTAATACTATGTTTTGTCATGTTAAAGGTCTGGTTATGCTTCTCAAGTCAATCTAGGTGCCTTCTTTCATAATAAAATTCTAAATTGATCATTTCAACAAGTTAAGGCCATTCAAGGTCATGAAACCACAAGGTCTATCATTCTTGCTCTCTAAACATACAAGGTAGTTATAAAAATCATATTAGGCATGCTTGTGAGTATTAATAACATATATGTGAAATTAGCACCACTTTGGTTGTAAATATGCTTTGTTCATGCTTCACTTGAAATATGATACACAAGCATGGTGTATATACATTTATGTTACATGAGTGAGTCTAAGAGTAACATCAAACATATTCACAAATACCAGATTCTAACCTTCAAGGTAGCTTGTCAATATTCACGTTCAAAATTTGTATTTTCATTTGCAAAGCTTACTAATTAGTTCAACATGTTGTTGTTTGCTTACTAATCACATAAACACAAGCTAATGGTTTATTCTTGCATTTCTAAACAATACCTACATGCTTGCAAGGCCAATATATAAACATGTCATTCATGCTCATCAAGTTCGTTTCTAAAGTTCCTAAATTCATTTTAAGCTACACACTTTTGTTAGTCATGCTAATCTAGTAAAACATGCTCTTATTAAGTTAAAATACTTGTGTATACCCTTTACACACGCTTGCATTCTAGTTTCATTCATAGAAATTACTAACACTTAGCATACTTTAAAATAGAAATCAAAAACTGGACTCGGAGAGGCCGGTGAGCTTCTGTTTGCGTCTCGGTGTTATTACTACTAGACTACGCCATTTTGGTTCTAGCGAGAACAATACGCTTCCGGCGGAAAACTAGCCCAACCATAGAAATTATTTACGAATTCGATTCTAACCAGTCATATATTAGTTTAAACATGCTTATATGGTTATATAACAACTATGTAAACATTACCCAACCCTTTTAACATCTAACTCCACCAAATAAAGAATTTGAAATTCAAGAACTCAAAACTCATTTTGACATAGACTGAAAATGGAAAGCAAGGAAGTGACGCCTGTAATGTGAAACGACAATTGGTTCGACGCCTGTAATATGAAACGGCAAGTGGTTTGACGTCTAGTAAAGGTAATTACTATTGGCGAAAGAGACTCTTTTATGATGACATATGGGCCCCCATAGAATAACCAAATTTACCACAAACGTCTCATAATAGACTCTTTATATACATCAAGGATTGAATAAATATTACCACAAATCATTTTATTTTTAATCAACACATATTTAATCATTCAATAATTATTAATCATTAATATTATAACTTGTCGTGTCAATTATTGATTTAATAATATAACATATTATACAGATGATACTGTGACAATAATTGAATCAATAATATAAGAGATATGATGCAGCAATTACTGTAGCAATAATTGAGTATAACTGAGTGACATCTCACGTAAGCATCAATAATCAATACCTGTGCTACTATGCAACCACGCGTATTACCGTACCTTTACTACCAGGTAGTTCAACAGTTTTAACGGTAACACCTCCGCCGTTATTTTTATAGAAAGATAATTTTGTCTTTTTCTAACTACGACAATACTTCCGTTGTGTGGTCCACCAATGATTGTGCCGTCGTACGAATATTCCCTGACAAAAAGAATATTCCCTGACCAATCGAATATTATATAACCACTTGCTTACTTTGCAAAATTTGTAAATATTACCAACAACTATAACATTATATCAAATCAACACCATAATATTTAAAAATATAATTCGAGAAAATTATTCTTTATTCATAAAAGTTGGGGTCTTACAACCTCCCCTTCTTATGAAATTTCATCCTCGAAATTAGGGTACATACCTGGTATGTCGAAGAGATAAGGATACTTTGACTTCATCTTAGATTCTAACTCCCAAGTCATTTCCTCCACATCGTGGTTTCTCCACAAAACTTTAACTTAAGGTATAACCTTGGAGCGTAGAACATGATCCTTCTTATCCAAGATTTTAATAGGTAACTCTTCATATGTTAAATCTTCCTCTATCTCGTATGGTTCTAACTCAATAATGTGGTTTGGGTCTTTCACATATTTACGCAACATAGATATTTGAAAATCATTATGAACACGAGACATACTTGGCGGTAAGGCGAGTCTATAGGCCACAGTTCCTACTCGGTCGAGGATTAAAAATGGGCCGATGAATCGAGGATTGAGCTTTCCTCTCTTTCCAAATCTCGTAACTCCTTTGCATGGAGCAACACGTAACAACACATGATATCCTATATCGAATTCCACATCCTTTCGATGAAGATCAGCATAACTCTTTTGTCGATTTTGTGAGGTTTTATCGTTCTTGGGATCGTTTGAATCTTTTTTCGTAGTCATACATACCAACTCCGGTCCCAACAACGTTGCTTCACCCACCTCATCCCAACATATTGAGAACGACATTTTCTTCCATACAACGCTTGAATGGAGCCATGCCAATACTTACTTGATAAGCATTGTTGTCAGAGGAAAACTCCACCAATGGTAAGAACTTGTCCCAACTTCCCTTGAAATCAAGGACACGAGTCTTAATAGATCTTCAAGAGTTTGAATAGTCCTCTCCCATTGTCCGTAAAATCGAAAATGATATGCCGAGCAAAATCGTAAGTCTGTGCCCATAGCTTTTTGCAAACTAACCCAAAATCGTGAAATGAATCTTGGGTCTCGATCAGAAACTATGGATATCGGTATACCGTGCAGTCTTACAATCTCATTTATGTATGTACGAGCAACACGTTCAAGTGTATAAGTTTCTCGTATCGATAAGAAATGAGCAGACTTGGTCAATCTATCAACAATGACCCAAATCGCATCTATGCCTTGAGAAACCTTAGGAAGACCGGTAACAAAATGAATGGTAATGTGCTCCCACTTCCATTCTATAATTTCAAGTGGTTGCAATGGACCTTTTGGTACTAGATGCTCCGGTTTAACTCGTTGAAAAGTTAGACACCTTGAGATAAACAACGCTATCTATCTCTTCATATTGCTCCACCAAAATGTAAGACGAAGATCATGATACATTTTGGTACTCCCAGAATGGATTGCAAATGGTGTGTTGTGCGCCTCCATCATGATTTTATACTTTAAATCAGGGTCGTTAGGAACACAAAGTCTAGAGTTGACTCAAAGTATTCCTTCTTCATCGATTCTTGCTTCCGGCATAGCACCTTCTTGCACTTTCTTCCTCATACGCATCAGCTCCAGGTCTGTAGCTTGAGCAGCTTTAACTTTATCGATTAAATTTGGTTCTACTCGTATATTCGTCATCATCACATGGGTCCCTGGAGTCTTTAACTCTATCTCCATCCTTTGCAAGTCAAATAAAATGGGCCTTTGCGTTGACAATATCGCACTCATACTTGTATATGATCTTCTACTCAATGCGTCAGCTACCACGTTCACTTTTCCAGGATGGTATTGGATTGTATGATCATAATCTTTCAACAGTTCAAGCTAACATCGTTGTCGCATGTTGAGTTCCTTTTGAGTGAAGAAATATTTGAGGCTTTTATGATCTGTAAAGATCTCCACTTTCTCCCCATACAAGTAATGCCTCCAAATTTTAAGTGCAAAGACAACAGATGCCAACTCTAGATCATGAGTAGGATAATTCCTCTCATATTCTTTGAGTTGTCGCGAGGCATAGGCTATGACTTTCCAATGTTGGATGAGAACACATCCCAACCCTTTGCCTGATGCATCACTTTAGATGACAAATCCCACCGAGCCAGATGGTATTGTCAGAACAGGTGCTGAAATGAGTCTCCTCTTGAGTTCTTGAAAACTCTTCTCACATTCTTCACTCCAACCGAACTTTGTATCTTTTCGAGTTAGCTTAGTTAATGGTGTAGTGATTCGAGAAAATCCGTCCACGAATCTCCGATAATAACCAGCTAAACCGAGAAAGCTACATACTTCGGTCACTGATTTAGGTTGCTCCCAGCTTTGAATAACTTCAATCTTTACCAGGTCAACAGATATTCCATGACTTGATACTACGTGCCCAAGGAATGCTACTTCCTCAAGCCAGAACTCGTATTTCTTCAACTTGGCATAAAGCTTGTATTCATGAAGCTTTTGCAGTGTCAGCCTCAAGTGTTGCTCATGATCTTCACGGCTTTTGGAATAAATAAGGATGTCATCAATAAAGACAACCACAAAGTGATCCAAATATTCCTTGAATACTCGGTTCATTATATCCATGAAGGCAGTAGGAGCATTAGTCAATCCAAAGGACATGACTAGGAATTCATAATGCCCGTACCGAGTTCTAAAAACCGTCTTTGGAATGTCATCGATTCTAATCTTCAATTGGTGATATCCGGAATGAAGATAAATCTTTGAAAAGAATTTGGCTCCTTGCAACTGGTCAATCAGGTCATCAATACGTGGAAATGGGTACCTATTTTTGATGGTGACATGATTTAACTCCCGATAATCAATACAAAGTCACATACTCCCATCTTTCTTCTTCACGAATAGAACAGGAGCACCCCAAGGAGACATACTAGGACGAATAAAGCCAATGCCTAACAATTCCTGCAGTTGGGTCTTTAACTCCTGAAGTTCAATATGAACCATTCGATATGGGGCTTTGGAAATGGGTTTTGTACCAGGTTCAAGGTCGATACAAAATTTAATTTCATGATCTAGGGTAGGCCAGGAAGTTCTTCAGGGAATACGTCAGGAAATTTATTAACAATAGAAATATCGTTCAAAACTAACGTATTTTTGTTTAAATCTGTGACATGAGCTAAAAAAGCTTGACATCCGTTTTTCAATAAACGAATAGCTTTATGGCTTGAAATGGCCGTGATTGATTTTAATGGTTTGGTCTCTTGAATTCGCATAATAGGTTGGTTAGGAATATGAAAGCTAACAACCTTACGAAAATAATCAATTTTTGCATTATGAGTAGTTAACCAATCAATCCCTAGAATCACGTCAAATGCAAGTATTTTCAATGAAATAAGATCGACAGGTAATGTGAGGGTACCAATTTGAACCAAACAAGACTTATAAACAGTGGATGCAATGAAGGTTTCTCCCAACGGAGTTTCCACAGATAAGTCAAAGTCTAATTTCTCTGGAGTCAAATTTAATCGTTAAGCGCAAGTAGGAGAAATAAAAGAATGGGTAGAACCAGTATCAAATAAAGTATAGACTTCGCTAGAGTTTATGATAAGCTTACCCGTGATGACCTCATTCGGGTTCCTTGCTTTTTGGGAGGTCACAACAAACGCTCTCCCTTGCACTCTAGGTTTTGATTTTTTACGGGATGACCTTTGGTTCCTCCATCCTAGCTGAACTTGTCTTCGGTGAACGACAAAATTTGGCTAAGTGACCTTCTCTTCCATAATTATAACATGCTTTGGACGGCATTGCGCAGTTTGGACTAATGTGCCCCTCCCCTCCGCATTTGAAGCATATGATAGGTGGTCGTTCTCCTTCCTAAACTACAGGTGCTGGTGCTGACGTCTTTCCATCATTGTTGAATCTCCTCTTCTTGAAATGCCCATTCTTATTGTTTTGGCACTGATTACCACTGAAGTGGTTACCACTTCTGTCCTATTGATTTCCTCCACGCTTGTTGTCATCGCTTTGATGACTGCTCTCACTGGTATTATCATTTTGCCGGCTGCTCTCTTTTGGTTGTGTTGACTCGTTGTCGCGCTCCACTAACTGAGCCCTATTTACAATATCTGAATACAAACACAGTTTATGAGAAATAAGATGTTGACGTATCTCCGGCTTCAAACCTCTTAAAAACATCCGCGTCCTTCTTTCTTCATTATCCACCAAGTGGGACGCAAACCTGGACAACTTGGCAAACTTTTCTTCGTACTGCGACACGGTCATATTATTTTGTTCAACCTTGATGAACTCCACCTCCTTCATGTGATGAATACTTTCGGGAAAGTACTTGTCGTTGAATATTTCTTAGAACTTCTCTCGAGACATTTTCAGTGCGGCAGGTTGAGTACGCTTTATCGATTCCCACCAGTAATCTGCCTCTCCTCGCAATATAAAGTCGGCAAAGGGAACCTTTTGCTCCTCGGAGCATCCCAAGACATTAAATATCTTGGTGATCTGCTTTATCCATGCTTCCGCCTTAAGTGGTTTTGGCTCTCCAATAAACTCCGGTGGTCCCAGCTCCTTTAACTGTTTAGCGGTGACCGTCCGAGAGTTTCCAGTGTTTCCACCTACATTTTGGACAGGAGCCACTCTCGCCTGCTGTTGCATGAATTGCATAAAGCCTCTAAACATTTGATCATTCATCATTTGGTCAGTGTTGTTGTTTGCATGAGGATTGTAACGACCCCAAAATTCATACAATTTAATTCTCGACTTCGGTCATTAATAATACATTCAACCTCTAATTTTATATCATTAAACGATAATACAACCATTAAAATTTACAGAATAATTAAAATTTTCTATTACAAACTATCCTCATTCCCAAAACCTTCAACCTTTACATCTAAATATTTCAGAATCATTTTAATACTACAATAGTTTACAGTTCGCAAAACAATATTATAATTCAACATTAATACATTATTCCTATCATCCTCAATACTCCATTCACAGTTATCTATACCTAGTTCGTCAAACTTACCACATGTTATGAGTTCAGGAACTTGCCACAATCATATGAGTTTAAGAACTTATCCTTGTCAGACCATAGGCGTCCATTCGCTGAGGGGTTCAAAAATATACCATATAATTATGAGTCACGAACCTACTATAAGTATGAGTTTTAAGAACTCTTTACATAACTCGCTAATATTCTCTAACTATACTCTACCTATCTGTTATACAGATGAGAAAAGAATCATCTTCTCAACAGGCATATAGAAAATAGCGCGACATAAACATTCCAATGATTATCAATGTGATAAACTGAGTGCAAGCACAAAACCCTCGCCCATACAAAGGTTTGTACAACTCAGCCACCACCTGAGTCCTCAATTGAAATCCCTCCTAACTCTATCTTGCTTATAACTTACTCTTTGCTCGATACGAATTTATCGTATCACATTATCAATAACTCCTCATGAGTTTATCTCGTACTATCATAGTACATTATCTTCATAGCATCAAGCTATAATCATTCAACCATTACAAAACATCTTCCTTTTTATAACTTGAACAGATCACGTCGTGATCTTATTCTATAATCATCTCTCTTAAAATTCTTTTGTTAACTTGTGATCATTTTGTTTTACGATCCCCTTTCTTTCCTTTCATTTACGACATTATTCATTATCTTGGTTGTTGGAGTTAGGTGACTCCCATTTCTTATCTATATATCTCTTCAAGATTCTTCTTTGAATCTTCTTGTTTATATAACAATTCCTGCTTTAAGAATTTCCAACTTCATTTACATTGTTCAACATTCCAATCGAGTTCCACATTTTCATCATACGTATCCATTTTCTAAACTTTGTACACATCAAGTCTCTAATAGTTTCAATATGGTACGCTGAGTGGTTTCCCACAAACAACCAACAAACTAGGTTCCGAGTTGCTAGTTCGTATATACCTCCGCTCTATGAAGGAATCGTTTAGCCCAAATACCATACATCAACTACTAAAGAGTACAACTATACCATACTTAACTATAACTTTTATTCTTAACTTATTTATCATTCTCTTCTTATAGACACTATCTATTTATTATCACCTTACATCCATATTATTGGAGTTGGGTAACCCCATAACTCTGCGAGATTCTTCTTTGAATCCTCTCACGCATGTTTTTAATCCCTTCTCTATATGTTTCTTAAATTACTTCTTATTGTTCAAACTCAATTTTAGCTTATTCGTTCCTTATTTTCACCTCTCTTCTCTAAGGTTATAGCCTAAGGTACTCTTACCTAAGGTTTCTAACATATTAGCATTGATACCAACTGTAACGACCCCAAAATTCATACAATTTATTTCTCGACTTCTGTCGTTAATAATACATTCAACTTCTAATTTTATATCATTAAACGATAATAAAACCATTGAAATTTGCGGAATAATTAAAATTTTCTATTACAAACTATCCTCGTTCCCAAAACCTTCAACCTTTACATCTAAATATCTCAGAATTATTTTAATACTACAATAGTTTACATTCGCAAAATAATATTACAATTCAACATTAATACATTATTCGAAACATTAAACATGGTTTACAAGAATAACAATTTAACTAGGATATTAAATCTTCATATATCACTTTTGATCCATAAAAATCAAGTAGCACATAGCGTTACCTTCAATTCTTGAATCTGCAAAAATGGTTATTTGCAAGAATGAGCTCGACAGCTCAGTAAAATCTAATAGTTTTCATGCATCACGTAGCATATAATAACATGCTCAACATACAAGAATAATCATAAACAAACATAGCATACATGTTATAGTTCACATAACAACTATATAGATTGAGTTCCTTACTCAATCAATATTCATAGTTCAATCGTCATAGTCATAGATTGACTTTCACATTTAATACTTTTGACATATATAATACATCATACACTAAAATTTTAAAGAAGATCATCATCAAGTTCATATAGCAAAAAGGAACTGAAAGACTTGCCTTTACCGGCGTTTTACCAACACGCTAATACTTCGCGTCCTTGCACAACCTACACTGTATGGGAGATTGATAATAAATAAAATCAATACTCAATCTCATGGTCAAATTTATTCTAAGACCTTACTTTATCTTATTATCATTTATAATGTCTTTATAGACATCTAACTATTTTATATGCAACTCGGTTTTATTTTTCATTTTCATCACCACACATGCTAGACTATCACACTTGTAGTTTAATGTCGGTATATCACACCATTTTATTATACCACTTTGGCTTCAAAAATGCATATTCAACACATTGTTTACATATTTAATTTTCCTTCATAAATCAAAAATTACCCTTTTCGATTTCTTTCCATTATTATTCTTGTATTATCATCTTTTCATACTTAGATATCCAATATTAGCCATTAGTTAGACACTTTGTATACCAAAGTTTAGAAAACAATATTACTCTTAGGCATTTTATCGAGCACGTTATGTGCACACATTAACTTATCTCAACTCCTGATCTTAAATGGTTAATTATGCATAGAATATGACAACACATATTTATACTCATTACATATGTCAAAACATATTTTCAATCATCAAAATATACCATCACCCAAAATCTTAATTCAAACAGAATTATAAAACTCATCTTCACAATTTCTTTAACAAAACGTTGTTTTCGTTTTTAACGTAACTCGTTCGTTACATGTCCGTTTTTGTTCCTTCTTATATAGAATTAACACTTACTCAGTGTACTACAACCTCATCTAGGCCTTAAAGTCAGACCCTTATCCATCTAAACCAGATTCTGAAATTCATTAACTAGTCTAGAAAATTTCATTTTCTGGACATCCTTACTAAACAATTTATTTCGGACATGATCTAGTCCATAAAATGGCTCAATCTTTTAAGTTTACCTAGTAAACTTCCATATCTACAACTTTGCAGATTTAAGTTTCTTCAGATTCAAAACACACGAATTTATATAAATTTTTCAAATTCAGAAATCGTAACAGTTTTGATTTTCTGAACAGATTATTTCCCTTCGTACCAGCCTTACTAAAATAGACATTACAAGAAATCTACAAAGAGTTTTCATGTGATTCCACTTTCAGAATATAGCTTACTTCGATATCTTCAATTTGATTTAAGGCTCACTTTCTAACTCATTATACCCAAAGAGGTATGAATTTCACAAGATATGTCCACAATTATTAAAAACCTATGAATTTTGTTCTTCAAATTTTCTTTCTATTTCATTTTCTTTCTTGAATCCTCTTGTTTGATTCTTGATAATCCAAGATTAAACCAATACAAATCGATTAAGCATGATCTACTACCCTAGAACATAAATCTACCCATAAAAATCAAGGATTAAATAAGAGTTTAGAAGTTACCTTCTTCTAGCTTTTTTTTTTTTTCTTCTTCTTCTTCTAGCTCATCTCCATTCCTCTATTTCTCTCTATCTCTCTCAATTTCTCAATACAACTTCTACATAACAATTATCTACATTATGAATAACATAAAAATATAATTAAAACAAGGAATTTAGATTATAACTTTATTAGTATGAATTTAAGAGAGAGATGGAGATGATGATGATGGTGCTTGTTTTGTCTTCTAAAAGCTTTCCTTTCTTCTTCTTTTTCTTCCTCTTCTTTTTCTCCTACTACAACTCTCTTCTTCTTTCTTTTGTTTGTTTTCTAAAACTAATATACTAACTTGTAGTATATACATATAATATACAATACTAGTAATATATAATATATGTAACTCCTAGTAATTATTAGATATACTAATTACTAGTTAATACATAGGTTACACCAATTTGAACTTGAAAAGCCTAAGACCATGTTTGACAAATACTCATTATTTTAATTAATCAATAGCTTAACATCAATCAATCTCATCAAATTGTCACATAATTATATTTACTTGTTAATTATAATTTTGTGTAACAATCATCACATAACTCATCTAATTTAATTATCTCAATTAAATTAGAACTATAACATAAAATTATTATATTAATTAAATTAAATACTAAATATTCATTTTATTAATGCTACACTTAATTACATTACTCTATAATCAAAACAAAATTTATTTATTTAACTCAATAAATAATTCAATTAAATATTTATATATATTAAAATTAATATATAACATTCTCTTCACATCAATTCACATATTCTACAATATATGACATACACAAACTCACACCGAACATATCTCATAAATAATACTTTTATTTATAAAATTGTCATTTATAATTTCTAAAAATCTGGGATGTCACATCCTTCCCTCCTTATAAGGATTCCGTCCTCGGAATCACCGAAACCCTACCTTACTCAGGTTTTCCTCAAATCTATTAATTGAATAACTTCAACACATTACCTTAACATAGGTTTTATATTTTCTACTCTCACCATTCTTGATAATAAATTCATATAAGTTTTATTTCATAATATTTACTTAGACTCAATTATATTTGAGTATTACATATTCTTTGACCCGTTCATTATCTTTCTCTAAGGATTATTATCATATATTATATAATCAAACTCTCGGGACATTACATTCACCCCTTCTTCTAAGAATTTCGTCCTCGAAATTTTTATTTATTTATTTATTAATCTTTATTCATTCAATCTATCAAAGTAGATTTTTACGTCACTACTTCATTCATTCATTGGTTTCTATAACCACCTTCTTTCCACAAACATCATTCTACAATTATTAAAATTTTGTATTAAAAATTTCACATTATTCTTTGATAACTCACATCCTTTTCACTTCAAAATTTCTTTTCTTACTTATTCAACATATCCAACATTTAGTGTCACATTTTACGACTTACTTCTTTCTAAGGAATACTTTCCTTTTTCACTTCTATCTTGCAGAACAACAAGAATCCTCCACAATTGTTCAATAATTGGGAAGTAGTATGAATAACTCAGGAATTTAAAAGATTCCAAATCATGCTGAGTGTCACAAGACCATGAACTCTATTCTCTAGGTTTAATAGTGCTTCACCCCCGATTCTTCACACTTTAAACCATCTTTGGCAGAATGTTTATCAATCACAAAGACTGAAAACACCCTCCGCAAGTACTCTAGGTGATCAACCTATTTATACATGTATCATATCTAAACATTTCAAATAAGAAAGTATAAAACTAAGCGCAACCCCTAATAATATGGTTGTTCATCTCAGATTTTCAACATCTGAATCCGCACCAAAACAATTTGGTTTGACATAACTTCTCAAGAAACTCTTGAATTTCATTTACATCTTTCAATATTTGTCTAGCTGAATCAAATAGCATAGACCTCTACAACAATTCGGACATCAACCAAAATATACATATACATACATACATATGTATTCTCATATCTCAAAGAAATCTAAAAAATCTTTTTATGACGTCGTGATACCGCACTGTATTTACAGTCTATTGAGGATTCCGTCATTTGGTGATTTTATCATACTACATCATACCATAGTGGGCTGAAGATCCTTAGATCACATCCAACACTAGGTAATACTGCATTGATGACTCCATCGTTTTTATCATGTTTGCACCAGGTTACATGATGCATTAATGATATAAAATACATTTTGATATATTGCAAATCATTTTTGTCTAGCCGAAGCAATTAGCATAGACATACGAATAAAAGTATTGTTGTTAAAACTCATTGGTTCCATCAGTTGATCCAATGTTTTTCAAGAAAATAAAAGTGTAAACATCAAAGACGAAGTCAATAAATTTCAAAAGTCTAGCATAGCTAGTAGATTTAGAATACCTATGCTTCCACCATCAACTCCACTTTCTATAATGATTCATTGCTTAATAGGTTACATCTATTCCTATCATCCTCAATACTCCATTCACTCTTATCTATATACCGGTTCATCAAACTTACCACGTTATGAGTTCAGAACATGCCACAATCATATGAGTTTAAGAACTTATCCTAGTCGGACCATAGGCGTCCATTATTTGAGGGGTTCAAAACATACCATATAATTATAAGTCACGAACCTACCATAAGTATGAGTTTTAAGAACTCGCATACGTAACTCGATAATATTCTCTAACTATACTCGCCTATCATATACACATGAGAAAAGAATCATCTTCTCAACAGGCATATAGAAAATAGCGCGACATAAACATTCCAATGATTATCAATGTGATAAACTGAGTGCAAGCACAAAACCCTCGCCCATACAAAGGTTTGTACAACTCAGCCACCACCTGAGTCCTCAATTGAAATCCCTCCTAACTCTATCTTTCTTATAACTTGCTCTTTGCTCGATACGAATTCCTCGTATCACATTATCTATAACTCTTCATGAGTTTATCTCATACTATCATAGTATATTATCTTCATAGCATCAAGCTATAATCATTCAACCATTACAAACCGTCTTCCTTTTATAACTTAAACATATCACGTCATGATCTTATTCTATAATCATCTCTCTTAAAATTCTTTTGTTAACTTGTGATCGTTTTGTTTTACGATCCCCTTTCTTTCCTTCATTTACGACATTATTCGTTATCTTGGCTATTGGAGTTAGGTAACTCCCATTTCTTATCTACATATCTCTTCAAGATTCTTCTTTGAATCTTCTTGTTTATATAACAATTCCTGCTTTAAGAATTTCCAACTTCATTTACATTGTTTAACATTCCAATCGAGTTCCACATTTTCATCATATGTATCCATTTTCTAAACTTTGTTCACATAGCAAAAAGGAACTAAAAGACTTGCCTTTACCGGCGTTTTACCAACACACTAATACTTCGCGTCCTTGCACAACCTACACTGTATGCGAGATTAATAATAAATAAAATCAATACTCAATCTCATGGTCAAATTTATTCTAAGACCTTACTTTATCTTATTTTATATGCAACTCAGTTTTATTTTTCATTTTCATCACCACACATGCTAGACTATCACACTTGTAGTTTAATGTGCGTATATCACACCATTTTATTATACCACTTTGGTTTCAAAAATGCATATTCAACACATTATTTACATGTTTAATTTTCCTTCATAAATCAAAAATTACCCTTTTCGATTTCTTTCCATTATTATTCTTGTATTATCATCTTTTTATACTTAGATATCCAATATTAGCCATTAGTTAGACACTTTGTATACCAAAGTTTAGAAAACACTATTACTCTTAGGCATTTTATCGAGCATGTTATGTGCACACATTAACTTATCTCAACTCTTGATCTTAAATGGTTAATTATGCATAGAATATGATAACACATATCTATACTCATTACATATGTCAAAACATATTTTTAATCATCAAAATATACCATCACCCAAAATCTTAATTCAAACAGAATTATAAAACTCATCTTCACAATTTCTTTAACAAAACGTTGTTTTCGTTTTTAACGTAACTCGTTCGTTACATGTCCGTTTTTGTTCCTTATTATATAGAATTAACCCTTACTCAGTGTACTACAACCTCATCTAGGCCTTAAAGTCAGACCCTTATCCATCTAAACCAGATTCTGTAATTCATCAACTAGTCTAGAAAATTTCATTTTCTGGACATCCTTACTAAACAATTAATTTCGGACATGATCTGATCAATAAAATGGCTCAATCTCGCGAGTCTAGCTAGTAAACTTCAATATCTACAAATTTACAGTTTTAAGTTTCTTTAGATTCAAAACAAACGAATTTATAGTAATTTTTCAAAGTCAGAAACCGTAACAGTTTTGATTTTCTGGACAGATTATTTTCCATTCTGACCAGCCTTACTAAAACAGACATTGCAAGAAATCTACAAAGAGTTTTCATGTGATTACACTTTTAGAATATAGCTTACTTCCATATCTCCGATTTGATAAAAGGCTCACTTTCTAACTCATTATACCCAAAGAGGTATGAATTTCACAAGATATGTCCACAATTACTAAAAACCTACGAATTTTGTTCTTCAAATTTTCTTTCCATTTCATTTTCTTTCTTGAATCCTCTTGTTTGATTCTTGATAATCCAAGATTAAACCAATACAAACAGATTAAGAATGATCTACTACCCTAGAACATAAATCTACCCAAAAAAATCAAGGATTAAATAAGAGTTTAGAAGTTACCTTCTTCTAGCTTTTTCTTCTTCTGCTTCTTCTTCTAGCTCATCTAAATTCCTCTATTTCTCTCTATCTCTCTCAATTTCTCAATACAACTTATATATAACAATTATTTACATTATGAATAACATAAAAATATAATTGAAACAAGGAATTTAGATTATAACTTTATTAGTATGAATTTAAGAGAGAGATGGAGATGATGATGATGAGGCTTGTTTTGTCTTCTCAAAGCTTTCCCTTCTTCTTCTTTTTCTTCCTCTTCTTTTTCTCCTACTACAACTCTCTTCTTCTTTCTTTTGTTTGTTTTCTAAAACTAACATACTAACTTGTAGTATATACATATAATATACAATACTAGTAATATATAATATATGTAACTCCTAGTAATTATTAGATATACTAATTACTAGTTAATACATAAGTTACACCAATTTGAACTTGAAAAGCATAAGATCATGTTTGGCAAATACTCATTATTTTAATTAATCAATAGCTTAACATCAATCAATCTCATCAAATTGTCACATAATTATATTTACTTGTTAATTATAATTTTGTGTAACAATCATCACATAACTCATCTAATTTAATTATCTCAATTAAATTAGAACAATAATATAAAATTATTATATTAATTAAATTAAATACTAAATATTCATTTAATTAATCTGCTACACTTAATTACATTACTCCATAATCAAAACAAAATTTATTTATTTAACTCAATAAATAATTCAATTAAATATTTATATATATTAAAATTAATATATAACATTCTCTTCGCATCAATTCACATATTCTATAATATATGACATACACATACTCACACCCAACATATCTCATAAATAATACTTTTATTTATAAAATTGTCAGTTATAATTTCTAAAAATCTGGGATGTCACAAGGATTGTCGCCTTCCTGATGCACATTATCCTGATTATTGATATGTGGTGAATCAACGGTCGCTTGTGCTCCATTGCTATTCTCAACATTCTCGGATGTCATTTTCAGATACTGCCACAAAACAAAGGTTAATTGACATGTAATATATTATCCTTAAATTCTGACCGACCAATTAAATACCACATAAACTTAGGTAGGTCATACTAGCGAATGAATTCCCCGTCTCTCCCCTCCTAGTACTATTCTCACATCTTAGCCAGGGATCATATGCCTAATCTTTGATACCAACTGTGACGCCCCCAAAATTAGGTATACATCACCCATCTTGAGTCTCCAGATACATGGTCCAGAATTCAAATACAACTTAATAATACAATTGTCGTGTACAATACGACAAAACATAAACTGTGAGTTTGAATACAAATATTGTCTACTAGAGAGTATACAAACTCAAAAGGTGTCCTCATTACAATTATTATCACACTATATCACAGAATAGTGATGACTACTAATGCACCATCTAGAACCATCACTCTGTTCCCCGACTCGTCCCAGCTATATTCTCATTTCCTGAAGAGAACAGTGAAAGAAAGGGTGAGCTCAACTAGCCCAGTAAGAAATATTATGACTAAGATAATGCAGAATAAATTATCATTAGCCTTAAACAGTGTTAAACTGATACAATATAACAAACATCAAGTTTAACTGCACCGCAACAAGCAATCCATTAAAAGAGTCGAGTAGAGAATAAAATCTACCATCTTTTATGATTTAAAAGGTTTTTCGTCATTTTTATCGCTGGGACTCAACTTAATAAATAATCCACATCATCGAATCACCCCTGCACTACGGCTAAGGATATTCTTTAGTATAACGACCACAATTATCCATGCACTATAGGCCAAGAATATTTGTGTATTCATTAATGGTCATGATCATGCTAACAACTGTCCATCAATGCACTATGGGCCAGTGAGGACTTTTACCACATCATTTGTAACATTACGGTCATGATTACACCGAATAATCCCTGGTCATAATCATACCAAGTCCATCTATGCACTCATGTGCCACAGATGACTTTCAAAAAATATAAACATGAGGATGATGACAATGATATAAGAATTCAATAAAACAAGTTCAAGAATTAATTTTTCCAGAACCACTAATGTCCAAAGCTGTCAACATGATCTTTGCTTTATAGAGTAAAATTCAAGAATGCTCGGAAGAATATTTCCATGAAAAATCTTTAGATGAAGCGCAAATATCAAGGATATTCTACTAATTTCATGGAGTATAGAAAGTCAAAGTTTTAACCAACCTGAGTATAATAAAGAATGGAATAACAAAAGAAATCACCATGCATGCGATAGACCGCGACAGCGGAGTTATTCAACAGAATAATAAATAACGGAACCATGTCCTGCCAGAAACGCATGCATGTGATATTCCAACAAAATAATAAAGAATGGAACTGTGTCTAGCGAAACGCATGTGCATAAAGATATTCCAATGAGAATAATAAAGATTGTAATTGTGTCCTGCGTAAAAGCGCATAGAAAGGATATTCCAACGAATAATAAAGTGGAATAATGAGAAGAATTTCACCAAGTATAGGGTAGTGGCAGCGTATATAGGTTATTCCAATGAATAGTAAATAATGGAATAATGAAGTTCTCTTCATGAATACAAAAGAAATAACACCCCTTACATTAGTAGGAGATTGAATCTCGCGAGTAGTGTAGTGATGAGAATACTCTTCTTCTTTCTCTCTTATTCTCTCTATACTTTCTCTCTCTATAGCTTGAATGAATTCGTGAAAAATAATGAAGAACTAGGCCTCTATTTATAGAAGATTTCTAGCTTAGCACTTGCAATGTGAAAAGGCAAGCGGCTTGACGACTAGTGATGTGAAAAGAAAAGTGGTTTGACGCCTGTAATGTGAAACACCAAGTGGTTTGACGCCTGTAATGTGAAACACCGAGTGGTTTAACGCCTGTAATGTGAAACGACAATTGGATCGACGCCTATAATATGAAACGGCAAGTGGTTTGACGTCTGGTAAAGGTAATTACTATTGGCGAAAGAGACTCTTAGATGATGACATATGGGCCCCCATAGAATATCCAAATTTACCACAAACGTCTCATAATAGACTATTTATATACATCAAGGATTGAATAAATATTACCACAAATCATTTAATTTTTAATTAACACATATTTAATCTTTCAACAATTATAAATCATTAATATTATAACTTGTCGTCTCAATTATTGATTTAATAATATAACATATTATTTAGATGATACTGTGACAATAATAGAATCAATAATATAAGAGATATGATGCAGCAATTACTGTAGCAATAATTGAGTATAACTAAGTGACTTCTCACGTAAGCATAAATAATCAATACTGTGTGCTACTATGCAACCACGCGTATTACTGTACCTTTACTACCGGGTAGTTCAACAGTTTTAACGGTAACACCTCTGCCGTTATTTTTATAGAAAGACAATTTTGTCGTTTTCTAACTACGACAATACTTCCGTTGTGGGGTCCACCAATGATTGTGCCATCGTAACGAATATTCCCTAACAAAAGAATATTCCCCGACCAATCGAATATTATATAACCACTTGCTTACTTTGCAAAATTTGTAAATATTACCCACAACTATAACATTATATCAAATCAACACCATAATATTCAAAAATATAATTCGAGAAAATTATTCTTTATTCATAAAAGTTGGGGTCTTACAACCATACTGTGCACAATATCTTAACGCTAACGCATAAGTAATCCCTATACAGGATTGTTCATCTCAGTTTGACATTAGAGTCCGCACCAAATGAAGTTTGGTTTGAATAAATCAATAGGGTTTCTGAAATTTAGAACATTCATCAACTATGGACTAGTCGAATCAATACGGGTTCACTAGTCTAGCAAGGTTCAACAATAAATGATATTTAAATCGAATAACATTTTCAAGAGGTATACAATATAACAAGTATTGTATAATGGAATCATACTTTGAAAAGATAAATAATCTTTAACATATCAAATTGAACTTAGTTAATAATAATGAGAATTTACTCGACGTAAATTATAAACTTGAATAATGATAACAAGTAGGGTTAGGAAACTTACCTCGTACGTAGATTACACGTTAATTATACTTGTTCCTCGATTTAATCATACATACCATTCATGTTCACATTACCAATCAATTATAATGCAACTAGTCATTACAAGTTCATTCTTTTCATCTAACTCGAATTATGACTATACTTAGCCAAATTACCACATTTATTGTCACACAATGTTACACTTCACGAACAATAAGTTAACTATGTGTTTAATCATTCAATCCACACGTAACTGTGTTATTGACATGTTAATAACTTATTTTAACGTCTCGTTATACTTCTAACATATTTTTATGTTTATTAGATTAGATTACTATCACATTCTTAGACTTGAACAATTTAAAATTTTTATTTTTGGACATTCTGCAGAGTGGTGTTGCGGCGCCACCTATAGGCTTGTACTAGGCGCTCTGGCAAGGTGGAAATATGCACACGGGACTTAAGGCGTGAAATCTTGGCCATGACGACAGGTGAAAAAGTGCCAGTTCTGTAATTGGCGAAAAATTGCAGAACATGGCCAAAACCTCCAATTAGATTATTTCTACACTAATTTAGACATACCCAAACATTGTCATACACATATAACTATTACTTAACCCTTCAAGCATAATTTTAACATGTTAAAATACATAATTTTGCATAATCAAAACATATAATTTACTGTTCTTGATTTTCTTGAAAGTTTTCAACACAAAACATGAAAATCAACATTACAAGTTCATTATAACACTGAATCTGTTCATTTGGAGTTTGATTCCTTCGTTTTAACATGCATAATTATATACAAGTGTAAATTTATGATAACACTATTGATTATCGTGTTAAATTTGGTATGTAAGGCCATATGGCCATATTTTCATACTCTATAATTTTTGAAGAAACAATCTACGACATATATTCTTATGAAACTAATGTTATGGTTCATACAACATAGTAAAAACATACTACATTAACATATTAACACATACATGTATAAATTTATGATACAACTTATGATTATCGTGTTAAATTTGATATGTAAGGCCATATTACCATATTTTCATACTCTGTAATTTTGAAGAACAATGTACGACATAATTTTTATGAAACTGGTGATATGGAAATATACAATATACAGTAACACATGTTATAATAACATCTTACCACATATATAACACATAATCACTACCATTTTCCAATTACAGAAGTTTTAACAAAACTTAAAGCTATTTTCATGAAAACTTTCACGCTCTGACTTTCAAATTGGGTTGAAGAGATTACTCTTAAACAATTCTTCTGACTTTCACGCTCTTCTACAATATCACAATAACTCACTGTTTCTCTCTAATTCTCTGAAATTCTCTATGATTCTCCTTTTCCAGACTTAACAAAACTAAAAGACTTAACAATAATAGAAGACGTATATAATATTTTTGAATCGACGAAGTTGTGGTGGATTAACTTAGATCATGGGTTAACCGCCTCAACCTCCCCTAATGCCTTATTTGGCTAACCTTAAAAGAATTATAACCATTTAATTTAATAGATCTTTTATACTATATTTTAATAGTGTCCACCCCTTTATAAAATAAATCAAATATCTCATTTACTTTAATTCAATAAAAATATGATAATTTCTAATTAATTCACATAGTCACATAATTAATTTTCTCATTTATTAATTATGTCAAATTATTAAATCTCTAATTAATTATTAAATTAATTAAAATAACATTATGATTATTAAATATTTCATTTAGTTCAGTAAGCTCGTATAATTACACATAATTTGAATAATAAAAATTCTCCACATTAATTTAATAAATATAACACATATAATTAAATTAATATATCACAATTGCATCAATTAATTATTTAATTCAATAATTAAATCATCGAGAATACCAATAATTAAATCATCGAGAATATTTATTTAATTCAATAAATATTAAAATTAAATCACAAAAATCTCGTTCGTCACATCTTTTCCCCCTTAAAAGGATTTTGTCCCCAGAATCACGACTCAATCAATTTGACCCGTTACATTCTCCCCCACTTGTGACAACCCGAGAATTTAGAAATTTTTTAAAATTTTAATTAATTGGTTTAAGGTTCAATATTAGAACCTACACATAAAATAAGTGTATGCGTTCGATATTTTTAAGAAGAAATTTTGAGGATTTCAAAATTCTGTGAAATAATTAAAGGAATTATTCAGGATTAAGGGAATAACTGAATATGTTTTGGGAATATGGTTATGTATGTGTACAGTATGTCGTTAAGGGTGAAGTGTTGACCAGATAAACGATATTTGTAGCAAACCCTAGGTGTATATTAAGAACGTCAACGTTCGGTTAGAAAATTCTTACGAATTATAAGAAACCCAAGAAATTAGTTTTAGAAACCCTAATTTCAGTTCCGGGAATTCGAAACCCTAATTCTGTGTATGAAACCCTAGTTTGGGAATACGAATGACATGTATAAGGTTTAACGTTAAATATAACTTAATTAGGGAAAACCCTAAAGATTTACTCGAATTCCTAATAATTAGAAAACCTAATTATTAGAAACCCTAATTCATAATTAGGGAAAACCTAATTGTTAATTTAATAATTTTAATGTTAATTAGGAAATATTAATCCTAATTTTAAAGTTATAAGTAATTAGAAAACCCTAATCTAATTAGGAAATCTATTTTCTAATTTAGAAAAATTATTTTTCTATTAGAAACCCTAATTCTGGGTTATAAACCCCAATGACCAATTTTGACCCTAATTGCTAAATTCGTAATTTTAATTAGGAAATACTAATCCTAATTAGCAAGATTTAAATTATGATTAAGAAATTTTAATATAATTAGAAAATTCTAATTATAATTTAGAAATATTAATTTTCTATTTTGGAAACCTAATTTAGAAATTCTAGAATTATTTTTTTTAAAACCCTAAGGATTCCAAACCCTAAACCCTAAGGTTTCCAAACCCTAAACCCTAAGGGTTAAGTCAATTGACAAAAATGCCATTAAAATTATATTCGAAATGTCCATTTTACCCTTATTACGTTATTGTGAGATAACTTGCAATCTTGCCATATATTGGTTGGTGAGCAACCCTAACCAGCCCCATGTGACTGAAATCAGCCAACACATCAGCCACATTATTGCAATCAATAATACATATAGATTAAAGAGAGAGAAATCCTACTTTACTTCTCATTATTGCCAAGCCACTCTCTCTCATCCATTTCAAAAATCTAGAGTGAGAGAGAGAGAAAAGTTAAGATATGTTAGCCTCTTATCAAGCCAAGAACAATAATCAGAAGTCAGAATCCAAGATTAAAGCTCAAAGTGGTAAAGAACCCTAAATCTTAAAATTTTATGATTTGATGTTAGATGTTATGATCTATTGTTTAAAGTTGTGGTAGAAGGTGTCTTTTAGTGATCTGGGTTGTTAAATCCCAGATCCATAACATGTAGATGCACAAAATCAAGTTTTTAGAAACTATTCTTGAACCTTCATGAGTCGTCTGACAAGCAAATGTCAGGGCCTGTGACTCCTTCTCTGTTTTAGATATATGTTGTTTTATGTTATAAATGTGTTCTATGTCATTAGAACTTTGATCTGAAGCTAGAAACAATGCCAGATCATTAGTAGATTGAAAGATATGAGCAGTCAAACTGCGTTGACTATGACGCCCCCAAATTCGGGTCCCTTCGAACCTCAAGTCTGGTCCGCCACGATACTACTATCGTCAAACTATTTATATTTTTCATTCATAACTTAATGAATAAAACTTTACTTATTACAAGTTAGAATATAAATTCATTCCATTTCCAGGATCTGCACAATGACGCCAAACTTTTATAAGTTTCTAATCCCGGTCATTTACTATTCATGTATTACATCAAATTTGATATTATAAAAATGCGGAATAATTTAAACTTTTTCAATCTCTTGAATAAAATCTTTTATTGATTTCATAACTTTAAACCAATTACAATTCTTGAATCAACTATATAATATGGTTCAGTCTATTGGAAGTACTGTATAAGACTTTACATCTTGATTCGATATCCTCTATGTATTAACTAATACATCCTTACAGTACAACAAGTATTAAGCATCTTAAGTATATATCAAGTACACTCCTAGAACCTAAACATGGTTCAAGTAATAATCTAAATAGTATCCTTCGTTGCGAAACTATCTACTTTGTCAACCAAGAAGCACGAAATCTTTATTGTGAGTCCTTAACCTGTAAAAGTGGTTATTTGCAAGGGTGAGCTCGACAGCCCAGCAATTTTAACAGCTTTCATGCATCAAATAACATATAATAGCATGCTAAGTTCATGCATTCATAATCAATAATATTTACTACGCATGCTACTTCTCACATAACAGGCATAGACATTTACTTCACAAGCATATCATCAAAGATCAACTTTCAATTTCATACATATCTCATATGCATTTCATATATATATATATATATATATATATATATATATATATATATATCAACATTCTTATAACATAATATAGCTCAACTAACAGTTATCAAATTCATATATCAAATAGGAACTGAAAGACTTGCCTGATTCGTAGTTTATTAACTACGACTTAACTGCTTAAAGCTTATCTACACCGTGTGTATTCCTACACAGTTATATAATCATGGATTCATATCAATTATTCATAAATTTCATACCTTCTTAATATTGCAATAAATATTACGTCGTTTCCTAACTAGGTTTTAAAAACCTCCATTTCGCTTTCTCATCATACTCTTAGAATAGCTAGGTATGTATAGGTATACTTAACCATCCATACTTGACATCAACATTAATATACATTTATCACACACTTGGCTCGCTATGTGTTCGACACATTTTTAAAGTTTATAGATACGTGATCTACGTCGTTTATATTCAAACTACTTAGTTTCATAATGATTTATTTCAATCAATAAAACTTAACAACATTCTTTAACAAGATTCGATGATATAAGCTTTTAAACTAATAAGCCTCTACTAGCATGCTTCACATGTATATAACATTGATTATTTGAAAATATATTTTAAATCACACATGAAACGTCTAATTCATGCTTAGCTAAAAGATGAACATAATCGTCATGTCTAGGGGCATAAGGTGTTCACGTTCACTTTTAAAGGTTATTCTAGGCCAAGGTAAAGCAACTAGGTGCAACTTTTAATCTCATTTCATAGCTAACTAATCCATGAATATATGTTATCATGTTTAGAACTTTAAGTACACAAGTTACTTTAAGTTCGTTCTTAAAGTTTCAAGTTTTCTTTAGAAAACATTTTCAACTAAGCTATTGTAAGTTGATAATAAGTAAAGTAACTTTAAATCAGTTCTCATTCTTAAGTATACCTATAACTCATCAAGATGTATGTGTTAAAATATCATAACTTCAAAGACTCAAGGTTCGTCAATATTTGTTTTTCAAAACTCCAAGTTTCTTTTCAAAACACATACCAAGTCATGATAGAGCATTCTATTATGAGTAAGGTAACCTTATATGCCATGTCTATTATAATTCATTTTCATGTTACATCACTTAGAATAACATATTCCATCGTCGGGAGCACTATACTTGCGCATGTGCTCGCTCGACGCCTTCCGATGGCCTTTGATTATGTAATAGTCACAAAGATGACAATTTTGACCATGACCTCAAATTAAAGCACTTAAAGAACAAAAGTTGTAGGTCTATTTGTTCTCGTTCTGGATCATCTTGAATTTCCTCAATTGGAGTTCGTATGAAAATGTTATGGTCGTTTAAGCAAAACATGTTCGCCGATTTTCCTAGCAGTAAGTTGAAAGTCGAGACCACCGTACAAGGAAGTGGTCTTGCCTTTATAAATAGCCTTCGCCATTGTATGGGCCTCATCATCGTAAACGCATACGGTTTCATGCTCTGTTTCAAAATAATAAGCCAAACTACTTTCTAACCTTCATAATTTGAGTTATACATGTCCAAATTAGTCCGTTTTCGATTCTATGGATTCGTAATTTATAGAACTACAACATACTATAATACCCATCAACTAATATAACATTAACTAACCCAAATATGAATTCACAACTCTTGTTCATGCAAATATTCATGTTTTGGACAATGTAGTGAAATCATTCACTACGAATTCGTTTCTCAACCAAATTGGTTCGTTTAACTTCCGTTGATTTCGTATTCAACCATATTAACGATGTCTAACATCAATTCATGGATTATAACAATCCTTAGCCATCAATTTTGTGACTCAAAAGCTACTTTTTCATGATATTTCTAAGGAATTGTAAAATATAGGAATCAAGAACATATAAGTTAATGTTATTACCTCTTGATTGCTTGAAGTTGCTAATCCTAGCTCTTCAATCCTCCTATTGCTCTCAATACTATTGAACTTCCAAGTTCTTAGAATACTTGTATGCTCTCAATCTCACACTTAGCAATTCTCAGCAATGGAAAATAGAAGGAGATGGGTTGCATTTATAGAGAAACAAAAACACAGATATTGTCATCTCCCACTAAATTAAACACATGGATTGAAGGATTGTATGAAGGTTAACAAGGAGTTGTTGGATGGTAGTTGATTCACATCATTATGCTCACTCTCCTTTTCATCATTTGGAAGCTATGGATTTTGGAGAAGAAGAAGCAAGCTAGACTAGGCCAATGGTCTATTCACGTGATGGAGGAGATGAGACTCATAAAATGGGACAAAAGCTATAACTCAGCATTCCATATTATTATTATTAGGATACTTAGGTTTATATGATATTTTCCCCCAAATGTACATACATATACACCCACTCACAAAGAATTATATAATCCATGTACATTGGTTTATTCCAATTAATATTTTAATTGGGCTAATTATAAAATAGTTGGATATTCTCAATCCATCATTTTCCATAAAAGTATGTTATCATCTCAAATACACACAATTATTATAATGATAATTAATATCAATTATTTATTTACTCACCATTTATTTTCTCTTAATACTTCCCATTAATTCTCTCTTGGATTTAACTTCCCTAGTTATGTCACACAAGACATAATTATGTGAACTTAGTAATTAATAGCTAACAAGCTTATAATAGTATAATTTAACAAAATAACATTATTATTAACTTTACATCTTATAACATGGTCATGGAAGTGGTCTATTGCACCATGTTACACTTTATTATCTCACTTGTACATAATGCTAACATACAAGACGTTATACATATATATTCAAATACTTCGTATATTATATAGTTACTGTGATGCCCCCAAATTTAGACACTCGTATCTCAAATTTGGTTCGCCACGTGCTAATTCTAACATCACACTAAAATCATCAACAACGGAAATGATAGAATAATTTACATTGATATCATATAAATATTCGCGTCCCAAGGTTCCGTAACCATTACTACAACAATCCAATGATTAAACTTAAACATAATTAATCATCCTTAATACACCATAATACGCATAGAAATAATAATACTACTACTCTTAAAGAACTAAGCTACTCTATAGCCTTGCCCTTCCCATTGTCCTTTCCCGAGGTACCGCCTTGCTCTACCTTAACTGTAATGGTTTTAGGGAAGCAAGAATGAGCAACAAGTTTGCCCAGCAAGTGATATAGCAAAAAGAATGAACAATTATATCATTTGAATCTTCCATGATATAACAGTAAGTGATAGTTCAATGGTATCAAGAAATATGAAAAATGTTTGATAAATGTCACTAAAGACTGAAGGATATCAATAATATTTCAAGGTTTAATTAATTCGAGGTTCAATAAGAATGAACACTGAGCAGTCATTAAAGACTAAGAACTCTTACTAGAATTAACAGTATTATACCGCAATCCAAGATAAACGAGTACAATAGGAGATCAGCCTAAGGTACCCTACGTTATGCATAACATTTAATCATACTTGTGTGCGCACGTCGGTTCCCCGATAATGTAGAATTTCCCCTTTTTAAGAGGGTTGTTCATCTCAGTAGATTTTCAAGAGTCCGCACCAAGTCAATTGGTTTGGATAACTTTCTAACATATGATAATAGTCTAACCGAATCAAAGGTTTAGACAACTTTTATAATGCACTTTAAGAACAATAAGTCTAATGCTCGAAATAATGTCAAAGTAATTGATTTTCGAATAGTAATAGTCATTTGCTCAATATAAGTATGTTAATAATTCAGACTCATATAATATACAATGTAGAGAATTTAGATAACTTGTATTTGATATGTGAATCAATGGAAGTTAGAGAACTCGCACAAAATCCAAAGTTGTGAGAGTTAGGAGACTTGCCTTTAGCGTTGATTACCACTTATAGCGTAATATCACCTCAATGAACTACGTTATCCTATTTATGTATGTATATGTATTCATTAGTCATATATACTTGATATACATTTTCACATACTTCCATCACACATATCTAAATTCATGTAGGTTACACACATTCAAACTCATAGATGCATAACTCACATTGATTTTACCTTTAAAGTCTTTTGTACCATACGCTTATCTTTTGTATTTGCAAAATATCTCTTACTTTACGCATGTTTAAGTTGTTTCACATATTAAAGAACCTTTAAGCTAGTTTCGACTCTTTATTAAAGTTACTCATACATTTCCATCTTTCAAAGTTAAAAGAGTTCATTACATCAATCAACTAGCCATAGTAGTCATTATACCACATAATATTGCCAAACAACCTCTTTCTACACATGCTTGCATAATTTATAAAAATGTCTAACTAGATGCGTGAACATGTCAATTATCTCTAGAGGCATACACATCCTATCCTAATTGTTCCAAAGTTCATAATATAAATCATAGAGTTTTCAACTCAATTGGTTTTCAAATGTTGAGATGTCATGTCTAACAATCTATACATGCAAGGTATGTTGAGTTCACATTTCATATGTATTTACGAGACTAACTAAGCTATAAACATATGCTCAATGGGTTAGATTCAAAAAGGCGTAAGGTTTTATAAACATGGTTTTCATCTTTTAACTTTTCTTTTTTAAAAAAAAAAATTATGATTCAACTTCAAACCTACTAAACAACTTGTAACATACATTGAATACATAACACTCCTAGCATGCTTCTAACATTCCTACACATACAAACAATTAATTTCAAGGATTAATTCAACATTTTTGCCATTTTTCCAATGTTTAACACATCTAGCAATTCTCTTCCCTACGAATTCGTTACTTGACCATTTTACTTCGTTTAACTCTCATTGATTTCATTTTTGACCATATTAACAATATATACCATTAATTTACAGATTCTAGCATGTTTCAACCACAACCATTTCAACTTAAACAAGTGTCTTCATACTCATGAACTTTGGAAAGCTTGAGTGTATGAACATCTAGAGGAAAGGTTTCCTTTTCTGAAGTTGAATTGCTACTCTAGCTTTAATTTGCAGATTTGTATAAGCTCCACAACACTCTCACTCACTTGAAATTTTCTCAGAGAAATCAACAACTTATATTTGAGAGAGGAACTTCTATTTATAGAGGGAGGATTATGTGACAACCCGGAAAATCGGATTGTCCAGAATTTAAGTTTAAAGAATTAGTTATTAATAAAATAAATTTTTATTAATAATATTATGTGCTATGTGTTCATTAATCGTTCTATAACTTAGAATGATTATTAATCGGGGAGGATCCTGGCTACGAGCTAGACTGAACGAGTAAGAATTTTCAAGACGAAAATAAAAAAAATTTGGGAACAAAAATATTTCCGGGGAAAAAGACGAAATAGGCACTATTCACCCGTTTCTGCTAGGAGATTTATTTTGAAATTCCGAGAAGTTATTGATTACGTAAAATCTTGAGACATGATGGAATATTCAATAATATTTCAGTTATGGCAAAAACGAAGTTTTGGCCTGCGGACTCAAAACCTAAGGGTTAGGGAAAGTGAGTTCCGAGAATGTAATGAGTATGTATAATAACTAGGGTTATTATGTATGTGAAATACAAGTATGATACGAGTTATTATACGAGTATAGTACGAAGATTAGTGCGACATATAATATGAATATTGTACGAACGAAATACGAAGAGAATACGAGTATACGATAATGGAATGCGTAGAATACGATGAGTCTAAATGGACTTTGTGTTCATGGACTTTGTAGAATCCAATTGGACTTAGATTATGTTAAGCCCAATGCTTTGTGAAATCAAGCCCAAGTTAGGCCCAAAAAGAATTAGGGTTAAGGCCCAAACCAAGAAAAGAAACCGCGGATCGAACCGATGGGTAAACAAATGGGTAAGAACCATTGGGGCAACCCATGGGGTGACCCATGGGGCATGTGGGTCGGCCACTTGGCCACCAAGTAAGGGTGGTGGCCAAATAAACTTGGTGGTTAAGTTGAAGAGGAGGTGGGAATAGTAACTTTAGGGGCGAAATGACTATTTTGCCCCTAGCTTTGGTTTTCTATAAATAGAAACCTAGAATTTCATTTTCTAGGATTTTTGAAAATCCTACCTTGAGAGAGATAGAGAGAGCTCGGTTGGGAGAGCAAGAGGAAGAGCGTGAGCATGAATGCTCGGATCAAAAGTGATCGTGAAATAGAAAAGCTAGCGAATCGCCGGCTTTGTATAACGGAAGAGGATTAACGAAGAACGGTAATCCGAACCCTAGTTTCTTCTCATATTTTCTTTAAGTTTAATATGTTCAAAAACATAGCTTAATGAGAATAGAGAAAAGATGATGTTAGAAATGATTTCATATGGTTGAAATCATGAGAAAACGAAGAAATAAGAATAAGAAATTTAGTTTATAAATTTCTTAAGGAAGTATAAGATTCATAAGGATTTTGAGAGATCCGAATGAATCTTATGAATGAGTATGTCCAATTAGTAAGGAATGATGTTCTATAACATCAAATTCCAAGAAAAAGTAGAATCGTAATCCAAAATATTGATTAAAACGAAGAACGCGAAGAACACGCGAAGAACGCGTAGAATGTTGTTGATGGACAAATTTAAAACCATCGTAGTGTAAATGTTGTTGATGGACAAGTTTAAAACCATCGTGTATAAGTTAGTTGCTTCTTGCCTGGTTAGGAGCGTTAGAAACATTCATGAAGAACGGATTAAAATTGAGCTATAACGAAGTTATGGCGAAATTTTTGTAAAAGACGAGCGAGAATTTGAAAGTTAGTAAATGAACCCGAACGTGTAGGGTTTCATAAGAATGTAAGAGAACGTAGAAAATGCGAGTCATGGACTCAAGAATGATCGAGTTCCGAGTTCGGATGACCGAATTACGGACGAACGAGCGAAGAACGTTAAAAGCATAAAATGAACGAAGGGTGAAGTTTAAGCCAATTGAATGGCACATTAACGAGTTTAGATCAAATTTCTGCTCAATGGGTGTTAAAGTACTTGAGATAACGAAGAGAATGGCTTTGAAACAACCTCGTTCTGAGTTATAATGAAGGAGTTATGAGATCGCAAAGTAAGCATCTCAAACTTGATTCAACATTTAGAAAACTAATCTAGGGTTTAAGCTTCGTGTCTTGCAGAAGTAGAAGTGGCGCGCCATGGCGTGAACTCGGGCTTGAGTCTTTGTTAAGCTATGGCTGCCACGAGAGATAATGAAGGGTTTGGCACCGCATGACATGACCAAGGAGAGAGAGAGAAGTAGGTCATAGCTTGTCATGAGAGAGAGAGGAAGGATGGCACCGCAACGCCGTTGCAAGGCAATGCCCAGAAATGAGAATTTTATTTCTCGACATCTTTGGGGATGTGCAAGAAAGAAGTATGAACATATAGTTCACGTAATGTAACACTTAGTCAAGTGTTTTAAACCTTTAGCAAAGGTTGAACGAAAAGATTTAACGTGATTAAAAGACGGAGAATGTAAGCTCTAGATTACGTAACCGATATCCGGGGACCGTAGTCGTGACAAACGAACATGAGGGATTGCTATGATTGTGATTCCTTAGACGTTGAGTGATGAAGGTAATGAATAACATTCCGATGTTATGTCATGGTAATGAGAGATTAAAAGACGAACAAGTGAACGTCGAATACATATCGATCCTCGTGAATCGTATTCGTGTTGGACGAACGTTCTAAGTATACCCTAGTTGTATGACTTTGATGTTGACGAATGTAGTAATTAAGATATGAATTGTCAAGGAAAGCCATAACAAATGGTAATGAGATTAAAGAAATTCTGAGTGTGAGTCGGATAGAGAATGTTAGAATGAAGTAAGCGTTGAACACTTTAACCAGCGTAAGGGTTTAGTGTAAAGCGAGAGTGTTAAGCAGGCGTAACCTACACTCCGTGTATGGTTTAACCATAATGTAATGAAGACTATGTTTTAGCCGTGAACGGTGAAGAAACTAAGTTAAAGATAATAACATATAACGTTAAGAAGCCGAGTTAATAAGTATAACTTGGACAACGTTCCGAGTTGAATGAACCGGACGTTGTAAGGTATGAATAAGTTAATATGAAATGTTTAACGCAATGTTCTCATAGTATTGACATTGAATGATCGTTCCGAGTATACAAAAGATTGTATGACTTAGACAATAAAGAATGAATCCTGAGGTATGACATTTACTTGCCAGAAAGCCATAAGGAATAAGAAGTTGACTTAACGAACATTATAGTTTAATGGTTCAGATAAGTTAAGGTAAGTTAGGTTGTAGTACAATCGTAACCTTTGATGGTTGACATATGGGAGCTGGGATAAACAATTCCTTAAGAGAGCGAAGGTATATACAAAACTGACAACCGATCTAACTCACTGTGTGGGCAGTGTAGATGAGACGGGAACTTGTTTGTTGGTTGTTTGTTGGAAACCACTCAGAGTACCATACGGACTACTAGCAGAGAAGCGATGTGTGCTGAGTCTATAGGAGTTATAAGAAGAAGATAAGAATACAAATCATCAAAGATGATGAATGTTTTGAGTAAGACATCTCCGAATGTCATGAAGCCGTAAACCGATAGTAAAGAAAGTTAGTCGCGTAAGCTTAAATTACAAGAGCGCGAACCTTAAGAAGTAAAGTTAAGTAAACCAATGCGTAAGTCAAGTATATGACTAATTGGTGCACGTGTTATTTCCTTATGTGTTATATAGGGATTTGGGAATGAGCAGTTCAGCGTAAACTATAAGTTGTAGTTGTGCGTAAGGCAAGTTTCCTAACTTCATTCATACTATATGAATGCTAGTTTCTTAAACTTCTCAGATGTTGAACTTGAGAAGTCATGTCTATGTGCGAATGTGTGATATTTGTACAAGGTGGTAGAATGTATGAGGCTGTGTGCCACAATGTGAGCACTTCGGTGTTTCTATGAGATGAATTGTTCTTTGCTTGAACTGTTCAATACAAGTATGTTCGGTTTATACATGATCCGTTATTGTTAAGTCTGCGCTAATGATTCTAGCCAGACAGAATGAGTATGAAAAAGGTAGAAGAATGAAAGTATTTCGAAGTGAAATGACTAATATTTTAAAATGATAGGGATCGAGACTATTCATATTATTCAAGCTGCTTCATAACCTTTGTTCGGTTATGGAAGTTCGAAAGAAATGTTTGAATTCTGAAATTGTTTGTTCAAACTGTAATGACTTGTTGGGCAATTGAATGCTCATACTTGCTTTAAATAAAAATATTTTCAGTGAACGATGTTAGAAAGAACTTAAGGATCCCGTAAAGATCAAGCTGATCAGTATCCAGACGAAGTGCCATTCAGTATATGAATGTGCGTGAAGAGCAAGTGAAGACTTGTAATATAGAATGATAGAATTAAACTATAGACTAGTTTAATGAACGATTATGTATCCTTGGTGGTGGATAAAAGTCACTTATACAAGATGTAAAGAATAATGTAATTATCATTATTTGAAATGAAAGAGGTTTTATGGTTATAGAACCTGGGATTTGAGAAGGTATATTGTTATATTTAGCTGTATAATGATGTACGGATGGAAGAAGATGGAACCGTAACGCATGAGGTCCGGGTCTGAAGGTAGACCGGATTTTGGGGCGTCACAGATTATCCATTGGAGAATTTGCCCTAAGGTTTGTCTCCATGGAAGATTGAAGGATCCTTTGTGCAACAAGAAGTGGGTGGAAAGCATCACCAACTCCATCTCCTCCCTTCCTCATAGCCATCATTCCTCTCTTGGTTTTTCAAGCATAGAGTCCTAGGCTTTTTGTAAAACACGGCTGATCCTTTTTCTTGGAATGGGACTATGATTTTGGGACACTCTAATACTCAGCATTTTCTTTGCACACTTAGGGTTATTCTACACTTGTTCTCCATTGAACATACATTTACACTCACTCATATATTACACATAAAAACATATAATCCATGTACAATGATTTATTTCAAATAATATTTATCCTAGACTAGGATATAATTTATTTGGATACCAATGTTACTTATTATTAATTTATTTAATCAAAGTTACTCTCTTTCATAGGTTTAAAATACCCATTTAATTATTCCCACACACATCAAAATGTTACATAAGACTTTTCACACAACTTGGTCAATTACCTAAGTCAAGCTTACTTTTATCACATAGTGTTATATAATAATTATTTTTATTTCAATGTTACACCTCACTTTATATTAAATGAAAAACATTATTTTATATGATTTCTCTTCACACACTATTATCCATGATAATTAACGAATAACAAATAAATCAACCTCATTATGAAATTATTTACTTATTAGTAATACTAATTAATTCTATCATTAGTTAAATTAGTATTTTCTCAATTCGTCATCTTGCCACACTAGGCTTAACTCCACAAGTTTAAACTAAGCTTCTCATTACTTTTACTTCATTGTTTAATTATCACCGGCTTAATCAATTAAAATGCCCATCACAACACATGTCGATGCTATATATATATTTATATTCAAATAAATATGCAAACAAATCTTTATTCTCAATATTATAATTTATTAAAATTCGCGGGTATTACAGTTACCATTGAAGTGTTCTACTTCATTTCATATCATATAGATGTAACTAATATATAATATAAAATCATTGCACATACAAATTAATTCCGCCCACGACTGACTGTTTCTGGGTAACCCAGTTTGCCTAGAAAAGTATGACAGTGATTTTCTAGGCCATTGATCTTGCTTCTGGTAATGTATTTAGTCCATTTGTTGGTTTAATCGTGTAGTCTAACATGAAGACTACATTCTAATGTCTTTAGTTTACTCATATCTATAACCGAATCATAGCTAATCGTGGTCAAAACCACGTTGACCAACTGGCCGGAAGGAGATTCTGGGTAATCCAGAATCTTCAAGAGCCGTTTTCTGACTACCTGTTTGACTAGCTCAAATCTGTCTTGTGTGAGGTTGTTGTTATGATCTAGTGTTATGAAATTGTACACTGCCATCAATACTACATGATGGAATCAATAAAACACCCTAAACAAGCCGGAGATGGGTAGATTAAAAGGACCAAGGCAGCACCTACGTATGTTCTTCATTTTCTGGAAACCCCAAAATATTCCAGAAATTGAAGAACATCGTTGTCAGACATTTTGCTAGCTTAGATCTTGTTGTGATGTTGTGTAATGACCTTGAAACTGGATTTCAGTTGTAGTATTACATGGATACTACGATCGTGATACTCTATCTGCCCAGAAATCTTAATAACAAAGAATTTAAAGTCGGTCAACCCTCCTATCTTGTTAACTGGCGATGAAGGTCTAGGCAAGCTCAAGAACACTCAAGAACACCTATAGCAACGAGTCTGTCGCTATAGGGCTTTTTTTAAATTAATATTTTCCGAAAAATATTTATTTTAATTAAATAAATCGAATTAAATGATTTTTAATTATTAAAAATACAAAATAAATTCTGAAAAAATATTTTAAAGTCTGAAAATAGTTTTTAATTATTTAGAATATATTTCATAAATATTTAATATTTTCGGAATATAAATGGTATTTAATTTATTTAATTATAATATTAAGTAAATTATTTAAAATGATTTTATTACATGAAAAATAATATTATGGTAAAAGAAAATATTTTAAGATATTTTCAAAGGTGACTTTTAATATTTTATGATAAATTTTATTAATTAATTAATATTAATGGTAATTAGTTTATTTAATAAATATATTAAATAAATTATAGAAAAATAGAATTCTTGATTTAAAAATCATATAAAAATGATTTAAGTGTTATAAAAATATTTTAACTTATAAAATATAACTTTTAATATTTTGTCGTGAAAATGTTAATATTTTAATATTAAAGGTAATTATCGGATAATGAATTTAATTGTTTAAAAATCATTTAAAGGTGATTTTTAAGGTATTAAAATAATTTGAAATATTATAAATATATTATAATATTATGATATGTATTTCATTAATATTTGATAATAAATAAATATTAATGACAAAGAAATTATGTGGTATTTAATTTATATAAATACGATTTTAATGATTGAAAAATCAAGATAAATAGTAATAATTATTTAAAAATTATTACGAGCTTATGAAAAATATTTCGTCTGTTAATAAATTATCTTAGATAAAGGTTAAGTGTTTAGACAGAGTTTAATTGAACTTAAACTCGAAATTTTGTCCGACTAGACCATCGGGATGTCAGATTTGTGTCGGGTTAAACTCAGACTGCAATAGTTTGACTTGATACCGAGTCTTATATGTGTTATAGACTGATAGGGTTATGTGTTATGTGTTATGTGTTTAGGTTATTCTATGTTTATATATATAGTAGTATTATACTGTGATGGTATTATTCTAATATTTGGAGATGTATATTACTAATATTAGGTCTTCGGATAAAGCGTTGCGTAGCAGTAATCAACGGTGCAGGCAAGTTTGTTTTTACTTAACTCTACTAAGAGTTGTTTCATTCAGATATGCTTATGGATAATCATAGCTGATTGCCATTATAGAATTATACTTTGTACATATTGCATGTATAAGTCAGGTATGAAAGGCTGATCACCTTCATTACCCTTCGGTCCAGATATTTTTGTATATGTTATATACTTATTCAGTCAAAAGTTTGTTCGTGCTAGTTCACAATTATATTGTTGAATTATAGCCAGCTTATTATTCAAATCCTTTCAATCATGATATATCGTTAAATTATTGAACTTAAACTTGCTGGGCAATCTTATGCTCACCCTTGCTATATCATGATAAACATTGCAGATTAAGGCGAATACGTCAGATACAAGGAAAGGTTAAAGACAGTTCCAACGTAAAGTTAATGTGTGCGATTAGATTTATAAAAATATTATATATTAATGTTATGTGTTAGACAAGTTATGAATTATGTATAAGTTAAGGTTACTCGACCTTGGGGAAAAGTGTGTAAAGTTATTGTATAAACAACTTATGTTTATATCTTTCGCAAATAGTAATAGTTGTATAGAATGATCGAACCGGATCCGCGGTGATTCGGGACCTCGGATTCGGGGCCCTCACAGTTGGTATCAAAGCTGTTGGTTATAAACCTTTGGTAGGAATACCTGAAACTAATAACCGTTGTGATTTGGATAAGATCTAACTCACATAGAGTTAGTTGGTCAGTAAGATTCAAAGACGAATCTCGGCGAGTTATAAGATACAGAGTTCCCTAACTCTAATAATAATGTTGAACAGTAGTGGTGAATAGATAGTCTCTAAAAGACTAAAAGTACAATGATAGGAGATCGTAAAATAAAACGATCAAGATATAGAAATGAATCGTAATATATACGATGAGATCACCCCGTGATCGGATAATGTTATAGTATAAAGAAGAATCAAGCGAATGATAACAAAGTTAACAGCAAGATTGCTGGGTGTCAGTTGTACTATGAATTAGTACAGATTTAGGAAAGGATTATGAATACGAATTGAATGAAATTCGTATTGAGAAGGGAGTTAAGATTAGGTGGGGATTTTAATTGAGGACTCGTGTCAGCAGCTGAGTTGTATGATTCCTTGTGTGGGCGGGGAATTGTACTTGGTGTAAAAACTACTTAGTTCTGGTAATGATAATCATTGAAATGTTTGTGTCGCGCTATTTGTTATATGCATGTTAAGAGGGTGATTCCTTTCTAATGTGTAGAACAGATAGATAGGTTATAGGTAGAAAATATAAGGTTAAGTACGAGTTCTTAAAACTCATACTTATGTGACATTCTTGACTCATAGTTATATGAAATGTTTATGAACCCCTCAGCGAATGGACGCCAAAGGTCTAACTAGGACAAGTTCTTAAACTCATATGATTTTGCCAAGTAAATGAACTCATAAGTGTGGTTTGACGAACTTGGTATAGTTGTGTATAAATGGAGTATTAAAGATAATAGGAACAGATAGATTGTTAAGCCAATGATTATTAGTGGAGACATAAGTTTTCCAAAACTCCTAGCTATGCTAGACTTCGGAATTTTGACATCAAGCTAAATACGCACTATGTGCTTTTGAAAAATAATTTAATATGTAGACTCGTAATCATTTTTGAAATTGTTTAAAGTATAGTCTATGCTACTTATTTCAGCTAGACGCAAATGATTTGAAATATCAAAATATCTTTTATTTATCACTCATGTACCATGTAACCCGTGCAGAGATGATAAAAAGTTGATAGAGTTGTAAATGAAGAATACTTAGTGTGAATTTGATCTAAAATCGTTGTTCCACTATTGTATGATGTGTTATGACAAAGTCATATAATGACGACATCCTTAAACGGACTGTTAATACAGTACGGCATCATGGTGTCATTTTCAAACTATTTCAAAAATTTTAATTTTCCAACGGGGTTTGGCTACATCTAAATAATTCGATTGAATTGAATTATTGATAATAGTCTATGCTATTTGATTCAGCTAGACAAACATTTATGAAAACTCTAAGTGTTCATTGAAAGAAATTTCCCAAACCAAATTGTTTTGGTGAGGAATCCAATAAGATTGAGGTAAGAGTTTATGCGCCCAAGGCGTATACGAGAAACAGATCAGACCAGAAGTACTTTATAAGTATAGGGCATATCGAGCTAATTACCCACTATGTCTATAAGTTAAGACGGTTTACGGATGAATTTTCATATAACCTTTGCAAAAATGATAGACAATAGTCTGTAAAACCCCTCAGCACAATTTCAAAAATTTTATTCTTGTGAAGAATGTATTGGGTAGCATGTGATGATGAGAAGGAATGGTGAATGGTGTATGGTGTATGGTGTAAGGTAAATTTCGAGGATGAAATTTTTAGAAGAATGGGTGAATGTGACAACCCGAGAATTTAGAAATTTTTTTAAAATTTTAATTAATTGGTTTAAGGTTCAATATTAGAACCTAGACAGAAAATAAGTGTATGCGTTTGATATTTTTAAGAAGGAATTTTGAGGATTTCAAAATTCTGTGAATGATTTAAGTGAATTATTCAAGATTAAGGGAATAAGTGAATATGTTTTGTGAATAAGGTTATGTATATGTACAGTATGTGGTTAAGGGTCAAGGGTTGACCAGATAAACGATATCTGTAGCAAATCCTAGGTATATATTAAGAACGCCAACGTTCGGTACGACAATTCTTACGAATTATAAGAAACCCTAGAAATCGGTTCTGAAACCCCTAATTTTAGTTCCGGGAATTCGAAACCCTAATTCGGTGTATGAAACCATAGTTTGGGGATACGAATGCTATGTATAAGGTTTAACGTTATTAAATATAACTTAATTAGGAAAAACCCTAAAAATTTACTCGAATTCCTAATAATTAGAAAACCTAAATATTAGAAACCCTAATTTATAATTATGCAAAACCTAATTGTTAATTTAATAATTTGAATGTTAATATTAGAAAATATTAATCCTAATTTTAATGTTACCTAATCTAATTAGGAAATCTAATTTCTAATTTAGGAAAATTATTTTTCTATTAGAAACCCTAATTTCGGGTTATAAACCATAATGACCACTTTTGACCCTAATTGCTAAATTAGTAATTTTAATTAGGAAATACTAATCTTAATTAGAAAGATTTAAATTATGACTAAGAAATATTAATATAACTAGAAAATTCTAATTATAATGTAGAAATATTAATTTTTATTTTGGAAACCTAATTTAGAAATTCTAGAATTATTTTTTTAAAACCCTAAGGATTCCTGTAATGACCCCAAAATTCATACAATTTAATTCTCGACTTCGGTCGTTAATAATACATTCAACCTCTAATTTTACATCATTAAACGATAATACAACCATTGAAATTTGCAAAATAATTAAAATTATCTATTACAAACTATCATCGTTCCCAAAACCTTCCACCTTTACATCTAAATATCTTAGAATCATTTTAATACTAAAATATTTTACATTCGCAAAATAATATTACAATTCAACATTAATACATTATTCGAAACATTAGACATGGTTTAAAAGAATAACAACTTAGCTAGTATATTAAATCTTCATATATCACTTTTGATCCATAACAATCAAGTAGCACATAGCGTTACCTTCAATTCTTGAATCTGCAAAAATGGTTATTTGCATGAATGAGCTCAATCGACAATTTCGGCCAAAATCTAATGATTTTCATGCATCACGAAAGTACAGAATAACATGCTCAACATAAAAGAATAATCATAAACAAACATAGCATACATGGTATAGTTCACATAACAACTATAAAGATTGAGTTCCTTACTCAATCAACATTCATAGATTCAATCATCATAGTCATAGATTGACTTTCACATTTCATACTTTTGACATATATAATACATCATACACTAAAATTTTAAAGCGGATCATCACCAAGTTCACATAGTAAAAGGGGCTGAAAGACTTGCCTTTCTAGGCGTTTTATCAACACGCTAATACTTCGCGTCCTTGCACAACCTACACTGTATGCGAGATTGATAATAAATAAAATCAATACTCAATCTCATGGTCAAATTTATTCTAAGACCTTACTTTATCGTATTATCCTTTATAATGTCTTTATAGACATCTAACTATTTTATATGCAACTCAGTTTTATTTTCATTTTCATCACCACACATGCTAGACTATCTCACTTGTAGTTTAATGTGCGTATATCACACCATTTTCTTTTACCACTTTTGTTTCAAAAATGCATATTCAACACATTGTTTACATGTTTAATTTTCCTTCATAAATCAAAAATTACCCTTTTCGATTTCTTTCCATTATTATTCTTGTATTATCATCTTTTCATACTTAGATATCCAATATTAGCCATTAGTTAGACACTTTGTATACCAAAGTTTAGAAACACTATTACTTTTAGGCATTTTATCGAGCACGTTATGTGCACACATTAACTTATCTCAACTCTTGATCTTAAATGGTTAATTATGCATAAAATATGATAACACATATCTATACTCATTACATATGTCAAAACATATTTTTAATCATCAAAATATATGATCACCCAAAATATTAATTCAAACAGAATTATAAAACTCATCTTCACAATTTCTTAAACAAAATGTTGTTTTCGTTTTTAACGTAACTCGTTCGTTACGTGTCCGTTTTTGTTCCTTCTTATATAGAATTAACCCTTACTCAGTGTACTACAACCTCATCTAGGCCTTAAAGTCAGACCCTTAACCATCTAAACCAGATTCTATAATTCATCAACTAGTCTAGAAAATTTCATTTTCTGGACATCCTTAGTAAACAATTTATTTTGGACATGATCCGGTCCATAAAATGACTCAATCTCGTTAGTCTGGCTAGTAAACTTCCATATTTACAACTTTGCAGTTTAAAGTTTCTTAAAATTCAAAACACGCGAATTTATATGAATTATTCAAAGTCATAAACCGTAAGAGTTTTGATTTTCTGGGCAGATTATTTTCCCTTCGGACCAGCCTTACTAAAACAGACATTGCAAGAAATCTACAAAGAGTTTTCATGTGATTCCACTTTCAGAATATAGCTTACTTCCATATCTTCGATTTGATATAAGGCTCACTTTCTAACTCATTATACCCAAAGATGTATGAATTTCACAAGATTTATCCACAATTACTCAAAACCTAAGAATTTTGTTCTTCAAATTTTCTTTCCATTTCATTTTCTTTCTTGAATCCTCTTGTTTGATTCTTGATAATCCAAGATTAAACCTATACAACAAGATTAAGCATGATATACTACCCTAGAACATAAATCTACCCAAAAAAATCAAAGATTAAATAAGAGTTTAGAAGTTACCTTCTTCTAGCTTTTTCTTTTTCTTCTTCTTCTAGCTCATCTCAATTCCTCTATTTCTCTCTATCTGTCTCAATTTCTCAATACAACTTCTACATAAAAATTATCTACATTATGAAGAGCATAAAAATATAATTAAAACAAGAAATTTAGATTATAACTTTATTAGTATGAATTTAAGAGAGAGATGGAGATGATGATGATGATGGAGCTTGTTTTGTCTTCTCAAAGCTTTCCCTTCTTCTTCTTTTTCTTCCTCTTCTTATTCTCCTACAACTCTCTCTAACTATCTTCTTCTTTCTTTGGTTTGCTTTCTTAAACTAACATATTAACTTGTAGTATATACATATAATATACAATACTAGTAATATATAATATATGTAACTCCTAGTAATTATTAGATATACTAATTACTAGTTAATACATAGGTTACACCAATTTGAACTTGAAAACCCTAAGACCATGTTTGGCAAATACTCATTATTTTAATTAATCAATAGCTTAACATCAATCAATCTCATCAAATTGTCACATAATTATATTTACTTGTTAATTATAATTTCGTGTAACAATCATCACATAACTCATCTAATTTAATTATCTCAATTAAATTAGAACTATAACATAACATTATTATATTAATTAAATTAAATACTAAATATTCGTTTTAATTAATCTACTACACTTAATTACATTACTCTATAATCAAAACAAAATTTATTTATTTAACTCAATAAATAATTAATTTAAATATTTATATATATTAAAATTAATATATAACATTCTCTTCACATCAATTCACATATTCTACAATATATGACATACACATACTCATACCCAACATATCTCATAAATAATACTTTTATTTATAAAATTCTCATTTATAAATTCTAAAAATCTGGGATATCACAACTCCAAACCCTAAATCCTAAGGTTTCCAAACCCTAAACCTTAAGGGTTAGGCCAATTGACAAAAATGCCATTAAAAGTAAATGCAAAATGTCCATTTTGCCCTTATTACATTATTGTGTGATAACTTGCAATCTTGCCATATATTGGTTGGTGAGCAACCCTAACCAGCCCCATGTGACTGAAATCAGCCAACACATCAGCCACATTATTGCAATCAATAATACATATAGATTAAAGAGAGAGAAATCCTACTTTACTTCTCATTATTGCCAAGCCACTCTCTCTCATCCATTTCGAAAATCTAGAGTGAGAGAGAGAGAAAAAAGTTAAGATATGTTAGCCTCTTATCAAGCCAAGAACAACAATCAGAAGTCAGAATCCAAGATCGAAGCTCAAAGTGGTAAAGAACCCTAAATCTTAAAATTTTATGATTTGATGTTAGATGTTAGGATCTATTGTTTAAAGTTGTGTTAGAAGGTGTATTTTAGTGATCTGGGTTGTTAAATCGCAGATCCATAACAAGTAGATACATGAAATTAAGTTTTTAAAAATTGTTCTTGAACCTTCATGAGTCGTCTGATAAGCAATTGTCAAGGCCTGTAACTCCTTCTCTGTTTTAGATATATGTTGTTTTATGTTATAAATGTGTTCTATGTCATTAGAACTTTGATCTGAAGCTAGAAACAAGGCCAGATCATTAGTAGATTCAAAGATATGAAAATAAACCAGCTGACGTTGGCCACGATCGATCGCTTCGGGTAACCCGGTTTGCCGAAAAAGTCGACGACATTGATTTTCTAGGCCATTGATCTTGCTTCTGGTAATACATTTAGTCCATTTGTTGGTTTAATCGTGTAGTCTGACATGAAGACTGCATTCTCAAGTCTTTAGTTCACTCATACTTATAACCGAATCATAGCTAATCATGGTCAAAACCACGTTGACCAACTGGCCGGAAGGAGATTCTGGGTAACCCAGAATCTTCAAGAGCCGTTTTCTGACTACCTGTTTGACCGGCTCAAATCTGTCTTGTGTGATGTTGTTGTTATGATCTAGTGTTATGAAATTGTACACTGCCATCAATACTACATGATGGAATCAATAAAACACCCTAAACAAGCCAGAGATGTGTAGATTAAAAGGACCAAGGTAGCACCTACGTCTGTTCTTCATTTTCTGGAAAACCCAGAAAATGAAGAACAGCGTTGTCAGACATTTTGCTAGCTTAGATCTTGCTTTGATGTTGTGTAATGACCTTGAAACTGAATTTAAGTTGTAGTATTACCTGGATACTACGATCTTGATACTCTATCTGCACAGAAATCTTAATAACAAAGAATTTAAAGTCGGTCAACCCTACTATCTTGTTAACTGGCGATGAAGGTCTAGGCAAGCTCAAAAACATCTATAGTGACGGGTCTGTCGCTATAGGGCCTTTTTGTAATTAATATTTTCTGAAAATTATTTATTTTAATTACATAAATCAAATTAAATGGTTTTAAATTATTAAAAATACAAAATAAATTCTAAAAAATTATTTTAAAGTCTGAAAAATAGTTTTTAATTATTTAGAGTATATTTTAAATATTTAATATTTTTGGAATGTAAATGGTATTTAATTTTTAATTATAATATTAAATAAATTATTTAAATATGATTTTAATACATGAAAAACATGAAAAATAATATTATGGTAAAGAAAATATTTTAAGTTATTTTCAAGTGACTTTGAATATTTTGTGATAAATTTCATTAATTAATTAATATTAATGGTAATTAGTTTATTTAATAAATATATTAAATAAATTATAGAAAAATAGAATTAATGATTTAAGTGTTATAAAATATTTTAAGTTATAAAATATAACTATTGATATTTTGTCATGAAAATGTTAATATTTTGATATTTTGTCATGAAAATGTTAATATTTTAATATTAAAAGCAATTGTCTGATAATGAATTTAATTATTTAAAAATTATATAAAGGTGATTTTGAGGTATTAAAATACTTTGAAATATTATAAATATATTATAATATTATGACATATATTTCATTAATATTTGATAATTAATGATAAAGAAATTATGTATTTAATTTATATAACTATGATTTTAATGATTGAAAAATCAAGATAAATAGTAATAATTATTTAAAAATTATTGCGAGCTTATGAAAAATATTTAGATCATTAATAAATTATCTTAGATAATGGTTAGAAGGTGTAAATGAGAGTTTAATTGAACTTAAACTCGAAATTTTGTCCGATCAAATCGCTTGGATGTCGATTTTGTTATGCAGTTAAACTCGCATCGCAATAGTTTGACTTGATACCGAGTCTTATAAGTGTTATAGACTGATAGGGTTATGTGTTATGTATTTAGGTTATTCTATGTTTATATATATATTAGTATTATTGTAACGCCCCCAAAATAGGTCCATTCCATCCAACCCATTCCGAGTCGCCAAATACATGGTACAGAAATAACTACAACTTTATTATTACAACATATAAACTGTGAGTTTAAATACAGATATTGCCATCTAGACAATATCCACACGCAAATAAATTCCCATCATAATTATTGATACATTATTTTACAAAAATGGTGAGGACTACTAAACAACTCTCTCTAGAACCTTCATTCCATACCCCGACTAGTACTCGCTACATTCTCGCCTCCTGAGAAGAAAAATGGAACAAAAAGGAAAAGGGTGAGCTCAACTAGCCTAGTAAAGAATATTATGACTAAGATAATATACAACAAATTATCATTAGTCTTCAACAGGGAAAAAAAAACTAATAGAATACAATAGACAACAAGTTTTTAAACCAATATTCATGACCGGAAATAATAATTCATTAGAAGAGTTAAGTAGAGAATGCAACTACTATCTTCTATGTATGAATTTAAAAGTTCGTCGTCTATCTTTTATCCCTATAACATCAATCAACATACATCTGGAATCAAATATTCATCTTTGCACTATAGGCCAAAGATATTCATCAGTTGGTCATGTTCATCTAAACACTTGTTCATCTTTGCACTACGGGCCAAAGATATTCTTCAGAAATCATTCATCTTTGCACTACAGGCCAAAGATATTCAATAATATCATCATTTAAGACTGAAGATGATGATAAATATTTTTAAAGAAACGAATCCAGTGAAACAAAATGACAAGGATTAAGGATTAAGGATTCGTACTTTGTTTTATCCACGCCCAAAAATACCTCAAAAATAATCATAGGGTGTAAAATTCAAGAATGATCAAAACATGGATACAATCAAAGCTAGTATCCGTAATAGATATTTTAGATTTAAATGAAAAATTTTCATTTTTCTATTGAATAGTGCTTAGTATTCGTGAATAGTCAGATACGTGAATAAGGCCGTATACGTGAAGAGTAACTCAAGACACCAAAAGATAGAAATTCCACAAAAACATCTTCACGCTTCGTGAATAGTACTTTCGTGAATAGTAACTCATGAATAGTAACTCGTGAATATTAACTCATGAATAGTAACCCGACATGAAAAAGTTCCAAATTTGATAAAAAGTTCCAACTAATATTTCAAAGATAATGATATTGAAGAAATAATATCATTTGAGAAGAAAATAACATCCCTTACCTCGAAAGACAATACTTCTAGTTGAAACACCGGATATAGGCTATGACTTGAACTTGCACCGTATAGCAATACTCAAAGTATACTCAAAATACTCACAAGAATACACTCGATAATATAGAGAGAGAAAACTTCAGCTTCTATGTGTGATTTTCAATTCTAACCTAAGCACCTATTTATAGAAATTGCTTAGAACACCAAAGCGTAAAATTTAATATAATAATATATATATATATATATTCTTACGCCCAACCAAGACTCCTGAAATCAGCATGTTTACAACACATGGGGCCAACCAAAACAATAAAAACGTTTTTGTTGATATAAATAATTAAAACTTCCAAAATTCAATTATTTCGGAGCTTCGGAACTTCAATAATTCATAATAAATAGCCCTTTCATCAGAAAATTCGAATCTCGCGAGTTTTTATAGGAAATTCAATTCTCTACAACTTTGCAGAAGAAAGTTTTCCCAAATTCCAAATAGAAATTGACCGAAATCCACAAACGGACGATTTTACAGGCTATAATCAAATTTCAGTCAATAAATGGGGTCCACCGACATGTTTAACATGTTTTAAACATTTATTGCAACAAAAATACTCTTCCTCCTCGTATACTCATATATCTCACATTTGTTGTAAAAATATCACCATTATTATATTATTAAAAAATAATAATATATTTAAATGAATTATTTTATCAGAAAAAGATAAAATTTCAATTTTCAACAATTGTCACATTAAAATTTTTCTCCATCTATATCCACATAAAATCAATATTTTCCTCATCATATGAATCAATAATTAATTATTCACAAATAATATTATGAATCACAATATTGACAACTGTGCAGCCTTCACAGAAAGAGGGGCTTTCAATAAGAATTTCTTCTTCATCAAGCGCCGCAATTAGGTGACCAAACCTCTCCTTAGATGTAACTTTCTAGACATTGCCAATAATGTTATCTAATAATATTATTCAGATAATATGAATTATTGCTTCGATAATGAAAAATATTGTGTAATGAGAATTATTGAAACAACAAAGAATATAAAATATCAACGCAAAGCAATTATTGAATCAATAAAATAAAAAATCAATAAAGAATTATCGTAACCATTATCGAGTAGTGCCTTCTTACGTAAGAATAAATAATTGGTGCAATACTGGTGTACTGCTCAACAACGCAGATAGTGTGTTTTAACCACGGGTATTCCAACAAGATAATCTGTGAATAACTACGCCGTTATTTATAAACAACTTATATTTGTCGTTTTCTTCATCCAATCGCTTTCCGTTATGGGCCCCACAAAAGACTGCGCCGTCGTACGAATATTCCCCGACATCAAGAATATTCCACGACCAAACGAATATTCCCCGACAACAATGAATATTTTATAACCACTTGCTTATTCGAAATATTTGCGTATTTTACCCATAACTATCCACATTAATCAAATCAACCCTTACTATTTCAAAATAATAAATAGAGGAAAATAAATTTCATTTATTAATAATTTGGGGTCTTACAATTATACTGTGATGATATTATTCTAATATTGGAGATCTATATTACTAATATTAGGTCTTCGGATAAAGCGTTATAAATTGCGTAGCGGTAATCAACGGTGCAGGAAAGTTTGTTTTTACTTAACTCTACTAAGAGTTGTTTCATTTGGATATGCTTATGCATAATCATTGCTGATTGCAATTGTAGAATTGTACTCCATACATATTGCATGTATAAGTCAGGTATGAAAGGCTGATTACCTTCATTACCCTTTGGTCCAGATATTTTTGTATATGTTATATACTTGTTCAGTCAAAAGTTTGTTCGTGCTAGTTCGCAATTATATTGTTGAATTATAGCCAACTTATAATTCAAATCCTTTCAATCATGATATATCGTTAAATTATTGAACTTTAACTTGCTGGGCAATCTTATGCTCACCCTTGATATATCATGATAAACATTGCAGATTAAGGCGAATACGTCAGATACAAGGACTCCATTGGTCTTCTTCCATTTAAGCATCGATCTATCAATACTCTTAAGGACTCTATTTCTACCTCTATGGGAGCACTACTTTAATGCCATAGACCAATAAGTAGGGGGTAGCCCCAGTCGAAGTGCGCATTGACGTTCTGTAGGCTAACTGAGTCAAAGGCAATAAGTCAAACCATCCTTTGTGATTGGCGGACAACTTTTGCATAATCTTCTTGATGTTCTTAGTGGTTGCTTCAACAACACCATTTTTCTTTGAACGATAAATGATGGAGTTAAGATATTTGATGTGGAATTTTTTGCATAACTCCTCCATCATCTAGTTGTTTAGATTTTTGGCATTGTCAGATACGATCACCTCCGGTTGTCCATATTGACAGATGACATTGTTTCTGATGAAACTAATGATTACCTCTTTAGTAACTTTGGGAAAAGAGGTCTCTTCTACCCATTTGGTGAAGTAGTCGATCATAGTGAAGATAAACCGATGACCATTGTGATGCCCCCAAAATATGTATACACAACCCATTATGAGTTGCCAAATACATGGTACATAACTTAAACACAAACTTCATTTATACAACTGTGAAGTGTCGTGCAAAATATGACAAAACATAAGCTGTGAGTTTTAATAAAAATATTATCTCCTAGATAATATCCAAACTCAAAATAAGTCCTTATTACAATTATAATCACACTATTTTATTGAATAGTGAGGACTACTATATAAACCATCTTGGACAGTCACTCCATTCCCTGACTAGTCCCAGCTATTTTCTTATTTCTTGAAAAGAACAATGAAAGAAAAGGGTGAGCTCAACTAGCCCATTAAGAATATTATGACTAAGATAATGTAGAATAAATTATCCTTAGTCTTCAACAGTATAAAAACTAATAGAATACAATATACAACAAGTTTTAGATCAACAACTGCAGCGGAATAAGCAATCAATTAGAAGAGTCAAGTAGAGCATGATATCTACTATCTTCTACGATTTAAAAATTCATCAACATCATTTTATCGTTGTAACATAGATCAATAAATAATCCACATCATCGAATTATCCATGCACTACGGGCCAAGGATATTCGTTACTATCACATCCATGAATTATCCATGCACTATAAACAAAGGATATTCATTATTATCACATCCACGAATTATCCATAAACTACGGGCCAATGATATTCGTTATTATCAACAGTGGTCATGATCATGCCAACAACTGTCCATTAATGCACTACAGACCAATGAGGACTTTTACCACATCATTTGTAACATTTCAAGTTATGATTATACCGATACATGATTCCTGGTCATAATCATACCAATGAACAGTCCATCTATGCACTACGGGCCAAAGATGACTTTCATTACACTATAAACATGAGGATGACGACAATGATATAAGCATCAATCAAATGAAATCAAGGATAAATATTAAGGATTTTTAATTTACCCAGAGTTTAAAAATGTCTAAATTGTCAACATGATAACTGCTTTGTGGAGTAAAATACAAGAATATGTATCAAAAATAATTTGGAAAGAAAAGAAATCAATTTTTGTCATAAATAGTACTCCGGGTGAATAATACCCGAGTGAATAGTACCCCGTGAATAGTACCCCAGCATGAGAAGATCAAAATTTACCAAGAATGTTCAGAAAAATATCCTTGTGAAACGATACTAGATGAAGCGCAAATTTCAAGGATATTCAATTTCAAAGAGTATTGAAGCAATACTTAACAAAATGATTATAGAATTCGGAATCTGAAATGAAATAATATTACTTAAATACTACAGAGTATGGAAGAAAATATTATTTCTTACGAATATTGAACAAAAATAGTATCCCTTACCTTAAAAGGAGAATATTTCTGACTGAAATGGCGGTGATATTCTTGAAGAAAACTTATTCTGTTTTCTACACTCAAAACTTTCTTAAACTCAAAAGAAATAAACTCAATATTATAGAAGAAGAATTCTCTGATTCTGGTGTGATTTTTATTTTTAAACTAAGCATCCTATCTATAGAAGAATGAAAGGATACTATTTGAATTAGAAAATCACGGACTGCATAGTAGGGAAAAAAATTTCACCGGCGAACATTCACGGACGAATTCTGATTTGAATTTTTTTTTTACTATGTTACACTATGCAGCACTGTGCAGTACTATGCAACACTATGCATAATAAAATATAATATATTCTTTTACATAAAATACAAAACTTATATAATATATATTTAAATATACATTACCACCACAACACGACACATCACACCCACCCACACACATTTAATATATATATATATATATATATAAAACAAAACTGAGATAACTTTTTCCCGACAATTTTGAAAAATGGGTAAGTGGGAGTCCATGCAATAAGCCAAACTTAAAACAAATACTTCATAAAAATCCCCTCTATTTATCTCAATTCTCTTGGCTTCACTAAACATATTTTCAATAACATTTTTTCATCATTAATATTATAACTCATAATATTAATAACCACATCATTCCTATGAAAGAAGGGGCTTTCCAATAAGGACATCTCCTTATTGGCGCGCAATTAGGTGACCAAACCCCTTTCCTCGACAGAACTTCCTAGACATTGTCAATAATGCAAATAATAATATGAATAACTTTATCTTCTCAATTATTTATTTAATAATATAAAATATTGTACAGATGATATTGTGACAATAATTGAATCAATAATATGAGATACTATGCAGCAATAACTGGGGCAATAATTGAGTAAAATTGAGTGACTTCTCACGTAAGCATCAATAATCAAAGATATTGTACAATACCGTGTGCTACTATGCAACCACGCGTATTACTATATGTTTATCACTGGATATTTCAACAGTTAATGGTAAAACTTTTGTCGTTATTTTTATAAAAAGTTATTTATGTCATTTTCTAACTCCGACAGTAATTCTGTTGTGGGGTCCACCAATAATACCGCCGTCGTACGAATATTCCTTGATAAAATGAATATTTCCCGACCAAACGAATATTTTATAACAACTTGCTTACTTTGCAAAATTTATAAATATTACCCACAACTATAACATTAAAACAAATTCACACCTTAATATTCAAAAATATTATTTAGAGAAAATTAAATCTTTATTCATAAAAGTTGGGGTCTTACAATATCCCATTCTTATGAAATTTTGTCATCGAAATTGGTGTACGTACTTGGTAAGTCGAAGAGGTGATGATACCTTCATTTCATTTAAGATTCTAACTCACAGGTAATTTTCTCAACATTGTGATTTCTCCACAAAACATTGACTTGAGGTATAACCTTGGAGCGTAGAATATGTTTCTTCTTATCCAAGATTTTAATAGGTACCTCTTCATACGTTAAATCTTCCGCTATCTCGTCTGGTTCTAATTCAATAATGTGGTTCGGGTCTTCCACATATTTAAGTAACATATATATATGAAAAACGTTATGAACATGAGACATACTTGGCGGTAAGACGAGTCTATAGGCCACAATATCTTTTTGGTCGAGTATTTCAAATGGACCAATTAAATTGAGGGTTGATATTTCCTCTATTCGTCGATTCTTGCTTATAGAATAATGCCTTCTTGCACCTTCTTCTTCATATTCATCAGCTCCGGGTTTGTAGCTTGAGCAGCTTTAACTTTATCGATTATAGTCGATTCTACTCGTATATTTGATATCATCACGTGGGTCCCTAGAGTCTTTAACCCTATTTCCATTATTTGTAAGTCATACGAAATGGGTCTTTGTGTTTGACAATATCGCACTTGCAACCGCATACAATCTTTTACTCAACGCGTCAGCTACTATGTTCGCTTTTCTAGGATGGTATTGAATAATATGGTCATAATCTTTCAACAGCTCGAGCCAACGTCTTTGGCACACGTTACGTTCGTTTTGAGTGAAGAAATATTTGAGGGTTTTGTATCGGGTTCAAGGTCGATACAAAATTTGATTTCACGCTCTAGGGGTAGGCCAGGAAGTTCTTCGAGGAATACGTCATGAAATTTTTTAACAATCGAAATATCATTCAAATCTGACGTATTTTTGTTTAAATCCGTGGCATGGGCTAAGAAAGCTTGACATCTGTTTTTCAATAAAGGAATGGCTTTATGGCTTGATATGACAGTGATTGTCTTTAGCGGTTTGGTTGCTTGAATTCGCATAACAAGTTGGTTAGGAATATGAAAGCTAATAACCTTATAAAAATAATCAATTTTAGCATGATGAGTAGTTAACCAATCAATCCCTAAAATAACATTAAATGCAAGTATTTTCATAGAGATGAGATCAACAGGTAATGTGAAGGTGCCGATTTGAATCAAACTAGACTTATAAACAATGGATGTAACGAAGGTTTCTCCCAATGAAGTTTCAATAAATAAGTCAAAGTTTAATTTCTCTGGAGTTAAATTTAAACGTTGAGTGCAAGTAGGAGAAATAAAAGAATAGGTAGAACCGATATCGAATAAGGTATAGACTTCACAAGAGTTTATGATTACCTTACCCGTGATAACTTCGTTCGGGTTCCTCTCTTTTTGGGAAGTCACAAAAAATGCTCTCCCTTAAATTACCAACTTTGACTTATCTGGGACAGCCTGTGGTGTCGCCATCCCAGCTGGACTTGAATTTGCCGCATGACAAAATTGAGCTAAATGACCTTCATTTCCACAATTGAAACACACTTTAGGTTGCTGCGTACAGGTTGGACGGATGTGTCCCTCTTGTCCGCATTTGTAGCATACGACCGGTTGTAACGACCGAGAAATTCGGATCTTATTGTAAAATGATTTTATTAAGTTAAATAATAATAAAATCATATTCTATGTGTTATCAAGATGGTTGTCATTATATAACCTATTGATGTTAGAATGTTGTAGTATTCGAGCTACGTGAATGAATTAAAGTGTTTGAATTTCCAAGACGAAAATAAAAGTTTTTCGAGAAATTTTCCGAAAAACACTATTCATCGGTATTTGCTCGGGATATATTTTTAAATTTTCGAGAAATACGTAATGATGGAATAACAAGGTAAGAATGATTATGTAATAAAAATGTAGTTATGGAAAATGTAATATTTCGCTTGCGGACTTAATTTATAAACGTTAAGGAAGGCGAAGTAGTAATAAATAAGTAATAATTGTATGATACTTTGGTATTGTGCAAAGTAATGAAAACTCGTATAATACAAAGTATTATACGACTTTGTATGAAGGATGAAATATAGTATATAATTTCTATATGAATTAGAATACGAAAAAAATACATAAACTATGTGTATATATATTAAGTAATGTTAATGGACTTGGAAAGATTGATTGGAATTACTACAAGTCCAAGTGAATAAAATGTTAAGGCCCAATTGTTAATTAATGAACCCACTAGTGTTTATTAATGCAAAGCCCAATGATCTATTTAATCCAAGCCCGAGCTAGAGTCCAATGAATTGATTGACCCATGGGGCAAACCATGTTAATATGGTTTAAGTTGGTAATCAAATTAAATGTGTGGTGATCAAGTGTTAGAAGTAATGACCAAGACTTAGGAGTAATAGCCAAGCAAAAGATAAGTGTTGTGCTAGCCAAGTAATGAATAGTAAGGAGGTGGGTTGAATTAATGACTAAACTACCCTAGCTTCGCAACTTCTATAAATAGAGAAGGCTTGCTAGCCATTTAACACTTGTTCAAATAATCCAAACATTACAAAGTGCTTAAGTGTTAGAGAGATTAAGTTACAAATAAGTCACTTTCATTTGAAAGAAGAAGAAGAAGGCTACCTTACCAAGACTTCAAAAAGTAAGACTTCTTCTCCATTATCTTCTATCTCTACCATGATAGGTTGATAAGAAAAGTTTGGATTAAGGAACATGGATGTTAAGAAGCAAGAAGAATGAATAAGCAATGAACTTAAGCCACATAAGTTGGCAATATGTCATTTAAACTTATAAAAGTTATAAACTTATTATAAGTTAACCTTGAATGTTAGTATGAAAATTATGAACTTGTAATGTGGTTATTAAGGGGAGTGATATGGATGAAAAAGAACTTATATCAGAATATGTATCATGTATACATAATTAAAGTTATATGTTAAGAACATATAAAGTATGATGATTAAGAAACTTTAATTGTCATAAGTCATGAACAATAAAATCTTAAGTAGTTTATAATTTGACAAGTTATAAGCTCATGAAGAATAAGTCGAAAATCCAATAATAAATATAGGTTGTTGTAATAAGTATGTTGAGATGTTCACATGATGAATGGAATTCATTTGTAATGTTGAACAAATCATAAGAATGAAGATTTGCCGGAAATTGCACGATTGAACGATAATCGTCGAATTCGTAAAATTCTCGGAATAGAAGTCAAATTTTGTGTTTGAACTCGGAACCATTGTTTTCCGATGGAGACAAGTCATATTTGGCATTTAAGAGTTACGGACTCAAAAATGACCGAATTTCCACTTAGAATGAAGAAACGAGCGTTGAACGTTCACGAACGTTTATTATTTTCGTTAAAAATGAACCAATAGGTGAATTTTTAGCAAACAAAGACAAATAGATAAAATTCTTCCATGAACGCGTAGATTATGTAATTTGTGAACAGTAGGCTTTTGAACGAGCCAATTCGGACTTATAACGAAGAAGTTATGCGTCCGGGAAGTTCTCAAAATTCAAACACAGAAATTTTTTTCTAGTGCACAGAGTTGGCGCCGCGGCTTCAACCCTAGGCAAAACTGGTCACGTCGCAGCGCGTAATAGTGTCCGAACACACTGCAAGAGTTCGCCACAAAGCACGAACCATAGTACAATTTGTGGCGCCGCAGCGCCATGAACAGACAAAAACCTTCTAAAGTGTGGCGCCGTAGCGCGGCCCACCAAGTAAGGACTCGCACCGCAGCGCCAAGTCCGGGACAATGCTACTCTAAGCTCACGCCGCAGTGCGAGATGTAAGTATAAAGTCGACGCTGCAGCGCCAGTCTCAGAACAAGGATGGCAATGAATGTTTCTAAGTATAATGAAAAGAAAGCTTATTGATTTAAAAGTAAACACAACCTAAGGAATGTAATGTAACATTGTTTAAACTTTGTTAAACCTTAAGGATGTTGCATAAAGGTTGAGATAACCTAGTCGAATATGAATGCAAAGATAATGATAAACCGAAACAAATAGTAAAAGAATCTAATACACAATTTAGATTGAGATGAAGGGTAAGATATAGTCATATACATGCTTTATTATATGTGACCTAATGTAAGGCATTATGTGATCATGTATTGTAGAAACTTGAAAGACTTGAACATAAAGTTAATATACCGTAACAGACGCTAAAGGCAAGTATTCTAACTCTTGTCTTAGTTCAATTTGAACAAGTTTTGAAGTTCATGTATTCTTTCGTATGAATTGAGATATGTCGAAGTTAAAGCCAATTCCTTTGACTAGACATGATGTATTGATAATCTATTCATTTATTATCAAATGTTGTTATCTTTTGTCAACTACTTGATATGGTTTTCAAAAGAAGACTGAAATGTTAAACAAATGTTTTGTCGGTAAAACGACAGGCACGTGAGGTTGCCAAATGCTTAAACGTGAATACGTTTAATGGATGTAGTGTTGATCAACATAGAAAGTACGATAGTCGATCACCTAGAAGTGCTCGTAAGTAATATCTAAGCTTACTGAACTTACTTTCGGGTTGTCCTTTTCAATAAAGAATGAATACTCGAGGTCTTTTCTGGCCCGGAGTGAATGTTTTACTAAATATTGTTATTATTATAAAACATTTTGAAAGAAAAGATGAAGTGTTATTTGAATTATCAATAGTACTTCATAACTATTGTTAGCTTATTAAAGATATACTGATTTGTATGTGTCAAATATGTTTTTATTAAATTGTTGTACTTGATGAGCTAGTTATGCTCACTCTTGCTTGAACCATATGAATGCAAATGCAAGACCTGAACGTTCCAAGGATTGAAAAGGATAAAGGAAAAGCTAAAATGATTGTTAAGCTATCTTGTAATAGTATAGGTAGTCTATTGTAAGACCCCGAATTTTATGAAATAAAAGTATTCAATTTTTCTTATAATTACTATTCAAGAATGGTTAAATTGATAAAAGTTAAAGTTAAGGGTGATATATGAATTTTTTTCAAAATACACAAGTGGTTATAAAATATTCATCATTGTTTGGAGAATATTCGTTTGGTCGTGGAATATTCTTTACGCTTGGGAATATTTAAATACGATAGCAGACCATTTGTGGGCCCCATAACAAAATAAGCTGTCGAATGAAGAAAACGACAAGTTTGAGTTTTTATAAATAATTGCCAGCGTAGTTGTTATCAGTTAACATCGTTGGAATATTCGGTGGTTAAAAAATACGTAATATGCGTGTTTTGCACAAAGATAGCACTACGGTTTTACATGTATTTTTGAATTATTGATCCTTACATAAGAAGGCACTACTCAATAATTATTACAAGTAATTCTTATTCAATATTTTTATTTATTGATTCAATAATTGCTACGTTGAAATTTTATATTATTATTGTTCAATAATTGTCATCGCACACGATTTCCCATTATCGGATCAATAATTCATATTATTGAATAATATTATTAGATAGCATTATTGGCAATGTCTAGAAAGTTCATCAAGGAGAGGTTTGGTCACCTAATCATTGCGCCAAGAAGGAGAAATCCTTATTGGAAAGCCCCTCTTTCTGAGGAGCGGCTGGTTGTCATAATTGTGATTCGTAATATTATTTGTGAATAATTAATTATTGATTTATATGATAAGGAAATATTTATTTGATGTGGATATAAATGATGGATTTATTTATGTGGTTATAAATGAAGGAATTAATGTTGAGGTATTTTATCAGTATTTTTGTCGGAATGAAGGTATTAAAAATTAAACCGGTGTTTTTTTGAGATATATTTGCGTGAGTTATAATTTTTAATCAAACCGTTGGATCGTTGTAATTTTTGGATATGTTATACATATATAAGTTGAGTATATGTCCACATATTTTGAACCGAATTAAAATGAACGTATGATTTGTTATGAATTTTAAAGAGGCGATTCGAGAAATTAGGTTTTGGTGGAAAATTCTAGAATTGAGTGGGCCCCACTCTTGGTTGTTGGGGAAGATGGCTGATTTTTGGTGGGTGGAATAGTAGCAGGTAAAGCCATCAGGTTACAGGTCAAGTCTGCTTCGGCGTGCTAACATTTTCCTATAAATAGAGGGCTAAGTTAGAATTGAAAATCACACCAGAAACATAAGTTTTCTCTCTTTTTCTCTCTAGATTATTGAGTGTATTTTGTGAGTATTTAGATACTTGGTGAGTTGATATTCATCAGTGCAAGTTTCCTTCAGCGTCATATCCGATATCCAGTCAGAAGTGCTGCTCTTTTGAGGTAAGGGATAGTAAGGGATTTTAAGGGTTATTATGTTTTTGGTTTCGAAATTTTTCTGGACCTTCAAAAATTCTGGAAAAATTTAAAATGATAATTTGATGAGTTTTATATATTGTGTCCAAAAATGGCGATTTTTGGATGTACTGTAGATGAGAGTTATGAATTTTATGAGAAAAGACTATTTTAAAAGTAACCGCTTATAAATCCTTGTGATTAACTCCAAAATTGATGAAATTTTTATTGGGAGTACATCTACATAATATCAGTATACCGTATTAATTTCAGAATTTTTGGACAAAAGTACAATTTATGATAAATGTTTAAATATTCGGTGGTTTTGGCATATATGAAAATAGTAAATGAATTTTTAAAATTTCGAGAAAAATATATGTTCAATATGGGACTATTTTATGCTAAATCTCAGAAAAGAAATATTTTTGGAACTGATTTGGTATTTTTCATGAAAATGTTCTAGTTATGAGTAAATGAATTAAATATGTTATGTGAAGTAAGAAAATTAGAAAATATGATTTTATGGTTTGAGAATCATATATGAGGTATATGCAGATTTTTGATGAGGGTTTTGGTTATTGGTGATGAAATTTTATGAGTTTGGCATTTTATGATGATTAAATGCATTAATTAGTAAAGTGTAAACAATTTAATTAAATTGTTTATAAGTTTGAGAAATAATTAAAATATTATTATAATATTAATAATATTAGATTATGAGATTTCTAAGTGATTTATAACATTTGGATTAAGGTGTTATAAATATGGATATGAATTTTATTATGAAACTTTATCTTTTTTCGTCGAGGTTCTTATGCGCGTATACGGGACTATGTACGAATCACGGGTCTTATTCACAACAAATTGGTTTCTTCTCTGACCAAATTATCGTTGATTTATGAATCTTACTCTTGAAATTAAAACCATATTTTGATTATATTATTTTTATATAACATTCTTATAACCCTAATGATGATATTTCTCTTTGACTTGAGTATAAATATGGGTAGATTATTGGTATGATCGTGACCATAGGTTCTCTTTGGCCAGTAGTGCAAAAGTTGAATTGTTGACTGGTATGATCATGACCATTGAATTTACAATTGAATATTTTTAGCTTAAGTGCAAAGGTGAATTGATCAACATGGTTATAATTATTGTTATATAACTTCTGAAATGATTATGTATTTCTTTGATATATGAATATCTTTGGCTCGTTGTGCAAAGATGACCTGTTGTTGAATATCTTTAGCTTTCAGAAGTGCAAAGATGAATTATTGATGAATATCTTTTGGCTTGTGTAATGCAAAGATGAATTATTGTTGTTGAATATCTTTGCTTTCAGTAGTGCAAAGATGAATTATTGATGAATATCTTTGGCTCGTAATGCAAAGATGACTGTTGTTGAATATCTTTAGCTTTGTAGTGCAAAGATGAATTATTGATGAATATCTTTGGCTCAGTAATGCAAAGATGACATTGTTGTTGAATATCTTTAGTTCGTAGTGTAAAGATGAACTGTTGATGAATATCTTCGACCGTGGTGCAAAGATGAATTTATTAGTATGATTATGAAGTGAGGCGTGATTTGGTATAACCATGATATTTGATGTTTCGGGTAAAGGCAAGTGATAAAAATTATCTTCATCCGGATGAGAAGAGGAATTTAGAATCACAATTATGATTATGAGTTATTCATATGATTGTGGGAAAGGAACTGTTGATTGATGTTACTGTGGATAAAATATTGTTGGTGGACTTTTAACGTGGAGAAGACAATAGACTTTATAGTCTATTTGACTCTTTTAATGGATTGCTTCGTTCACCGCAACTATGGTTGAAAAGTTTTATCATCTACCATATGTTCTAAATCTCGATTCATTCTTGATGAAGACTATTGATAATTTATTTATCTTTAGTCATAATATTCTTTTCTTGAGCTAGTCAGGCTCACCCTTTTGTTTCACAATTCCTTTCGTGTAATAAAAGTGTAGCCGGGTCGAAGCGGGGGATAGCGAGGAATAGAGAGTGGTGGTCTATAGATGTTGAGGGTGAGGTGAATTTAACTTGGAAGGGTGTTTTGTCACTATCATACAAGATGTCTAATGACATACAAACTCGTGTTATCATAAGACATGGTTGTGCTCATCCACTTGCTGAGTATATTTACAAGCACTACTTATATAATCTTGGTGTTTGTTTGGAGTATAATACCCAATTAGAGACAGTGGAGATAATGATATGTCAAGAGAAGACTCACCATTGGGAAGAATACGATAGTAATCTTCTTGTTTTTCTTTGGGGTCTATTGGGTCAACCAAGGATAATTCTGTGGCCATATGATATCTACCATAACCTAAAAGCATGGCCTCCCATGTACGAAGGTTTCCTTGAGCACTTCCCAAAGATTCTAATTTCTAAAACAGTTTTTGACTATACCTTTATGTAAGGTGTCATTGTGACGTGCTACAGTTGGTATATATTTGTATCCAAACTCACAGCATATGTGTTGTTGTATTTTGCACGACAATTGTTGTAATAAAGTTGTAGTTGTTTTTTTGTACCATATATTTGGCGACTCAGAATGGGTTGGATGGAATGGACCTATTTTGGGGTTGTTACATTTGGTATCAGAGCTTAGGGATATGATCTCTGGCGGAGATCGGGATTAGAACTAGGAGGGGAGAGATGAGTAAATCCTTCGCTAGTGTGTCCTACCTAAGCTTATTTGTTGGTCAGTCATAATATCGGGATATTAGGTGATATGTTAATTTGTTAAATTAACCCTTGTTTTGAAGTTGTATTCTAGAATGATATCTGAAATACAGGAGATGAGCAATGGAGAAATCATGATGACAGGAAAGATGAAATCTAAAATGAAAGCAAGGTATTCTCAACTCTTTGAAATACCAGGTACATAAATTTCGGGGACGAAATTTCATAAGAAGGGGAGATTGTAAGACCCCGAATTTTATGAAATAAAAGTATTCAATTTTTCTTATAATTACTATTCAGTAAATGGTTAAATTGATAAAAGTTAAAGTTAAGGGTGATATATGAATTTTTTTTCAAAATACACAAGTGGTTATAAAATATTCATTGTTGTCGGGGAATATTCGTTTGGTCGTGGAATATTCTTCGCGTTGGGAATATTAAATGCGGCCAGCTTGACCATTTGTGGGCCCCATAACAAAATAACTGTCGAATGAAGAAAACGACAAGTTTGAGTTTTTATAAATAACGGCGTAGTTGTTACTGTTAACACTGTTGGAATACCTGGTGGTTAAAATACAGTAATATGCGTGTTTGCACAGTAGCACACGGTTTTACACAGTATTTTTGAATTATTGATCCTTACATAAGAAGGCACTACTCAATAATTATTACAGTAATTACTGTTCAATATTTTTATTTATTGATTCAATAATTGCTACGTTGAAATTTTATATTATTATTGTTCAATAATTGTCACTGCACAGTATTTCCCATTATCAGATCAATAATTCATATTATTCGAATAATATTATTAGATAGCATTATTGGCAATGTCTAGAAAGTTCTGTCAAGGAGAGGTTTGGTCACCTAATTGCGCGCCAGTAAGGAGAAATCCTTATTGGAAAGCCCCTCTTTCCAGGAACTACTGGTCATCATAATTGTGATTCTGTAATATTATTTGTGAATAATTAATTATTGATTTATATGATAAGGAAATATTTATTTGATGTGGATATAAATGATGGATTTATTTATGTGGTTATAAATGAAGGAATTAATGTTGAGGTATTTTATCAGTATTTTTGTCGGAATGAAGGTATTAAAAATTAAACCAGTGTTTTTGAGATATATTGCGTGAGTTATAATTTTTAATCCAAACCGTTGGATCGTTGTAATTTTTGGATATGTTATACATATATAAGTTGAGTATATGTCCACATATTTTGAACCGTTAAAATGAACGTATGATTTGTTATGAATTTTAAGAGGTAAATCGATTCGTAAATTAGGTTTTGGTGGAAAATTCTAGAATTGAGTGGGCCCCACTCTTGGTTGTTGGGGAAGATGGCTGATTTTTGGTGGGTGGAATAGTAGCAGTGTAAAGCCATCAAAGTTTGAGTCAAGTCTGCCTTTGCGTGCTAACATTTTCCTATAAATAGAGGGCTAAGTTAGAATTGAAAATCACACCAGAAACATAAGTTTTCTCTCTTTTTCTCTCTAGATTATTGAGTGTATTTTGTGAGTATTTAGATACTTGGTGAGTTGATATTCATCAGTGCAAGTTTCCTTCAGCGTCATATCCGATATCCAGTCAGAAGTGCTGCTCTTTTGAGGTAAGGGATAGTAAGGGATTTTAAGGGTTATTATGTTTTTGGTTTCGAAATTTTTCTGGACCTTCAAAAATTCTGGAAAAATTTAAAATGATAATTTGATGAGTTTTATATATTGTGTCCAAAAATGGCGATTTTTGGATGTATAGATTGAGAGTTATGAATTTTATGAGAAAAGACTATTTTAAAAGTAACCGCTTATAAATCCTTGTGATTAACTCCAAAATTGATGAAATTTTTATTGGGAGTACATCTACATAATATCAGTATACCGTATTAATTTCAGAATTTTTGGACAAAAGTACAATTTATGATAAATGTTTAAATATTCGGTGGTTTTGGCCATATGAAAAATAGTAAATGAATTTTTAAAATTTCGAGAAAAATATATGTTCAATATGGGACTATTTTATGCTAAATCTCAGAAAAGAAATATTTTTGGAACTGATTTGGTATTTTTCATGAAAATGTTCTAGTTATGAGTAAATGAATTAAATATGTTATGTGAAGTAAGAAAATTAGAAAATATGATTTTATGGTTTGAGAATCATATATGAGGTATATCTGATTTTTGATGAGGGTTTTGGTTATTGGTGATGAAATTTTATGAGTTTGGCATTTTATGATGATTAAATGCATTAATTAGTAAAGTGTAAACAATTTAATTAAATTGTTTATAAGTTTGAGAAATAATTAAAATATTATTATAATATTAATAATATTAGATTATGAGATTTCTAAGTGATTTATAACATTTGGATTAAGGTGTTATAAATATGGATATGAATTTTATTATGAAACTTTATCTTTTTAGGTATCGAGGTTACTATGCACGATACGGGACTATGTATTTAACACGGGTACTATTCACAACAAATTGGTTTCTTCTCCGACCAAATTATCGTTGATTTATGAATCTTACTCTTGAAATTAAAACCATATTTTGATTATATTATTTTTATATAACATTCTTATAACCCTAATGATGATATTTCTTTGACTTGAGTATAAATATGGGTAGATTATTGGTATGATCGTGACCATAGGTTCTCTTTGGCCAAGAAAGTGCAAAAAGTTGAATTGTTGAATCGGTATGATCATGACCATTGAATTTACAATTGAATATTTTTAGCTTAAGTGCAAAGGTGAATTGATCAACATGGTTATAATTATTATATATAACTTCGAAATGATTATGTATTTCTTTGATATATGAATATCTTTGGCTCGTTGTGCAAAGATGACTTGTTGTTGAATATCTTTGCTTTGTAGTGCAAAAAGATGAATTATTGATGAATATCTTTGGCTCGTAATGCAAAAGATGACTTTGTTGTTGAATTATTGAATATCTTTGGCTTGAAGTGCAAAAGATGAATTATTGATGAATATCTTTGGCTCGTGTAATGCAAAGATGATTGTTGTTGAATATCTTTAGCTTTGTAGTGCAAAAAGATGAATTATTGATGAATATCTTTGGTGCAAAGATGAATTAATGCAAAGAAAGATTGTTGTTGAATATCTTTAGCTAGTGCAAAGATGAAGTGTAAAGATGAGCTGTTGATGAATATCTTTGAATATCACAGTAGGTGATGAAAGATGAATTTATTAGTATGATTATGAGCAGAACCGTGATTTGGTATAACCATGATATTTGATGTTTTGTAAAGAGCGGTGATAAAAATTATCTTCGTCTCCGGATGAGAAGAGAATTTAGAATCACAATTATGATTATGAGTTATTCATATGATTGTGGAAAGGAACTGTTGATTGATGTTACAGGATAAAATATTGTTGGTGGACTTTTAACGTGGAGAAGACAATAGACTTTATAGTCTATTTGACTCTTTTAATGGATTGCTTCGTTACGCTTAACTATGGTTGAAAAGTTTTATCATCTACCATATGTTCTAAATCTACGATTCATTACCGATGAAGACTATTGATAATTTATTTATCTTTAGTCATAATATTCTTTATCTTGAGCTAGTTGTGCTCACCCTTTTGTTTCACAATTCCTTTCGTGTAATAAAAGTGTATTTGGGTCGGCGGGGGATAGCGAGGGAATAGAGTGGTGGTCTATAGATGTTGAGGGTGAGGTGAATTTAACTTGGAAGGGTGTTTTGTCACTATCATACAAGATGTCTAATGATTATACAAACTCGTGTTATCATAAGACATGGTTGTGCTCATCCACTTGTCGAGTATATTTACAAGCACTACTTATATAATCTTGGTGTTTGTTTGGAGTATAATACCCAATTAGAGACAAAGTGGAGATAATGATATGTCAAGAGAAGACTCACCATTGGGAAGAATACGATAGTAATCTTCTTGTTTTTCTTCGGGGTCTATTGGGTCAACCAAGGATAATTACGTGGCCATATGATATCTACCATAACCTAAAAGCATGGCCTCCCATGTATACGAAGGTTTCCTTGAGCACTTCCCAAAGATTCTAATTTCTAAAAGCAGCTTTTTGACTATACCTTTATGTAAGGTGTCATTGTGACGTACTACAGCTTGGTATATATTTGTATCCAAACTCACAAAGATATGTGTGTTGTTGTATTTTGCACGACAATTGTTGTAATAAAGTTGTAGTTGTTTTTTGTACCATATATTTGGCGACTCAGAATGGGTTGGATGGAATGGACCTATTTTGGGGTTGTTACATCTATTGTTGTAATGTAACTGATATTATGACAAAGAACCTTTGTAATATGTATAGAACCTGGGAAATGTAAATATTAATTTAAATATATAGAAGTATTGTTCGTTCTTTGAGACTTTTCAATTGAATGAATGTATGAATGTTTGTATAGTATAACACCATCTGTCGGGTTAGAAGATACCCGAATTTGGTGGCGCTACAAGTTGGTATCAAAGCCTAGGTTATAAAACTTAAGGGGGAAAGTAGAACCTTAAGTCATAACCTTAAGAAAGAATAAAGAAGTAAAAGATGGAAAGTAACCCTATAAAAATGCATTATATTATGTTATGTATTTCTATTATTTTACTGACGTGTACTAATCAAACTATATTGTTTTATTTTAGATGTCAGGAGAAAATGATATGTATAGAGATATACATGTAGTGAGCGAGGATTCGGTTAATCGGGTAGAGATACTACTAAATCCCATAGCAGTAGAACCAGAGTTGGTAACAATAGAGTTGGGAGACTCGGACGATTTAGACTACATGTCTATATTTGATGGCATGCTAGAGGAGGAGGTGGACGTGATGTCCTTTGACCATGTTCCACCTACAGAGGAATTGTCTACGTGGGAATCAATGAAGGCACTGTTTATGTTAGTATTGGATAGGAATATCCATTACTGCCAAGAGGTTAAGGAGTTGAAAGAGGAACTTCAAGCTATCCATGAGGACAAGACTAGCATGGAGGGAATGTGGGAAGAGGAGCACGATGACAGAATTCTAGCTAAGGATAAGGTCCGAGAGCTGTAATGTGAAGTCTTTGAGCTCAAGCAGGAGCTAAAGACTAAACATCGGAAGTTGGAGAGGATGTCCTATATACATAGGAGTTCTCATGTGGATTTCCAGCAGCAGGTAGCTAGGTATCAGATAGACGTAGGACAGACCCGACACACTATTAGTAGAGATGTTATTGCCGGTCTGGCCAGCAAAGATTTTGAGAATGCCTTACGTCAGATGTAATCTAGCAATGGCTAGAGTAGATTAGATATGTAAATATTATGTATCTAGTAGTGACGTAAAACCCTCTTTTGTATAACAAAGGGTAGTCTTTTGTAGATCCCAATTTTTGGAAAGTAATTGCGGGATGGAAATGTAATCAGCTAAGGCTGAGTAATGTAAACAATGTAGTGTTATACTACAAGTTATGAATCAATATAAGTCCTTTTATGGAATATATTGAGTAATGAGTATGAGTTATTATTTTATTACAAATAATAACAAACCAACAAGAATAAAGTAATAATGATGTGTTGTTTTCTTATCAGCAAAATGCCGCCAAGAAGGACACAACGAAATCAAGGCACTAATGTTAACCAACCGGAGGGTGGTCCAGTTAATCCAATGCAGGAGTTCGTTAATCTCTTAACGACTTCATTTAATAGAAAGGGGGCTAATGTACCCGTGATTTCTGGATTAGTACGAGCTACTACTTTTAAGGATTTTAAAAGTGTAGGTCCGCCGGAGTTCAAATGAACTACGGACCCTATGTTGAGGAGGGTCAAAAGGTTTCCTTTGCAACCTATTTGATGAAAGGAGAGGCCAACTTCTGGTGGGAGGCAAACCAGGCTAGGGCCGATATAGGAAACCTAACATGGGAGAGGTTCAAGGAGATTTTCTTCGAGAACTATTTTCCCACGAGTATGCAAGGGAGGATGGAACTGAGGTTTCTTGAATTGAGACAAGGGGATATGACAGTTCCCTAGTATGCTGCCAAGTTTAATGAACTAGCACAATTTCCTCCACGTCAAGTGGACACTGAAGTGAGAAAGGCTAGAAGATTTAAGCAGGGCTTGAAACCCTGGCTCTATAGCCGAATCTCTGTGTTCCAAAGTACTTCCTTTGGAACCATACTAGAAAAGGAAATAATTGTCGAAGGTGGGAATGAGGCTCTCAGCCAGTACCACAAGGATAAGAAAAATAAGGGCAAGGTTGATGGAGGAACCAAGACCGAGGGAGCCAGTGGAAGTGGCAACGGTCAAAAGAAGAAGGGCTTTAACTCTGGGAATACCGGAGTAAAACAAAGGGATGCTAAGAGGAGGATGGAGGCTTGTAAAACCTGGGGGAAGACTCACTTAAGAGTCTGTCTCAAAGGAAAGGCGGTATGTTGTAATTATGGACAGGAAGGGCACATTTCACCTAACTGTCCAAATCCGAAGAAAAATCACGGATGTTTTGTATGTGGATCAACTGACCACATAGCGAAGAACTGCCCGAAGAAGGGGACAAAAGGAAATAAGGGAACTAACAGCGGTAAGTTGGCTATTAGTGGTCCAGCTCAGCCGGGTAAATCAATGGCCCGCACTTTTAATATGACAGTCCAAGATGCGGTGGCATCAAGGGATGTAGTTGCAGGTATTATTCCAATTAATAATATAAATGCATAATTGCTATTTGATTCGGGTGCTACTTGTTCGTTTATAGCATGTGATTTTTCTAGATGACTAGAATTATTTCCCAAAAAATTGCCTATACCCTTGAACATTAAGGTAGCAAACGAAGAGATAATTCCAGTTGAAGATATTCATAGGAATTGTTGCGTAGATGTACGTGGTTGTAAGTTATCGGTAGATTTAATACCGATAAAGTTAGGAGAATTCGATGTAATTCTCGAAATGGATTGGTTAGTTAACCATGGAGCAATTATAGATTACCAAAAGAAATGTGTGAGCATCAGGACGTTGAAGCTACGTCCTATAGTATTTTACGATAATAAATCACCGGGATGTTCGTGTTTGCTTACGATGACACAAACTAGAAAACCTTTAAGGAAGGGGTGTATAGGTTATCTATGCCATGTTGTTGATACCCAGAGAGTGGGAGCAACCATGGAACAAATACCTATAGTAAACAAATTCATGGATGTATTTCCAAGTGAGTTACCGGGTTTACCACCGGATAGGGAGATCGAATTTGTGATAGACATTGTGCCAGGAGCGGCACTTTGGCCTCGGGAGCACCTGCATCGTTTTGGCGCTGTGGAAATGAAATAACTAATGGTTCAGCTAGAAGAACTATTGGACATAAAGTACATTCAACCAAGTGTTTCTCCGTGGGGGGGCACCGGTGTTGTTTGTCAAGAAGAAAGACGGATCATTGAGACTTTGTATCGACTATCGGGAGTTGAACAAGTTAACGATAAAAGAATAAATACCCATTGCCCATGATCGATGATCTCTTTGATCAATTAAAAGGGGCAAAGTATTTTTCTAAAATAGATTTACAGACGGGGTATCACTAGTTGAAGGTTAGGAAGGAAAATGTACCAAAGACGACATTCAGGACTCGTTATGGTCATTACGAGTTTCTGGTGATGTCATTTGGGTTGACGAATGCACCCGCTGCATTTATGGAAATGATGAACAGAGTGTTCAAACCATATTTGGACAAGTTCGTCGTTGTGTTTATCGATGATATTCTCGTATATTCTAAGATGCCAGAAGATCATGCTGAACACTTAAAAATAGTGTTGGAGACACTAAGGAAGGAGAAGTTATATGTGAAATTCACCAAATGTGAATTTTGGCTAGAAAAGGTGCAGTTTTTAGGTCATGTCATTCACCAAGAGGGGATTTCAGTAGATCCAGCGAAGGTAGAAGCAGTAATTAATTGAGAACAACCGAAAACGCCGACTGAGGTATGGAGTTTCCTAGGGTTAGCAGGGTACTATCGAAGATTTATCCAAGATTTTTTGAAGATAGCTACTTCGTTGACTAATTTAACAAGACAGTGAAATACGTATGGACGGATAAATGTGAAGACAGTTTTCAAGAACTGAAGAAAAGATTAAGTGAAGCGCCTATTTTGTCATTGCCAGATGACACAGGAAATTTTGTAGTGTATAGTGATGCTTCGCATAGAGGACTTGATTGTGTGCTTATGCATCATGGCAAAGTTATTGTGTAAGCATCACGGCAGTTGAAGGATTATGAGAAAGTTTATCCTACTCATGATCAGGCCGCCAGAGATAGATTTTGCCCTAAAGATATGGAGACATTATCTTTATAGGAAAAATATGAGATATATCTGGACCATAAAAGTCTAAAGTATATTTTCACCGGAAGGAGTTGAATATGAGACAGAGAAGATGGCTAGAGTTGATAAAGGATTATGATTGTGAAATCTTGTATCACCCTGGAAAGGCCAATGTAGTTGCCGACGCCTTATGTAGAAAGAGTCGGGAAAAGTTGTCTATGTTAACGGCTCAAAATGAGTTAATAACAGAGATGGCTAGGATGGAAATAAAAGTGAAGATGATAAGTGATTCGAGGCAGATACTCTTTTCGACGGAGATGCAATCTACCATCGTAGAAAGAGTCAAGGAGGTACAACTCAAGACTGACGAGTGTAACCAAATGAAGAAGCGGTTATCCGAGAAGGAAGATACTAAGTATAGTCTTGATAATGAGGGATTATTATGATTTGAAGGAAAAATTTGGGTTCCGAATGAGACAGAATTAAAGGAGCAAGTGTTACAAGAAGCGCATAGTTCGAGGTACTCGATACATCCTGGTAGCACTAAGATGTATCAAGACCTTCGACAGAGTTTTTGGTGGCCAAACATGAAGAGAGAAATAGCAGAGTATGTGAGTAGGTGCTAGACTTGTCAAAAAGTTAAGGCTGAACATCAATGACCCAGTGGCTTATTACAGTCATTAGAGATTCTAGAATGGAAGTGGGAGCATATCACGATGTACTTCGTGGTGGGACTTCGGACGACGAATAAAGGGTACGATTCAATTTGGGTAATAGTGGACTGGTTGACAAAGTCGACTCACTTTTTTCCAATTAGGGTCAAGTATAACATAGACCAGTTAGCTAAACTTTATGTTAAGGAAATCATTTCCAGACATGGAGCACTAGTATCGATTTTGTCATATCGTGATCCACGATTCACATCAAACTTTTGGAGGAGTTTGCAAGAACAGTTGGGAACACAGCTGAAGTTAAGCACAACGTATCATCCACAAACCGATGGGCAGAGCGAGCAAATAATTCATACGTTAGAAGACATGTTAAGGTCTTGCGTCATGAATTTCAAGGGTAGTTGGGATGATCACCTACCACTAGTAGAGTTTGCGTATAACAACAATTATCATTCAAGCATAGGTATGCCGCCTTATGAAGCTCTGTATGGAAGAAAGTGCAGAACACTGTTGTGTTGGGATGAGGTAAGAGAACGCCGGATGTAACGCCTGAGAAAATGGGATTTTTATGACAATTAAAATTTTATTTGATTATGTGAATTAAATGAATTTAATTGATTTCTTTGTGAGTAAGCTATGTGAAGGTCGTTCTATGACCTAGAAAGTGCTAACATGGTTAGTATTCTGGCTACGTGTTAGAAATAATTGTTTGGAATTTCCAAGATGAAAATAATTGTTTTCCGAGAAATTTCCGTAAAAACATTATTCATCCGTTTCTATTCGGGGAATTATTTTGAAATTCCGAGGAATGCGTAATGATAGAATATCGTGATAAGATGGAATATCTGATAATATTTTATTTATAACAAATGCAGTTTTTGCTTGTGGACTTAAAACCTAAGGGTTGAGTATATTGATTTTCGAGAAGGAAATAATATGCGTAGAAGGAATGGCGTTAGGGTTAATTCGAGTGTTATACATTTTGTGATACTATTTAGTATCTATGTATAATACGTTGTGTAAATACGAAGTACAATATGATTATTGTACGAATAGTATCCGGAGATAATGCGTGAATTGTACGTATGTGGCACGATTAGTATTATAGAATTAAGTTAAGACTTAATAGCTAATTCATTTGAGTTGGATTATTAATTAATCCAATCATTTGAATGATCAAGGTCCAATGTTAATCTAGTTAAGCCCAATTCATTAAAACCGAACCGTGGGTCGAACCGGTGGGTCACCAAATGGGTAAAACCCATGGGGCAACCCATGGGATGTCATATGGGGTGGTGGGCCGGCCACCTTGGTGTGGAAGCCAAGCATAAGGCTTGGACACCAAGTGTTTTACTTGGTGACCACACATGAATAGTAAGGAGGTGATGGTTGTTTGACAATTATACCCTCTATTCTAGTTTTCTATAAATAAGAAGCTAGGTCGATTTATTTGGGAGTTTTCAACTTGCCAACCTAGATTATTTGAGAGAAAGAGAGCTATACTTGCAAAACATACACTTTAGAAGCTTGATCTTAGAGTTTTCCAAGAAAGAAAACTAAGAGTTCTTAAGGTATAATCCTTACCTTTCATCTTCATCTCTTTTAGATTTTCTTTCATTTTAGAGAATCATTAAGGGGTGGTATATGTCTTGAGTGAAGAATTAAAGATGACTTACCATAGATTTAATCTCTATAAGTCATGAGATTATAAAAATAATAAGGTTTAATATAGTTTTGAACCATGAAAATATTGATAGTTGAGATCGATTGTTGATAAACAATTGAGCTCCATCAATACGTTAGTATATGCATCTTATTTGGTAAGGATGCAGATATGAAATCCATGGAGTATTCCATGTGATTTAGCTTAGAGAACATTAGTAACGAAGTTATGGCAAATTTTACGAAAATAGACGTTAAACGTCGAAAACGTAGAAATTCCGGAATGGTAGTCGACAGTTGACGTGAGACTTGAAAACGTTAGTTTTCAATGTCAACACATGAGATAGGGTGATTAAGAGTTGTGGGTTCGTGAATCGTCGGATTTCGACTTAGAACGAAGAAAACGACCATTGAACGCTCATTAACGTTTACGAACGTATATAAAATGAACTTAATAGTGAATCTTGAGTTAACGGATTTGAAAGTGTTGAATTCTTATTTAAACGCGTAGGGTATATCATTTATGACGTGTAGGCTTTTGAACGGACCAAATCGGGCTTATAACGAAGAAGTTACAGCCCCGGGAATTTCACACAGATTTTCAAAACTGCTGAGAATCATGATCGAGGTTCAGCCGCGCCGCTGACGTAGTGTAAAAAGCCACGCCGCAGCGCTAGTTATGGCCGGTGAAAAAATTATAAAAAGGTCTGGAGACTCGCGTCGCAACGTAAGAGTTTGTACATGGACTCACGCCGCAGCGCCAAGTCCGGGAAAAACCTCTGGAGAGTGGCGACGCAGCGCCATTAGAATGCCGATGTCGTCGCGCGCAACATGAAGTTCGAGGCTTTGATAGTAACTTAGGTTTTGAACTTCAGTTATTTGGAGACCTACCTAAGTTGAGTTTATATACTCAAAGAAGGTACTAAGACTAATCCTATATTACCTATATTAAGGTATATGGTACGAAACCTAGGAATGTAATGCATGTTAACAAGAAATGTACGATGGACAAAGTTGGTACCTTATTAACAATGTTTGAGTCCGGTTAATAAACGTCAATGAGTAATAAACTGGGACAAAGGGTAATAAGTCATGTTAACTTTAATAATGATATTAAGTTAACAAAAACATAGAAGAGAAAGAAGCTTGTAGGAACAATGTGAATAGTTGTTTGATAGCTAATTACAGTGTGCTATATGAATATATCATGTAGATTCTGTAAAGGCTGTGGTCAGTCGAGTAAGTTATTTGAAGACGCTAAAAGGTAAGTCATGTAGATTCAATGTTAGCCAAGTTTTATGTGATTCGTTGAACTGAATTGCAACACTTGTTTTAAAGAAAGGGTCGATGCCAGATTTTAACTCAGCTAGACTATTCGTAATATATAGATTCATTATTATTCATATCATTCTATATAGAAATGTTAATGCTATCCTATGCCAAGAAAATGGTACGGACGTGAAGGTAAGGTTTGTCTATGAACAAACAAAAGTATTTTTCATCGATTATTCGATGGGCACGCGAGTTTGCCAAAAATATTGAACGTAAATACATTTAATGAATGAGTGTTGATCAACATAGAGTACAATAGGCTGATAACCTAGAAGTGCTCTTAAGTTATACGGATGAACGGCCTTAGTGCTGTGGACTCCCTTTCAAGTATGAAAAATGAAATTTACTGTTCATGGTCTATCGAATGGGTTCGTAATTCCTAATCTATTCTATACTTTGGGAATTGATATTATGAACTGTTAGAGTATTATTGATTCATAATACTTCATAACTATTGTTCAGTTATGTTGGAATTGTTATATAATTCATGAATGTGGTATTCCTGTTATCCTTGATTAAACATGCTGAGCTGTCATGCTCACTTCTTGCGTGAATTATATAACTGCAGTTAAAGATGAACGTACTGTGAATGCCAAGAGAGATAAGGGCAAAGCTAAGATGGATGCTTAGGCATTGTGTAATAGTTTAGTAAGTTCGTATGTATTATACATTATGAACAACGAACGATGTAACCAGTTTACGAACCTGGGAAGGATTATACTTTGATTGTAATAAGAAGATAGTAATTACCTTCATTTTGTTATATTTCAATGGAATGATTGTATGGATGTTAGTACAGCGGAGCACCATCTGTCGGGTTGGAAGATACCCGAATTTGGGGGCGTCACAGGTTGGTATCAAAGCCTTAGGTTATAAAACTTAAGGGGAGAAAACCTTAGGCTAATAACCTCGTAAGGAAGGTAAAGTCCGAGGAATGAAATTCAAGTCCATTGAATTAATAAGATATTAAGATAACTCAGTATCCAAAAGGATTAAAAGATGGAAATTAATCTTAAAGATATTAAATGTGATTTATGATTACACTATTGTGTATTATGTACTAATCAACGTGTTATGTGTTTGTAGATGTCAACCGATAGCTTGATGTTTAGAAACGTGGAAATGATAAGTGAGGACTTAGTTAACCAGGTTGAGGTAGTATCAATGCCAGTGGCGGAGGTACCGATAGTTGTACTAGACGACTCATACATTGAGGAGTACATCTCTGAGGAGGAATACTCTGAGGAGACTATAGGATTAGCATTATACCTTAACGAGATGCTAGATGTGGATGAGGAAATGGAGGTGACATCGATTAACACGGTGTTACCTACTCAGGAGCCAACATCTCTGGATGCAACTAGAGCATTGTATCTGGTAGTGTTGGATAGGAATATGCATTTGCGTACTAAGGTAGAGGCACAGATTGCGGAGATAACTGCCTTATATGAGGCGAAAGAATCTGCAGAGGCAGACTTGGAGTCATAGCACGACGAGAAAGTGCTTATGACTGATAAGGCTCGTGACTATAAGGATGAGGTCCTTGAGCTACAAAAGAAACTGGTTGAGAAAGACCAGAAAATAACTAGGATGTCATACATCCATGAATGCGCTCATGAGGATTTCAAGCTAAAAATTGCTTGTTATTCTATTGAGTCCGGGCAGACTCAACATACCATAAGTCAAGATATTGTGTCGATTCTGGCAAATCAGAAATATGAGAATATCGTTCGACAGTGTTAGTAGATCATTAGATCTTTTTGGTATATAAGTAGTGACGTAAAACCCTCTTTTGTATAACTAAGGGTAGTCTTTTTGTAAATCCCAAATTTTTGTATAAGGCAATCGCGGGATAGTATGTAATAGCTTTTGGCTAAGGGAACATTATGTAAATAGTTTTGACTATGAAAGCATATTTATATTATGAAGTTTTTATTTAACATGCTTGTTGTGGTATGAATAGTTGTTGTCGATTTAAAAATGATAAACGTGTAGTTAAATAGATAATAACGAAGCTTTATTTATTTAATAAGAATTATGCCGTCGAGAAGGAGACAACGGAACCAAGAGGCCGAGTCTCATAATAAAAATAAGGGGGGGGGTCCTAACAACCCTATGCAAGAGTTCGTTAATTTATTAATGGCTACATTTAACCAAGGGGGGGTGGGGATTCCTGTAGCTCCTGGGGTAGCAAGAACAACTACCTTTAAGGACTTTAAAAGTGTGGGTCCTCCCGAGTTCCGAGGAACGACGGATCCACTAGAAGCCCAGACATGGATTAGAGAGATTGAAAAGGCGTTTGTGATAACAAACGTAGGTGAGGATCAAAAGACTTATTTTGCGACTTACATGATGAAGGGGGAAGCCAACTACTGGTGGGAAGCTCACCAGGGTGGGGTTAGGACAAAGGCTGTTACGTGGGAACAGTTTAAGAAGATTTTCTTTGAGAACTATTTCCCTACTAGCATGCAGGGTAGGATGGAAATTAAGTTCCTAGAACTTGCCTGTGGGATACGACAGTCCCTAGTATGCCACCAAGTTTAACGAATTGGCGAGATTTGCTCCACATCAGGTGGATACAGAGGAAAGAAAGCCGCGCAGATTTGAGCAGGGCTTAAAACCTTGGCTCTATAGTAGGATATCGATTTTCTAGAGTGCTTCCTACAGGACCATTCCTTTAGAAGGCGATAATAGCTGAAGGTGGTGGTGAGGCTTTGTCTCAGTACCACAAAGAGCGGAAGATTAAGAGTAAGTTAGAAGGAGGTAATAAGGCTGAAGTTGCCAGCGGAAGCGACAACTTGCCAAAGAGGAAGAGTTTTAACCCTGGGAATACCGGGGTAAAGTAGGGAGATCCCAAACGGAGGACGGAAGCATGTAAGACATGAGGAAAATCTCACATGGGAGTCTGTTTAAAGGGGAAAACAGTATGCTACAACTGTGGGTAGGAGGGGCATTTGTCACCCAACTGTCCTAACCCTAAGAAGAACCAGGGGTGTTTTGTCTGTGGATCAATGGACCACATGGCAAGAAATTGCCTGAAGAAGGGTTTAGAGGGGAATAAGAGTTCTGGTAGTGGTAAATTAGCCATTACTGGAACAACACCATCAGTGGGTAGACCCTCAGCTCGTACATTTAATATGACTGTTCAGGATGTGGTTGCATCAACAGATGTGGTAGTAGGTATCATTCTGGTCATTGAGATAAATGCTTATGTGCTATTTGACTCGGGTGCTACTTGTTCTTTAATAGCATATGAATTTTCTAAGCGATTAGGTTTAATCCTTGAGAAGTTACCTATACCTTTAGACGTTAAGGTAGAAAACGAAGAGATAATCCCCATTGAACATATTCATAAAAATTGTTGTGTGGAAATTAGAGGGAATAAGTTATCGGTAGATTTGGTACCGATAAGGCTAAAAGAATTCGAAGTAATTCTTGGTATGGATTGGTTGGTTAACCATAAGGCGATTATAGATTGCCATAGGAAAAGTGTAAACCTTTGGCTTTCTAAGAAAACCAAGGTAGTGTTCTTTGGTAGTAATTCACCGAGACGCTCTTGTCATTCGCCTGACCACACAAGCTAGGAAGATGTTGAGAAAAGGTGTGTAGGTTATATCGTGCCATGTTGTGGATACCCAAAAGAGTGGGAACATCCTTGGATCGATACCTATTATGCAAGAGTTCGCGGATGTATTTAGGAGGAGTTACCGGGTATTCCACCGGACAGGGAGGTGGAGTTTGTAATTGATCTGTTACCGGGAACGGCACCTGTTTCAAGGGCACCATATCGAATGGCGCTAGTCGAAATTAAGGAGTTAATGGTTCAATTACAAGAACTATTAGATATGAAGTACATTCAACCAAGTGTGTCTCATTGGGGAGTACCAGTGTTGTTTGTAAAGAAGAAGGATGGGTCGTTAAGGCTTTGTATCGACTATCGAGAGTTTAACAAGTTAACGATTAAGAATAGATACCCTTTGCCCAGGATCGATGATCTATTTGATCATTTAAAAGGGGCAAAGTATTTTTCTAAAATAGACTTGCGCACGGGGTATCATTAGTTAAAGGTGAGGAAGGAAGATGTACCTAAGACGGTGTTCAGAACTCGTTATGGTCATTACAAGTTTCTGGTAATGTCGTTTGGGTTGACTAATGCGCCAGTCGCATTTATGGATATGATGAACAGAGTGTTCAAATAATATTTGGACAAGTTTGTCATAGTGTTCATTGATGATATTCTAGTCTATTCAAAGACGCTAGAAGATCATTCGGAAAATTTAAGAATAGTGTTGGAGACACTACGGAAGGAGAAGTTGTATGCAAAATTCACAAAGTGTGAATTTTGGCTTGAGAGGGTGTAGTTTCTAGGGCATGTTATTGATAAAGATGGCATTTTCGTAGATCCGGCTAAAGTAGAAGCAGTTAACGAATGGGAGCAACCGAAAACGCCAACTGAGGTTCGGAGTTTTCTGGGGTTAGCAGGATACTATAGAATGTTCATTCCGGAATTTTCTAAATTAGCTACTCCGTTAACAAATCTGACAAGAAAGTCGATAAAAGTATGTGTGGCTGAAACACGTGAGAACAGTTTTCAAGAGTTGAAGAAGAGGTTAAGTGAGGCACCGGTATTGTCCTTACCAGACGATACAGGGAATTTTGTAGTGTATAGCGATGCTTTGCATAAAGGACTGGGTTGCATGCTCATGCAGCATGGCAAGGTCATTGCGTATGCATCACGTCAATTGAAGGATTATGAGAAGGTCTATCCTACTCATGACCTGGAATTGGCAGCTGTAGTTTTTTCCCTAAAGATATGGAGGCATTATCTTTATGGTGAGAAATGTGAGATATACACGGACCACAAAAGTCTGAAATATATCTTCATACAGAAGGAGTTGAACATGAGACAGAAAAGGTGGTTAGAGTTAATAAAAGATTATGACTGTGATATTTTATATCATCTGGGGAAAGAAAATGTAGTAGCTGATGCGCTAAGTAGGAAGGGTAGAGAGAAATTATCAATTTTGACGACTCAGAATGAGTTGGTAACAGCGATGGAAAGAATGGAGCTAGAAGTTAAATTACCGGAGGAAGCAGTAGAGATGTTATTTTCCATGGAAACCCAACCTACCATAGTGGAGCGGGTTAGGGGAGTACAACTGAGCAACGAGGAGTGTAAGCAGATGCAGAAGAGGATAGAAGATGAAGAAAAGACTGAGTATAACCTCGATAAAGAGGGATTACTTCGTTTTGAGGGAAGAATTTGGGTTTCTAATGATCCCGAATTAAAAGGAGAATTTATGATAAAGGGCCATAGTTCGAGGCACTCGATACATCCTGGTTGTACGAAGATGTATCAAGACCTTCGTCAAAACTTTTGGTGGCCGAACATGAAGAGGGAAATAGTAGAATATGTTAGTAGGTGCTTAACTTGTCAAAATGTTAAGGTTGAACATCAACGACCAAGCAGGTTGTTACAACCGTAAGAAATTCCAGAGTGGAAGTGGGAGCACATAACGATGGACTTTGTGGTGGGACTTCCAGCAACAAGAAAAGGATACAATGCTATTTGGGTGATAGTGGATCGATTGACGAAATTGGCTCATTTTTTACCAATAGGAGTTAGGTATAACCTAGATCAGTTAGCTAAGATGTATGTCAAGGAAATTATTTCCAGACATGGAGTGCCTGTTTTAATTGTGTCAGATCGTGACCCACGATTCACATCGAAATTTTGGAGAAGTTTGCAAGAGCAAATGGGAACGCAGTTAAGATTGAGTACGGTGTATCATCCTCAGACGGATGGTCAGAGTGAGCGGACAATTCAAACGCTTGAAGATATGTTAAGATCTTGCGTTATAGATTTCAAAGGGAGTTGGGACGAATATCTACCGTTGGTGGAATTTTCGTACAACAACATTTTTCATGCTAGTATAGGCATGCCACCTTACGAAACGTTGTATGGAAGGAAGTGCCGAACTCCAATGTGTTGGGATGAGGTGGGTGAACGTCGGATGTTGGGACCTGAGATGGTGCAACATACAGCGGACATGGTGAAGTTAATATGTACTCGATTAGTTGCTGGTCAAGACCGGCAAAGGAAGTATGCAGATCCTCACTGAGAGAATAGAGAATTCGATGTAGGATCTTTTGTTTTTCTGAAAGTATCGCCTTGGAAGGGGAAGATACGTTTTGGAAAGAAAGGGAAGTTAAGTCCAAGGTTTGTAGGACCTTTTGAGATTTTAAGAAGGATAGGGGAAGTAGCTTATGAAGTAGCTTTACCTCCAGAGATGGAACGCATTCATAATGTGTTTCATGTGTCAGTGTTGCGTCCTTATAAACCGGACTATAACCACGTGATAAAATATGAATCTATTCAGATAGAGAAGGACTTTTCCTATGAGGAACTTCCAATTCAAATTATTGATAGGAAGGAACAAGTTTTAAGAAATAAGGTAATACCTTCAGTGAAGGTGTTATGGAGAAACCACAATGCTGAAGAAGCAACATGGGAGCTCAAAAGTAAAATGCAGGAAGATTTTCCTCATTTGTTTATGTAATTATAAGCTAAGATTCTGGGGACAGAATCCTTATAAGGGGGAGATAATGTAACGTCCGAGAAAATCAGATTTTTATGACAATTAAATTTTTATTTGATTATGTGAATTAAAAGAATTTAATTGATTTCTTTGTGAGTAAGCTATGTGATGGTCGTTCTATGACCTAGAAAGTGCTAATGTGGTTAGTATTCTTACGTGTTAGAAATAATTTTTTGGAATTTCCAAGACAAAAATAATTGTTTTCTGAGAAATTTCCGTAAAAACACTATTCATATATTTCTGTTCGGTGAATTATTTTACAATTTCGAGAAACGCATAATGATAGAATATCGTGATAAGATGGAATATCTGATAATATTTCATTTATGACAAACGCAGTTTTCGCCTGTGGACTTAAAACCTAAGGGTTGAGTATATTGATTTCCGAGAAGGAAATAATATGCGTAGAAGGAATGGCGTTAGGGTTAATTTGAGTGTTATACATTTTGTGATACTATTTAGTATCTATGTATAATACGTTGTGTGACAACCCCAAAATAGGTCCAATCCATCCAACCTATTCTGAGTTGCCAAATACATGGTACAGAAAACAACTACAACTTTATTACAACAATTGTCGTGTAAAATACAACAACACATATGCTGTGAGTTTGGATACAAATATATATATATCAACTGTGACTCTTGACACCAACTTGGGTAGCACGTCACCATGACATCTTACATAAAGGTATAGTCAAAAACTGTTTTAGAAATTAAAATATTTGGGAAGTGCTCAAGGAAACCTTCGTACATGGGAGGCCATGCGTCTAGGTTATAATAGATATCATATGGCCACAGAATTATCGTTGGTTGACCCAATAGACCCCAAAGAAAAATGAGAAGATTACTATCATATTCTTTCCAATGGTGAGTCTTCTCTTGACATATCATTATCTCCACTGTCTCTAATTGAGAATTATACTTCAACCAAACACCAAGATTATATAGGTAGTGCTCGTAGATATACTCAACAAGTGGATGAGCACAACCCTGTCTTATGATGACACGAGGTTGTATGTCATTAGACATCTTGTATGATAGTGGCAAAACACCCTTCCAACGTTGGGTTCGCCTCTCCCTATTTGATTCACCAAATATAGCTACTAAATGATGTATACAACACTTTTCTATACTTATTAGGGAGAACCTCCACAGCTAGAGACCATCGTTCTATTTCCCCGTTACCTTCGCTCGACCCAGCTACACTCTTATTACTTGAAAAGGAATTATGAAGCAAAAGGGTGAGCACAACTAGCTCAGTAAAGAATATCATGACTAAAGATAATTAAATTATCAATAGCCTTCGTCAATAATAAATCAGAGATTTAGAACATATGGAAGATGATAAAACTTTTCAACCATAGTTGCAGCGGAACGAGCAATTCATTAAAAGAGACAAATAGACCATAAAGTCTATTAACTTCTCCATGTTAAAAATCCACCAACAATGTTTTATCCCTGTAACATAAATCAACAATTCTGGTCCACAATTATATGAATAACTCATAATCATAATTGTGATTTTAAATTCCTCTTCGCACCCAGGACAAAGATAATTTTCATCACTTGTCTTTACCTGAAACATCAAAGATCATGGTTATACCAAATCACAGTTCCTGTTCATAATCATACTAATAAATTCATCTTTGCACTTTGGCCAAAGATATTCATCAACAGTTCATCTTTGCACTACAGGCCAAAGATATTCAACAACAGTTCATCTTTGCACTGCAGGCCAAAGATATTCAATAACAGGTCATCTTTGCACTACGGGCCAAATATATTCATCAACAGATCATCTTTGCACTACAGGCTAAAGATATTCCTCAACAGTTCATATTTGCACTACAGGCCAAATATATTCATATCTCAAAAAAATATATAATCATTTCAGAATTTATATAAACAATAATTATAACCATGTTAATCAATTCATCTTTACACTTAAGCTAAAGATATTCAATTATAAATTCAATGGTCATGATCATACCAGTTAACAATTCATCTTTGCACTACAGGCCAAAGATATTCCTCAGTCACGATCATACTAATAATTTACCCATCTTTACACTCAAGTGAAAGAGAAATTCAACATTAGGGTTATAAAAATGTTATATATGATAATAAAAACAATATGATCAACAACTGCATTTATTTTCAAGAGCAACAATCATAAATCAACGATAATTTGGTCAGAAAAAGAAACCAATTTTTGTCATGAATAGTACCCGTGAATAGTAACTCCTGAATAGTAACTCGTGAATAGTACTCTGTATTCGTATATAGTACTGTATACATAAATAATGTTATATACGTAAATAGTGCCGCATACATGAATAGTGCCGTATACGTGAATAGTAACCCCGACTCAAAAAGATAGAAATTCCACAATAAAATCCATACCAATATTTCAGTATAATGATATTGAAAGAATAACATCATTAGAAAGAAAATAACATCCCTTACTATCCCCTACCTCAAAAGAGCAGCACTTCTGACTGGATATCGGATATGACGCTGAAGAAAACTTACACTGATGAATAACAACTCACCAAGTATCTAAATACTCAGAAAATACACTCGATAATCTAGAGAAAAAAAAAGAGAAAACTTATGAATTCTGGTGTGATTTTCAATTCTAACTTAGCCCTCAATTTATAGGAAAATGTTAACACGCCTAAAGCGAGACTTGACACACCGATGGCTTTTACTCGCTACTATTCCACCCACCAAAAAATCAGCCATCTTCCCAACAACCAAAAGTGGGGCCCACCCATTTCTAGAATTTTCCACCAAAATCATTTAGAAACCTAATTTCCGAATAAGTCACCTCTTAAAAATCATAACAAATCATTCGTTCATTTTTAACGGTTCAAAATTTGTGAACATATACTCAACTTATATATGTATAACATATCCAAAAATCCCAACGATCCAACGGTCAGATTAAAAATTATAACTCACACAATAAAGCTGTAAGAACAATGATTTGATATTTTAATACCTCCAATCCGACAAAATACTGATAAAAAACCTCAACATTAATTCCTTCGTTTATAACCACATAAATAAATCCATCATTTATATCCACATCAAATAAATATTTCATTATCATAAAATTAATAATTAATTATTCACAAATAATATTACGTAATCACAATAATGACAACCGCAGCGGTTCGAGAGAAGAGGGCTTTCCGATAAGGATTTCTCCTCTTGGCGCGCGCAATTAGGTGACCAACCTCTCTCCTCGATGAACTTTCTAGACATTGTCAATAATGCTATCTAATAATATTATTCAAATAATATGAATTATTGATCTGATAATGGAGATACTGTGCAGTGACAATTATTGAAACAACAATAATATAAAATATCAACTCATCAATTAATTAATCAATAAAATAAAATATTGAACAGTAACTACTGTAACAATTATTGAGTAGTGCCTTCTTACGTAAGGATCAATAATTCAACAATACTGTGCAATACCGTGTGCTACTGTGCAACCACGTGTATTACTGTATTTTAACCACGGGGTATTCCAACAGTGTTAACGGTAACGATTACGCCGTTATTTATAATAATTAAAATTTGTCGTTTTCTTCATCCAACAGTTATTCTGTTATGGGGCTCACAAATGACTGCGCCGTCGTACGAATATTCCCCGACAAAAAGAATATTCCACGACCAAACAAATATTCCCCGACAACAATGAATATTTTATAACACTTTCTTATTTTGAAAAAAATTTCATATATCACCCTTAACTTTAACTTTTATCAATTTAACCATTTACTGAATAGGAAAATTGAATACTTTTATTTCATAAAATTCGGGGTCTTACACATTGAGTAAATACGAAGTACAATTAGTATTATAGAATTAAGTTAAGACTTAATGACTAATTCATTTGAGTTGGATTATTAATTAATCCAATCATTTGAATGATCAAGGCATAATGTTAATTTAGTTAAGCCCAATTCATTAAAACCGAACCGTTGGTCGAACCGATGGGTCACCGAATGGATAAAACCCATGGGGCAACCCATGGGATGTCACATGGGGTGGTGGGCCGGCCACCTTGGTGTGGAAGCCAAGCATAAGGCTTGGTCACCAAGTGTTTTACTTCGTGACCACACATGAATAGTAAGGAGGTGATGATTCTTTGATAATTATGCCCTCCATTCTAGTTTTCTATAAATAAGAAGCTAGGTTGATTCATTTGGGAGTTTTCAACTTGCCAACCTAGATTATTTGAGAGAGAAAAAGAGCTATACTTGCAAAAAATACACTTTGGAAGCTTGATCTTAGAGTTTTCCAAGAAAGAAAATCAAGAGTTCTTAAGGTATAATTCTTACCTTTCATCTCCATCTCTTTTAGATTTTCTTTCATTTTAAAGAATCATTAAGGGGTGGTATATGTCTTGAGTGAGGATTTAAAGATGACTTACCATAGATTCAATCTCTATAAGTCATGAGATTATAAAAATAATAAGGTTTAATATAGTTTTGAACCATGAAAATATTAATAGTTGAGATCGATTGTTGATAAACAATTGAGCTCCGTCAATACGTTAGTATATGCATCTTGTTTGGTAAGGATGTAGATATGAAATCCATGGAATATTCCATGTGATTTGGCTTAGAGAACATTAGTAACTAAGTAATGGTGAATTTTACGAAATAGACGTTAAACGTTGAAAACGTAGAAATTCCGGAATGGTAGTTGAAAGTTGCCGTGAGACTTGAAAACATTAGTTTTCAATGTCAACACGTGAGATAGGGTGATTAAGAGTTGTGGGTTCGAGAATAGTCGAATTCTGACTTAGAACGAAGAAAACGAGCATTGAACGCTCATTAACGTTTACAAACGTATATAAAATAAACTCAATAGTGAATTCTGAGGTAACGGATTCGAAAGTGTTAAATTCTTATATAAACGCGTAGGGTAGGTCATTTATGATGTGTAGGCTTTTGAATGTACCAAATCGGGCTTATAACGAAGAAGTTACTACCGGGAATTTCACATGATTTTCAAAGCTGCACGAGAATGCATGCGAGAGGTCAGTGTGCATGGTGCCTAACGTAGTGTAAAAAGCCACGCCGCAGCACCAGTTATGGCCGAGAAAAAAAATAATAAAAAGGTTTGGACACTCGCGCCACAGCACGAGAGTTTGTACATGGACTCGCACTGAAGCGCCAAGTCCAGGCAAAACCTCTGGAGAGTGGCGCCGCAGCTCCACTAGAATGCTTCTGATGTCTCGTCGCAGCGTGAGTTTAGGGCTTTTGATAGTAACTTAGGTTTTGAACTTCAGTTATTTCGAGACCTACCTGAGTTGATTTTATATACTCAAAGAAGGTACTAAGACTAATCCTATATTACCTATATTAAGGTATATGGTATGAAACATAGGAATGTAATGCATGTTAATAAGATATGTACTGTGACAACCCCAAAACAGGTCCATTCCACCCAACCAATTCTGAGTCGCCAAATACATGGTACAGAAAACAACTACAACTTTTTTACAACAATTGTCGTGCAAAATACAACAACACATATGTTGTGAGTTTTGATACAAATATATACCAATTGTGACTCACATCCCAACCTTGGATAGCACGTCACAATGGCACCTTTCATAAAGGTATAGTCAAAAACTGTTTTAGAAATTAGAATCTTTGGGAAGTGCTCAAGGAAACCTTCGTACATGGGAGGCCATGCATCTAGGTTATAATAGATATCATATAGCCACATAATTATCCTTGGTTGACCCAATAGACCCCAAAGAAAAACGAGAAGATTACTATCATATTCTTTCCAATGGTGAGTCTTCTCTTGACATATAATTATCTCTACTGTCTCTAATTGAGAATTATACTTCAAATAAACTCCAAGATCATATAGGTAGTGCTCGTAGATATACTCAGTAAGTGGATGTGCACAACCCTGTCTTATGATGACACGAGGTTGTATGTCTTTAGACATCTTGTATGATAGTGGCAAAACACCCTTCCAACGTAGGGTTTGCCTCACCCTATTTGATTCACCAAATATAACTACTAAATGATGACCACCGTTCTATTTCCCTGTTACCCCCGCTCGACCCAGCTACACTCTTATTACCTGAAAGGAATTGTGAAACAGAAGGCTGAGCACAACTAGCTCAGTAAAGAATATCATGACTAAAGGTAATTAAATTATCAATAGCCTGCATCAATAATAAATCAGAGATTTAGAACATATGGTAGATGATAAAAAATTTCAACCATAGTTACAAATGAACGAAAGCAATCCATTAGAAGAGTCAAATAGACCATAAAGTCTATTATCTTCTCTATGTTAAAAATCCACCAACAATGTTTTATCCATGTAACATCAATCAATAGTTCTAGTCCACAATCATATGAATAACTCATAATCATAATTGTGATTCTAAATTCCTCTTCGCATCCAGGACGAAGATAATTTTCATCACATGTCTCTACCTGAAACATCAAAGACCATGGTTATACCAAATCATAGTTCTTGTTCATTATCATACTAATAAATTAATGTTTGCACTACGGGCCAAAGATATTCATCAACAGTTCATCATTGCACTACTGGCCAAAGATATTCAACAACAGGTCATCTTTGCACTACGGGCCAAAGATATTCATCAACAATTCATATTTGCACTACATGCCAAAGATATTCCTCAACAATTCATATTTGCACTACATGCCAAATATATTCATCAACAGTTCATATTTGCATTACATGTCAAATATATTAATATCTCAAAGAAATAAATAATCATATCAGAATTTATATAAACAATAATTATAACCAAGTTGATCCATTCACCTTTGCACTTAAGCTAAAAATATTCAATTGTAAATTCAATGGTCATGATCATACCAGTCAACGATTCAACTTTGCACTACTGGCCAAAGAGAACCCATAGTCACGATCATACCAATAATCTACCCATCTTTACACTCAAGTCAAAGAGAAATTTCATCACTAAGATTATAAAAATGTTATATATGATAATAAAAATAATATGATCAAAACATGGATTTAATTTCAAGGGTAAGATTCATAAATCAACGGTAATTTGGTCAGAAAAAGAAACCATTTTTGTCGTGAATAGTACCCGTAAATAGTAACTCGTGAATAGTAACTCATGAATAGTAACTCGTGAATAGTAACCCCGACATGAAAAAGGTAGAAATTCCACAATAAAATTAATAACAATATTTCGGTATAATGATATTAAAAAAATAATATTTCTTAAGCGTATAAACAATTTATTTTAATTGTTTACACTTTACTAAATAATGCATTTAATCATCCTAAAATGCTAAACTCATAAGATTTCATCACCAATAACCAAAACCCTCATCAAAAATCTGCATATACCTCTTGTAGGATTCTCAAGCCATAAAGTCCTATTTTCTAATTTTCTTACTCCACATAACATATTTAATTCATTTACTCATAACTAGTCCATTTTCATGAAAAATATCAAATCAATTCCAAAAATATTTCTTTTCTTTGATTTAGCAGAGTATAGTCCCATATTGAACATATATTTTTCTCAGAATTTTTAAAATTCATTTACTATTTTTCATATGGCCAAAATCGCCGAATATTTAGACATTTATCACAAATTGTACTTTTATCTAAAAATTCTGAAATTCACATAGTACACTGATATTATATAGATATACTCCCAATAAAAATTTCATCAATTTTGGAGTTAACCACAAGGAGTTATAAGCGGTTACTCTTAAAATAGTCTTTTCCCGTAAAATTCATAACTCTTAATCTATACATCCAAAAATCACCATTTTTGGACACAATCAATAAAACTCATCAAAATATCATTTTAAATTTTTCCAGAATTTTTGAAGGTCTGAAAAGTTACGAAACATGAAAAACATAACAACCCTTAAAATTACTTACCTCAAAAGAGCAGTATTTATGACTTGAATATTGGATATAACGTTGAATGAACATGCGCCGTATAGCAACACTCAAGATATCTAAGTACTAACAAAAATATGCTTGATAATATAGAGAGGGAAAACTTATGTTTCTGGTGTGATTTTCAATTCTAACTTAAGCACTTATTTATAGGAAAATGCTAGAACGCCAAAGGAGACTAAATTAATAAAATAATATATTAATTATTCTTTTCTCCTACGCAACCATCAAAGACCAGCCCTCCATAATTGAACTCAATTCAGCACATGTTCTCTTACACCAACCAAAAAGTTGGGCCTGCCTTCTAGAATTTTTCACTAAAAACATTTATAAAAACAATTTCTGAATCAGTCACCTCTCAAAATTCATAACCAATCATACGTTAATTTTTAACGGTTCAAAATTTGTGGACATATACTCAACTTATATATGTATAACATATCCAAAAATCACAACGATCCAACGATCGGATCAAAATTTATGACTCACGCAATATATCTCAAGAACACTAATTATGAGATTATAAGTCCTTCATACCAGTTTCATTCAAAACTTCACCACGAAATATCCACAAAGAATTTTTGGGTGATGCTAATTTCTACGGTTAGCTTACTTCCAGGGCTTTCTTTTGATATATGGCTCATCTCCTAAATCATTATACACAAAGGGTTATGGATTTTACAAAATTAAGTAATAAACTAATTTTTCTGAAAATCCCATATTTTGTTCTCCATTTCGACAAAATACCAATAAAACACCTCAACATTAATTCCTTCATTTTTATCCACATAAAAATAATTATATCCAACATTTATATCCATATAAAATAAATATTTCCTTATTATATAAATCAATAATTAATTATTCACAAATAATATTACAGAATCACAATTATGACAACCAGACAGTTCCTAGGAAAGAGGGGGCTTTCCGATAAGGATTTCTCCTTATTGGCGCGCAATTAGGTGACCAAACCTCTCATTGACAGAACTTTCTAGACATTTCCAATAATGCTATCTAATAATATTATTCAAATAATATGAATTATTGATCCGATAATGAGAATCTTCATGCGTTGACAATTATTGAAAAACAACAATATAAAACATCAACGCAAGCAATTATTGAATCAATAAAATAAAATATTGAATAGTAATTATTTGTAACAATTATTGAGTAGTGCCTTTTACGTAAGAATTAATAATTCAAAAATCATATGCAATACTGGTGTGCTTCCGCGTGCAACCACGCGTATTATGTATTTTAACCACGGGTATTCCAACAAAGTGTTAACGATAACAACTACGCCGTTATTATTTAAAAACTCAAATTTGTCATTTTCTTCATCCAAGCGGTTATCCGTTATGGGGCCCACAAATGGTCGCAGCATCATCGTATGAATATTCCCCTACGTAAAGAATATTCCACGACCAAACGAATATTCCCCGACAACAATAAATATTTTATAACCACTTGTGTATTTTGAAAAAAATTCATATATCACCCTTAACTTTTTATCAATTTAACCATTTACTGAATTGTAATTATAAGAAAAATTGAATTTATTTCATAAAATTTGGGGTCTTACAATCTCCCCTCCTTATGAAATTTCGTCCCCGAAATTTACGTACCTAGTATTTCAAAGAGTTGAGAATACCTTACTTTCATTTTAGATTCTATCTCTCCGGTCATCATGATTTCTCCATTGCTCATCTCTCGTGATAACTTCATTTGGGTTCCTCACTTGTTGGAAAGTCATGACAACCGCTATCCCTTGAACTACACAGCTTTGACTTATGTGGGGCAACATTTGGCGTCATCACTACCGTTGGAATATACTTTTCTATATGGCATATTCCTCCCTCAACTACCTCATCGTACTCCTGATTCATGATCTGAATCATCAATCTTCGATCCATATCGAATTCAGGTTGACCTCTCTGTACAGGGTAATTCAAAAATCGATGTTGGGTTCTCCCAATTGCTGTCCAAAAAGAGAAATTCATATCATCTATTTTAGCCTTCTTAGATCAGACATCTCTTTCCACAATATCAATGCGTCGTGCGGCTTTTACCCATGCATCACTCACTATCACTCGTTCAGTTGTTTCTTCTTTCAGCTCAGATTTGAGGTCTTACATGTACGATGGACAAAGTTGGTACCTTATCAACAATGTTTGAGTCCGGTTAATAAATGTCAATGAGTAATAAACCAGGACAAAGGGTAATAAGTCATGTTAACTTTAATAAAGATATTAAGTTAACAAAGACATAGAAGAGAAAGAAGCTTGTAGGAACAATTTGAATAGTTTTTTTATAGCTAATTATAGTGTGCTATGTGAAAATATCATGTAGATTCTGTAAAGGCTATGGTCAGTCGAGTAAGTTATTTGAAGACGCTGAAAGGCAAGTTTTCTAACGCTTGTCTAACTTCTATGTTAGCCAAGTTTTATGTGATTCATTGAACTGAATTGCAAGACTTATTTTAAAGAAAGGGTCGATGCCAGATTTTAACTCGGCTAGACTATTCGTAATATATAGATTGATTATTATTCATATCATTCTATATAGAAATGTTAACGCTATCCTATGCCAAGAAATTGGTACGGATGTGAAGGTAAGGTTTGTCTATGAACAAACAAAAGTATTTTTCATCGATTATTCGATGGGCACGTGAGTTTGCCAAAAATATTGAATGTAAATAGTTTAATGAATGAGTGTTGATCAACATAGAGTATTATAGGCTGATCACCAAGAAGTGGTCGTAAGTTATACGGATGAACGACCTTAGTGCTGTGGACTCCCTTTCAAGTATGAAAAATGAAATTTACTGTTCATGGTCTATCGACCGGTTCAGAATTCCTAATCTATTCTATACTTTGGGAATTTATATTATGAACTATTAGAGTATTATTGATTCATAATACTTCATAACTATTGTTCAGTTATGTTGGAATTGTTATATAATTTATGAATGTGGTATTCATGTTATCCTTGATTAAACTTGTTGAGCTATCATGCTCACTTCTTGCGTGAATTATATAACTGCAGTTAAAGATGAACGTACTGTGAATGCCAAGAGAGATAAGGGCAAAGCTAAGATGGATGCTTAGGCATTGTGTAATAGTTTAGTAAGTTTGTATGTATTATACATTATGAACAACGAACGATGTAACCGTTTTACAAACCTAGGAAGGATTATACTTTGATTGTAATAAGAAGATAGTAATTACCTTCATTTTGTTATATATCAATGGAATGATTGTATGGATGTTAGTACAGTAGAGCACCATCTGTCGGGTTGGAAGATACCCGAATTTGGGGGCGTCACACCGGATGCTAGGACCAGAATTGGTGCAGCAGACAGCGGATGTGGTAAAGTTAATTTGAATGCGTCTCGTCATCACATTTCTCGGATGCATGGAGAAGAAGTATGCGGACTCACATAGACTAAGTTGAGAGTTTGAGGTTGGTTCGTATGTGTTTCTAAAGGTATCTCCCTGGAAAGGAAAGATACGCTTTGGAAAGAAAGGAAAGCTAAGTCCAAGGTTTATAGGACCTTTTGAGGTATTAAAACGGGTGGGAGAGGTAGCTTATGTGATAGCATTACCTCCAGACCTAGAACGGATACATAATGTGTTTCACGTATCTGTATTACGTCCATATAATCCAGACTATAAGCATGTAATCGAGTATGAGCCGATTCATATCGAGAAAGACTTAACATATGAAGAGTCGCCGATGCGGATCATTGATAGAAAGGTGCAAGTTCGGAGCAACAAAGTAATACCATCAGTAAAGGTAGTATGGAAGAACCACGATGCTGAGGAAGCAACGTGTGAATTAGAAGAAAAGATGAAGAAAACTTTTCCCCATCTATTTGGTTAAAGTAAGACGATATTCTGGGGACAGAATCTTTATAAGGGGGGAAGAATGTAACGACCGAGAAATTCATATCGTATTGTAAAATGATTTTATTAAGTTAAATAATAATAAAATTCTATTCTATGTGTTATCAAGATGGTTGTCATTATATAACCTATTGATGTTAGAATGTCGTAGTATTCGAGCTACGTGAATGAATTAAAGTGTTTGAATTTCCAAGACGAAAATAAAAGTTTTTCGAGAAATTTTCTGAAAAACACTATTCATTGATATTTGCTCGGGATATATTTTTAAATTTCCGAGAAATACGTAATGATGGAATAACAAGGTAAGAAGGATTATGTAATAAAAATCTAGTTATGAAAAATGTAATATTTCACTTGCGGACTTAATTTATAAATGTTAAGGAAGGCGAAGTAGTAATAAATAAGTAATAATTGTATGATACTTTGGTATTGTACAAAGTAATGAAAACGAGTATAATATGAAGTATTATACGAGTTTGTATGAAAGATGAAATATAGTATATAAATTCTATATGAAGTAGAATACGAAAATAATACATAAACTATATATGTATTAAGTAATGTTAATAGACTTGGAAAGTTTGATTGGAATTACTACAAGTCCAAGTGAATAAAATGTTAAGGCCCAATTATTAATTAATGAACCCACTAGTGTTTATTAATGCAAAGCCCAAGGATCTATTTAATCCAAGCCCAAGCTAGAGTCCAATGAATTGATTGACCCATGGGGCAAACCATGTTAATATGGTTTAACTTGGTAATCAAATTAAATGTGTGGTGATCAAGTGTTAGAAGTAATGACCAAGACTTAGGAGTAATGGCCAAGCAAAAGATAAGTGTTGTGCTAGCCAAGTAATGAATAGTAAGGAGGTGGCTTCAGGAGGTGGGTTGAATTAATGACTAAACTACCCTAGCTTTGCAACTTCTATAAATAGAGAAGGCTTGCTAGCCATTTAACACTTGTTCAAATAATCCAAACATTACAAAGTGCTTAAGTGTTAGAGAGATTAAGTTACAAATAAGTCACTTTCATTTGTAAAAAGAAGAAGAAGACTACTTTACCAAGACTTTAAAAAGTAAGACTTCTTCTCCATTATCTTCTATCTCTACCATGATAGGTTGATAAGAAAAGTTTGGATTAAGGAACATGGATGTTAAGAAGTAAGAAGAATGAATAAGTAATGAACTTAAGCCACATAAGTTGGCAATAAGTCATTTGAACTTATAAAAGTTATAAACTTATTATAAGTTAATCTTGAATGTTAGTATGAAAATTATGAACTTGTAATGAGGTTATTAAGGTGAGTGATATGGATGTAAAAGAACTTATATGAGAATATGTATCATGTATACATAAGTAAAGTTATATGTTAAGAACATATAAAGTATGATGATTAAGAAACTTTAATTGTCATAAGTCATGAACAATAAAATCTTAAGTAGTTTATAATTTGACAAGTTATAAGTTCATGAAGAATAAGTCAAAAATCCAACAATAAATATAGGTTATTGTAATAAGTATGTTGAGATGTTCACATGATGAATGGAATTTATTTGTAATGTTGAACAAATCATAAGAATGAAGATTTGCCGAAAATTGCACGATTGGACGATAATCGTCGATTTCGTAAAATTCTCGGAATAGAAGTCAAATTTTGTGTTTGAACTCGGAACCATTGTTTTTCGATGGAGACAAGTCATATTTGGCATTTAAGAGTTACGGACTTGAAAATGACCGGATTCCGACTTAGAACGAAGAAACGAGGGTTGAACGTTCACGAACGTTTATCGTTTTCGTTAAAAATGAACCAATAGGTGAATTTTTAGCAAACAAAGACAAATAGATAAAATTCTTGCATGAACGCGTAGATTACGTAATTTGTGAACCGTAGGCTTTTGAACGAGCCAATTCGGACTTATAACAAAGAAGTTATGCGCCCGGGAAGTTCACAAAATTTAAAGACTGAAATTTTTTTCTGGTACATAGAGTTGGTAGCCATGACGCCAACCCTAAAGTAAAATCGGGTCACGCTTGATCATAACATAATGATGTCCGTGATACACTCGCAAGAGTTTGTCGAAGCGCGAACCATAGTACAATTTGTGGTGCGGCATGACGCCATGAACGATACTAAAACCTTCGAGTGTGTAGCAGGCAATATGACCCACCAAGTAAGGACTCACGCCGCAGCGCCAAGTCCGGGACAATGCTACTCTAAGCTCACGTCGCAGCGTGAGATGTAAGTATAAAGCCAGCGCCGCAGCGCCATTCTCAGAACAAGGATGGCAATGAATGTTTCTAAGTATAAAGAAAAGAAAGCTAATTGATTTAAAAGTAAACACAACCTAAGGAATGTAATGTAACATTGTTTAAACTTTGTTAAACCTTAAGGATGTTGTATAAAGGTTGAGATAACCTAGTCGAATATGAGTGCAAAGATAATGATAAACCGAAACAAATAGTAACAGAATCTAATACACAATTTAGATTGAGATAAAGGGTAAGATATAGTCATATACATACTTGATTATATGTGACCTAATGTAAGGCATTATGTGATCATGTATTGTAGAGACTTGAAAGACTTGAACATAAAGTTAATATACTGTAGCAGACGCTAAAGGCAAGTATTCTAACTCTTGTCTCAGTTCAATCTGAACAAGTTTTGAAGTTCATGTATTCTTTTGCATGAATTGAGATATGTCGAAGTTAAAGCCAATTTCTTTGACTAGACATGATGTATTGATAATCTATTCATTTATTATCAAATGTTGTTATCTTTTGTCAACTACTTGATATGGTTTTCAAAAGAAGACTGAAATGTTAAACAAATGTTTTGTCGGTAAAACGACAGGCACGTGAGGTTGCCAAATGCTTAAACGTTCATACGTTTAATTGATGTAGTGTTGATCAACATAGAGTAAGATAGGCTGATCACCTAGAAGTGCTCGTAAGTAATATCGGGCTTACGGACTTGCTTCTGGGTTGTCCTTTTCCAATAAAGAATGAATACTCGAGGTCTTTGATCGGAGTGAATGTTTTACTAAATATTGTTATTATTGTAAAACATTTTGAAAGAAAAGATGAAGTGCTATTTTGAATTATCAATAGTACTTCATAACTATTGTTCAGTTATTGAAGATATACGATTTGTATGTGTCAAGCATGTTGTTATTAAATTGTTATACTTGCTGAGCTAGTTATGCTCACTCTTGCTTGAACCATATGAATGCAGCTAAGACTGAACGTCCCGAAGGATCAAAAAAGGATAAAGGAAAAGCTAAGGTAGATTGTTAAGCTGTCTTGTAATAGTATAGGTCTATTGTTGTAATGTAACTGATATTATGACAAAGAATCTTTGTTATGGGTATAGAACCTGGGAAATATAATATTAATTTAAATATATTGAAGTATTGTTCGTTCTTTGAGACTTTTTAATTGAATGAATGTATGAATGTTTGTACAGTATAGCACCATCTGTCGGGTTGGAAGATACCCGAATTTGGGGGCGCTACAGTTCTCCTTCCTTGGAAACGGTTGCTGGTGTTGATGTCGATGTCTTTCTGTCATTATTGAATCTTCTCTTCTTAAAGTTGTTCTCACTTAGTTCACCTTTCCTATTATCTTAGCCATGATTACAACCGAAGTGGTTTCCATTTCTGGCATGATAATTTCCTCGACAATGGTCATCATTGTTCCGATGGCCGTTGCCATCGGTATGATTATTATCGTGTTGTTGGTCGTTTCCTTTTGGTTGAGCTAACTCATAGTCGCATTCTAATAACTGAGTCATATTTACAACATTTGAATACAAACAAAGTTTGTGAGAAATGAGGTATTGACTAATATCGGGTTTTCAAACCTTGCAGAAACATTTGCGTCATATGCTCCTCATTATCTACCAAATGGGATGTAAACCGGGATAACTCCGCAAACTTTGCCTCGTATTGCGATACGGTCATATTGCTCTGCTCCAACTTGATGAAATCCACCTCCTTTATGTGACGAATACTTTCTGGAAAGTACTTGTCGTTGAACAATTCTTTGAACTTCTCCCAAGACATCTTCAATGTAAAACGATGAGTACGTTTTACAGATTCTCACAAGTAATCTGTCTCTTCATGCAATATAAAGGTGGCGAAGGGAACTTTTTACTTCTCTAAGCATCCCAAGATATCAAATATCTTAGTGATATGCTTAATCCATGCCTTTGTCTTAAGTGGCTCTGGCTTTCCCCAATACTCTGGTGGTCCCAGCTCCTTGAGATATTTAGCAGTGACCAGCCGTGAGTTTCCATTGACTCCACCTGCATTATGAATAGGAGTCTCTCTCATTTGGTGTTGCATGAATTTTAAAAAGCTCATAAACATACCATCGTTTGTCATTTGGTCGGTGTTGTTGTTTACACGAGGATTATTGCCTTCATGTTGCACATTATCTTGGTTATTGATCGACAGTGACTCAACGGTCTCATGTGCTTCATTTCTTATCTTAACATTTTCAGATGCCATTTTCAAACAGTACCACAAAACAAGGGTTAATTGACATGTCACACATTATCCCTATATTCCGATTGACCAATTAAATAACAAATAAGCTTAGGTAGGTCATACTAGCGAAGGATTTACCCGTCTCTCCCCTCCTAGTTCTAGCTTCAAATCTCAGCTAGAGATCATATCCCTAAGCTTTGATACCAACTATGACCCCCCTGTAACGACCCCAAAATTCATACAATTCAACTATCGACTTCGGTCATTAATAATACATCCTTCTGATTTTACATCATTATTAGATGTTAAACTTAATAAAATGCGGAATAATTAAAATTCTAATGTCTTATTACTTTAATTTCATGAATCAAAACCTTTATCATTTACACATCTCTGAATCAATTTTATTTTATGAATCGCTTCATCAAAGTTATTATATAAAATCTAACATTTCAATCTGATAACCTTTGCATATCAGATAACTTAAACTTTACATAATTATTGTGATTTATCAAGTACATTTCTCAAAACCTTTACCTTTACCTACATTTGAACCATACTTAATTTATTACTCACTTTATCGAAGTTAATAAATAAAACTTACATCCAGGTTCAATACCCTTTATACAACTGATAAAACCTAAACTTTATAAATCAATATCTATTAAACATGGTTCAAATAATAACAACTTAGCCAAAGTATATAAATCTTCAAGCATTACATCTTATTCATGTCTTTCAAGTAGCACATAGCGTTACCTTGAATCCTTAACCTATAAAAATGGTTATTTGCAAAGTTGAGCTCGACAACCATCAAAATCTAACAGTTTTCATGCATCTCATAGCACATAAATAACATGCTACAATTATACAACATAATCATTATGCTAACATTTCATACATACTTCAGTCCACATAACAAGTAATAAGATTGAGTTCCTTACTCAATCGACATTCTTTACTCAATCAACGTAGTCATAAATTGACTTTAACGTTTCATACTTTCAACATATATAACACATCAAGCTTTTTGTAATAAATATTTAAAATAGTTCATCAACAAGTCACATAGTAAATAGGAACTAAAAGACTTTCCTTGATCGTTGTTTACCAATAATAGTTTAACAACTTACAGCTATCTGCACTTCATGTGCCATACATAATTATATAATCATGCACATCAACTATTAGTCACATAGCAATGCATAGTAGTTGTAATTTAAGCTTTACTCTATATCTCATAACCCTTCCTATTATCAATACACAATGTTCAATTTGATTGTGTTAACTTTTGACTTACATCTCACTATCTTTCATACTCGAAGTTCGTTCAAGTGTTTAAGTCTTGCTAGGAATCATTATTGGTTTTATATTAACTCCATTTCATATCTTATAATATTCATTTCATTTGACTTAAAACACTTTTTACGTTCATTAACAGTTGTCACGAAGTTATGATGTTCATTCGTCACACGCCCGATTTGTCTCTCTTGTGTATGCTTAGTATGCTTATACAACTTATCTAATACATCATTTATTAATGTTAAGCATCATTATATTTACTAACATTCATGTTTTATAACTTAGAACAACATCTTTTATCGTCAGAAGCACTACACTTGTATACGTGCATGACCGACGCCCTCTGATTTCCTCTATATACACAAAAGTCCCACAGATGGCCATTTTGACCCCTTCTAAAGACCTTACATTGAAACCCTTAAAGCATAAACGTTGTAGGTCTATTCGTTCTCGTTCCAGATCATCTTGAATCTCCTCAATCGGAGTTAGTATGAAAACGTTATGGCCGTTTTACCAAAATAGGTCAAAGCAGTCACACTTAACACACTTTAGGCGCGGCCGCGCCCATTTCCTTCACACTTCAGCGCGCCCACTTCAGCTAGCAGTGCCCAGCGGCGTGCCCACACTCTTGGGCAGCGTGCCCGTGCTCCTAGGCAGCGCGCCTACCCTCCTAGGCAGCGTGCCCGCGCTTGGCTTTTCCCAGATTACAGTTTTTGCTATGTTTTTATTTCAAATCTTTATAACTTCTGCATTTTAAGTCGAAGTTAGTTGGTTTTTGACTCTATGAACTCGTAAAACACTGAACTATTCATCTACATAATAATTATAACATTTCAGATACTCTAACAAATCAATTTAAGGGTTCCAATTCAGCATTCATACTATATTTTCATACTTCAACATATTGAACGAAATATTACATCACTAATTCGTTTTAACTCCGTTTTAGTTCATTCTAATTGAGTTGTTTTCGTTTCTCAGAGGAGAACAACAAACCACTATCAATTTACAACTTAATTCACAGGATTACACCAAATGTTTACCTCCAAAACATACTATATAGTATGTAATAACAAAGAGTCTAATTTTTTCATCTTTTACACAATTTAGACTTGATTGGTTTGATTTTAGATATGAACAACACTTGAAATTCATTACATAATCAACACACATAGATTCTTCACCAATTCCTAAGGTCAAATAACCATAGTAATTTCTAATAACGAAATTAAAGAACAAAGATTAGGAACTTAAGAATTTCTTCATACCTCTTGAACCCTCCTTAGCTTTAATCAGATGATGAAAAAGGTTGGTTCTCCTTGATTCTCCAAGGCTCTTCCCCAACTCTACAAAGAACTCCTTTTCTCTCTCAATTTTCTCTCTTCTCTGCTCTATTCTTCTTTCTCAGACTTAGCACAACTTAACGTATTTTTTATTTAGTCTATTAGTTAAAAAAAACCAAGGGCTCCCATTTGTTACAAAGGCAAAGAGTCACAAGACCAAGTTTGGCTAGAACCCCTAACCTCCTTATCCATTTATTTTAATATTATTCCTATTATAAGTTACACCAAACGTCACACTTCTTTTGATTTAACAATAATCTTTATTTATCCAACACCATATTTACTTACCCAATAAATTTATAATTTTATTTAACAAATCATTAGTCCTCTAATTTAATTATTTAATTAAATTAGAATGCTACCATTGTGACGCCCCCAAAATAAGTATACAACACCCATTCTGAGTCGCCAAATACTTGGTACAGAAAGCAAACTACAACATCAATAATACAATTGTCGTGCAAAATACGACAACACATACTGTGAGTTTAAATACAAATATTATCTTCTAGACAATATCCACACTCAAATAAGTCCTCGTTACAATTATTCAAACACTATTTTACAGAAATAGTGAAGACTGCTAAAACATCTTTCTAGAACCATCACTCCGTACCCCGACTAGTTTCCTTTATGTTCTCACCTCCTGAGAAAAATGGAACAAAAAGGAAAAGGGTGAGCTCAACTAGTCTAGTAAAGAATATTATGACTAAGATAATATACAACAAATTATCGTTAGTCTTCAACAGGGAAAAATCTGATAAAATATAATAGCCAACAAGTTTTAGATCAACAATTGCAAATAAAGCAAAGAATCCATTAGAAGAGTCAAGTAGAGAATGAGTTCAACTATCTTCTAAGATTTAAAAGTCCATCATAAATATTTTATCTCTATAACAACAATCAATATACATCTTTAATCAAATATTCATCTTTGCACTACAGGCCAAAGATATTCATTTGTATCACCAGTTGGTCATGTTCATCTCAACACTGTTCATCTTTTTGCACTACGGCCAAAGATATTCATCGATTAATCATTTATCTTTGCACTACAAGTCAAGATATTTAGTAATATCATCATTTAGGACCGAGGATGATGAAAAATATTTTAAAAGAAAACGAATCCAGTTGAAACGGAAGGATAAATAGTAGGGATTAGTATAATGCTTTTATCCAAGATCAATAATACTTCATAAATACCAATTTTGAAGTGAATTCAAAAATAAAGATCAAAACATGGATACAATCAAAGATAGTAACCATAATAGACATTTTGGACAAAAGAAGAAAATTTCATTTTTCTAGGTGAATAGTGCCAGATTCAGTGAATAGTGCCGTGATACGTGAATGAATAGTCAGATATCGCGTGTGACGACGAAAATTCGGGTTGTCCAGAATTTAAGTTTAAAGAATTAGTTATTAATAAAAGGAATTTTTATTAATATTATTATGTGCTATCTGTTTATTAATCGTTCTATAACCTAGGATGATTATAAATCGGGAGTATTCTGGCTACGAGCTAGATTGAGCGACTAAGAATTTTCAAGACGAAAACGAAAGTTTTTCGGGAACAATATATTTTCGGGGAAAAAGACGAAATAGGCATTATTCATCCGTTTCTGCTCTGAGATTTATTTTAAAATTCCGAGAAGTTATAGATTACGTTTAATTCTGAGACGTGATGGAATATTCAATAATATTTCAGTTATGGCAAAAATGAAGTTTTCGCCTGCGAACTCAAAACTTAGGGTTAGGAAAAGTGAGTTTCGAGAATTTTATGATCACGTATAATCATTAGGGTAAAACGTGACGGAAAATGCTTAACGTCGAAAAGTGTTTTTCAGTCTTTGAAGATCCGAAGAATACGTAAAAAAAATTAGTCGGTAAAGGAAAGACGAAATATCCAAAAATATTTGGATTCCAAGAATCGCAGTTTTTAAAACTGTCGGACTAAACCCGAAAGACGGAACCACGAAACTTACAGGCTAAGTTTCGTGAATAGTAAGAAGGTTAACTAAGGAGGTGGAAGTACGACGCGAATACGACTGCTGCCAACTCTAGATCATGAGTAGGATAATTCCTCTCATATTCTTTGAGTTGTCGTGAGGCATAGGCTATGACTTTCCCATGTTGCATGAGAAAGCATCATAACCCTTTGCCTGAAGCATCGCTATATATAACAAATCCATCCGTACCAGATGGTATTACCAGAACAGGTGCCGAAATGAGTCTCCTCTTAAGCTCTTGGAAACTCTTCTCGCATTCCTCGCTCCATACAAATTTTGTATCTTTCCGAGTCAACTGAGTTAACGGAGTAGCGATTCGAGAAAATCCTTCCACGAATCTCCGATAATAACCAGCTAAGCCCAAAAAGCTACGCACTTCGGTCACCGACTTTGGTTGCTCCCAACTTCAGATCGCTTCAATCTTCTAAAGGTCGACAGATACTCTATGTTTTGACACCACGTGCCCAAGGAATGCTACTTCCTTAAGCCAGAACTTGCATTTCTTCAGCTTGGCATAAAGTTTGTTTTCACGAAGCCTTTCAAGTATCAGCTTCAAATGGTGCTCATGATCTTCACGGCTTTTGGAATAGATGAGGATGTCATCAATAAAGACAACAACAAACTGATCCAAATATTCCTTGAATACACGGTTCATCATATCCATGAAAAGCAAAGCGAGGAGCATTAGTCAATCCAAAAGACATGACTAAGAATTCATAATGCCCGCATCGAAGTTCGAAGGCGTCTTTGGAATATCCTCGCTTTTAATCTTCATTGATGATATCCGTAAGCTAAGATCGATCTTTGAAAAGAATTGTGTTCCTTAGAAGTTGGTCGAACAGTCATCAATGCGAGGTAGCGGATACCTATTCTTGATGGTGACATGGTTTAATTCTCGGTAGTGAATACAAAGTCGCATACTCCCGTCTTTCTTCTTTATGAATAAAACAGGAGCACCCCATGGAGATGTACTAGAACGAATGAAACCTATGTCTAACAATTCCTGTAGTTGGACTTTTAACTCCTGAAGTTCAATAGGAGCCATTCGATATGGGGTTTTAGAAATGGGTTTTGTACATGGCTCAAGGTCAATAAAGAATTCAACATCACGTTCTGGGGGTAGACCGGGAAGTTCTTCAGGAAATACATCAGAAAATTCTCTAACAACAGAAATATTATTCAAATCTGACTTGTCTTTGTTCAAATCCATAACATGGGCTAAGAAAGCTTGACATCCGTTTTTCAATAAATGAATAGCTTTATGGCTTGATATGATAGTGACTGATTTTAGTGGTTTAGTTGTTTGAATTTGTATGACAGGTTTGTTAGGAATATGAAAACTAATAACCTTACGAAAACAATCAATTTTGGCATAATGAGTGGTTAACCAATCAATTCCTAAAATCACATCAAAAGTAAGTATCTTTGATATAAGATCAACAGGTAATGTGATAGTGCCAACTTGGATCATGCAAGATTTATAAACTGTAGATGTAACGAAGGTTTCACCTAACGGAGTTTCAACAGATAAGTCAAAGTCCAATTTCTCCGGAGTCAAGTTTAAACGTTGAGCACAAGCAGGAGAGATAAAAGAATGGGTAGAACCGATATCTAGTAAGGTATAAATTTCACAAGAGTTCAAGATTAGCTTACCCGTAATCACCTCGTTCGGGTTCCTCGCGTTTTGGCCAGTTACGACAAACGCTCTTCCAGGAACAGCTGATTTCGACTTATCCGGGACAGCCCTTGGAGTCACTATCCCCGTTGAACTTGGTTTTGTTATAGAATAATCTCGAGCTATGTGGCCTTCCTTTCCATAGTTGTAACATACCTTGGATTGTTGTGGACAGTTTGGGCTGATATGTCCCTCTTTCCCGCATTCGTAACATCTAACTAGCGGTCATTCTCCTCCCCTAGAATTTGTTGTTGGTGCTGGTGCTGCTGTTGATGTCTTCCCATCATTGTTAAATCTCCTCTTTCTGAAATTTCCACTTGACTCACCTCTCCTATTATCATGGCCACGATGATCACCCGAGTGGTTACTGCCTTTGTTCGTATTTTTCCCTCCTCGTTGGTTATCATCGCCCGATGATCGGGCCACCCAGATGACCACTCGTTGTGGTCCCCGGTTGAACATACTCATTATCTCGCTCTAAAAATTGAGCCACATTCACAACATCTCGAATATAAAGAAAATTTATAAGATATAAGATATCGCGAATCTCTCGGGCTTTAGACCTCTCGTAAACATCCTCGTCATTCGTTCCTCATTTTCGACCAAATGAGGTGCAAAACCTAGATAACTCGCAAACTTCGCCGTCTTTGGGACTATGTCATGTTGTTTTGTTCCATCGATAAACTCCACCTCCTTCATATGATTTAATACTTTCAAGAAAGTGCTTGTCATTGAATAGTTTCAAACGTTTCCCAAGACATGCCGAAAAGGGTTTGGTCAGTACGCTTCACGACTCCCACCGATGAGTCCGCCTCACCGCTGAACATAAAGGTGGCGAATGGAACCTTCGTTTCCTCCGCATCCCAAGACATCGAATATCTTGGTAATTTGCTTGACCCACGTTTCGCCATGATCGGATCCGCTTTCCTTAAATTCTAGTGGTCCTAACTCCTTGAATCGCTTGCATTTGTGACAAGTCAGCAGATTGCTATCATTTCCACCGTATTTTGTGCATGAGTCTCCCTCGTCTGGTTTTGCATGAATTGCAAAAAGCTCCTAAACATTCCATCATTCATTGTTTGCTTGGTAGTGTTGTTTACAGGAGGAATATCGCCTTCCTGTTGCACGTTCTCCTGGTTTGTAACTAAAGGTTGTTCCACAGTCTCATACACTCCATTGTTAACGTTCTCAGTGGCCATTCTTAAATACTTCCATAAAACAAGGGTTAATTAAACAAATTAACATATCTCATAATATCCATATATTATGACTGACCAACAAATAAGTTTAGATAAGACACACTAGCGAAGGATTTACTCATCTCTCCCCTCCTAGTTCTATTCCCCGATCTCCGCTAGAGACCATATCCCTAAGCTCTGATACCAACTGTGACGCCCCCAAAATAGGTATACAACACCCATTCTGAGTCACCAAATACATGGTACAGAAAGCAAACTACAACTTCAATAATACAATTGTCGTGCAAAATACGACAACACATATTGTGAGTTTAAATACAAATATTGTCTTCTAGACAATATCCACACTCAAATAAGTTCTCGTTATAATTATTCAAACACTATTTTATAGAAATAGTGAGGACTGCTAAAACATCTTTCTAGAACCATCACTCCGTACCCCGACTAGTTCCTGCTATGTTCTCACCTCCTGAGAAAAATGGAACAAAAAGGAAAAGGGTGAGCTCAACTAGCCCAGTAAAGAATATTATGACTAAGATAATATACAACAAATTATCGTTAGTCTTCAACAGGGAAAATCTGATAAAATATAATCGCCAACAAGTTTTAGATCAACAACTGCAGCAGAAACAACAATCCATTAGAAGAGTCAAGTAGAGAATGAGTTCTACTATCTTCTAAGATTTAAAAGTCCATCATCAATATTTTATCCCTATAACAACAATCAATATACATCTTTATTCAAATATTCATCTTTGCACTATGTGCCAAAGATATTCATTTGTATCACCAAATTGGTCGTGTTCATCTCAACACTGCTCATCTTTGCACTCTGGGCCAAAGATATTCATCGATTAATCATTTATCTTTGCACTACTACAGTAGAAGATATTTAGTAATATCATCATTTAGGACCGAGGATGATGAAAAATATTTTAAAGAAAATGAATCCAAATTGAAACGGAAGGATAAATAGTAGGGATTAGTATAATGGTTTATCCAAGATCAATAATACTTCATAAATACCAATTTTGAAGTGAATTCAAAAATAAAGATCAAAACATGGATACAATCAAAGATAGTAACCATAATAGACATCTTGGACAAAAGAAGAAAATTTCATTTTTTAGGTGAATAGTCTGCCGTATTAAGTGAATAAGTGCCAGACACGTGAATAGTGTCAGATATCGCGTGTGTGACAACCGGAAATTCGGGTTGTCCAGAATATTATGTGCTATCTGTTTATTAATCGTTCTATAACCTAGGATGATTATAAATCGGGAGTATTCTGGCTACGAGCTAGATTGAGCGAATAAGAATTTTCAAGACGAAACAAAAGTTTTCCGGGAACAATATATTTTCGGGGAAAAATACAAAATAGGCACTATTCATCCGCTTTCGCTTTCAGGAGATTTATTTTGAAATCTTAGAAGTTATAGATTACGTTTAATTCTGAGGCGTGATGGAATATTCAATAATATTTCAGTTATGGCAAAAACGAAGTTTTCGCCTGCGAACTCAAAACCTAGGGTTAGGAAAAGTGAGTTTCGAGAATTTTATGATCACGTATAATCATTAGGGTAAAACGTGACGGAAAACGCTTAACGTCGAAAAGTGTTTTTCAGTCTTTGAAGATCCGAAGAATACGTAAAAAAAATTAGTCGGTAAAGGAAAGACGAAATATCCAAAAATATTTGGATTCCGAGAATCGCAGTTTTTAAAACTGTCGGACGAAACCCGAAAGACGGAACCACGAAACTTACAGGCTAAGTTTCGTGAATAGTAAGAAGGTTAACTAAGGAGGTGGAAGTAGTAAACTTAAGAGTTAAGTAAACTTAAGTGTTAAGTAGACTTAAGTGTAAAGTAAACTTAAGTGTTAAGCAAACTTAAGGGCTAAGTAAACTTAGTACCTAAGTAATGAATAGTAAGGAGGTTTGGGGGGGCGAAATGACTATTTTGCGCTAGCTTTGGAAAATCTATAAATAGGAAGCTAGATTTCATTTAAATGAGATTTTGAAAATCCTACACTAGAGAGAGAGAGGATTCGGATGGAGAGGGAGGAGGAAGAGCTTGAGCATGATTGATCGGATCGAAAGTGTTCGTGAAATAACAAAGCTTGCAAATCGTCGGCTTTGTATAACGGGAGAGAATTAAAGAAGAACGGTAATCCAAGCCATAGTTTCTTCTAATATTTTCTTTAAGATATCTATGTCAAAAACATAGCTTAATGAGATTAAGGAATAAAAGAAGATTGGAATGATTTCATATGGTTGAAATCATGAGAAAAGAAGAAATAAGAACTTAGAAATTTAGTTTATAAATTTCTTAAGGAAGTATAATATTCGTAGCGAATTTGAACGATCCGAGTGGATTATACGAATAAGTAGGTGAAATAAATAAGGAATAATGTTCTATAACATCAAATTCCAATAAAAAGTGGAATTGTAATCCAAAATATCGATTAAAACGAAGAACGAACGAAGAACACGAAGAACACGCGAAGACCACGAAGAACGTTTTTGATGGACAAATTTAAAACCATCGTACGATAATTGTTGTTGATGGGCAAGTTTAAAACCATCGCATATAAGTTTGATGCATATTGCTTGGTTAGGAACGGTAGAAACGTTCATGAAGAACGGATTAAAACTTAGCTATAACGAAGTTATGGCAAAAATTTCGTAAAACTCAAACGAGAATTAGAAAGTTAGTAAATGAACCCGAATGTATAGGGTTTCATAAGAATGTAAGAGAACATAGAAAACATAAGTCGTGGACTCAAGAACGAACGAGTTCCAAGTTCGAATGATCGAATTACGGACGAACAAACGAAGAGCGTTAATAATGTAAAAATGAACGAAGAGTGAAGATTAAGCCAATTGAATGGCATGTTAACGAATTCAGAACGAAGTTCTATCTATGGGTAATCGAAGTACCTAAGGTAAGGAAGAAAATGGCTTTGGAACGACCTCGTTCCGAGTTATAACGAAGAAGTTATGAGATTTTGAAATCAGAATCTCAAGCTTGTAAAAGACTTAGAAAAATTTTCTAGGTTTTATGCTCAGGCTGCAAGAACATGAAGTCAGGTTTTTTGAGGCCGCAAGGCCAGAAGCGTGTAATGATGTCCGAAAAAAATGTGAGAGTTCATCGCGTGTACGAACCGTAGTAATATAATTTGTGAAATACAGCAATACTAGTCCCGGGAAGAGAGGAGAGAGAAGTAGGGTCATGAAAGCAGTGAGAGAGAGATGGAAGGATAGATGGCAGTACGGCGGCAGAGTAATGCCCAGAAATGAGATTTTTAGTTCTCAGTTACTGGAGGATGTGCAAGAAAGAAATATGAACATAATATTCAAATAATGTAACACTTAATCAAGTGATGTAAACCTTTATTAAAGGTTGAATGTGTAGATTAAACATAATTAAATGACAAAGAATATAATCGCGGGTTACGTAACCGATATCCAGGGACCGTAGACGGGATGAATGAACATGAGGAATTGCTATGGTTGTGATTCCTTAGACGTTGAGTGACGAGGGTAATGAATAACATTTCGATGTTATATCATGATAATGAGAGATAAGTGTGAAGCGTATAGACGCTGTGAACACAACGTCGTTGCGATGGACGCTTGGTCTTAGCATACAATGATCGGTATGGCTTTGACACTAAGAACGAGTAATGAACATGGGGTTTAAGTAATGGATAACGAAAGTATTAAATAGTATATGAATTATCTAGAAAGCTATAACAAACGGTAATAAGATTAATGGAAGCCGAATGTGATTCGAGAAAGAATGAATTCGGAGGGATGACATTTAGTTGTCAGAAAGCCATAAGGAATAAGAAATTGACTTAATCGAACACTATAGTTTAATAGTTCGTATAAGTTAAGATAAGTTAGGTTGTGGTATAATCGTAACCTTTGATGGTTGACATATGGGAGCTGGGCTAAACAATTCCTTTAGAGAGCGAAGGTATATATAAAACTGGCAATCGATCTAACTTACTGTTGTGGGACAGTGTAGATGAGACGGGAACTTGTTTGTTGGTTGTTTGTGCGAAACCACTCAGAGTACCATATGGACTACTAGCAGAGAAGCAATGTGTGCTGAGTCCTAGAAAAGTTATAAGAAGAAGATAAGAATATAAATCATCCAAGATGATGAACGTTTTGAGTAAGACATCTCCGTATGCCACAAAGTCATAAACTAGTTAAGGAAGTTATTCACGTAAACTTATATTGCAAGAACGTGAACCCTAAGAAGTAAAGTTAACTAAACCAATGCGTAAGTTCAACATATGATTAATTGGTGTTTATGTTTTCTCCTTATGTGTTATATAGGAATTGGAATGAGCAATTCAGCATAAGCTGTAGCTGAGCGTAAGGTAAGTTTCCTAACTTCATTCATATTACATTAATGCTAGTTTCTTGAACTTCTCAGATGTTATACTTGAGAAGTTCTGTCTATATGTGAATGTGTGATATTTGTACAAGGTCTTAGAATGTATGAGGCTTTGAGCCACAATTTGAACACTTTGGTGTTTCTATGATATGAATTGTTCTGTGATTGAGTTGTTCAATACAAGTATGTTCTGTTTATACATGAACCGTTATTGTTAAGTCTGTGCTAATGATTCTAGCCGACGTGATGTGTATGAAAAAGGTAGAGGGATGAAAGTATTTCAAAGTGAAAATAATTGATGTTTTAAGATGATAGGAATCGAGACTATTCCTATTATTCAAGCTGCTTCATAACCTTTGTTCGGTTATAGAAGTTCTAAAGAAATGTTTTGATTCTGAATTTGTTTGTTCAACTGTTATGACTTGCTAGGCAATTGAATGCTCACACTTGCTTTAAATGAAAAACAATTTTCAGCGAACAAGGTTAGAAGAACTTAAGGATCCCGTAAAGATCAAGCTGACGGTATCCAGATGCAGTACCATTCAGATGGTGAATGAGCGAGAAGATCAAGTGAAGACTTATAATGTAGAAAGATAAAACTGAACTATAGACTAGTTTAATGAACTATTATGTATCCTTGGTGGCGGATAAAAGTCACTCTTGTAAGATGAAATGAATAATGTATTTATTATTATTTGTAATGAAAAAGGTTATAAGGTTTCCAGAACTTGGGATTTGAGAGTGTATGTTGTTATATTTCGGTATATAATGATGTATGTTGGATGAAGGATGTACTCGTGATGTACCGAATCTGGGTGTGAAGATAGACCGGATTTCGGGGCGTCATAAGTTGGTATCAGAGCTGATAGGTTATAAACCTTAGGTAGGAGTACCTAAGGCTATAATCGTAGAGAGAAGGATAAGAAGATCACCACGTGATCAAAGTGACTCATAGTATCAGATGAGTTGTTAAACGATGAATGATTTATAGCTATGGCTAAGAATGAAAGGTACTATAAAGTAGTACGGGAAGAAGAACTTTGATTTAGTGTGAAGGATAATGTGACGCCCCCAAAATTAGGTATACATCACCCATCTTGGGTAGTCAGATACATGGTACAGAATTTAAATACAACTTACTAATATAACTGTCGTGTACAATATGACATAAACTGTGAGTTTGAATACAATATTGTCTACTAGAGATCATACAAACTCAAAAGAAGTCCTCATTACAATTATTATCACACTATTTCACAGAATAGTGAGGACTACTAATGCTATCCTCTGGACCATTACTCCGTTCCCCGACTCATCCCAGCTATATTCTCATTTCCTGAAGAGAACAGTGAAAGAAAGGGTGAGCTCAACTAGCTCAGTAAGAAATATTATGACTAAGATAATGCAGAATAAATTATCATTAGCCTACAACAGTGTTAAACTGATAAAATATAATGAACATCAAGTTTAACTACAGCGGAACCAGCAATCCATTAAAAGAGTCAAGTAGAAAATAAAATCTACTATCTTTTATGATTTTAAAAGGTTTTTTCATCACTGTTATAGCTGAGACTCAGCTTTAATAAATATTCCACATCATCGAATCACCCCTGCACTACGGCCAAGGATATTCTTTAGTATCACGACCAAAATTATTCATGCGCTACGGGCCAAGAATATTTGTGTATTCATTAATGGTCATAATCATGCCAACAACTGTCCATCAATGCACTACGGGCCACTGAGGATTTTTACCACATCATTTGTAACATTACGGTCATGATTACACCGAATAGTCTCTGGTCATAATCATACCAAGTCCATCTATGCACTACAGGCCACATATGACTTTCAACATAATATAAACATGAGGATGATGACAATGATATTCAATAAAACAAGTTCAAGAATTAATTTATCTAGGAACCAATAACATCCAAACTGTCAACATGATACTGCTTTGTAGAGTAAAATTCAAGAATCTTTGAGAAGAATATTTTCATGAAAGGATCTTTGGATGAAACGCAAATATCAAGGATATTCCACTAATTTCATGGAGTATAGAAGTCAAAGTTTTAACCTAACTGGGTATAATAAAGAATGGAATAACAAAAGAAATCACCATGCATGCGATATCCAGACAGCGAGTTATTCCAATGTAATAATAAATAACGGAACCCGTGTCCCACAGAAACGCATGCATACAAAATATTCCAAATGTAATAATAAAGAATGGAACCAGTCCCACAGAAACACACACATGCATGGATGTTCCAATGTAATAATAATAAAGATGGAACCAGTCCAATGTAAAACACATGACGAGGATGTTCCAATAGAATAATAATAAAGACGGAACCAGTCCGGTGTAAAACACATGCACGAGGATGTTCCAATGAGAATAATAGAAGAATGTCACCAAATATAGGGTAAAAGCCAGATATCTGAGTTATTCCAACAGAATAATAAGCAATGGAATAACAACAGTTCTCTTTATGAATAAGAAAGAATAACACCCTTACTTTTAATAGGAGATTGAATAACGCAGTAGTGTAGTAACAAAATACTCTTCTTCTTTCTCTTATATTCTCTCTATACTCTCTCTCTAAAGCTTGAATGAATTAAGTGAAAAATAATGAAGCACTAGGCCTCTATTTATAGAAGATTTCTAGCTTAGCTTTTGTCATATGTGAAAAGGCAAGTGGCTTGACGACTGGTGATGTGAAAAGAAAAGTGGTTCGACGCCTGTAATGTGAAACGACAAGTGGTTCGACGCCTGTAATGTGAAACGGCAAGTGGTTTGACGTCTAGTAAAGGTAATTACTATTGACGAAGGTAATTACTATTCACAAGGGTAATTACTATTGACGAAGGTAATTACTATTGACGAAGGTAATTACTATTCACAAAGGTAATTACTATTGACGAAGAGACTCTTAGATGATGACATATGGGCCCCCCATAAAATAATCAAACTTACCACAAACGTCTCATAACAGACTCTTTATATACATTAAGGATTGAATAAATATTACCACAAATCATTTTATTTTTAATCAACACATTTTTAATCTTTCAACAATTATTAATCATTTATAACTTGTCGTCTCAATTAATAATATAACATATTATATGATGATAATCTTGTGACAATAATTAAATCAATAATATAAGAGATATGATGCAAGCAATTATCAGTAGCAATAATTGAGCATAAATGAGTGACTTCTCACGTAAGCATCAATAATCAATACAGGTGTGCTACTATACAACTACGCAGCAGACATCTTTGTACTTTTACTACGGGTAGTTCAACAGGTTTTAATTCAGTAACACCTCTGCTAGTTATTTTTATAGAAAGATAATTTTTCGTTTTCTAACTACGCAATAATACTTAGATTAATAGGTCCACTAATGATTGAGCCGTCGTACAAATATTTCCCGACAAAAGAATATTCCCGACCAAACGAATATTTTATAACAACTTGCTTACTTTGCAAAATTTATAATTATTACCCACAACTATAACATTATATCAAATTTATTCCATAATATTCAAAATAATATTTATAGAAAAATTCAATACGTATTTATAAAAGTTGGGGTCTTACAACCTCCCCTTCTTATGAAATTTCGCCCTCGAAATTAGGGTACGTACCTGGTATGTCGAAGAGGTAAGGATACCTTGATTTCATTTCAGATTCTAACTCCCAAGTCATTTCCTCAACATCGTGGTTCCTCCACAAAACTTTGACTTGAGGTATAACCTTGGAGCGTAGAATATGTTCCTTCTTATCCAAGATTTGAACAGGAACCTCTTCATACGTCAAATCTTCCACTATTTCGTCCGGTTCTAACTCAATAATGTGGTTCGGGTCTTTCACATATTTACGTAACATGGATATGTGAAAACGTTATGAACACGAGACATACTTAAGCGATAAAAGCGAGTCTATAGGCCACAGTTCCTACTCGATCGAGGATTAAAAATGGACCGATGAATTGAGGATTGAGTTTTCCTCTCTTTCCAAATCTTGTAACTCCTTTCCATGGAGTAACTCTTAACAACTCATGATCTCCTATATCGAATTCCACGTCCTTTCGATGAAGATCAAGATAACTCTTTTATCTATTTTGTGAGGTTTTTATCGTTGTCGGATCGTTTGAATCTTTTCTCGTAGTCATACGTACTCAACTTGGTCCCAACAATGTTGCTTCACCCACCTCATCCCAAAGATCTTGGAGAAGCGACACTTTCTTCCATACAACGCTTGAATGGAGCCATGCCAATACTTGCTTGATAAGCTGTTGTCAGAGGAAAACTCCACCAATGGTAAGAACTTATCCCAACTTCCCTTGAAATCATGGACACGAGAGTCTTAATAGATCTTCAAGAGTTTGAATAGTCCTCTCCGATCGTCCGTCTGTCTAAGGATGATATGCCGAAGCTAAATCGTGAAGTCTGTGCCCATAGCTTTTTTGCAAACTAACCCAAAATCGTGAAGTGAATCTTGGGTCTCGACCGTAAACTATGGATCTTCGGCATACCATGCGATCTTACAATCTCGTTTATGTACATACGAGCAAGACGTTCAAGTGTATAAGTTTCTCAGATTCAGAAGAAATGAGCGGACTTGGTCAATCAACCAACAATGACCCAAATCGCATTTATGCCTTGAGAAACCTTAGGAAGGCCGCAGAATGAAATCCATGGTAATGTGCTCCCACTTCCATTACGGAATTTCAAGTGGTTGCAATGGACCTTTTGGTACTTGATGCTCCGCTTTAACTCGTTGACAAGTTAGACACCTTGAGATAAACAATAGCTATCTCTCTCTTCATATTGCTCCACCAAAATGTATGACGAATATCATGATACATTGGTACTCCGAGATGGATTGCAAATGGTGTGTGTTGTGCGCCTCCATCATGATATTATACTTTAAATCGTGGTCGTTAGGAACACAAAGTCCGGAGTTGACTCAAAGTATTCCTTCTTCATCGATTCTTGCTTACGCATAGCACCTTCTTGCACTTTCTTCCTCATACGCATCGCTCCAGTGTCCGTAGTAGCGAAAGCGACTTTAACTTTATCGATTAAAAGTCGGTTCTACTCGTATACTCGCTATCATCACATGCGTCCCTGGAGTCTTTAACTCTATCTCCATCCTTTACAAGTCACACAAAATGGGCCTTTGCGTTGACAATATCGCACTCGTACTTGCATATGATTTTCTACTCAACGCGCCCACCTACCACGTTCGCTTTTCGAGGATTATATTGGATGGTATGATCATAATCTTTCATGCAGTTCAAGCCAACGTCGTTGTCGCATGTTGAGTTCCTTTTGAGTGAAGAAATATTTGAGGCTTTTATGATCCAGTAAAGATCTCCACTTTCTCCCCATAGAAGTAATGCCTCCAAATTTAAGTGTGAAGACAACAAATTGTCAACTCTAGATCATCGAGTAGGATAATTCCTCTCATATTCTTTGAGTTGTCGCGAGGCATAGGCTATAACTTTTCCATGTTGCACGAGAACACATCCCAACCCTTTTGCGAAGCATCACCGTAGATGACAAATCCCTCCGAGCCGATGATGGTATTGTCGAAGCGGTCTTGAAATAAGTCTCCTCTTGAGTTCTTGAAAACTCCTCTCACATTCTTGGCTCCAACCGAACTTTGTATCTTCCGAGTCACCGAGACAATGGAGTAGCGATTCGAGAAAATCCTTCCATGAATCTCCGATAATAACCAAACTAAACCGAGAAAGCTACGTACTTGATCCATCGATTTAGGTTGTTCCCACTTTGAATAGCTTGATCTTTCTTTGGGTCAATGATATTCCATGACTTGATACCACGTGCCCAAGGAATGCTACTTCTTCAAGCCAGAACTCACATTTCTTCAACTTGGCATAAAGCTTATATTCACGAAGCTTTTGGAGTGTCAGCCTCAAGTGTTGCTCATGATCTTCACGGCTTTTGGAATAAATAAGGATGTCATCAATAAAGACGACCACAAAGTGATCTAAATATTCCTTGAATACTCGGTTCATCATATCCATGAAGGCAGCAAGAGCATTAGTCAATCCAAAGGACATGACTAGGAATTCATAATGCCCGTACCGAGTTCTGAAAGCCGTCTTTGGAATGTCGGTGATTCTAATCTTCAATTGGTGATATCCTAACGAAGATCAATCTTTGAAAAGAATTTGGCTCCTTGCAATCGGGTCAAACAGGTCATCAATACGTGGCAATGGATACCTATTTTGATGGTGACATGATTCAACTCCCGATAATCAATACAAAGTCGCGATACTCCCATCTTTCTTCTTCACGAATAGAACAGAGCACCCCAAGGAGAAGTACCAGGACGAATAAAGCAAATGTCTAACAATTCCTGCAGTTGGGTCTTTTACTCCACGAAGTTCAATAGAGCCATTCGATATGGGGCTTTGGAAATAGGTTTTGTCACGGGTTCAAGGTCGATACAAAATTCAATTTCACGCTCCGGGGTAGGCGGGAAGTTCTTTGGGAATATGTCGGAAATTTATTAACAATAGAAATATCGTTCAAAAGCGGCGTATTTTGTTTAAATCGTGACATGAGCTAAGAAAGCTTGACATCCGCTTTTTAATAAGCGAATAGCTTTATGGCTTGAGATGACCGTGATTGATTTTAATGGTTTGGTCGCTTGAATTCGCATAATAGGTTGGTTAGGAATATGAAAGCTAACAACCTTACGAAAATAATCAACTTTTGCATGATGAGTAGTTAACCAATCAATCCCTAGAATCACGTCAAATGCAAGTATTTTTAATGAAATAAGATCGACAGGTAATGTGAGGGTACCGATTTGAACCAAACAAGACTTATAAGCAATTGGATGTAATGAAGGTTTCTCCCAACGGAGTTTCCACAGATAAGTCAAAGTCTAATTTCTCCGAGTCAAATTTAATCGATGAGCGCAAGTAGGAGAAATAAAAGAATGGGTAGAACCAAAGATCAAATAAAGTATAGACTTCATTAGAGTTTATGATAAGCTTACCCGTGATGACCTCATTTGGGTTCCTTACTCTCGGGAGGTGACAACAAACGCTCTCCCTTGCAGACTCATGGGTTTGACTTTTACGGGACGACCTTTGGTGCCTCCATCCTAGTGAATTTGCCTTTCTTGAATGGCGATAAAATCGAGCTAAGTGACCTTCTCTTCCACAATTATAACATGCTTTGGACGACATGGCGCAGTTTGGACTGATGTGTCCCTCTCCTCCGCATTTGAAGCATATGATATGTGACGCCCCCAAAATTAGGTATACATCACCCATCTTGGGTCGACACTTACATGGTACGTAATTTAAATACAACTTATTAACATAAGCGTAAGATGCAATCGACATAAAAGCGTGAGTTTAAATACAAATATAAATCTACTAGATATTATACAAACTCAAACAAAAAGTCCTCATTATAGTTATTATCACACTATTTTACGAGAATAGTGAGGACTACTAATCTTATCTTCAAGACCATCACTCGTTTCCCAGACTCGTCCCGGCTATATTATCATTTCAAGAGAACAAAGTGAAAGAAAGGGTGAGCTCAACTAGCCGAAGAAGAAATATTATGACTAAGATAATGCGAGAATAAATTATCAATAGTCTTCAATAATGTTAAAGCGATAAAATACAATAGACAAACCGGTTTAGCTGCGGCAGGAATATGCAATCCATTAAAAGAGTCAAGTAGAAAATAAAGTCTACTATCTTTTAGGTTTTTAAAGGTTTTCATCATTGTTTATAATGAGACTCGACTTTAATAAATATTCCACATCATCGAATCACCCCCGCACTACGGCCAAGGATATTCTTTTAGTATCACGACCACAATTATTCATGCACTATGGGCCAAGAATATTTGTGTATTCATTAATGGTCATGATCATGCCAACAAGCATCCATCAATGCACTACGGCCTAATCGAGGATTTTTACCACATCATTTGTAACATTACGGTCATGATTACAACCGAATAGTCTCTCGGTCATAATCATACCAAGTCCATCTATACACTACTGAGCCACGAGATGACTTTAAAAAATATAAACATGAGGATGATGACAATGATATAAGAATTCATTAAAACAAGTTCAAGAATTATTTTATCCAGGAATTATTAACGCCCAAATTATCAACATGATCACTTGTTTTTGTAGAGTAAAATTCAAGAATGATCGGAAGAATATTTTCATGAAAAGATCTTTGGATGAAACGCAAATATCAAGGATATTCCACTAATTTCATGGAGTATAGAAGTCAAAGTTTTAACCAATTTGGGTATAATAAAGAATGGAATAACAAAAGAAATCACCATGCATGCGATAGACCGCATGCAGACGGAGTTATTCCAATGAATAATAAATAACGGAACAAAGTCGTGAAATTCACACCAAGCGAGGATGTTCCAACAGAATAATAAAGATGGAACCGGATCCGGTGTAAAACACACAGATAGGATATTCCAATGAGAATAATAATAAAGACGGAACCGGTCCGGTGAAAACACATGCATGAGGATGTTCCAAGCGAGAATAATAAAAGCGGAACGAAGTCCTGTAAAACACATGAGCAGGATGTTCCAAATGAATAATAGAAGAATGTCACCAAGTATAGGGTAAACCACGTATACAAAGTTATTCCAACAGAATAATAAGCAATGGAATAACAACAGATTCTCTTCATGAATAAGAAAGAATAACACCCCTTACATTTGGTAGGAGATTGAATCTTCGCGCAGTATGTAGTAACAAAATACTCTTCTTCTTTCTCTCTTATCTCTCTATACTTTTCTCTCTATAGCTTGAATGAATTCGTGAAAAATAATGAAGCCCTAGGCCTCTATTTATAGAAGATTTCTAGCTTAGCTTTTCTTAGTGTGAAAAGGCAAGTGGCTCATTTATTTGGTTTGACGCCTTTGTAATGTGAAACGACAAGTGGTTCGACGCTTTTGTAATGTGAAGCGACAAGTGGTTGACGTCTGGTAAAGGTAATTATTATTAACGAAGGTAAATACTATTGTGAAGGTAAATACTATTCACAAGGATAATTACTATCGACGAAGGTAATTACTATTCGACGAAGGTAAATACTATATGATTGAAGAGACTCTTAGATGATGACATATGAGCCCCCATAAAATAATCAAACTTACCACAAATCATTTTTTTTTTTCATCAACACATATTTAATCTTTCAACAATTATTAATCATTTATAACTTGTCGTCTCAATTATTGATTTAATACTATAACATATTATATGAGATGATATTGTGACAATAATTGAATCAATAATATAAGAGATATGATGCGTGATTAATTTGTAGCAATAATTGAGCATATTTGAGTGACTTCTCACGTAAGCATCAATAATCAATACCGTGTGCTACTATGCAACCACGCGTATTCATCGTACTTTTACCACCTAGGTAGTTCAACAGATTTTAACAAGTAACACCTCGTAGTTATTTTTATAAAATATTTTTGTCGTTTTCTCAATCAAACAATAATTACATTATGGGGTCCACCAATGATTGAGCCATTATACGAATATTCCCTAACAAAAGAATATTCCCGACCAAAACGAATATTTTATAACAACTTGCATACTTTGCAAAATTTATAAATATTACCCACAACTATAACATTATATCAAATTTATTCCATAATATTCAAAAATAATATTTATAGAAAAATTCATCTTTATTAAAAAGCTGGGGTCTTACAACCTCCCCTTCTTATGAAATTTCGCCCTCGAAATTAGGGTACGTACCTGGTATGTCGAAGAGGTAAGGATACCTTGATTTCATTTCTGATTCTAACTCCCAAGTCATTTCCTCAACATCGTGGTTCCTCCACAAAACTTTGACTTGAGGTATAACCTTGGAGCGTAGAATATGTTCCTTCTTATCCAAAATTTGAACAGGAACCTCTTCATACGTCAAATCTTCCGCTATTTCGTCCGGTTCTAACTCAATAATATGGTTCGGGTCTTTCACATATTTACGTAACATAGATATGTGAAAAACGTTATGAACACGAGACATATTTGGCGGTAAAGCGAGTCTATAGGCCACAGTTCCTACTCGATCGAGGATTAAAAATGGACCGATGAATCGAGGGTTAAGTTTTCCTCTCTTTCCAAATCTTGTAACTCCTTTCCATGGAGCAACTCTTAACAACACATGATCTCCTATATCGAATTCCACGTCCTTTCGATGAAGATCAGCATAACTCTTTTGTCGATTTTGTGAGGTTTTTATACGTTGTCGGATCGTTTGAATCTTTTCCGTAGTCATACGTACCAACTCTGGTCCCAACAACGTTGCTTCACCCACCTCATCCCAGCATACTGGAGAACGACACTTTCTTCCATACAACGCTTCGAATGGAGCCATGCCAATACTTGCTTGATAACTGTTGTTGTAGGAAAACTCCACCAATGGTAAGAACTTGTCCCAACTCCCTTGAAATCAAGGACACGAGTCTTAATAGATCTTCAAGAGTTTGAATAGTCCTCTCCATTGTCCGTCCGTAAAATCGAGGATGATATCCGAAGCTAAATCGTAGAAGTCCGTCCCCATAGCTTTTTGCAAACTAACCCAAAATCGTGAAGTGAATCTTGGGTCTCGATCAAAAACTATGGATACGCAAGATACCATGCGATCTTACAATCTCGTTTATACATACTGAGCAAGGCGTTCAAGTGTATAAGTTTCGATCGGTAAGAAATGAGTAGACTTGGTCAACCTATCAACAATGACCCAAATCGCATCAATGCCTTGAGAAACCTTAGGAAGGCCGTGAACGAAATCCATGGTAATGTGCTCCCACTTCCATTACGGAATTTCAAGTGGTTGCAATGGACCTTTTGGTACTTGATGCTCCGCTTTAACTCGTTGACAAGTTAGACACCTTGAGATAAGCAAGCGCTTATCTCTCTCTTCATATTGCTCCACCAAAATGTATGGCGAATATCATGATACATTTTGGTACTCCGAGATGGATTGCAAATGGTGTGTTGTGTGCCTCCATCATGATATTATACTTTAAATCGGTCGTTAGGAACACAAAGTCCGGAGTTGACTTGAAGTATTCCTTCTTCATCGATTCTTGCTTCCAAAGATAGCACCTTCTTGCACTTTCTTCCTCATACGCATCGGCTCCAGTGTCAGTAAGCTTGAGCGACTTTAACTTTATCAATTAAAGTCGGTTCTACTCAGTATACTCGCTATCATCACATGCGTCCACAGAGTCTTTAATTCTATCTCCATCCTTTGCAAGTCACACAAAATGGGCCTTTGCGTTGACAATATCGCACTTTTCGTGCTTGCATATGATTTTCTACTCAATCGTTAGCTACCACGTTAAGCTTTTCGGGAGGGTATTGGATGGTATGATCATAATCTTTCAGCAGTTCAAGCCAACGTCGTTGTCGCATGTTGAGTTCCTTTTGAGTGAAGAAATATTTGAGGCTTTTATGATCCGTAAAGATCTCCACTTTCTCCCCATACAAGTAATGCCTCCAAATTTTAAGTGCAGAAGACAATGTTTGCTAACTCTAGATCATGAGTAGGATAATTCCTCTCATATTCTTTGAGTTGTCATGAGGCATAGGCTATAACTTTTCCATGTTGCATAAGAACACATCCCAACCCTTTGCCGAAGCATCATCAGAGATGACAAATCCTCCTCAAGGCGGATGGTATTGTCGAGCAGGTCTTTGAAATAAGTCTCCTCTTGAGTTCTTGAAAACTTTTCTCACATTCTTCGCTCCAACCGAACTTTGTATCTTTCCGAGTCAAATTTGAGTCAATGGAATAGCGATTCGAGAAAATCCTTCCACGAATCTCCGATAATAACCAACTAAGCAGAAAGCTACGTACTTGATCCATCGATTTAGGTTGTTCCCGACTTTGAATAGCTTCAATCTTTCTTTGGGTCAATGATATTCCATGACTTGATACCACGTGCCCAAGGAATGCTACTTCTTCAAGCCGAACTCGCATTTCTTCAACTTGGCATAAAGCTTATATTCACGAAGCTTTTGGAGTGTCAGCCTCAAGTGTTGCTCATGATCTTCACGGCTTTTGGAATAAATAAGGATGTCATCAATAAAGACGACCACAAAGTGATCTAAATATTCCTTGAATACTCGGTTCATCATATCCATAAAGGCGGCGAGGAGCATTAGTCAATCCAAAAGACATGACTAGGAATTCATAATGCCCGCATCGAAGTTCGAAAAGCCGTCTTTGGAATGTCAGCGGTTCTAATCTTCAATTGGTGATATCCGGAACGAAGATCAATCTTTGAAAAGAATTTGGCTCCTTGCAGCTGGTCAAACAGGTCATCAATACGTGGCAATGGATACCTATTTTTGATGGTGACATGATTCAACTCCCGATAATCAATACAAAGTCGCATACTCCCATCTTTCTTCTTCACGAATAGAACAGGAGCACCCCAAGGAGAAGTACTAGGACGAATAAAGCCAATGTCTAACAATTCTCTGCGGTTGGGTCTTTAACTCACGAAGTTCAATAGAGCCATTCGATATGGGGCTTTGGAAATAGGTTTTGTCTACGGGTTCAAGGTCGATACAAAATTCAATTTCACGCCTCGGGGTAGGCCAGGAAGTTCTTGAGAATACGTCGGAAATTTATTAACAATAGGAATATCGTTTAAAAGCGGCGTATTTTTATTTAAATCGTGACATGAGCTAAGAAAGCTTGACATCCGTTTTTCAATAAACGAATAGCTTTATGGCTTGAGATGACCGTGATTGATGTTAATGGTTTGGTCGTTTGAATTAGCATAATAGGTTGATTAGGAATATGCAAGCTAATAACCTTACGAAAACAATCAATTTTTGCATGATAAGTAGTTAACCAATCAATCCCTAGAATCACGTCAAATGCAAGTATTTTTAATGAAATAAGATCGACAGGTAATGTGAGGGTACCGATTTGAACCAAACAAGACTTATAAGCGAGTGGATGTAATGAAGGTTTCTCCCAACGGAGTTTCCACATGAGATAAGTCAAAGTCTAATTTCTCCGAGTCAAATTTAATCGATGAGCGCAAGTAGGAGAAATAAAAGAATGGGTAGAACCGGTATCAAATAAAGTATAGACTTCATTAGAGTTTATGATAAGCTTACCCGTGATGACCTCATTCGGATTCCTTGCTCTTTGGGAGGTCACAACAAATGCTCTCCCTTGCACTTCTAGGTTTTGAATTTTTCGGGATGGCCTTTGGTGCCTCCATCCTAGCTGAATTTGTCTTGATGGCGACAAAATCGAGCTAAGTGACCTTCTCTTCCACAATTATAACATGCTTTTGACTGGCATGACGCAGATTTGGGTGATGTGTCCCTCTCCTCGCATTTGAAGCATATGATAGGTGGTCTTTCTCCTTCCTTAACAATGGGTCTTTGGTCTTGACGTTTTCCATCATTGTTGAATCTCCTTTTCTTGAAATGTCCATTCTTATTGTTTTATTACGATTACCCGAAGTGGTTACCATATCCGCTTTGTTGATTCCCTCCACGCTTGTTGTCACCGCCTCGATGACTATTCTCATTTGGTATTATAATTTTGCTTTTGCTCTCTTTTAGTTCGTTGACTCATTATCGCGCTCCACTAAGCGAGCCCTATTTACAACATCTGAATACAAACACGGTTTATGAGAAATAAGATGTTGGCGTATTTTAAACTTCAAACCTCTTAAAAACATTCGCGCCATTCTCTCTTCATTATCCACCAAGTGGGGATGAAACCGTGATAACTCGCAAATTTTGCCTCGTATTGCGACACGGTCATATTGTTTTGTTCCAACTTGATAAACTCCACCTCCTTCATGTGGCGAATACTTTCGGGAAAGTATTTGTCGTTGAACGACTCTGAAACTTCTCCCAAGATATCTTGAAGCAATTTGGTTGAGTACGTTTTACCGATTCCCACCATGAATCCGCCTCTCGCGCAACATAAAGGCGTGCAAAGGAACCTTTGCTCCTCGGAGCATCCCAAGACATCAAATATCTTGGTAATCTGCTTTATCCATGCTTCCGCGAAGTGGTTTTGGCTCTCCTTAAACTCCCGGTGGTCCCAGCTCCTTAAATTGTTTAGCGGTGACCGCCGAGAGTTTTCCGTGTTTCCACCTACGTTTTGGACAGGTGTCACTCTCACCTGCTGTTGCATAAATTGCATAAAGCCTCTGAACATTTGATCATTCGTCATTTGGTCAGTGTTGTTGTTTGCATGAGGATTATCGCCTTCACGATGCACATTATCCACGATTATTGATATGTGGTGAATCAACGATCGCCTGCGCTCCATTGCTATTCTCAACATTCTCAGATGTCATTTTCAGATACTGCCACAAAACAAAAGGTTAATTGACACGTAACAAATTATCCCTATCTTCTGACCAACCAATAAAATAGCACATAAACTTAGGTAGGTCATACTAGCGAAGGTATTCCGTCTCTCCCTCCTAGTACTATTCTCACATCTTAGCCAGGGATCATATCCCTAAGCTTTGATACCAACTGTGATGCCCCCAAAATTAGGTATACATCACCCATCTTGGGTCGACACTTACATGGTACAGAATTTAAATACAACTTATTAACATAAGCTGTAAATTGCATAATACGACATAAAGCTGTGAGTTTAAATACAAATATAAATCTACTAGATATTATACAAACTCAAACAAAAAGTCCTCATTACTGATTATTATCACACTATTTTACTGAGAATAGTGAGGACTACTAATGCTATCTTGAGGACCATCACTCGTTTCCCGACTCGTCCCGGCTATATTATCATTTCACGAAGAGAGTGGTGAAAGAAAGGGTGAGCTCAACTAGCCCAAAGAAGAAATATTATGACTAAGATAATGAGAATAAATTATCAATAGTCTTCAATAATGTTAAAGCGATAAAATACAATAGACAAACCGGTTTAAGCTATAGGTGAATATGCAATCCATTAAAAGAGTCAAGTAGAAAATAAAGTCTACTATCTTTTAGGTTTTAAAAGGTTTTTCATCATTGTTTATAGTGAGACTCGACTTTAATAAATATTCCACATCATCGAATCACCCACGCTTTTACTGCCGAGGATATTCTTTAGTATTACGACCACAATTATTCATGCACTACGGGCCAAGAATATTTGTGTATTCATTAATGGTCATGATCATGCCAACAAGCATCCATCAATGCACTACTGACCCATCGAGGATTTTTACCATCATCATTTGTAACATTACGGTCATGATTACACCGAATAGTCTCTCGGTCATAATCATACCAAGTCCATCTATGCACTCTGTGCCAAAGATGACTTTAAAAAATATAAACATGAGGATGATGACAATGATATAAGAATTCAATAAAACAAGTTCAAGAATTATTTTATCCAGAATTATTAACGCCCAAATTATCAACATGATCTTGTTTTGTAGAGTAAAATTCAAGAATGATCGGAAGAATATTTTCATGAAAAGATACTGGATGAAACGCAAATATCAAGGATATTCCACTAATTTCATGGAGTATAGAAGTCAAAGTTTTAACCAATTGGGTATAATAAAGAATGGAATAACAAAAGAAATCACCATGCATGCGATAGACCTTATGCATAAAAGTTATTCCAGCAGAATAATAAATAACGGAACGGGTGGGGTGAAATTCACACGCCAAGCGGATGTTCCAACAGAATAATAAAGATGGAACCAAGATCCGGTGTAAAACACACGGATAGGATATTCCAACAGAATAATAAAGAGCGGAACCGGTCCGGTGTAAAACACAAGACAGGATGTTCCAACAGAATAATAAAGACGGAACCAGGTTCGGTGTAAAACACTGCAGATGAGGATGTTCCAATGAGAATAATAGAAGAATGTCACCAAGTATAGGGTAAACCACGATACAAAAGTTATTCCAATGAATAATAAGCAATGGAATAACAACAGTTCTCTTCATGAATAAGAAAGAATAACACCCCTTACATTTGGTAGGAGATTGAATCTTTATGCTTGAGTGTAGTAACAAAATACTCTTCTTCTTTCTCTCTTATTCTCTCTATACTTTTCTCTCTATAGCTTGAATGAATTCGTGAAAAAATAATGAAGCCCTAGGCCTCTATTTATAGAAGATTTCTAGCTTAGCACACCGCCGTGTGAAAAGGCAAGTGGCTTCGACAATTTGGTTTGGCGCTTTGTAATGTGAAACGACAAGTGGTTCGGCCTTTGTAATGTGAAACGACAAGTGGTCTGGACGTCTGGTAAAGGTAATTATTATTAACGAAGGTAAATACTATGACGAAGGTAAATACTATTCACAAGGATAATTACTATTGACGAAGGTAATTACTATTGACGAAGGTAAATACTATTGATTGAAGAGACTCTTAGATGATGACATATGAGCCCCCATAAAATAATCAAACTTACCACAAATCATTTTTTTTCATCAACACATATTTAATCTTTCAACAATTATTAATCATTTATAACTTGTCGTCTCAATTATTGATTTAATACTATAACATATTATACGAGATGATCTTTGTGACAATAATTGAATCAATAATATAAGAGATATGATGCAAAGAATTATTGTAGCAATAATTGAGCATAGTGCGAGTGACTTCTCACGTAAGCATCAATAATCAATCTGCAGTGTGCTACTATGCAACCACGCGTATTCGCATTACTTTACCACCCGGTAGTTCAACAGTTTTAACGGTAACACCTCCGCCGTTATTTTTATAAAATATTTTTGTCGTTTTCTCAATCCAAACAATAATTACATTAATGGGGTCCACCAATGATTGAGCCATTATGCGAATATTCCCTAACAAAAAGAATATTCCTGACCAAACGAATATTTTATAACAACTTGCATACTTTGCAAAATTTATAAATATTACCCACAACTATAACATTATATCAAATTTATTCCATAATATTCAAAAATAATATTTATAGAAAAATTCATCTTTATTTATAAAAGCTGGGGTCTTACATGATAGGTGGTCTTTCTCCTTCCTTAACAACGGGTCTTTGGTCGACGTCTTTCCATCATTGTTGAATCTCCTTTTCTTGAAATGTCCATTCTTATTATTTTGTACGATTACACCGGAAGTGGTTACCATATCTGGCCTATTGATTCCCTCCACGCTTGTTGTCACCGCTCGATGACTACTCTCATTTGGTATTATAATTTTTTAATTTGCTCTCTTTTAGTTGCGTTGACTTGTTATCGCGCTCCACTAATCGAGCCCTATTTACAACATCGAATACAAACACGGTTTATGAGAAATAAGATGTTGACGTATCTCCGGCTTCAATCCTCTTACAAACATTCGCGCCATTCTCTCTTCATTATCCACACAGTGGGGATAAACCGTGATAACTCGCAAATTTTGCCTCGTATTACGACACGGACATATTGTTTTGTTCCAACTTGATAAACTCCACCTCCTTCATGTGGCTAATACTTTCGGGAAAGTATTTGTCGTTGAAGCGACTCTGGAACTTCTCCCAAGATATCTTGAGACAAAGAAGTTGAGTACGTTTTTACCGATTCCCACCGATGAATCTGCCTCTCCCGCGCAACATAAAGGTGAAGGGAACCTTTTGCTCATGAGCATCCCAAGACATCAAATATCTTGGTAATCTACTTTATCCATGCTTCCGCTTGAAGTGGTTTTGGCTCTCCCTTAAACTCCGGTGGTCCCGGCTCCTTGAAGCATTTTTAGCGGTGACCTTCGAGAGTTTTCCGTGTTTCCACCTACGTTTTGGGACAGAGTCGCTCTACCGCTATTGCATGAATTGCATAAAGCCTCCGAACATTTGATCATTCATCATTTGTTCGGTGTTGTTGTTGCATGAGGATTGTCGCCTTCACGATGCACATTATCCCGATTATTGATATATGGTGAATCAACGATCTTTTGTGCTCCATTGCTATTCTCAACATTCTCGGATGTCATTTTCAGACATCGCCACAAAACAAAAGGTTAATTGACATGTAACATATTATCCATATATTACGACCGACCAATAAAATAGCACATAAAGTTAGGTAGGTCATACTAGCGAAGGTATTCCCCTCTCTCCCTCTAGTACTATTCTCACATCTTAGCCAGGATCATATCCTAAGCTCGATACCAATTAATGCGCCCCAAAATTAGGTATACATCACCCATCTTGGGTAGTCGGATACATGGTACGTAATTTAAATACAACTTACTAATATAAGCGTAGGTGTACAATACGACATAAAGCGTGAGTTTGAATACAATATTGTCTACTAGAGATCATACAAACTCAAAAGAAGTCCTCATTACAATTATTATCACACTATTTCACTGAATAGTGAGGACTACTAATGCTATCCTCCGGACCATTACTCCAGTTCCCCGACTTGTCCCGGCTATATTCTCATTTCTCAAGAGAAACGGTGAAAGAAAGGGTGAGCTCAACTAGCTCAAGAAGAAATATTATGACTAAGATAATGCAGAATAAATTATCATTAACCTACAATAGTTTTAAACTGATAAAATATAATGAACATCAAGTTTAACTACAGCGGAACCAACAATCCATTAAAAGAGTCAAGTAGAAAATAATATCTACTATCTTTTATGATTCTAAAAGGTTTTTCATCCTTTGTTATAATTTGAGACTCAAACTTTAATAAATATTCACATCATCGAATCACCCCGCACTCACTACCAAGGATATTCTTTAGTATCACGACCACAATTATTCATGCGCTACGGGCCAAGAATATTTGTGTATTCATTAATGGTCATGATCATGCCAACAATCGTCCATCAATGCACTCACAGCCACCGAGGATTTTTACCACATCATTTGTAACATTATGGTCATGATTACACCGAATAGTCTCGTTCATAATCATACCAAGTCCATCTATGCACTACTGAAGCCACGAGATGACTTTCAACATAATATAAACATGAGGATGATGACAATGATATTCAATAAAACAAGTTCAAGAATTAATTTATCTAGGAACCAATAACATCCAAACTCATCAACATGACATCTTGATTTGTAGAGTAAAATTCAAGAATACTAAGAAGAATATTTTCATGAAAGGATACTGGATGAAACGCAAATATCAAGGATATTCCACTAATTTCATGGAGTATAGAAGTCAAAGTTTTAACCAACTGGGTATAATAAAGAATGGAATAACAAAAGAAATCACCATGCATGCGATAGACCGCACAGGCAGGTTATTCCAACAGAATAATAAATAACGGAACCAGGTCCGGCGTAAAACGCACAGACAAGATATTCCAACAGAATAATAAAGAATGGAACCAGGTCCGGCGTAAAACACACAGACAGGATGTTCCAACAGAATAATAATAAAGACGGAACCAGGTCCGGTGTAAAACACACAGACAGGATGTTCCAACAGAATAATAATAAAGACGGAACCAGGTCCGGTGTAAAATACACAGACAGGATGTTCCAATAGAATAATAGAAGAATGTCACCAAGTATATAGGTAAAACCATGCATTATCTGAGTTATTCCAACAGAATAATAAGCAATGGAATAACAACAGTTCTCTTCATGAATAAGAAAGAATAACACCCCTTACTTTTAGTAGGAGATTGAATACTACAGTAGTGTAGTAACAAAATACTCTTCTTCTTTCTCTCTTATTCTCTCTATACTTTCTCTCTCTAAAGCTTGAATGAATTCGTGAAAAATAATGAAGCACTAGGCCTCTATTTATAGAAGATTTCTAGCTTAAGACCGCCATGTGAAAAGGCAAGTGGCTTGATTTAATTGGTGATGTGAAAAGAAAAGTGGTTCGGCATTTGTAATGTGAAACGACAAGTGGTTCGGCGCTTTTGTAATGTGAAACGACAAGTGGTTCGACGCCTGTAATGTGAAACGACAAGTGGTTCGACGCCTGTAATGTGAAACGACAAGTGGTTTGACGCCTGTAATGTGAAACGGCAAGTGGTTTGACGTCTGGTAAAGGTAATTACTATTGACGAAGGTAATTACTATTCACAAGGGTAATTACTATTGACGAAGGTAATTACTATTGACGAAGGTAAATACTATTAACGAAGGTAATTACTATTCACAAAGGTAATTACTATTGATGAAGAGACTCTTAGATGATGACATATGGGCCCCCCATAAAATAATCAAACTTACCACAAACGTCTCATAACAGACTCTTTATATACATTAAGGATTGAATAAATATTACCACAAATCATTTTATTTTTAATCAACACATTTTTAATCTTTCAACAATTATTAATCATTTATAACTTGTCGTCTCAATTAATAATATAACATATTATACAGATGATACTGTGACAATAATTGAATCAATAATATAAGAGATATGATGAAGCAATTACTATAGCAATAATTGAGCATAGTTGGTGACTTCTCACGTAAGCATCAATAATCAATACTGTGTGCTACTATACAACTGACTACAGACATATTCTTGTACTTTTACTACCGGGTTGTTCAACAGTTTTAACGGTAACACCTCTGCCGTTATTTTTATAGAAAGATAATTTTGTCGTTTTCTAACAACGACAATACTTCCGTTGTGGGGTCCACCAATGATTGAGCCGTCATACGAATATTCCCCGACAAAAAGAATATTCCCCGACCAAACTAATATTTTATAACAACTTGCTTACTTTGCAAAATTTATAATTATTACCCACAACTATAACATTATATCAAATTTATTCCATAATATTCAAAAATAATATTTATAGAAAAATTCATCTGTATTTATAAAAGTTGGGGTCTTACAAATAATATATGAATTAAAGAAAATTCGTATTACGCAGAGAGAGATTTAGAAGTTGTAAAATTTTAATTGAGGACTCATGTGATAGCTGAGTTGTATGAACCTTTGTTATGGGCAGAGGTTTGTGCTTGGTGTAACAACTGCTTAGCTTATTACAGTGATAATCATTGGAATTGGTCACACTATCAAGATGTATATGACGAGAAGGTGAATCTTTTCGCATGTATATACTTGATAGGTAGAGAACGATAAGGTAGGTGCGAGTTCTTGAAACTCATACTTATGGTGAGTTCGTGACTCATAATAATATGGTATGTTTTCGAACGTCTCAGCGAATGGACGTCTATGGTCTGTCTGGATGTTCTTAAACTCATATTATTGTGGGAAGTTCCTGAACTCATAATGTGTGGTAAGTTGATGGACTGTACTAAGGTATAGGAATGTTTAGACTGAAAATGAGTTGTTTTCAGTAGGCTTAGTATTTAAGGTGCTAGAGATGATTAAGTATTATCGCAGTAAGACAATGAAGGAAGATGAAAAAATTGGATATTCCTGAAAGTAGTATGCACACAAGCCAATCATGTTTGATGATAAAGCATATACTTTGTAAAAATCTTATTCAGTTATTAATAAAAAGTATTAATTTATTAAAGGCTTTTAATTATCTACATGATGCTGTTTTATAATATGTGTTAAACCCATAGTTTTAAGCAATGCTTTTAAAATAATGATGATGATCATTCTAATGAGATCTAAATTCTTAGAAAGCTTAAAACTAAAATAGTTCCCAATCATTGGATTACTCAATTGGGGATTAGTGAATCCAGATAGATTGGTACATACGTTGCTTGCTCATTGGATGAGGATGATTGATCTCATGATCATTTGTGTGGAGACACTAAAGCAAGTATGTAGGTGCTTATTAGAGAATAAGTTCACTTTGAGCGTGGCTCGCTAAGGAATACCTAATGGAGTTTTACTTGCTGTCAATAGAAATTTCAGTAGTGATAGTAGTACAAGTAATCCTTGGACTTGAGATCATCATAGTATCTTGTGTATGATGAGTTATACTTTGACTTATTCCTTAAGACCCTTAGGGTATATCAAAGGGTATGCTTGGGTATAACAAGTTATACATGGAGATAATATATGATCAATAAAGAATCTACCACTTCTAATAAAAGAAGAGAAATGTCTATGTGATTCGATAAATGACAACCCAAAGAGTCCTTATTAAGGCGGAGAATGAAATTAGAAAGGAGTTTCTAATTTGCATTATTTGAGTTGTGCATTTAAGAGTCGAAATACATATAATTAAATAAAATAAGACTTGTGAGTAATTCCATGTCTTATATTTAATTGGGACATTGTATGGTGGAAGGATTGAATTATACGGTAACTATTTACTCAAAGGTTCTTTTATGATTAATGTTGAAATCTTTATTATACGGAAAGTCGTTGATCGCTAGGGAGGCTTATCCCTATTGTAGAATAAATATTATTTATTTAAATAAATTAATTGTTTAATTTATTTATTTAAATAAGATTAGAATTGTTCTAATTGATTTATTCACAACCTAGGTTTAATATGGAGAACCTAAAGGGTCACACTATAAAAGGAAGAATAATTATTTAAGAAGTTAATGGCATAATCGTAATAATATGTTATGTATATTTAATTTAATCTATGGTGATAGAATAAATTAAATAGCTTAATATTTATTATTTAATATTTTAGAAATATTAAATATAAATTAATAAGAGGAGTCTTATTAATATTATTACAATTATTATTATTTTAATTTCTAAAAGAGTTTAGGAATTAATTTAATATAAGTACTCTCATTTATTCCTAATTGGATTAGGAAGGAAAATTAGTTAAAGGAATTTAATTAATTATCCCTAATAAGATTAGGGAGCTTAATTAATTAAATAAATCCCAATTCCTTAATTGTTAAGGTGGGTTGCCCACATCTATAAATAAGAGGAGTCTTATTATGGGTGGTGTGAGTTGTTGACTTTTACAACATACGTAATTCCAATAGTTGGGAGAGTACGCTCCTTTTCTATAGAGATAGAAAAACTAGGGTTTAGCCAACCACCCATCTTCTTGAATTCTTCTTCTTCCTTGGTGGATCACCTCTAGAGGCCAAACACTTGGGTGGCTAACGTTGATCAAAGGAAGGAACCAAACCCGGTGGATTCAAGTTGAACGCGAAAAGAATTGGAGGTGAATTTGTACCTGAGGAAGCTCGGATCTTCAAGGGTATGTTTCTTATTCATCCTTTTCGTTTAATTAATAATTGTGCATAAAGGGTGATCCGGGTATATGGTTTGTAAAAATTTTAAACTTTGATTTTTACATGTTTCCGCTTATTTATGCAATTTGATTGCGTTCTTGAATATTACAAACCTAACAATTCCAAGTCATCTAGCTATGCTAGATTTCAAACTTTATTGAACTCGTGCTAATATGTACTTTGAAAAGGAAAGAATTGGTTCAACTTTTGGAATCAATAAAATTTTTAAAAGAGTTATTCTTGGTATGTGTATGCTAATTGCTTCGGCTAGACAGAAATTGATTTAAAATTTTCAAAATGAATTTTATATCATCTGTGCATTCGATACAAGGGTGGTAAAACGATGGAGTTGTTAATACCATTGAACCTGGTGTTGGATGTGATCTTAGGATCAACAACCCGCTATGGTATGATGTATAATGACGAAGTCACGAACTGACGAAGTCCTCAACATACTGTGAAAAGTACAGTATCATGACGTCATAAACCGTTTTGATGTATTGCGAAAAGAGTTTAAAGAAGTAGTCGATGTCAATTGAGTTGACTAGACGAATGTTTCACGTTGAAATCCAATTTATTGGTATGGTCTAAGCTACTTGATTTGGCTAGACAAATGGTATGTCATCGAGCTTTCTTTGAGAACTTGTGTCAAACCAAATTGTTTTGGTGCGGAATCTAATGATTTAGTCTGAGGAGAACATGGAAGAGGTAGTTACTTTCTTTGTGATTATAAACTGACCGTTAAAGAAGGGCTTACGACGAAATGTTGTTTAACCTAGTAAGAGTTCATGGTCGATTTGACCCCTCAGCAAAAGTATGAAAAGTTTTAAGAGGAAATTTTATATTCCTCGTTATTCCTTCTGCTTCATGATTCTTGATATGTTATGGGGGTTAGGAATGAGGGAAAGATAAGAACTCCGTTGAAGAGAAGTTGAGAAGAAAGGTAGGCTAAAATTTCAAGGACAAAATTCTGTGAAGAAGGAGTGAATGTGATGACCCGGGTAAGGGTGTGGTTTTAAGAAATTTCGAGGACGAAATTTTTATAAGTGGGGAAGAGTGTGACGACCCAGAAATTCGGGTTGTCCAGAATTTAAGTTTAAGGAATTAGTTATTAATAAAAGGAATTTTTATTAATATTATTATGTGTTATGTGTTTATTAATCGTTCTATAACCTGGGATGATTATAAATCGGGAGTATTCTGGCTACGAGCTAGATTGAGCGAATAAGAATTTTCAAGACGAAAACGAAAGTTTTCCGGGAACAAAATATTTTCGGAGAAAAAGACGAAATAGGTACTATTCATCCGTTTCTGCTCGGAGATTTATTTTGAAATTACGAGAAGTTATAGATTACGTTTAATTCTGAGACGTGATGGAATATTCAATAATATTTCAGTTATGGCAAAAATGAAGTTTTCGCCTGCGGACTCAAAACCTAGGGTTAGGAAAAGTGAGTTCCGAGAATTTTATGATCACGTATAATCATTAGGGTAAAACGTGACTGAAAACGCTTAACGTCGAAAAGTGTTTTTAAGTATTTGAAGATCCAAAGAATACATAAAAAAATTAGTCGGTAAAGGAAAGACGAAATATCCAAAAATATTTGGATTCCAAGAATCGCAGTTTTTAAAACTGTCGGACGAAACCCGAAAGACGGAACCACGAAACTTACAGGCTAAGTTTCGTGAATAGTAAGGAGGTTAACTAAGGAGGTGGAAGTAGTAAACTTAAGGATTAAGTAAACTTAAGTGTTAAGTAGACTTAAGTGTTAAGTAAACTGAAGTGTTAAGCAAACTTAAGGGCTAAGTAAACTTAGTGCCTAAGTAATGAATAGTAAGGAGGTTTGGGGGGGCGAAATGACTATTTTGCCCTAGCTTTGGAAAATCTATAAATAGGAAGCTAGATTCAATTTAAATGAGATTTTGAAAATCCTACATTAGAGAGAGAGAGGATTCAGATTGAGAGGGAGGATGAAGAGCTTGAGCATGATTGATCGGATCGAAAGTGTTCGTAAAATAACAAAGCTTGCAAATCGTCGGCTTTGTATAACAGGAGAGGATTAAAGAAGAACGGTAATCCGAGCCATAGTTTCTTCTAATATTTTCATTAAGATTTCTATGTCAAAAACATAGCTTAATGAGATTAAGGAATAAAAGAAGATTGGAATGATTTCACATGGTTGAAATCATGAGAAAAGAAGAAATAAGAACATAGAAATTTAGTTTATAAATTTCTTAAGGAAGTATAATATTCGTAGCGAATTTTAACGATCCGAGTGGATTATATGAATAAGTAGGTGAAATAAATAAGGAATAATGTTCTATAACATCAAATTCCAATAAAAAGTGGAATCGTAATCCAAAATATCGATTAAAACGAAGAACGAATGAAGAACACGAAGAACACGGGAAGAACACGAAGAACGTTGTTGATGGACAAATTTAAAACCATCGTAGGATAATTGTTATTGCTGGACAAGTTTAAAACCATCGCATATAAGTTTGATGCATATTGCTTGGTTAGGAACGGTAGAAACGTTCATGAAGAACGGATTAAAACTTAGCTATAACGAAGTTATGGCGAAAATTTCGTAAAAGTCAAACGAGAATTAAAAAGTTAGTAAATGAACCCGAATGTGTAGGGTTTCATAAGAATGTAAGAGAACATAGAAAATATGAGTCGTGGACTCAAGAAAGAAAGAGTTCAAAGTTCGAATGATCGAATTACGGACGAACAAACGAAGAGCGTTAATATTGTAAAAATGAACGAATAGTGAATATTAAGCCAATGGAATGACATGTTAACGAATTCTGAATGAAGTTCTGTCTATGGGTAATCGAAGTACGTAAGGTAAGGAAGAAAATGGCTTTGGAATGACCTCGTTCCGAGTTATAACGAAGAAGTGATGAGATTTTGAAATCAGCATCTCAAGCTTGTAAAAGACTTAGAAAAATTTTCTAGGTTTTATTTCGGTCTTGCTAGTCATGAAGTTATGCCTTGAGGGCCGGCAATGCAATACAGTAACAATGTCCGAGAAAACTGCGAGAGTTTTGCGCAAGTGAGCAAGTAGTATTAATTTGTAGAAATGCATGGCCAGATTCGGGAAGAGAGAGAGAAGTAGGTGTACCATGCATGAGAGAGAGAGAGAGGGAAGGAAGGATGAAAGCAGCATGGCAATACTTGCAAGTAATGCCCGTAAATGAGATTTTAGTTCTCGATTCATTGGAGGATGTGCAAGAAAGAAATATGAACATAATATTCAACTAATGTAACACTTAATCAAGTGATATAAACCTTTATTAAAGGTTGAACATGTAGATTAAACATAATTAAATGACAAAGAATATAATCGCGGGTTACGTAACCGATATTCAGGGACCGTAGTCAAGATGAATGAACGTGAGGAATTGCTATGGTTGTGATTCTTTAGACGTTGAGTGACGAGGGTAATGAATAAAATTTCGATGTTATATCATGATAATGAGAGATAAGTGTGAAGTGTATAGACGCTGTGAACGCAACGTCATTGCGATAGACGCTTGGTCTTAGCATACAATGATCGGTATGGCTTTAACACTAAGAATGAGTAATGAACATGGGGTTTAAGTAATGGATAACGAAAGTATTAAATAGTATATGAATTATCTAAAAAGCCGTAACAAACGGTAATAAGATTAATCGAAGCCGAATGTGATTCGAGAAAGAATGAATCTGGAGGGATGACATTTAGTTGTCAGAAAGCCGTAAGGAATAAGAAATTAACTTAATCGAACATTATAGTTTAATAGTTCGTATAAGTTATGATAAGTTAGGTTCTTATATCAATATAATCGCGGGTTATGTAACCGATATCCTGGGACCGTAGTCGGGATGAATGAACGTGAGGAATTGCTATGGTTGTGATTCCTTAGACGTTGAGTGACGAGGGTAATGAATAACATTTTGATGTTATATCATGATAATGAGAGATAAGTGTGAAGCGTATAGACGTTGTGAACACAACGTCGTTGCGATGGACGCTTGGTCATAGCATACAATGATCGGTATGGCTTTGACACTAAGAACGAGTAATGAACATAGGGTTTAAGTAATGGATAACGAAAGTATTAAATAGTATATGAATTATCAAGAAAGCTGTAACAAACGGTAATAAGATTAATGGAAGCCGAATGTGATTCGAGAAAGAATGAATCCGGAGGGATGACATTTAGTTGTCAGAAAGCCGTAAGGAATAAGAAATTGACTTAATCGAACATTATAGTTTAATAGTTCGTATAAATTAAGATAAGTTAGGTTGTGGTACAATCGTAACCTTTGGTGGTTGACATATGGGAGCTAGGCTAAATAATTCCTTCAGAGAGCGAAGGTATATATAAAACTGGCAACCGATCTAACTCACTGTTGTGGGACAGTGTAGATGAGACGGGAACTTGTTTGTTGGTTGTTTGTGGAAAACCACTCAGAGTACCATATTGACTACTAGCAGAGAAGCGATGTGTGCTGAGTCCTAGAAAAGTTATAAGAAGAAGATAAGAATATAAATCATCCAAGATGATGAACGTTTTGAGTAAGACATATCCGTATGTCACAAAGCCGTAAACTGGTAAAGGAAGTTAGTTGCGTAAACTTATATTGCAAGAACGCGAACCCTAAGAAATAAAGTTAACTAATCCAATGCGTAAGTTCAACATATGATTAATTGGTGTTTATGTTTTCTCCTTATGTGTTATATAGGAATTGGAATGAGCAGTTCAGCGTAAGCTGTAGCTGGGCGTAAGACAAGTTTCCTAAATTCATTCATATTACATGAATGCTAGTTTCTTGAACTTCTCAGATGTTGTACTTAAGAAGTTATGTCTATGTGCGAATGTGTGATATTTGTACAAGGTGTTAGAATGTATGAGGCCTTGAGCCACAATTTGAACACTTCGGTGTTTCTATGATATGAATTGTTCTGTGATTGAGTTGTTCAATACAAGTATGTTCTGTTTATACATGAATCGTTATTGTTAAGTCTGTGCTAATGATTCTAGCCAGACATGATGTGTATGAAAAAGGTAGAGGGATGAAAGTATTTCAAAGTGAAAATAATTGATGTTTTAAGATGATAGGAATCGAGACTATTCCTATTATTCAAGTTGCTTCATAACCTTTGTTCGGTTATAGAAGTTCTAAAGAAATGTTTTAATTCTGAATTTGTTTGTTCAACTGTTATGACTTGCTAGGCAATTGAATGCTCACACTTGCTTTAAATGAAAAACAATTTTCAGTGAACAAGGTTAGAAGAACTTAAGGATCCCGTAAAGATCAAGCTGACGGTATCCAGATGCAGTACCATTCAGAAGGTGAATGAGCGAGAAGATCAAGTGAAGACTTGTAATGTAGAAAGATAAAACTGAACTATAGACTAGTTTAATGAACTATTATGTATCCTTGGTGGTGGATAAAAGTCACTCTTGTAAGATGAAATGAATAATGTATTTATTATTATTTGTAATGAAAAAGGTTATAAGGTTTCCAGAACCTGAGATTTGAGAGTGTATGTTGTTATATTTCAATATATAATGATGTATGTTGGATGAAGGATGTACTCGTGATGTACGAAATCCGGGTGTGAAGATAGATCGGATTTTGGGGCGTCACAACATGAATAGTAACCCTGACACAAAAAGTTCCAAATTTGATAAAAATTCAGATCAATACTTCGGCATAATGATATTGAAGAAATAATATCATATATGAAGAAAATAACATCCCTTACCTCAAAATATCAGTACTTCTGATCGAAATATTAATATAAGGCTGAAGGAAACTTGCACTGATGAATAAAAACTCACAAAGTATCTAAATACTCACAAAATACACTCAATAATCTAGAGAGAGAAAGAGAGAAAACTTGTTTCTGGTGTGATTTTCAATTCTAACTTAGCCATCTATTTATAGGAAAATGTTAGCAGACTTGACCTGCAACCTGATGGCTTTACCTGCTACTATTCCCACCCACCACATTTGAAATAAATTCAGCACATTTCTTCACCAACCACAAGTGGGGCCTACTCAATTCTAGAATTTTCTACCAAAATCATTTATAAACCTAATTTCAGAATCAGTCAACTCTTAAAATTCATAACAAATCATACGTTCATTTTTAACGGTTCAAAATTTGTGGACATATACTCAACTTATATATGTATAACATATCCAAAAATTACAACGATCCAACGGTCGGATTAAAATTATAACTCACACAATATATCTCAAAAAATCTTTGGTTTAATTTTTAATACCTTCATTCAAACAAAAATACGATAAAACACCTCAACATTAACTCCTTCATTTTTAACCACAATAAATATATCCAACATTTATATCCACATAAAATAAATATTTCCTTATCATATGAATCAATAATTAATTATTCACAAATAATAATGAGAATCACATTTATAATGACCAGTACATTCTCCAGGAAAAGGGGGCTTTCAATAAGAATTTTTCCTTATTAAGCGCGCAATTAGGTGACCAAACCTCTCCTTGATGAACTTTCTAGACATTGCCAATAATGCTATCTAATAATATTATTCAAATAATATGAATTATTGATCCGATAATGGGAAATCTTGTGCGTTGACAATTATTGAAACAACAATAATATAAAATATCAACGCGAGAATTATTGAATCAATAAAATAAAATATTGAGCGGTAACTCTTTGTAACAATTATTGAGTAGTGCCTTCTTTACGTAAGGATCAATAATTCATCAATACTTGTGCATCCACGCGTATTCATCGTATTTTAACCACCGGGTATTCAACAAGTGTTAATTAGCAGTAACAACTACGTCGTTATTTATAAAAACTCGAACTTGTCATTTTCTTCATCAAACAGTTATTACATTATGGGGGCCCTAAATGAATCGCTACGGCAGTAAATCTGAATATTCCCCAAACAACAAGAATATTCCACGACCAAACGAATATTCAAACCACAATGATTATTTTATAACTACTTGCATATTTTGCAAAATTTGCACATTTCACCCATAACCAGAGAATTATATCAAATTAATACCTTATTATTCACAAATGTAATTAGAGGAAATTTGATTTTATTTATAATAAGTTGGGGTCTTACAACCATTCCATTAGCGTAATAAAATATGCATCGATTATAAAATCATTTAGTCAATATTATCACAATTAAATAAATTATTCCATACTAATTTCCATAGAATATTTATTTTATTTCGTAAATATTCCAACTAAAATATTTATTTTATTCGATAAATATTTTAACTATTTACTGAGATTCACAATCGTATTACATTAACATATTACACTCATATGTAATATATCACTACCTCATTTATTAAAACAAATATGCTTACACTAATTCACTATTTTAATTAAGTGAACTACACTCATTATTTATTAAATTTAATTCATAACAATTACATTGCCAACAAGGCATATAATCAAATTATATTACTTTATAATATAATTTTCAAATTAATTAAATTAACTAATATTATTCAGATTAATTTCCTTTCCGTAACAATTTCATTTACTTTCTTCAATAGTTAAACTAACTATTAACCTCATTTTCCCAATATATAGATATATATTTCTCTTCTATATTCACACTTAATCTTTTCATACCAACACATATTTCAAAATTATATAGCACGTATATTTACATACTCAAACTCAAAACATCTCATAATAATAATTTTAATTATTAAATTCTTATTTTAATAACTTATAAAAATTCGGGTTGTCACATCCTTCCCCCCTTATAAGGATTCCGTCATAGGAATCAAAGACACCTCCCTTACTCAATTTTCACCAAATCTCTTTTCAAAATTTATCGTTCAATATCTTCAACACATTACCTTAATATATGTTTTATTTATTACCACTCCAACCATTCTTCATAATATTTTCTTGTAAGTTTTATTTCATAACCTTTACTTAGACTCAATTATATTTGAGTATTACATATTCTTTGACCCGTTCATTATCTATCTCTAAGGATCATTAATATGTACTAGATTCTCAAACTCTTGGGACATTACATTCACCCATTCTTCTAAGAATTTTGTCCTCGAAATTTTGACTTCCTAATAGTCGTTCATTCCATTTATCAAAATAGATTTTATGTTAATATTTATTTATTCATTAGGTTCTACAACCAAATTCTTTCTCTAAGGATCTTTCCAATATCATCACATTCCTCACCTCTTCCTCTTCTAAGAGTTTCACATTTCCCTTCTTTTTGGAATTTCATTTCTTTCTTGAAATTATTATGTTTTGCTTAATTTTCTCATCCTTTCCACTTTTACCTTTCAGAATAATAAGAACTTCCACAATTGCTCAATAATTGGGAAGCGATATGAATAACATGAATTTAAAAGATTACAATTCATACTGAGGAGTCATAAGACCTTGAACTCTTCTTCATGTTTAATAGTGCATCACCACTGTAAACCATCTTTAACAGAATGTTTAGCAATCACACAGACTGAAAACACTCTCTGCAAGTAATCTAGATGATCAGCCTATCGTACCCCTACATCGTGCACAACGTATGACATCATAACATCGTAACGACTATATGCGTTACTTTCAGAACCATTGTCTTTGATAACATGTCCCACTTTACAGGGTTGTTCACCTTAGCTTCTTAACATTTGAATCTGCACCAAAACAATTTGGTTTCGCATAATTTCTCAAAGAACGCTTGAATTTCATAAACATTTTTCAATAATTGTTTAGCCGAATCCAATAGCTTAGACTTTTAGCAATAACTCAGACATCAATCGATATATATATATATATATATATCCATATTATTTTTATCAAACTCAATTAGTATACCTTTCTTAGTTTAAAGAAAACCAAATAAAAACTTTTTATGACGTCAAAATACTGTACCGTCTTAATAGTACGTTGACGATTCCATCATTTTGTGACTTCGTCATACTACATCATACCATAGTGAGCTAACGATCCTATGATCACATCCAACACCAAGTTCAATTGCATTGATGACTTCCTCGTTTGTCATATCAGCATCATATTTAGTGATGCCTTAATGACTACGAACAAACAAAATACATTTTGATATTTTTAAATTATTTTTGTCTAGCTGAAACAATTAGCATAGACATACGAATAACTGTATTGATTTTAAAACTCTCTGGTTCAATCAATGATCCAATGTTTTTCAAGAAAATAGAAGTGCAAACATCAGCACGAAGTCAATAAATTTCTAAAATCTAGCAAAGCTAGAAGATCTGGAATATCTAATTCTCTCCATCAACTTCATTACTTACTAATTCATTTTATTTTTGGTACCACCAATGCTCTTATACTAAATATTCTTGTATATCAACTTACAATCTTCCTATACCTCCAATATAGTTCATCAAACTTTCCACACTTTGGAAGTTCAGGAACTTGCCACAATAATATGAGTTTAAGAACTTAACCTAGTTTGACCATAGGCATCCATTCGCTGAGGAGTTCAAAACATACCATATGATTATGAGTCATGAACTTACCATATGCATTAGTTTTAAGAACCGTACCTAATCTTAATATCATCTAACCTAATCTTAAAAGCCTCTAACTATCAAATATACACATGAGAAAAGAATCACCTTTCCACCACATATAAATTGATAGCGCGACACCGACATTCCAATGATTATCAATGTGATAAACCAAGTGCAAGCACAAGACCCTCGCCCATACAAAGGTTTGTATAACTCATCTATCACATGAGTCCTCAATTGAAATCACACCTAACTCTGTCTTGATCATAACTTGCTCTTTATTCGATACAAATTTTTCGTATCTCATCATTTATAACTCCTCATGAGTTTGCCTCATACTATTTCATAGTACATTCTCTTATAGCATCAAGCTATAACTATTCATTCATTACATATCATCTATCATTTTATAACTTAACCAGATCACGTCGTGATCTTATTCTACAATCATCTTCTTTATGATTTTCTTATATTATGATCGTTTTGGTTTCACGATCCTCATTATTTCCTCTTTAATTAAGTAGTCTTATGATTATTCGACTCAATTTTAACTCTTCAGGTTCTTCTTTGAACCCAAACATATTATCTTAGCTTGTTTCATAACATTCTCTAAATTTATCATCAATTAAACTCTATTTGAGTTAATTATTATTATTTTAATCGCCTTCATCTTGTAAACATCGTCCAATTTAATAACATTTAACATCTTATAGCCGGAGTCAGTTAACTCCTGATTCACCTCTTTTATAAGTCTTCAAGATTCCTCTTTGAACCTTCTCGTATATATTTTAATCCATTCCCTATACAATTCTTAAATTTATTTCGTATTGATCAAACTCTATCTGAGTTTATTCTTTAATTATCCTCACCTTCCTCCTCTAAGGTTATAGCCTAAGGTACTCCTACCTAAGGTTTATAACCTACGACTTTGATACCAACTATAATGACCCAAAAATTCATACAAGTCAACTATCGACTTTGGTCGTTAATAATATGTCTAACTTCTGATTTTATATCATTATTCGATATTAAACTTAATAAAATGTGGAATAATTAAAACTTTCATGTCTTCTTACTTTAATTTCGTGAATCAAAACCTTTATCATTTACACATCTCCGAATTAATTTTGTTGGGAGAGTGCATATTTTGATTTGATGTTTTAATGCAAATGGTCATGATTATTTGTAAAGTCCTTCAAGGAATATATGTACAAGGACTTAGCGATAGATCAAATTTGTTAGGTTGATTTAAGCTCTTAACGTGTATCATTCTGTATATGAATGTATAGATAGAAAGATCGAAGCTGTTAGGTTGATCTTGAGATGTAACAGATAGGCTTTGAAGAATTCGTAGTGTATCAATCTGATCAATATAGCATAAGTCAAGGCAGAAATGTAGAGCTTCAAGGATCGTAGTGTGCCTGCCTTGAACGGCCTCTTCGAAAATCGTAGAGTGGTCCCAACGTTTGTCGAGCCAACTAAGAGATCGTAGTGTGCTCTCGGAAACGTAGAGTTTACAACTCAAGCAAGCGAAGATCATAGTGTGCAAGTATTTAAGAGAAATCATAGTGCTCTTTGCTGATAGCATCAGACCAAGCACCAAGGCGACAAGTCACCACGATCTGAATCGTAGAGTATCATCTGTCTTATGTCAGAAGCATCAAGCCTCGCGCTTTGTGTGGAGACAAACTCCAACAAATGAGGAATGGATTCTAAACGGTGTAGTACTCACCAGTCCCAAAGGCATAAGAAATATCCTTAGTATGCAACAAAGAAGCATATTGAAGAAGCTAAGGAAAGTACCATTGGTAATGGGGAAAACACCTTTTCAGGTGTTAGGTGAGAAAGCAGTCTGCTGTGTCAGTGGGCCAGAATGCATTTCAGAAGATGTGCAGAAAAGTCTCCATCAAAGAACAAAAATATCAAATGCATTTAATGCTTCAACGGATGGATCCACCGGATAGTTTTCAAGATCACATATATGCAAATCAAGCAGATGAGAGATGTAAGCAAGCATTGAACAAAAATGTAGAAGTACTCTCAATGCTCAACTCTACGATCAGAGAAAAAGAAAAGCTTACTCAGTTACTCAGTTCTTTCGAACAAGTGTTTAAACAGCAACTGAGTAGCAACCATCAAGAACTCAACATCTACCAATCAACTGAAGAAAAAGTTCCAAGTCAGAAGGACTTGAAGAGTTCTAAGTGAACTGTAAAAGAGCCAAGTCTGCTGGACTTGAAGAGTTCAAGAGTGAACTAAGAAGTTCCTAGACTGCTGGTCTAGAAGGAATCTAAGTGATTCAGAAAGTGTAAAAGACATCCTTAGTGGATTTCCTACTCGAGGAGTAGAAGAGTGGACTAGGAGCTTTAAGTGCTCTAAACAACTTAAAACGTCTACATCTCTTACATTCTTGCTATAACTGCTATATCTACTATAACTACTATATATGCCTTACTCTCAGAAACTCATTATCCTAAGGGAGATTAAAACTAATATAAATTCCGCTAAAGTTTTTATCATTATCTACTAACAAGTTAAAACGAAAAGATTTTTAAATATCTATTCAACCCCCCCCCCCTTCTAGATAACTATTGTGCCTCCGGGAACTAACAATTAGTATCAGAGCAGGTTCTATTACACAGCCTACAAAGCTTTATTAGATCCAATGGCACACATACCAAGTGAATCAAGAGCTGGAGGAGGCAGCAATCCACCAATGTGCAACAAAGATAAATTTACAAACTGGAAAGTTAGGATGCAAGCATAAATGGACTCAATAGATGAAGATCTATTTGAGACTGTTCAGAATGGGCCCTATGTTCCAACAAAGCTTACACCAACCACAGACGATCCAAACAGAATACAAATTAAAGTCAAAGAGGAGTGGACTGACAACGAGAAGAGAGCTGTCCAACTTGACAAGAAGGCCAAGAATATTTTGTTTCAATCTTTAGAAGACGATCTGTTCGAAAATGTTGTCAATAGAAAAATAGCGAAGGAGGTTTGGGAAGCAGTACTCATCATGTAAGAAGGAACGGAAGAAGTAAGAGAAAACAAACAATCACTCCTGACATAGTAGTATGAAATGTTTACTTATGTTCAAGGAGAAAATGTAACTGCCACCTACGAGAGATTCAATGTTCTGCTCAACTCTCTATGAGCCTATGGGAAGATCTATCCAAACAAAGATCTAATCATAAAGTTCATGAGATCCCTACCAAGCAGTTGGGATGCCAAAACAACCGCTATTAGAGAGTCAAAGAATCTTCATGAGATGTCAGTTCAACAGCTATATGGCAATCTTCTGACATACGAACTAGAGCTGACTCAACGAGCTGAAACCCTATCAGAAGGAAGAAAAAAGGATAAGGGTGTTGCTCTCAAAGAAACTGAAAGTGCATCCAAGGTCAACACTGAGATTGACTCTGACTATGACGAAGATGATGATGAAGACTTTGCTATGCTGGTAAAAAGACTAAGTAGGTTCATGCGTCAAGGCAAAACCAGCAAGCCAAAGAAGGTCAGCAACTACAGCAGCCAGGAGCAAATGAATGATCTATGCTACAACTGCAAGAAGCCTGGCCACTTCATTGCCAACTGCAACAAACCTCTCAGAGAAGAACTAAAGAAGAAAACACATGCAAAGAAGGAATAAAAAGGTAACAAAAGGCCTCAAAAGAGAGACAAATGCCTGGTAGCTAGAGGATCGTGGAGTGATTCAAACAATGACTCCAATCCTGAATCTGGAGATGATGAAGAACCACAAATGGCCAATCTATGCCTAATGGAAAAAGATGCCAAGGATAAACTAAACTCCAACATACATGAAGTAAGTCTCGATGAGATATTTGACTTCAACTCTTCTAATGTAGACATTAATGATTTGAGAACTGCACTGCATGACATATCAACTGATCTATATCAATACATGAAGTGGTTCAGAGTTCTGTCTAAGGATCGTTTACTTCTTCAAGAGGAGAAAAAGAAAGTTCAAGAAGAGCTAGAAATAGCTCTTCTAAGTACAAACCTTCTCTCCAAGCTTGAGGCTGAGAATGAGATCTTAAAACAGACTAATGAGCTCAATGCACAAAGAGAGTCCAATCTAACCTCTAAAATTGACGAACTAGAAAAGACTATCTCTACATGGAACAAATCCTCATCATCCATGGACTCCCTTCTCTCTAGTCAGAGAAGTGCATTTGACAGAACAGGCTTAGGCTTTGGGGAATCCACCTCAGAGCCATGTGTGGAAAAGACAAAGGAAACTAGCACTAGTAATGTCTCAAGCTTTAGAAGAAGCATTACCTTTATGAAATCCTCACAGAAAGAAGAACCAGTCCAATCTTGTTCTATTTTTTCCATCCATACTCCAAAGAGTAAAGGATCTCATGCTGGCCTGGGCTTTAGAAAAGAGAAGAGTAACCCATCCTCTATTCACCAACCTCTAAGGATCGTAGAGTCAAATAAGACCAACTCTACGAACCAACTAGGAAGGTACAGTAGAGTTAAGATGCACTCCTCATATTTCATAAGACCAAAGGACATGTGGAAGAAGGAAAACCGGTTTAAAAGAAAAATGATTAAAGAAACACAAAATTCCAAATAGAGAATGAACTCTCACACACACATAGGCATGCATCATACTAAGTGTTTTGTATACAATAGAGTAGGTCACAAGGCCACAAGATGCTATTATAATTCTATGCATTTAAGACCCAAGATCAACCAAGGGTACTAACAAAATAGGACCCATGCAAATATGGATACCAAAATGAAGGTTCAATGTTATGACAGGAAAAGAGCTCCACAATCACAAACTGGTATCTGAACAGTGGATGCTTAAGACACATGACTGGGAACAAAGCCCTTCTATCTAACTACATAGAGAAGGAGGGTCCCTTAGTCATCTTTGGAGACAATGGCTTGGGCAAGACAAGAGGATATGGCTCTGCTGGTAATGGTGCAGTGTCTTTCAGCAAAGTAGCATATGTGGAAGGTCTCCAACACAACCTTCTAAGCATCAGCCAACTCTGCGACAAGGGTCATCAAGTAACATTCCTCAATAACCAAAGTGTCGAAGTCGGAGATTTGAAGACATCTTTGTAAAAGCTAAAGGACAAGAGAAGGAAATGTCTACACGGTGAATCTTGGTCAACTAAGCTCAGACGAGACAATATGTTTTCTGGCAAAAGCATCTGAAGAATTTAGTTGGCTATGGCATAGACGGTTGTCCCACTTAAACTTAAAAAGAATGTCCAAATTGGCATCAAAAGATCTCATTACAGGCCTACCCAAGTTCAACTTCGTCAAAGAAAGGCCATGCAATGCCTGTTAGCTTGGAAAGTGAACTAGAAGCTCATTCAAGAGCAAAACTGCCAACTCAATTGACAAGCCCTTGCAGTTGCTTCATATGGATCTATTTAGGCCAATTCCAACAACAAGTCTTGGAGGGAAAATATACTCTCTAGTTATAGTCGACGACTACACCAAATTCACATAGGTATTCTTCCTAACCTCAAAGGATGAAATGAGCTCCCAATTGATCATGATGTTCAGAATGGTGATGAACAAGAAAGGAGAGAAAATCAAGGCTATAAGGAGTGATCATGGAAGAGAATTCGACTTCTCAAAAATGGACCAGTTATGCACAGACAATGGCACTAGTCATAACTTCTCAGCTCCACGAACTCCTCAACAAAATGGAGTAGCTGAGAGAAAGAACCGAACTTTGATAGAGGCTGGAAGAACTCTACTAGCAGCGGCCCATCTACCTGAATATTTCAGGGCAAAAGCTATCAACACTGCATGTTACACACAGAATAGATCATTGATACACTCTACGATCAAGAAGACACCCTATAAACTGTGGAAATGAATAAAGCCAAGTGTAAGCTACTTTCATGTTTTTGGCTGTGCATGCTACATTCTCAACAATGGAAAGCAGTACCTGATAAAATTTCAACCCAAGTCAGACGAAGGAATCTTTCTTGGATATGCCACAGACAGTAAGGCCTACAGAGTGTTCAACAAGAAGACATGACTATTGAAGTCTCGATTCACATCATCTTTGATGAAACAGACTTAAACAAAATAGTGCTTCAAGACACTACAACCGATAGTGTAGACACTACAAATGAAGTTGTCGAGCTCAACACTACGATTATAGTGTCAGATAATGAAATCGTTGAGCAAGAAAATGAGATCGTAGAGAGGTCTATGCAAGACAACGAACCTCCACACCAAGAAGAAGAAATAGATCTTGAAGATTTAAGACAAGAAGGTATTAGGACAGATGTCCCAACCAGAAATAGATGGGCAAGAGATCACACTCAAGATCTAATCATTAGAGATCCGAGTGCAAGAGTCAAAACAAGAGCTGCCACCCAGAATGAATGCTTTTACCTAAGCTTCCTGTCACAAATGGAATAAAAGAAGATAGAGGATTTTATGGAAGACTCCAGCTGGATAGAAGCCATGCAGGAAGAAATCAACCAATTTGAAAGAAGCAAAGTATGGAGATTGGTACCAAGACCAAAAAGTCATCCTGTCATTGGAACCAAATGGGTCTTCAGAAACAAGATGGATGAAGATGGAGTAATAACCAGGAACAAGGCAAGATTAGTGGCCAAGGGCTACTCTCAAGAAGAAGGCATTGACTACGATGAGACATTTGCACATGTTGCCAGACTAGAAGCTATCAGAATCTTTCTTGCCTTTGCTGCTCACATGAAGTTCAAGGTCTTACAGATGGATGTCAAAAGTGCATTCCTGGATGGAGAACTTCAAGAAGAAGTCTATGTAGAGCAACTTCCAGGTTTCATCAATCCATCTCTTTCCAATTATGTTTATAGATTAGAAAAAGCTTTATATGGTCTTAAACAAGAACCTAGAGCGTGGTATGAAACACTAACTAACTTCCTAATTTAAAATTGGTTCACTAGAGGTAGGGTAGATACCACATTATTTCTTAGAAAGCATAAAGACAAAGTCTTATTGGTTCAAATATATATTGATGATATTATTTTTGGTCCTACTGATGAAAAGTTATGCAAGAGATTCTCCAAACTAATGCAGAGCAAGTTTGAAATGAGCATGATGGGTGAGCTGAATTTCTTCCTTGGACTACACGTAAAGCGGACTGATGAAGGAATCTTCATAACCAAGCCAAATACATCAAAGATTTACTTAAGAAATATGGCATGGAATCAGCCTCTCCCATGAAAACCCCAATTACTCCTGCAACCAAACTTGACAAAGATGAAAAAGGTAAAAGTATTGATATAACTCAATACAGAGGTATGATAGGCTCTCTTTTATATCTAACTGCCAGTAGACCAAACATAATGTTTGCAACATGCATATGTGCTAGATTTTAGGCTAACCCTAAAGAATCACATTTATCTATTGTAAAGAGGATTTTCATGTATCTTAAGGGTACACCTTACTTGGGGCTTTGGTACCCCAAGGAATCCTCATTTGAACTAATAAGATACACATATGCTGATTTTGCAGGTTGCAAAATAGATAGAAAGAGTACCAGTGGCACCTGTCAATTGCTAGGAAATAGACTTGTGTCCTGGTTTAGCAAGAAGCAAAACTCAGTATCTACATCAACTGCAGAAGCTGAATATATTGTTGTTGGCAGCTGCTGTGCTCAGATCCTATGGATGAAAAATTAGCTAGCTGATTATGGGTTTGATTTCAAATCCATTCATATTCACTGTGATAACATAAGTGCCATAGCAATAACTCATAATCCTGTTATGCATTCTAGGACTAAACATATAGAAATAAGGTATCACTTCATTAGGGATCATGTGCAAAATGGAACTATATTTTTACAATATATCCCTATTGAAAATTAACTTGCTGATGTCTTTACAAAACCTCTAGATGAATCCAGGTTTAACAAGTTAATAAGTGACCTAAGAATGCTTAATTTACAACCATGAAATAAATGCCCTAGTATATGCTAACTATACAGATACAAAGGCTATGGTTGAAATCGTAGACATGATCAAGGGAAGTCCACGATCGTAGAGCTTAAGTGACATTAAAGAAAATGATCGTTGCATAGACTCAACAATCGTAGTGCAGACTCAACGATAGCAGAACCCCATCATCAAGAGGAGCATCATGTGATGATAAGTTTCAAAACAAAGCAATCTCTCTGATAAGCGCCTTAGGAACAAACCTAACCCTTGGCTCACTCCAAGAGGTTGGCCCTTCCTGAGCTACCTTAAAAGAATGCTAAGTCAAAAACTCATCATAAGGATCCAGACAGACTCGACGATCATAGTTCAGACACGACAATTGCTGGACAGACTCAACGATCGTAATTCAGACTCGACGAATGCAAAGCAAACTCAACGATCACAAAAGCTACCTCAATGATCGTAGTCATCCCTAAGGACACATCAGCTCTACAGGAGCTTAGGGCAAATCAGTACAATCCTTCTATATCAAATTCGTAGAGCCAAGCAGAATTCAACACTTATCCCGCGAAGAAAAATGGAGAGAGGGAAACTACAAGTACAGTTCGAAAATGCCTTTTTGAAATCATAAGTTCAAAAGGCCTATCTCTCTTCTCTCTCTCTACAAGCATAAACCCTAACCCCAAAGAAAGCTCAAACAACCATACTCCCTTCAACGAAAGAAATAACAGCCTCCAACGTCGTCTTCGACTACAGCCTATGCTTCGATGAGTTCAAAACTGCTGAACCCAAATTTCACAAGATTATGGCGTTGCTAAAGAAGGCCGGTCTCGAAGATGCTCTAGGTACGAGCACATTGATCTACCCAAAGTTAATAAAGGAATTTTATAGAAATAGAGTCTACGAAAATGAAGTCCTCACAACGAGAGTCAAGGATATGGAAATTAAGCTAAAATCCGAAGAAATCAAGCTAGCCCTAGGTTTTAAATCCAAAGGTTTTTGGTTTTTAGATGGCATCGATTTTCATGTAGGGCTTAAGAAGATGCATCACAAGAAATCCCCCACTATCAGAGGATATAAGAAGAAGGAGTTTCTCGGAGGTACAATTTTCGGGTGACGACATTGTTGGGAAATGTGTTATCTTCTGAGACCTTTGGGCACGATTCTGTAAATGAGGTGCAGCTAAAACTCATGACTACCATAAGCTGTGGGATACAGCTTAACTATGGAGCCCTACTGCTAGAATGGATAAGAAAATGGATTCTCAACTCAAAGAAGACAAAGGGTTCTCAAAAGATGCTCTACGAACGATTCATAAGCATCTTACTACAGTCTGCTCTGGGTGATAAGATTGGGGACGATGAAGGAGAGTCCATCAATCCAAACAGACGAATGACCTAACAACTATTTGGGAATTGGAAAAGGAATCCAACTGAGTATGTACGCATGATAACTGAGTCCAGTGGAAGAACTGGTGATCTGAAGGATTCAGGCATTCCAGGAAGTATGTCTGTTATCAAGGAAACTGAAGAAGAAAAAGAAACAAATAAAGAAGCACCCACTGCCCTGATTAGAAAAAGCAAGGGCAAAAGAAAGTTAAAGGCCAGAATCATAGAAGAACCCTAGGGATCCACAATTAATAAACCTGTAGAGTCCTCTGACATTGAGACTCTAAGGATCCTGAGAAAGAGACAATAGCAGGCTGAGGCAGAAGAAGATAGAGCTACCATATCTCAGCTGCTGCTAAAGAATAAGATCAGCCACAAACCCAAAAGGCCATATATGTCTTCAATCGTAGAGTCTCTACTGTTCGTAGAGACCAGACCAAACACCTCGAGAAAAGAAGCTGCCACACCTGATAGTCTGGGTGATCAACAGGACAAAAATGAAGTTCAAGAAAGTCCTGAGGCTGTGGCTCAGCCTAGAAAATCAAGAAGAAGACTAGTTAAGAAATATATCCTTGTTATTGAAGAAGTGCTCAAGGAGGAAGACAAGAGAATGGATGCCAAAAAGGAACTGTCCAAAGAAAGCCAAGAAGATAATGCACCAGCTGAGGGGGAGATCCCTGAAGTTCTTATGATAGAGAATACACCAGCTGAGGGGGAGATGCCTGAAGCTCTCATTCAAGAAAATGCTCCAGCTGAGGGGGAGCCATTAGTCCTGTAAATGGATGATCAAGTTAAGGGGGAGCCTCGTGATATCCCCTTGACAGAAGAAGCTGCTCCTACAGGAAATAAGGGAGAACCAGAGCAAGAACAAAATGAAGTCATTGAGATATTGGAATCCACAAGAAAAGATAGTGAAGAAAAGGGAGAAGAGGATGATGACCTTGAAATCACAAGTGTGGGCAATGATGGGTATAGTAGTTATCTCTACAATCAGATGTTCTCTTACCTAGCCATGATGCCATATCATCAAGCCCAAATCCTAAACTCATGGAACCATATGTTTTGGAGCTTCAAAGAAGATCCAGCCATTACTATGCTAGCTCATGGATTTCCAAGCACCTTCAAATTTGCCAAGAAGCTCATCACAAATGGTTCCTCCTCAAGAATAGTGCATGAGGTATTAACTATTCCAATCCCTTTCAGAGTAAACCATTATCCACTATCTTTTTCCAGCTAATTTTATTAATTTTCAAGTTGGTTGGAAGTGGTTCTAAATCCACCAAGTCAACTCCTAGTTACAAAATCCCAAAATTCTGTAATTGATGAACCATATATTTCAAACTTTATATTGATTCCAACTCCCATCATCTCTACGATCCCTGACTCTAGCCCCATCGTAGAGTCTTAAAGAGAAATCGTAGAGCGACCTATTCCAGACACCCAAACACAGGCCTCTCCATCAGATATTCCTTCTTTATCCTCAAATGAATACTTCAACCTTGATCTTGCCCTCTACTCACTTCAAGATCAATACCAGAGACAACCCCCTTCCTCACAAATCCCCCAATTAAAGGAAATTCTTTCAGAGTTGTCCACAAAAGCTGACTTGTCAGAAATGTCTAAGAAAGTGATCAAGGAACTCGATGAGAGTCTTGAAGAACACACTGATCCTCATTCAGCTGAGAATAACAACAATGATCAATGATGCCAATAAACTTCCACAATCCCTAAGCTCTACGCTCTCTAAGACACTTAAAGAGTTCGTCAAGAGCATGATTCAAAGCATAAAGGACCGGGATGACATTCACTTTTTAGCAGCCAAGAAACATAGAGAATTTATCCTTGCCCTACAGACAACTCAAGAAAATCAGGATAAAAACATGTTGGAAAGCTTCCTCAATCTAAAAACTGTAGTCAAAGAATTCCAAAAATTATACGTCAGTAGTGGCCAGCAAACTGACAATATTCTATCCGTTTTACAACAAATGGAAGCTCGGTCTGAAGCTCTAATCGAAGAAAATCGAGAGGACATTGCTCAGACCAAAAGTCAGCTCAACGAGCTTGTCCAAGGACTGAATCGCCTCTCAGCGGACATTCGAACCCTTGATGCTGACATAAAGGGAGAGAATAAAGGAAAAGGAGGAGGTAGAGGAGGTCAAGGAGGCCAGGGAGGCAGAGGAGGTTAAGGAGGCCATGGAAGAGGTAGAGGCAGAGGAAGGAGTCATCCAGAAAGATAATTCCACCAACAAACTCCACGATCAAGCAATCAGACTCAACGATCTGATCAGAAGGAAGTCTTAATGGCTCAGCCAATAAAGAGTCAAGGGCCAGCTACCAGCTCACAAAATATGACCACTACAGGCCTAAGAATGCCAATTGGAGATCCTACATTCATGAATAGGCATGATCACAACCCAAGGTTAAGCCCAAGTGAGCTGGAAGAGATAGCCAGAAGGGATGAAGCAAGAAGGAAAAAAAGGGCTGAGGAGTATGCTAATCCTCCATGCAAAAGACCAATGAAATAGAGATAAGTGAAAGGTAAATTGTATTACTCTTTGAACGTCAATAAATTAATGCTTATTCTCTAGAAATTTCAGCTACTCACTGAAATACTTAGTCATGTTTACTTTCCTGCAATTGCATCTAGAAACTAATAATCATGACAACAAATCTATTTAGTTATGTCAACATCAAATAGGGGGAGATTGTTGGGAGAGTGCATATTTTGATTTGATGTTTTAAATGTAAATGCTCATGACTATTTGTAAAGTCCTTCAAGGAATATTTTGTACAAGGACTTAGTGATAGATCAAATTTGTTAGGTTGATCTAAGCTCTTAACGTGTATCATTCTGTATATGAATGTATAGATAGAAATATCAAAGTTGTTAGGTTGATCTTGAGATGTAATAGATAGGCTTCGAAGAATTCGTAGTGTATCAATCTGATCAATATAGCATAAGTCAAGGCAGAAATGTAAAGCTTCAAGGATCGTAGTGTGCTTGCCTTGAAGGGCCTCTTCGGAAATCGTAGAGTGGTCCCAACGTTTTTCGAGCCAACTCAAAGATCGTAGTATGCTCTCAGAAACGTAGAGTTTACAACTCAAGCAAGCGAAGATCGTAGTGTGCAAGTATTTAAGAGAAATCATAGTGCTCTCTGCTGATAACATCAGACCAAGCACCAAGTCGATAAGTCACCACGATCTGAATCGTAGAGTACCACGATCTGAATCGTAGAGTATCATATGTCTTGTGTTAGAAGCATCAAGCCTCACGCTTTGTGTGGAAACAAACTCCAACAAATGAGGAATGGATTCTAAATGTTGTAGTACTCACCAGTCCCAAAGGCATAAGAAATATCCTTAGTATTCAATAAAGAAGCGTATTGAAGAAGCTAAGGAAAGTACTATTGGTAAGGAGGAAAACACCTTTTCAGGTGTTAGGTGAGAAAGCAGTCTGCTGTGTCAGTGGGCCAGAATTCAATTCAGAGGATGTGCAGAAAAGTCTCCATTAAAGAACATAAATGTCAAACGCATTTAATGCTTCAACGGATGGATCCAACGGTAGTTTTCAAGATCACATATATGCAAATCAAGCAGATGAGAGATGTAAGCAAGCATTGAACAAAAATGTACAAGTACTCTCAATGCTCAACTCTACGATCAGAGAAAAAGAAAAGCTTGCTCAGCTACTCAGTTCTTTCGAACAAGTGTTTAAATAGCAACTGAGTAGCAACCATCAAGAACTCAACATCTACCAATCAACTGAAGAAAAAGTTCCAAGTCAGAAGGACTTGAAGAGTTCTAAGTGAACTGTAAAAGAGTCAAGTCTGCTGGACTTGAAGAGTTCAAGAGTGAACTAAGAAGTTCCTAGACTGCTGGTCTAGAAGGAATCTAAGTGATTCAAAAAGTGTAAAAGACATCCTTAGTGGATTTCCTACTCGAGGAGTAGAAGAGTGGACTAGGAGCTTTAAGTGCTCTAAACAACTTAAAACGACCGTGTCTCTTATATTCTTGCTATAACTGCTATATCTACTATAACTACTATATCTGCCTCACTCTCATAAACTCATTATCTTAAGGGAGATTAAAACTAATATAAATTCCGCTAAAGTTTTAATCATTATCTACTAACAAGTTACAACGAAAAGATTTTTAAATATCTATTCAACCCCCCCCCCCCCCCTTTAGATAACTATTGTGCCTCCGAGAACTAACAAATTTTATTTTATGAATCGCTTCATCAAAGTTATTATATAAAATCTTACATTTCAATCTGATAACCTTTGCATATCACATAACTTAAACTTTACATAATTATTATGATTTATCAAGTACATTTCTCAAAACCTTTACTTTTACCTACCTTTTAACCATACTTAATTTATTACTCACTTTATCAAAGTTAATAAATAAAACTTACATCCAGGTTCAATACCCTTTATACAACTGATAAAACTTAAACTTTATAAATCAGCATCTATTAAACATCATACATTATTCGGAACCTTAAACATGGTTCAAATAATAACAACTTAGCCAAATTATATAAATCTTCATGCATTACATCTGATTCATGTCTTTCAAGTAGCACATAGCGTTACCTTGAATCCTTAACCTGCAAAAGTTGTTATTTGCAAGGTTGAGCTCGACAACCCAGCAAAATCTAACAGTTTTCATGCATCTCATAGCACATAAATAACATGCTCAGATTATACAACATAATCATTAGGCTAACATTTCATTCATGCTTTAGTCCACATAACAAGTAATAAGATTGAGTTCCTTACTCAATCAACATTCTTTACTCAATCAACGTAGTTATAAATTGACTTTAACGTTTCATATTTTCAACATATATAACACATCATGCTTTTTGTAATAAATATTTAAAATAGTTCATCAACAAGTCACATAGCAAATATGAACTGAAAGAGTTACCTTGATCGTTGTTTACCAATAATAGTTTAACAGGTTACAGCTATATGCACTTCACGTGCCCTACACAATTATATAATCTTGCACATCAACTATTAGTCATATAGCAATGCATAGTAGTTGTAATGTAAACTTTACTCTATATCTCATAACCCTTCCTATTATCAATACACAATGTTCAATTTGATTGTGTTAACTTTCGACTTACATCTCACTATATTTCATACTCGAAGTTCATTCAAGTGTTTAAGTCTTGCTATAAATCATTATTGGTTTTATATTAACTCCATTTCATATCTTATAATATTCATTTCATTTGACTTAAAATACTTTTTACGTTCATTAACATCTCTCATATCAGCAGCTATCTCATCCTTATACATTGAATCTAATATATGATTAGTAAGAAATAAGTAAAGTAACTCACTTTACTTAACATTTTTGCCAAGACTTTCTCTCTTTATATTTTTTGAAATTTTGAGAGAGAGTGAGACCAAAAGATAACCTTAATAATTTCCTAACTTTCCTAGATCAGTATCAAAGGCCAGAATCAAGAATCAAAGGATGAAAAAGGTATGAACCCTAATTTTCAAAATCTTTAGATCTGATGTTAGATGTTGTTATGTGTTGGTTAGATATGTGTTAGAGGGTGTCTATTAATGATCTGGGTTTTTGGATCATGGATCTATAACATCTAGAGGCAAAAAAATCAAGTTTTCAAAACTGACTTAGAACCCTAAATTTTTATCTGACAAGCCAATGTCAGGGCTCATAGATCCGTACCTGTTAATTGTTTTGGTGTTTTAAAGTTTTGTATTTGTAGTATGTTATAAGGTCTTGGATCTAGAACTTGTATCATGGACAGATCATGTCTAGAACTTAAGTTATGAGTGGTCAAAGTGAGTTGACCGATCAGAAATTCTGAGTTTCTGGGCAACCTAGAAACCCATAATTTTCTGCATACCCCTTCAAACGATTCCGATCTTCTTTCATTGTTATATGTTTTGGCCAAAGTTTTGTGTTTGTATTGTAGCCTGACATTATTTCTACACATGTCTGCTTTTGTATTACTCATATGATGAACAGAATGTAAATTAATCTTGGTCAAACCACCGTTGACCGACTGGCTAATGAAGAAATTTGGGAAACCCAGATTTCCTCAAGAACAGTTTTAGACCACTAGTTTGACCGGACCTGATTTGTCACATTTGTTGTTTTTAGACTGATATGAGGTAGAATAGTTGTACTCAGACATAAGGACTACATGTAGGAACCATCGGATCTCACAAACGAAACCTAGGATGCAAACGATAAGTATTCAAAGTACCCCTCTTGAACTGTTCTTCATTTCCGGAAAACCCAGAAATGAAGAACAACTTCTGACAAGGTTTTAAACGGCTAAAACCTCAGTGATGTGTTGTTGTTTGGACCTGAAATTTGTTTGTGCGCATAGTATTACATGGATACTACATGTTTAACACATAAAAAGACCCAGAATCATTAACAACAAGAAAATAAAATCGGTCAAACCTAGTACCTTAGTCACTGCCTATGAGTTTCTGGGTTGGTGAAGAACAGGCCCAAGAACACCTATAGCGGCGACATTACATGTCGCTATATAGGGCCCTTTATGGCGGTTTCTATTTTATTTTAATTTATGATTTTCTGAAAATTATTTAAAAATATATATAAATAGTTTTTAATTATTAAAAATACTTAATAAATTCTAAAAAATTATTTTAAAGTCTGAAAAATAGTTTTTAATTATTTAGAGTATATTTCATAAATATTTAATATTTTTGGAATATAAATGTTATTTAATTTATTTAATTAGAATATTAAATAAATTATTTAAAATGATTTTAATACATGAAAAATCATGAAAAATAATATTATGGTAAAGGAAAATATTTTAAGTTATTTTTTCGGTGACTTTTAATATTTTAGGATGAATTTCATTAATTAATTAATATTAATGATAATTAGTTTATTTAATAAATATATTAAATAAATTATGGAAAAAAAGATTTAATGCTTTATAAATCATATAAAAATGATTTAAGTGTTATAAAAATATTTTAAGTTATAAAATATAACTTTTTAATATTTTGTCATGAAAATATTAATATTTTAATATTAAAAGCAATTATCGGATAATGGATTTATGTGTTTAAAAATCATATAAATATGATTTTAAGGTATTAAAAATACTTTATGATATTATAAATATATTATAATATTATGACATCTATTTCATTAATATTTGATAATAAATAAATATTAATGATAAAGGAATTATATGGTATTTAATTCATTTAAATACGATTTTAATGATTGAAAATTCATGATAAATAGTAATAATTATTTGAAAATTATTACGAGCTTACGAAAAATATTTCAACTGTTATTAAAATTATCTGAGATAATTGTTAAGTGTTAGGCAGAGTTTAATTGAACTTAGACTCGATAAAAGTCAGACTAGACCGTCGGGATGTTAGAATTTTGTGTCGGGTTCAACTCAGACTGCAATAGTTGGACTTGATACCGAGTCTTATATGTGTTATAGACTAATAGGATTATGTGTTATGTGTTTAGGTTATTCTATGTATATATGTATATTAAAGTATTATATTGTGATGATATTATTCTAATATTGGAGATCTATATTACTAATATTAGGTCTTCGGATAAAGCGTTATAAATTGCGTTGCGATAATCAATCTGTTCGAGAAGCAAGTTTATTTACTTAACTTTCTATTAAGAGTGTTTCATTCGGATAAGCTTATGGTTAATCATTGTTGGTTGCCATGAATTGTACTCTGTACATATTGCATGTATAAGTCAGGTATGAAAGGCTGATCACCTTCATTACCAGTTGGTTCAAATATATTTGTTCATGTATAATACTTGTTCAGTCATAAATTTGTTCCTGCTAGTTCACAATTATATTGTTGAATTATAGCCAGCCAATTATTCAAATCATTTCAATCATGATATATCGTTATATTGTTGAAATTAAACTTGCTGGGCCATCCTTATGCTCACCCTTGCTATATCGTGATAAACATTGCAGATCAAGACGAACGCGTCGGATACAAGGAAAGGTTAAAGACAGTTCTAGCGTAAAGTTAATGTAGCGATTAGTTTTGTAATAATGTAGTATAATAATAATGTTATGTGTTAGAAAATTTATGAATTGTGTATAAGTTAAGGTTACTCGGCCTTGGGGAATTAAGTGTAATGTATTGTATAAACAATTTATGTTTATATCTTTCGCAACTAGTAATAGTTGTATAGAATGATCGAACCAGATTCGAGGTGAATTAGGACCTGGATTCGGGGCCGTCACAATATCTTTGGCATGTAGTGCAAAGATGAATGATTAACTAATGAATATCTTTGGCCCGTAGTGCAAAGATGAATAGGTGTTGAGATGAACATGACCAACTGGTGATACAAATGAATATCTTTGGCCTGTAGTGCAAAGATGAATATTTGATTCAAGATGTATATTGATTGATGTTACAGGGATAAAATATTGATGATGGACTCTTAAATCTTAGAAGATAGTAGAATTCTTTCTCTACTTGACTCTTCTAATGGATTGTTGTTTTCACTACAGTTGTTGATCTAGAACTTGTTGTCTATTATATTTTATCAAATTTTTCCCTGTTGAAGACTAGTGATAATTTGTTATATATTATCTTAGTCATAATATTCTTTACTGGGCTAGTTGAGCTCACCCTTTTCCTTTTTGTTCCATTTTTCTTCTCAGGATGTGAGAATATAGCAGGAACTAGCGGGGGTATGGAGTGATGATTCAGGATAGTTGTTTTAGTAGTCCTCACTATTTTGTAAAATAGTGTATCAATAATTGTAATGAGGACTCCTTTTGAGTTTGTATACTGTCTATTAGACAATATTTTTATTCAAATTCAGAGTATATGTGTTGTCATTTTTTGCACGACAATTGTATTACTGAAGTTGTATTTATTTCTGTACCATGTATTTGGCAACTCAGAATGGGTGATGTATACCTATTTTGGGGGTGTCACAACCTTTATTTTGTAAACATCGTCCAATTTAATAACATTTAACATCTTATTACCAGAGTCAGTTAACTTCTGATTCTCCTCTTTTATAAGTCTTCAAGATTCCTCTTTGAACCTTCTCGTATATATTTTAATCCCTTCCCTATACAATTTTTAAATTTATTTCGTATTGATCAAACTTTATTTGTGTTTATTCTTTCATTATCCTCACCTTCCTCCTCTAAGGTTATAGCCTAAGGTACTCCTACCTAAGGTTTATAACCTACGACTTTGATACCAGCTATAATGACCCCAAAATTCATACAATTCAACTATCGACTTTGGTCGTTAATAATACAAAGTTGTAGGTCTATTCGTTCTCGTTCCGGATCATCTTGAATCTCCTCAATCGGAGTTAGTATTAAAATGTTATGGCCATTTTACAAAAAATAGGTCAAAGTAGTCACATTTAACACACTTTGGGTGCGGTCGCGCCCATTTCCTTCACACTCAAGTACAAGACGTGTTCAAGGCCATTTAGCAGCGCCCAATGGCAGGACTGCGCTGGCCCTCAGGCAACATGTTCAAGCGTTTAAACCATGAGATTATAGTTTTTGCTATGTTTTTACTTCAAATCTTCATAACTTCTTCATTTTAAGTCGGAATTAGTTGGTTTTAGACTCTATGAACTCGTGAAACACTGAACTACTCATCTACACAATAATTATAACATTTTAGAAACTCTAACAAATCAATTTAAGGGTTCCAATTCAGTATTCATTCTATATTTTCATACTTCAACATATTTAACGAAATCTTACATCACGAATTCGTTTTAACTCCATTTTAGTTCATTCGAATTGAGTTGTTGTGCCAACCAGAGAATTTAGAATATTTGTAAAAAAAGTTATTAATTGATTTAGATTCAAAATTAGAACCTAGACAGAAAATTAGTGTATGCGTTTGATATTTTTAAGATAAAATTTTGAGGATTTCAAAATTCTATGAGGATTTAGGTTAATTATTCAGGATTAAGTGTATACGTGTTTATGTTCTGTATATATGGTCATTTAAGTATTCAGAATGTGGTTAAGGGTCAAGGGTTAACCAAATAAACGATATATATAACAAACCCTAAGTATCTATTAAAAACGTCAATGTTAGGTTAGGAAACCCTAGCGAATTATAAGAAACCCTAGAAACCGGTTCTGAAAACCCTAAGTTCAGTTCCGGGAATCTGAAACCGTAATTCACAAATTTAAAACCCTAAATTGGAAACTTAATGGCGTAAGTATAAATAATTATAAGATTAATTAGAGTTAATCTTAACAAATTGGTTAGAAAATCCTAATTTCAAAATTTGAAACCCTAATAATTAGAAAACCTAATTATTAGAAACCCTAATTTATAATTGAGGAAAACCTAATTGTTAATTAAATAGTTTTAATATTAATTAGGAAATATTAATCCTAATTTTAAAGTTATAAGTAATTAGAAAATGCTAATCTAATTTCTAAATTAGAAAATTATTTTCTATTAGAAACCCTAATTTTTGGGTTGTAAACCCCAATCCATGATTTTAAACCTAATTGCTAAATTAGCAATTTTAGCTAGGAATTACTAATCCTAATTAGCAAGATTTGAATTATGATTAAGAAATTTTAATATAATTAGAAAATTCTAATTATAATTTAGAAATATTAATTTTCTATTTTTAAAACCAAAATTCGGAAATCTTAGAAATTAAATTGCAAAGTTAAGGGTTAAACCCTAAACCCTAAGGGTTCAAACTCTAAACCCTAAGGGTTCAAACCCTAAACCCTAAGGCTTCCAAATGCTAAACCCTAAGGGTTGGATCAAAAGACAAGAATGCCATTAAAATAAAAATCGAAATGATCATAATGCCCTTTGTTGCATTATTGGAAATAAGTTGTAAATCTAGCAATAATTGAGTTGGTGACCTACTATGTTGACATTGTAACATAAAATCTAGCACATATCAGCCATAATTTGCCAGCTATTTCATTACATACAACAAATAAATAGATTAAGAGAGAGAAAATGGCTACTTTAAATTCTCATTTCTCCCAAGACCCTCTGTCTCTAAAATTCGGGAATGGTGAGTGATAGATAGTGAGATACAAAGCCTATATAAGTTCATTGCTAGCCTAGATCAGATCATGAAGTCAGAAATCAAGAATCAAAGCTTAGAAGGTATAAATCCTAAAAAATCGAAATCATGAGATTTTATGTTGTTTAATGTTAGTTGTTGTTTAAAGTTGTGTAATAGGTTGTCTTTTAATGATCTGGGTTGTTGGATCATGGATCCATATCATGTAGATGCACAAAAATCAAGATTTTAGAAACTGTTCTTGAACCTTCATGAGTCGTCTAACAAGCAAATGTCAGGGATTGTAAATCCTTCTCTGTTTTTGATATTTGTTGTTCTATGTTATAAATATGTTCTTTGTCATGTGGACTGTGATCTAAAACTGGAAACACGACCAGATCATGCATATATTGAGAGATACAGGTGGTCAAACCTCGTTGACCGTTCACGAAAAAATGAATTATGGGCAGCCCAGAATTCTAGAAGCGTCTGACAACGTTTTGTAAGCCTTAGATCTTGCAGTATGTTGTTTTGTTTGGCTATGTTGTTGTTTTATCCTTGTAGTCTGACATGAGGAGTATATATTAAAACCTTTAGATCACTTAGATCCATAACAGAATCGATGTTGTAGCCGGTCAAACTATAGTTGACTGATCTGTCTGAAGAACAATCTGGGTAACCCAGAATCTTCATGAACCATTGTTTTGTCAGAACTTTGACCATCCTTAATCTCCTTGTGTTATGTTATTAGACTGGTTTGATGCATTATATTTGTACCTTGTTATATGGAATAAATGGTGGAACCTTTAAATCACACAAAGCAGATCTAGAGACCAAGATATAAGGATCTAAAAGTAGCCCCATGAACTATTCTTCATTATCTGGGAAACCCAGAAATGAAGAACAGCTCTGACATCATATTGGAGAGCTTATAACTATCTGATTTGTTGTATCTTGTCCATGAAATCGATTGATAATGGTAGTATTACATTTATACTACAATAAAAACACAAATTACCATCCCAGAATCAACTCGATCATAGATTTATTAATGGTCAAAGTAGTAACCTTGAAGTCTGACATGAAGTTCTGGGTTGATGAAGAACATGCTCAAGAACACCTATAGCGATGGGTCTGTCGCTATAGGGCCCCTTTTTAATTATTTAATTTCCGAAAATGATTATTTTAATTAAATAAATCGAAATAAATGGTTTTTAATTATTAAAAATACAAAATAAATTCTGAAAAATTATTTTAAAGTTTGAAAAATAGTTTTTAATTATTTTGAGTATATTTCATAAATATTTAATATTTTTAGAATAAAAATGGTATTTAATTTATTTAATTATAATATTAAATAAATTATTTAAAATGATTTTAATACATGAAAATCATGAAAACAAATATTATGGTATAAGAAAATATTTAAAGATATTTTCGGTGACTTTTAATATTTTGTGAGAAATTTTATTAATTAATCAATATTAATGATAGATAATTTATTTAATAAATATATTAAATAAATTGTGGAAAAATATAATTAATATTTTATAAATCATATAAAAATGATTTAAGTGTTATAAAAATATTTTAAGTTATAAAATATAACTTTTGATATTTTGTCATGAAAATATTAATATTTTAATATTAATAGCAATTATCGGATAATGAATTTAATTGTTTAAAAATCATATAAAGGTGATTTAAAAGTATTAAAAATACTTTGTGATATTATAAATATATTATAATATTATGACATGTATTTCATTAATATTTGATAATAAATAAATATTAATGATAAAAGAATTATGTGCTATTTAATTCATTTAAATATAATTTTAATGATTGAAAATACACGATAAATGATAATAATTATTTAAAAATTATTATGAGACTTGGAAAAATATTTTGACTATTATTAAAATTATCTTAGATAATGGTTAAGTATTTAGACAGAGTTTAATTGAACTTAAACTCGAAATTATGTCCGACTAAACCGTCGGGATGTTTGAATTTTGTCGGATTCAACTTGGACTTAAATAGTCTAACCTGATGCTAAGTTTTATGTGCTGAATAGACGGATAGGGTTATCTGCTATGTGTTTAGGTTATTTTGTATATATATATATATATATAATAGTATTATATTGTGATGATATTATTCTAATATTGGATATCTATATTACTAATATTAGGTCTTCGGATAAAGCGTTTTAAATTCGTAGTAGCGATAATCAAATTGTTGAGTGCAAGTTTTTACTTAACTCTACTAAGAGTTGTTTCATTCAGATATGCTTATGGTTAATCATTGTTGATTGCCATTGTAGAATTGTACTCTATACATATTGCATGTATAAGTCAGGTATGAAATGCTGATCACCTTCATTACCCTTCGGTCCAGATATATTTGTTCATATTATATAATTGTTCAGTCAAAAGTTTGTTCCTGCTAGTTCACAATTATATTTTTGAATTATAGCCAGCTTATTATTCAGATTCTTTCAATCATGATATATCGTTATATTATTGAACTTAAACTTGCTGGAAAATCCTTATGCTCACCCTTGCTATATCATGATAAAACATTGCAGATTAAGGCTAATGCTTCGGATACAAGGAAAGGTTAAAGGCAGTTCCAGCTTAAAGTTAATTAGCGCGAATAGATTTGTATAAGTATTGTATATTAACGTTATTGTAAGTTAAATAAGTTATGTATTAAGTATAAGTTAAGGTTACTCGATTTTGGGGAAAAGTGTATAAAGTGTATTGTATAAACAATTTATGTTTATATCTTTCGCAAATAAATGTATAGTGATAGATTGATTGTACCGGATCCGCGGTGATTTTGGGCCCGAATTCAGGGCCCTCATAGTTGGTATCAAAGTTGTAGGTTATAAACCTTAGGTAAGAATACCTGAGACTAATAACCGCAGTGATTAGGATAAGATCTAACACACATAGATTTAGTCAGTCGGTAAGATTCAAAGACGAATCTCGGAGAGTTATAAAAGATACGGAGTTCCCTAACTCTGATAATATAGTTAAATAGTAGTGATGAATAGATAGAGTCTAAAAGACTCAAAAGTACAGTGATAGGAGATCGTAAAACAAAATAATCAAGGCATAGAAATGAATCGAAATATATACGATGTGATCACCCCGTGATCTGATAAGGTTATAGTATGGAGAAGGATCGAGCGAATGACTGAAAAGTTTACAGCAAGATTGTTGGGTGTCAGTTGTACTATGAATTGGTACAGATTCAGGAAAGGATTATGAATACGTATTACATGAAATTCGTATTGAGAAGGGAGTTATTGTTAGGTGGGGATTCAATTGAGAATTCATGTCGGCAGCTGAGTTGTATGATTCCTTGTGTGGGCGGGGAATTGTACTTGGTGTAACAACTACTTAGTTCTGACAATGATAATCATTGAAATGTTTGTGCCTCGCTATTTGATATATGCATGTTAAGAGGGTGATTCCTTTCTCATGTGTATAACAAATAGATATGTTATAGGTATAGAATATAAGGTTAAGTACGAGTTCTTAAAACTCATACTTATGTGACATTCTTGATTCATAGTTATATGAAATGTTTATGAACCCCTCAGCGAATGGACGCCAAAGGTCCTACTAGGACAAGTTCTTAAACTCATATGATTGTGGCAAGTAAATGAACTCATAAGTGTGGTTTGACGAACTGAGAATAGTTGTGTGTAAATGGAGTATTGAGGATTATAGGAACAGATAGATTGTTAAGCAAATGATTATTAGTGGAGACATAAGTTTTCCAAAACTCCTAGCTATGCTAGACTTCAAAATTTTGCCATCAAGCTAAATACGCACTATGTGCTTTTGAAAAAAATATATGTAGACTCGTAATCATTTTTGAAACGGTTTAAAGTATAGTCTAAGCTTCTTGTTTCAGCTAGACGAAGATGATTTAAAATATCAAAATTTATTTTTATTTATCACTCATGTACCATGTAACCTGGTGCAGAGATGATAAAAAGTTGATGGAGTTGTAAATACAAAAATACTTAGTGTGAATTTGATCTAAAATCGTTATTCCACTATTGTATGATGTGTTATGAAAAAGTCATACGATGACGGCATCCTCAAATGGACTGTTAATACAGTACGACATTCTTGAAAATCTTTTAAGAAAATTTAATTTGCCAACGGGGTTTGGCTACACATAAATAATTCGATTGAATTGAATTATTAATATGAGCCTATGCTATTCGATTCAGCTAGACTAATGTTTATGAAAACTCTAAGTGTTCATTGAAAGAAATTTCTCGAACCAAATTGTATTGGTGCGGAATCCAATAAGACTAATGTAAGAAATTTTGTGCGCCTAAGGCGGATAAGAGGAACAAATTTTTTCGACCAGCAGTACTTGATCAGTACAGGGCATATCAGGCTAATCACCCTTTGTGTTCGTAAGTTATGCCGGTTTGCGGAAGAATTTCCATAAAACCTTTGCGAAAATGATAGACAAATAGTCTATATGACTCTTCAGCAAAATTTGAAAATTTTTACTCTTGTGAGTGGTGTATTGGGTAGCATATGATAATGTCTATGAATGGTGTAAGTAGTATGGTGTGAGGTGTAAGGTAAATTTCGGGGACAAAATTTTTAGAAGAAGGGGTGAATGTGATAACCCGAGAATTTAAAATATTTGTAAAAAAAATTATTAATTGCTTTAAGGTTCAAAATTAGAACCTAGACAGAAAATTAGTGTATGCGTTTGATATTTTTGAGATAGAATTTTGAGGATTTCAAAATTATGTGAAGGATTTAGGAGAATTGTTCATGATTAAGTGTATACATGTTTATGTTCTGTGTATATGGTCATTTAAGTATTCAGAATGTTGTTACGGGTCAAGGTTTGACCAGATAAACAATATCTGTAACAAACCCTAAGCATATATTAAGAACGTCAAAGTTCGGTTAGAAAACCCTAGCGAATTATAAGAAATCCTAAAACCGGTTCTGGAAACCCTAAGTTCAGTTCCGGGAATTCGAAACCCTAATTCACAAATTTAAAACCCTAAATTGGAAACTTAATGGCGTAAGTGTAAATAATTATAAGATTAATTAGGGTTAATCTTAACAAATTGGTTCGAAAACCCTAATTTCAAAATTTGAAACCCTAATAATTAGAAAACCTAATTATTAGAAACCCTAATTTATGATTAGGAAAAACCTAATTGTAAATTAAATAGTTTTAATGTTAATTATGAAATATTAATCCTAATTTTAAAGTTATAAGTAATTAGAAAATCCTAATCTAATTACGAAATCTAATTTCTAAATTAGAAAATTATTTTCTATTAGAAACCCTAATTTTTGGGTTGTAAACCCTAATCCATGATTTTGAACCTAATTGCTAAATTAGCAATTTTAATTAGCAATTACTAATCCTAATTAGCAAGATTTGAATTATGATTAAGAAATTTTAATATAATTAGAAAATTTTAATTATAATTTAGAAATATTAAATTTTTATTTTTAAAACTGAAATTCAGAAATCTTAGAAATTAAAGTGCAAATTTAAGGGTTCAAACCCTAAACCCTAAGGGTTCCAAACCCTAAACCCCAAGGGTTGGATCAAAAGACAAGAATGCCATTAAAATAAAAATCAAAATGACCATAATGCCCTTTGTTGCATTATTGGAAATAAGTTGTAAATCTAGCAATAATTGAGTTGGTGACCTACTATGTTGACATTGTGACATAAAATCTAGCACATATCAGCCATAATTTGTGACGCCCCCAAAATAAGTATACATCACCTATCTTGAGTCGCCAAATACATAGTACAAAAATCAAATACAACTTTATTATACAATAGTCGTGTAAAATGCGACAAAACATAATCTAAGAGTGTTAATAAGAATATTGTCATCTAGACAATATTCACACTCAATTGAGTCCTCATTACATTTATTGTAACACTATTTAACAGAATAGTGAGTACTACTAATGCTATCATCTGGACCGTCACTCTATTCCCCGACTAGTCCCGGCTACATTCTCATTTTCTGAAGAGAACAGTGAAAGAAATGGCGAGCTCAACTAGCCCAGTAAGAAATATTATGACTAAGATAATGCAGAATAAATTATCATTAAACTTCAACAGTGTTAAACTGATAAAATATAATAAACATCATGTTTAACTGCAGCGGAACAAGCAATCCATTAGAAGAGTCAAGTAGAGAATAAAATCTACTATCTTCTATGATTTAAAAAGTTTTTCATCACTTTTATCATTTGAGACTCAAACAATAAATAAACCAAATCATTCCCGCACTACTACCGAGGATATTCATTAGTATCACGACCACAATTATCCATGACACACGTGCGAGGATATTCGTGTATTCATCAATGGTCATGATCATGCCAACAACTGTTCATCAATGCACTACGGCCAATGAGGACTTTTACCACATCATTTGTAACATTATGGTCATGATTATACCGAATAATCCATGGTCATAATCATACCAAGTCCATCTATGCACTACAAGCCACAGATGACTTTCAACATATTATAAACATGAGGATGATGACAATGATATAAGAATTCAATAAAACAAGTTCAAGGATAAATTTGTAAAGATTTATAATTTAATTTATCCAGAAATTAATAACGTCCAAATTGTCAACATGATACTGCTTTGTGGAGTAAAATTCAAGAATGCTCTAAAGAATATTTCCGTGAAAAGATACTAGATGAAGCGCAAATATCAAGGATATTCTGTGACAACCCGAGAATTTGAATATATTTAAAAATTTTATTAATTGATTTAAGGTTCAATATTAGAACCTAGATAGAAAAAAAGTGTATGCGTTTGATACTTTTAAGATGGAATTTTGAGGATTTCAAAATTCTGTGAAGGATTTAGGTGAATTATTCAAGATTAAGGGAATGAGCGTTTATATTTTGTGTATATGTGTGCATGATGTGGTTAAGGGTCAAGCGTTGACCAGATAAACGATGTATGTGACAAACCCTAAGTATATATTAAGAACGTCAACGTTCGGTTAAAAAACCCTAGCGATTAACAAAAAAAACCCTAAAAACCGGTTCTGGAAACCCTAATTTTAGTTCTGGGATTTCGAAATCCTAATTTGATGTATGAAACCCTAATCTTGGAATTTACATGATTATTATATTGCTTAAGTGCTATTGAGTATAATATTAATTAGGGTAACGCTTAATTATTTAGCAAACCCCTAATTTCAAATTTTTAAACCCTAGTTTCGGGATTTTAAACCCTAAATTATAAATAGGGGAAAACCTAAGTGTTAATTAAATAATTTTAATGTTAATTAAGAAATATTAATCTTAATTTAAAAGATATAAGTAATTAGAAAACCCTAATCTAATTACGAAACCTAATTTCTAATTTAGAAAAATTAATTTTTTACCCTAATTCGGGTTATAAACCCTAATAACCATTTTGACCCTAATTGCTTAATTAGCAAATTTTATTAGGATATATTAATCCTAATTAGCAAGATTTAAATTATGATTAAGAAATTATAATATAATTAGAAATTTATAATTATAATTTATAAATATGAATTTTCTATTTTGAAAATCAAAATTTGGAAATGTTAGAAATTAAATTGCAAAGTTAATGGTTTATCCCTAAACCCTAAAGGGTTCAAACCCTAAACCTTAACCCAAACCCTAAAGTCTAAGGGTTTGTCCATTTACTAGAATGCCATTAAAATAAAAAGCAAAATGACTAAGTTGCCCTTTGTTACATTATTGGACATTGCTTATATATCTAGCCATAATATTGAGTTGGTGATCTAATATATTTACCGTGTGCTCAAATCTCAGCCATTCTAGCCGAAATCATCAAGCCAACATACATTGTATTATTACATTTATAAGATTAAAGAGAGAGAAAGAGCCACTTTATTTTTCATTTTCTCCCAAGACCTTCTCTCTCTAAAATTCAAAATCTAGAGTGAGAGAGAGTGAAAAGTTTAGCCAAGTTCAGTTTATAGCTTTCCAAGAACAGGATCCAAGAATCAGAATCAAGATCAATCACTAGAAAGGTATAAGAATCCTAATTTTTAAAATCTCATGATCTAGTGTTAGTTATTAAGATTTGTTGTTTAAAGTTGTGTTAGAAGGTGTCTATAAGTGATTTGGGTTGTTAGATCATGGATCTATAACATCTAGAGGCACGATTGTAAAATGATCTTTTTATTAAATTAAATAATAATAAAATTATATTTGATGTGTTATCAAGATGGTTGTCATTGTATAACCTATTGATGTTAGAATGTCGTAGTATTTGAGCTACGTGAAGGAATTAAAGTGTTTGAATTTCAAGAGCGAAAATAAAAGTTTTTAGAAAATTTTGAAAAAAAACTATTCATCGGTATTTGCTGGGATTTATTTTTGAATTTTAGAAATACGTAATGATAGAATGACAAGGTAAGATGGATTATGTAATAAAAATCTAGTTATGGAAAATGTAATATTTAAACTTGCGGACTTAATTTATAAGCGTTAAGAAGGGAAAAGTAGTAATGAGTAAGTAATAATTGTATGATACTTTGGTATTGTGCAAAGTAATGAAAAGCAGAGTATAATATGAAGTATTATATACGAGTTTGTATGAAAGGATGAAATATCGTATATATAAATTTATATGAATTAGAATCGAAAATGATACATAAACTATATGTATATGTATTAAGTAATGTTAATGGACTTGGAAAGGTTGGTTGGAATTAGTACAAGCCCAAGTGAATTAAGGTTGAGGCCCAAATATTGATTAATAAACAAGTTAGTGTTTATTAATGCAAAGCCCAAAGGTTGATTTAATGTAAGCCCAAGCTAGAATCCATGAGTTGTTTGACCCATGGAGCAAACCATATTAATAGGGTTAATATGATTACCAAGTTAATGTGGTGACCAAGTTAATGTAATGACCAAGTAATAGAAGTAATGGCCAAGCAAAGGATAAGAGTTGTGATTAGCAAGTAATGAATAGTAAGGAGGTGGCTTAAGGAGGTGGGGTTGAATTAATGACTAAACTACCCTAGCTTTGCAATTTCTATAAATAGAGAAGGCTTGCTAGCCATTTAACACTTGTTCAAACAATCTAGCTATTACAAAGTGCTTAATTGTTAGAGATTAAGTTACAAATAAGTCACTTCCATAAGTAAGAAGAAGAAGAAGCTACTTACCAAGACTTCAAAAGTAAGATCTCTTCTCCAATTATCTTCTATCTCTACCATGATAGTTTGATAAGAAAAGTTTGGATTAAGAACACATGATGTTAAAAAGTAAGAAGAATGAGTAAGCAATGAACTTAAGTCACATAAGTTGGTAATAAGTCATTTAAGCTAGCATAAGTTATAAACTTATGTGAAAGTATTATGAACTTGTAATGAGTTTATTAAGAGAAGTGATATGGATGTAAAAGAACTTGTATGATCATATATATCATGTATACATAAGTAAAGTTATATATTAAGAACATATAAGGTATGATGATTAAGAAACTTTAATTTCATAAGTATGAACAATGAAATCTTAAGTAGTTTATAATTTGACAAGTTATAAGCTCATGAAGAAATAAGTCTAAAATCCAACAATGAATATAAGTTGTTGTAATAAGTATGTTGAGATGTTCACATGATGAATGGAATTCATTTGTAATGTTGAACAAATCATAAGAATGAAGATTTCTTAGGAAATTTGCGATTGGGCGATAATCGTCGAATTAAGTAAAATTCTCGGAATAGAAGTCAAATTTTGTGTTTGAACTTCGGAACCATTGTTTTTCGATGGAGACAAGTCATATTTGGCATTTAAGAGTTGCGGACTCGAAAATGACCCGGATTCGACTTAGAAACGAAGAAAGCAGCGTTGAGCGTTCACGAGCGTTTATCGTTTTTCGTTAAAAATGAACCAATAGGTGAATTTTTAGCAAACAAAATCAAATAGATAAAATTCTTGCATGAGCAGCGTAGATTACGTAATTTGTGAACCGTAGGCTTTTGAGCGAGCCAATTCGGACTTATAACGAAGAAGTTATGCGTCAGGAAGTTCACAAAAATTCAAAGGTGAATGAATTTTTGAGAGTTTTGTTGGCGCCAACCCTAGGCCAAAGTGGTAGCGATGCAGTAGCAATGTATGTGCTGCTGAAGCTTAGCAACCGAAAACAAGTAATATAAATGGCAGTGGCGCAGCGTATGCAATCTGAAACCTACAGAAGAGTGGTGTGCGCCATACCACACAATGAGACTGCCATAGCTATATGAGTCGAGGACAATGCCACTATTAGCAGCATGCATGTAGTCAGATGTGAGATGTAAAAATCAAAAGGCATGCTTGACTCTGACCTCGAACAAGGATAGTGATGAATGTTTTTAATTACAAAGAAAAGAAAGTTAATTGATTTAAAAGTAAACACTGACCTAAGGAATGTAATGTAACATTATTTAAACTTTTTGTTAAACCTTAAGGATGTTGTATAAAGGTTGAGATAACCTAGTCGAATATAAATGCAAGGATAATGATAAGCCGGAACAGATAGTAACTGAATCTAATACACAATTAGATTGAGATGAAGGGTAAGATATAGTCATATACATACTTGATTATATGTGACCTAATGTAAGGCATTATGTGATCATGTATTGTAGAGACTTGAAAGACTTGAACATAAAGTAAATATCTAGTAGTAGCAGGATGCTAAAGGCAAGTATTCTAACTCTTGTCTCGATTCAATCTGAACAAGTTTTTGAAATTCATGTATCCTTACGCATGAATTGAGGTATGTTGAAATTAAAGCCAATTCCTTTGGCTAGACTTGATATATTAAGTGGATTATTGATAATCTATTCATCTATTATCAAATGTTGTTATCTTTTGTCAACTACTTGATATGGTTTTCAAAGAAAATTTGGAAATGTTAAACAAATGTTTTGTCGGTAAAAGCAGCGAGCGCGTGAGGTTGCCAAATGATTAAGCGTACATCGTTTAATGGATGTAGTGTTGATCAACATAGAGTACAATAGGGTGATCACCTAGAAGTGCTCGTAAGTAATATCGAGACTTCTACGGACTTAGTTAAGGGTTGTCCTTTTTCAAAAAAGAATGAATACTCGAGGTCTTTGGTAGGAGTGAATGTTTTACTAAATATTGTTATTATTGTAAAACATTTTGAAAGAAAGATGAAGTGCTATTTTGAATTATCAATAGTACTTCATAACTATTATTCGATTATTGAAGATATCTGATTCATATATGTATCAAGCATGTTGTTATTGAAATTGTTATACTTCTTTTGAGCTAGTTATGCTCACTCTTGCTTGAACCATATGAATGCGGCTAAAGGGTGAGCGTCAGAAGGATCGAATAAGGATAAAGGAAAAGCTAAATGATTATTAAAGTTGTCTTGTAATAGTATAGGTCTATTGTTGTAATGTAATTGATATTATGACAAAGAACCTTTGTAATGGGTATAGAACACAGGAAATGTAAATATTACTTTAAATATATAGAAGTTATGTTCGTTCTTTGAGACTTTTCAATTGAATGAATGTATGAATGTTTATACAGATATAGCACCATCATCGGGTTGGAAGATACACGATTTGGGGCGCTACAAGTTGGTATCAAAGCCTAGGTTATAAAACTTAAGGGGAAAGTAGAACCTTAAGTCATAACCTTAAGAAAGAATAAAAAGTAAAAGATGGAAAGTAACCTATAAAAATGCATTATATTATGTTATGTGTTTTTATTATTTCTTGGCGTGTACTAATCAAACTATATTGTTTTATTGTAGATGTCGGGGAGAAAATGATATGTATAGAGACATACATGTAGTGAGCGAGGATTTGGTTAATCGGGTAGAGATACTACCAAATCCGTGTGAGAGTAGAACTAGAGGTGGTGACAATCGAGTGCGGAGACTCGGACGATTTAGACTACATATACATATTTGATGGCATCTGCTAGAGGAGGAGGTGGGCGTGATGTCCTTTGACCGGAGTTCCCTACTACGGAGGAATTGTCTCATGGGGAATCGATGAAAGCTTTGTTTATGTCGGTATTGGATAGGAATGTCCATTCTTGCCAGAGAGGTTAAGGAGTTGAAAGAAGAACTCCAAGTTGTAAAGTGAGGACAAGACTAGCATGGAGGAATGTGGGAAGAGAGCACGATGATAGAATTCTAGCTAAGGACAAGGTCGAGAGAGCTGAAATGTGAAGTCTTTGAGCTCAGCGAGGAGCTAAAGACTAAAAGAGGAAGTTGGAGAGGATGTCCTATATACATAGGAGTTCTCATGTGGATTTCAATGACGTGGTATTTGGGTATCCGGTAGAAGCGAGACAGACCGACATCTTATTAGTAGAGATGTTATTCTTAGGTGCAGTGACAAAGATTTTGAGAATGCCCTACGGCGAGATGTAATCTAGTGATAGCTAGAGTAGCTTAGATATGTAAATATTATGTATCTAGTAGTGACGTAAAACCCTCTTTTGTATAACAAAGGGTAGTCTTTTGTAAATCCCAATTTTTGGAAAGTAATTGCGGGATGGTAATGTAATCGACTAAAATTTGAGTAATGTAAACAATGTAGTGTTATACTACTGAGTTATGAATCAATATAAGTCTTTTTATGGAATATATTGAGTAATGAGTATGAGTTATTGTTTTATTACAAATAATAACAAACCAACAAGAATAAAGTAATAATGATGTGTTGTTTTCTTAACAACAAAATGCCGCCTTGAAGGAGACAACGAAATCAAGACACTAATGTTAACCAATGGGAGGTGGTCCAGATTAATCAATGCGGGGAGTTCGTTAATCTTTTAGCGCATTTGCATTTAATAGAACGAGGGCTAATGTACTACCGTGATTCACAGAGTAATCTGAGCTACTACTTTTAAGGATTTTAAAAAAGTGTAGGTCATGGGAGTTCAAAGGAACTACGGACCTATAGAAGCCCGGACTTGGGTAAAAGAAATCGAGAAAGCATTTGTAATAGCAAATGTTGAGGAGGTCAAAAGGTTGCCTTTGCAACCTATTTGATGAAAAGAGAGGCCAACTTACGGTGGGAGGCAAACCGGGCTAGAAGTAGATATAGGAAACCTAACGTGGGAGAGGTTCGAGGAGATTTTCTTGAGAACTATTTTCCCACAGTATCTGAGGAGGATGGAAATGAGGTTTCTTGAATTGAAACAAGGGGATATATGAGTTCCCAGTATCTTGCCAAGTTTAATGAGTAGCACGATTTGCTCCACATCAAGTGGACTTTGAAGTGAGAAAGGCTAGAAGATTGACGGGGCTTGAAACCACAGCTCTATAGCCAGAATTTACGTGTTCCAAAGTACTTCCTTTGGAACCATATTAGAAAAAAAAAGCAATAATTGCGAAGGTGGGAATGAGGCTCTCGGCCCGATTACCTGAGGATAAGAAAAAACAAGGCAAGGTTGATGGAGGAATCAAGGCCAGGGAGCGAGTGGAAGTGGTGAGCAGTCAAAAAAGAGGAAAGGCTTTAACTCTGGGAATAGGAGTAAAAACAAGGGATTTTAAGAGGAGGATGGAGGCACATAAAACCTGGGGAAGACTCACTTAGGAGTCATCTCAAAGGAAAGCGGTATGTTATAATTGTGGGACGGGAAGGGCACATTTTGCCTAACTTGTCCAAATCAAGAAAAAAAAATCACGGATGTTTTGTATGTGGATCAGGTGACCACATAGCGAAGAAGCTGCTAGAAGAAGGGACGAGAAGGAAATAAAGGGAACTAATAGCGGTAAGTTGGCTATTAGTGGTCCGGCTCAATAGGGTAAATCAATGGCCCGCACTTTTAATATAATGGTCCAAGATGCGGTGGCATCGGGGATGTAATTCGGTATTATTCGATCGATAACATAAATGCATCGTCTTTATTTGATTTGGGTGCTACTTGTTCGTTTATAGCATGTGATTTTGCTAGCGACTAGAATTATTTCCCAAAAAATTGCCTATACCTTTGAACATTAAGGTAGCAAGCGAAGAGATAATTCTGTTGAAGATATTCATAGGAGTTATTTTGCGTAGAGATATGCGTGGTTGTAAGTTATCGGTAGATTTAATACCGATAAAGTTAGGAGAATTTGACGTAATTCTCGGAATGGATTGGTTGATTAACCATGGAGCAATTATAGATTGCCAAAAGAAAATGTGAGCATCAGGACGTTGAAGCAACCTCCTGTAGTATTTTATGGTAATAAATCACCGGGACGTTCGTGTTGCCTTACGATGACACAAACTAGAAAACTTTTAAGGAAGGGATGTGTAGGTTATCTATGCCATGTTGTTGATACCCAGAGAGTGGGAGCAACCATGGAACAAATACCTATAGTAAACGAATTCATGGATGTATTTCCAAGTGAGTTATCGGGTTTACCGCCGGATAGGGAGATCGAATTTGTGATAGACATTTGTGCGGGGGGCGGCACCGATCTCAAGGGCGCCGTGTAGTATGGCGCTGTGGAAATGAAAGAACTAATGGTTGATTCTGAGGAACTATTGGACGAGAAAGTACATTGACCAAGTGTTTCCCCAGTAGAGAAACAACGGTGTTGTTTGTCAAGAAGAAAGAGGCGGATCGTTAAGGCTTTGTATTGACTATCGGGAGTTGAACAAGTTAACGATAAAGAATAAATACCCATTGCCGAGGATCGATGATCTCTTTGATCGATTGAAAAAGGGCAAAGTATTTTTCTAAAATAGATTCAGACGAGGTATCACCAGTTGAAGGTTAGGAAGGAAGATGTACCAAAGGCGGCATTGAGGACTCGTTATGGTCATTACTGAGTTTTGGTGATGTCATTTGGGTTGTGAATGCACCAATTTGCATTTATGGATATGATGAGCAGAGTGTTCAAACCATATTTGGACAAGTTAAATCGTTGTGTTTATCGATGATATTCTAGTCTATTCTTAAAGGCGCGGAAGATCATCTTTGAACACTTAAGATTAGTGTTGGAACACTAAGGAAAGAGAAGTTATATCTGAAATTCACCAAATGTGAATTTTGGTTTGGGAAAAGTGCGATTTTTAGGTCATGTCATTGACGAAGAGAGGGATTCGGTGGATCCGGTGAAGGTAGAAGTAGTAATGAATTGGGAACAACAAGAAAATGCCGATTGAGGTGCGGAGTTTCCTAGGGTTAGCAAGTCTTATCGAAGATTTATCCAAGATTTTTGAAGATAGCTACCTCGTTGACTAATTTAACAAGGAAGGCGGTGAAATCGTATGGACGGATAAATGTGAAAGAGCGAGTTTTCAAGAAGCGAAGAAAAGATTAAGTGAAGCGCTGTTTTCATTTGCGGATGACATAGGAAATTTGTAGTGTATAGTGATGCTTGGCATAGAGGACTTGGTTGTGTGCTCATATGCGGCATGGCAAAAGTCATTGCGTATGCATCGCGGCGATTGAAGGATTATGAGAAAGTTTATCCTACTCATGATGCGGAACTAGGCATGCGATAGTGTTTGCCCCTAAAGATATGGAGACATTATCTTTATGGGGAAAAATGTGAGATATATCGGACCATAAAAGTCTAAAGTATATCTTCACTCGGAAGGAGTTGAATATGAGACGAGAGAAGATGGCTAGAGTTGATAAAGGATTATGATTGTGAAATCTGTATCACCACTGGAAAGGCCGATGTAATTTTAAGCGCCTTAAGTAGGAAGGTTGGGAAAAAGTTGTCTATGTTAACGGCTCAAAATGAGTTAATAACGAGAGATGGCTAGGATGGAAATAGAAGTAAAGATGCCGAGTGATTGAGGCGGATACTCTTCTGATGGAGATGCGATCTACCACCATCGTAGAGAGAGTTAAGGAAGTCTGACTCAAAGGCGATGAGTGTAACCAAATGAAGAAGCGGTTATCCAGAAGGAAGATACTAAGTATAGTCTTGATAATGAGGGATTATTAAGATTTGAAGGAAGAATTTGGGTTCGAATGAGATGGAATTAAAGAGCAAGTGTTACAAGAAGCTCATAGTTGAGGTACTCGATACATCAGTAGCACTAAGATGTATCAAGACCTTGACGAGAGTTTTGGTGGCCAAACATGAAGAGAGAAATAGCGAGTATGTGAGTAGGTGCTTGACTTGTCAAAAGTTAAAGTAGAACATCAACGACCCGATGGCTTATTACGGTCATTGGAGATTCGAATGGAAGTGGGAGCATATCACGATGGACTTCGTGGTGGGACTTTCGACGACGAAAAAAAAAGTGCGATTTGATTTGGGTAATAGTGGACGGTTTGGCGAAGTCGGCTCACTTTTGCCAATTAGGGTCAAGTATAACTTAGACAGTTAGCTAAACTTTATGTTAAGAAATCATTTCGGACATGGAGTACCGATATCGATTGTGTCGGATCGTGATCCACGATTCACATCGAACTTTGGAGGAGTTTGCAAGAAACGAGTTGGGAACACAGCTGAAGTTAAGCACAACTTATCATCCACAAATCGATGGGCAGAGCGAGAGAACAATTCAGACGTTAGAAGACATGTTGAGGTCTTGCGTCATGGATTTCAAGGGTAGTTGGGATGATCACCTACCACTAGTAGAGTTTTGCGTATAACAACGGTTATCATGCAAGCATAGGTATCTTGCCTATATGAAGCTCTGTATGGAAGAAAGTGCGAGAACACCATTGTGTTGGGATGAGGTGGGAGAGCAGCAGGATGCTAGGACCAGAATTGGTGCGGTGAGGGCGGTGGATGTGGTAAAGTTAATTCGGATGCGTCTCGTCATCATTTCGGGGACGAGAACGAGAAGAAGTATCTTCCGGACTCGCATAGACTAAGTCGAGAGTTTGAAGTGGGCTCGTATGTGTTTCTAAAGGTATCTCCTGGAAAGGAAAGATCGCTTTGGAAAAAGAAAGGAAAGTTAAGTCAAGGTTTATAGGACCTTTTGAAGTATTAAAGCGGGTGGGAGAGGTAGCTTATGTGATAGCATTACCTCCGGACCTAGAAACGAATACATAACGTGTTTCACGTATCGTATTACGTCCATATAAGCGGACTATAAGCATGTAATCGAGTATGAGCCGATTCATATCGAGAAAGACTTAACATATGAAGAATCGTAGTCATGCAGATCATTGATAGAAAGGAACAAGTTTTGAGGAACAAGGTAATACCATCGATAAAGGTAGTATGGAAGAACCACGATCTTTGAAGAAAGAAGCGTGGGAATTAGAAGAAAAGATGAAGAAAAATTTTCCCCATCTATTTGATTAAAGTAAAAGGCGAGATTACAGGGGACAGAATCTTTATAAAGGGGAAGAATGTAACAATGAGAAATTCGGATCTTATTGTAAAATGATTTTATCAAATTAAATAATAATAAAATTATATTTGATGTGATATCAAGATGGTTGTCATTGTATAACCTATTGATGTTAGAATGTCGTAGTATTTGAGCTACGTGAAGGAATTAAAGTGTTTGAATTTCAGAGGCGAAAATAAAAAGTTTTTCGAGAAATTTTCGAAAAAACACTATTCATCGGTATTTGCTCGGGATTTATTTTTGAATTTCAGAGAAATACGTAATGATAGAATGACAAGGTAAGATGGATTATGTAATAAAAATCTAGTTATGGAAAATGTAATATTTAAACTTGCGGACTTAATTTATAAGCGTTAAGAAGGGCAAAGTAGTAATGAGTAAGTAATAATTGTATGATACTTTGGTATTGTGCAAAAGTAATGAAAGCAAGTATAATCTGAAAGTATTATCTGAGTTTATATGAAGGATGAAATATAAGTATATATAAATTCTATATGAATTAGAATCTGAAAATGATACATAAACTATATGTATATGTATTAAGTAATGTTAATGGACTTGGAAAGGTTGGTTGGAATTTTCTACAAGTCCAAGTGAATTAAAGGTGAGGCCCAATTATTGATTAATAAACAAGTTAGTGTTTATTAATGCAAAGCCCAAAAGATTAAGTTAATGTAAAGCCAAGCTAGAATCCATGAGTTGTTTTGACCCATGGGGCAAACCATATTAATATGGTTAATATGGTGACCAAGTTAATGTGGTGACCAAGTTAATGTAATGACCAAGTAATAGTAAGTAATGATCAAGCAAAGGATAAGAGTTGTGATTAGCAAGTAATGAATAGTAAGGAGGTGGCTTAAGGAGGTGGGGTTGAATTAATGACTAAACTACCTAACTTTGCAATTTCTATAAATAGAGAAGGCTTGCTAGCCATTTGTTACTTGTTCAAACAATCAAGCTATTACAAAGTGCTTAATTGTTAGAGATTAAGTTACAAATAAGTTACTTCCATAAGTAAGAAGAAGAAGAAGAAGCTACTTACCAAGACTTCAAAAGTAAGACTTCTTCTCCAATTATCTTCTATCTCTACCATGATAGTTTGATAAGAAAAGTTTGGATTAAGGAACATGAATGTTAAAAAGTAAGAAGAATGAGTAAGCAATGAACTTAAGTCACATAAGTTGGTAATAAGTCATTTAAGCTAGCATAAGTTATAAACTTATGTGAAAGTATTATGAACTTGTAATGAGTTTATTAAGAGAAGTGATATGGATGTAAAAGAACTTGTATGATCATATGTATCATGTATACATAAGTAAAGTTATATATTAAGAACATATAAGGTATGATGATTAAGAAACTTTAATTGTCATAAGTCATGAACAATGAAATCTTAAGTAGTTTATAATTTGACAAGTTATAAGCTCATGAAGAAATAAGTCTAAAATCCAACAATGAATATAAGTTGTTGTAATAAGTATGTTGAGATGTTCACATGATGAATGGAATTCATTTGTAATGTTGGACAAATCATAAGAATGAAGATTTTAGGAAATTGCACGATTGGGCGATAATCGTCGAATTAAGTAAAATTCTCGGAATAGAAGTCAAATTTTGTGTTTGAACTTCGGAACCATTGTTTTTTCGATGGAGACAAGTCATATTTGGCATTTAAGAGTTGCGGACTCGAAAATGGCCAGGATTCGACTTAGAACGAAGAAAGCGGCGTTGAGCGTTCACGAGCGTTTATCGTTTTCGTTAAAAATGAACCAATAGGTGAATTTTTTAGCAAACGAAGTCAAATAGATAAAATTCTTGCATGAGCAGCGTGTAGATTACGTAATTTGTGAACCGTAGGCTTTTGAGCGAGCCAATTCGGACTTATAACGAAGAAGTTATCGTCAGGAAGTTCACAAAAAAAATTCGAGAATTTGAAATTTTTTTTACGGTGCCTGAGAGTTGGTTATGCATGTGGCCGCCAACCCTAAACCAAATTGGTGGTCATGCATACTGCTGTTTGTATCGAGTCATGATGTATGATGACTTGAACATACGTAAAAAGTGGTATGACATGATAACTGATCTGAAGACCTTACGAAAGAGTAGTATGAATGCCACCAAGTAAGGACTTCATGTAGCATGCCAAGTCAGGACAATGCCACTATTTATTAACATGCCTTGAGATGTAATGTAGAAGTATAAAAGGCGGTGCATGGCCTGACCTCGAAACAAGGATAGTGATGAATGTTTTTAATTACAAAGAAAAAAGAAAGTTAATTGATTTAAAAGTAAACCTGACCTAAGGAATGTAATGTAACATTGTTTAAACTTTGTTAAACCTTAAGGATGTTGTATAAAGGTTGAGATAACCTAGTGAATATAAATGCAAGGATAATAATAAATCAGAACAGATAGTAATTGAATCTAATACACAATTAGATTGAGATGAAGGGTAAGATATAGTCATATACATACTTGATTATATGTGACCTAATGTAAGGCATTATGTGATCATGTATTGTAGAGACTTGAAAGACTTGAACATAAAGTAAATATCTAGTAGCGGGGCGCTAAAGGCAAGTATCCTAACTCTTGCCTCAGTTCAATCTGAACAAGTTTTTGAAATTCATGTATCCTTACGCATGAATTGAGGTATGTTGAAGTTAAAGCCAATTCCTTTGGCTAGACTTGATATATTGCGTGGATTATTGATAATCTATTCATCTATTATCAAATGTTGTTATCTTTTGTCAACTTCTTGATATGGTTTTCAAAAGAAGAGTGAAATGTTAAACAAATATTTTGTCGGTAAAGCAGCGAGCGCGTGAGGTTGCCAAATGATTAAGCGTACATACGTTTAATGGATGTAGTGTTAATCAACATAGAGTACAATAGGCTGATCACCTAGAAGTGCTCGTAAGTAATATCGGGCTTACGGACTTAGTTCCGGGTTTTCCTTTTTCAAGAAAGAATGAATACTCGAGGTCTTTGACCGAAGTGAATGTTTTACTAAATATTGTTATTATTGTAAAACATTTTGAAAGAAAGATGAAGTGCTATTTTGAATTATCAATAGTACTTCATAACTATTATTCGATTATTGAAGATATACGATTAGTATGTGTCAAGCATGTTGTTATTATTGAATTACTTACTTGTTGAGCTAGTTATGCTCACTCTTGCTTGAACCATATGAATGAAGACTAAGATTGAACGTCCTGAAGGATCGAATAAGGATAAAGGAAAAGCTAAGGCATGATTATTAAGCTGTCTTGTAATAGTATAGGTCTATTGTTGTAATGTAATTGATATTATGACAAAGAACCTTTGTAATGGGTATAGAACATGGGAAATGTAAATATTACTTTAAATATATAGAAGTTATGTTCGTTCTTTGAGACTTTTCAATTGAATGAATGTATGAATGTTTATATAGTATAGCACCATACATCGGGTTGGAAGATAAAAAAATTATTTAAGTTAATTGTTAAGTGTTTAAGCAAAGTTTAATTGAACTTAGACTCGATAAAAGTCCATTTTAAATAAATCGTCGGGATGTCGATTTAATTCGGTTTCAAGTCAATTTGAAATAGTTTGACACGATACTAAATCTTATATGTGTAAATATATATAATGATAGGGTTATGTGTTTATATGTATTTAGGTTATTCTATGTATATCTATATATATAATAGTATTATATTGTGATGATATTATTCTAATATTGGAGATCTATATTACTAATATTAGGTCTTGAAGATAATAAAAGCGTTATAAATTGTGTAGCGGTAATCAAATCAGTTGCGAGTAAGTTTGTTTTTACTTAACTCTACTAAGAGTTGTTTAATTCGGATAAGCTTATGGTTAATCATTGCTGGTTGCCATGAATTATACTCTGTACATATTGCATGTATAAGTCATGTATGAAAGGTTGATCACCTTCATTACCAGTTGGTTTCAGATATATTTGTTCATGTTCAATACTTGTTCAGTCAAAATTTTGTTCCTGCTACTTCACAATTATATTGTTGAATTATAGCTAGCTTATTATTCAGATTCTTTCAATCATGATATATCGTTAAATTATTGAACTTAAACTTGTTGGGCAACTTTCATGCTCACCCCTGCTATATCATGATAAAATATTGCAGATTAAGACGAATGCATCGGATACAAAGAAAGGTTAAAGATAATTCTAGCTTAAATTTAATGTGCGCGATTAGTTTTGTAATAGTGTAGTTTGATAATAATGTTATATGTTAGATAGTTATGAATTGTGTATTAAGTTAAGGTTACTCTACCTTGAGAAATAGTGTGTAATGTATTGTATAAACAATTTATGTTTATATCTTCCGCAAATATAGTAATAGTGTTAGAATGATCGAACCGGATCCGCGGTGATTTGGGACCTCGGATTCGGGGCCCTCACATATTCAACTAATTTCATGTAGTATAGAAGCCAAAACTTTAATCAACTGAGTATAATAGAATATATGAAACCGCAAATGGATTTTTGCCGCCATGCGGTAATCCACGAGAAAATGATTATTCCAACAGAATAATAAAGAATGGAATAACGAAGAATTCACCGAGCGCACGTAATCAGCTTGCAGATGAGTTATTCCACATGAGAATAATAAAGAATGGAACGAAGTGTCATGCGTAATCCGCATGCACGGGATGTTCAAATGAATATTAAAGAATGGAATCAGGTCATGCGTAATCTGCACAGATAAGATGTTCCAACAGAATAATAAAGAACGGAATAACAATAAAATTCACTAGGCATGCGATAGACCGCACAGACAGCTTATTCCAACAGAATAATAAAGAATGGAATAATAGAAGAATTTCACCATGTATGCGGTACTTCACATAGACATGTTATTCCAATATAATAATAAAGAATGGAATAACAACCCTTACGAGTATTAAAAGAAAATAACTATCTTCATGAATACGAAAGAATAATACCCCTTACCTTAGAAAAACTGGATACTGGAATAGTGAGGTAGCAGACTTCCCTTCTTCTTTCTCTCTATAATTTCTCTCTATAATAATTGCTCTAAAGCTTTTGTGAATTGTTGAGAATTGAAGGAAGAATGAGCTTCTATTTATAGGAAAATATAGTTTCGATAATTGCACGTTTTGGGGCTCAAAATATTACAATATAATACCTTCCTCTTTTTCTTCATTTTTAATTTAGTCCTGCAAGTATTATCAAACTTGCACCACCTCCCCTAATAGTAAATAATGTGAATTAATCGTTCATTCATGTGACTCAATAGTATAATCATGTGAAAAAACTAATTATAGTATAGTACCTTCAACTATACCTCCATTTTTAATTTAGTCATGCAAGTAGTATCAATCTTGTACCACCTCCCCTAATAGTACATGACTGTGAATAAATAGTACACACATGTGAACAAATAGTTATAAGCATGGGAAATAATAGCAATTAATTGCTCATTTATCCGGTTAATTACCCGATTGGTCAACATAACCTCTAGACATCAATTATTCTCAAAATAATTGTTGATTTTCACTAACACTAATAATTCTAACACAATGGAACTATCCATTTCATCTTTAATCAACACAACTTATTCATCATTAATATTATAACTCATAATATTTAACAACCAGGTCATTCCCAGGAAAGAGGGGGCTTTTCGATAAAGATTTCTCCTTATTGGTAGCATGATTAGGTGACCAAACCTCTCCTTGTGAACTTCTAGACATTGTCAATATTGCTAATAATAATATAAATAACTTTGTCGTCTCAATTATTGATTTAATAATAATAAATATTATGCAGATGATACTGTGACAATAATTGAATCAATAATATGAGAGATATGATGCAACAATTACTATAGCAATAATTTAGTATAACTGAGTGACTTCTCACGTAAGCATCAATAATCAAAACCGTGTGCTACTATGAAACCACGCGTATTACTATACTTTTACTACCAGGTAGTTCAACAGTTTTAACGGTAACACTTTCGTAGTTATTTTTATAAAAAGATAACTCTTTCATTTTCTAACTACGACAATACTTTCGTTGTGGGGTCCACCAATGATTGTGTCGTCGTACGAATATTCCCTGTTAAAATGAATATTCCCCGACCAATCGAATATTATATAACCACTTTCTTACTTTGCAAAATTTGTAAATATTACCCACAACTATAACATTATATCAAATCCACACCATAATATTCAAAAATATATTTCGAGAAAATTATTCTTTATTCATAAAATTTGGGGTCTTACATAATTTTCCAGCCATTTCATTACATACAACAAATAAATAGATTAAGAGAGAGAAAGTGGCTACTTTAAATTCTCATTTCTCCCAATACCCTCTCTCTAAAATTCAGGAATGGGGAGTGATAGATAGTGAGATACAAAGCCTATATCAGTTCATTGCTAGCCTTGATCAGATCATGAAGTCAGAAATCAAGAATCAAAGCTTAGAAGGTATAAATCTTAAAAATTCGAAATCATGAGATTTTATGTTGTTTCATGTTAGTTGTTGTTTAAAGTTGTGTAATAGGTTGTCTTTTAATGATTTGGGTTGTTGGATCATGGATCCATATCATGTGGATGTACAAAAATCAAGATTTTAGAAACTGTTCTTGAACCTTCATGAGTCGTCTGACAAGCAAATGTCAGGGCCTGTAAATCCTTCTCTGTTTTTGATATTTGTTGTTTTATGTTATAAATATGTTCTTTGTCATGTGGACTGTGATCTGAAACTGGAAACACGACCAAATCATGCATATATTGAGAGATACGGGCGGTCAAACCTCGACCATAACCACTTGCTTACTTTGCAAAATATGTAAATATTACCCACACCTATAACATTATATCAAATCCACACCATAATATTCAAATATATATTTCGAGAAAATTATTTTTTATTCATAAAAGTTGGGGTCTTACAACCTCCCCTTCTTATGAAATTTCGTACTCGAAATTAGGGTACGTACCTGGTATATCGAAGAGGTGAGGATACCTTGATTTCATTTCAGATTCTAACTCCCAGGTCATTTCCTCAACATCGTGGTTTCTCCACAAAACTTTGACTTGAGGTATAACTTTAGAGCGTAGAATATGATCCTTCTTATCCAAGATTTTAACAGGTAACTCTTCATACGTTAAATCTTCTTCCATCTCGTCTGGTTCTAATTCAATAATGTGGTTCGGGTCTTTCACATATTTACGTAACATAGATATATGAAAAACGTTATGAACACGAGACATACTTGGCGGTAAGACGAGTCTATAGGCCATAGCTCCTACTCGATCGAGGATTAAAAATTGGCCAATGAATCGAGGGTTGAGCTTTCCTCTCTTTCAAAATCTCGTAACTCCGTTCAATAGAGCAACACGTAACAACACATGATCTCCAATATTGAATTCCACGTCCTTTCGATGAAGATCAGCATAACTCTTTTATCGATCTTGTGAGGTTTTTATACGTTGTCAGATCGTTTGAATCTTTTTTGTAGTCATACATACCAACTCTGGTCCCAACAACATTGCTTCACCCACCTCATCCCAGCATACTGGAGAATGACACTTTCTTCCGTACAATGCCTAAAATGGAGCCATGCCAATACTTTTTTGATAACTATTGTTGTAGAAAAACTCCACCAATGGTAAGAACTTGTCCCAACTTCCTTTGAAGTTAAGGACACAGAGTCTTAATAAATCTTCAAGCATTTGAATAGTCCTCTCCGACTGCCCGTCCGTCTGAGGATGATATGCCAAGCTAAATCGTAAATTCGTGCTATAGCTTTTTGCAAACTAACCCAAAATCTTGAAGTGAATCTTAGGTCTTGATCAAAAACTATGGATACCGGCATACCATGCAGTCTTACAATCTCTTTTATGTATATACGAGCAAGATGTTCAAGTGTATAAGTTTCTCGTATAGGTAGGATATGAGCAGACTTGGTCAATCTATCAACAATGACCCAAATTGCATCTATGCCTTGAGAAACCTTGGGAAGACCAGTAACGAAATCCATGGTAATGTGCTCCCACTTCCATTCTGGAATTTCAAGTGGTTGCAATGGACCTTTTGGTACTTGATGCTCCGCTTTGACTCGTTGACAAGTTAAACACCTTGAGATAAACTCTGCTATCTCTCTCTTCATATTTCTCCACCAAAATGTATGTCGAAGATAACGATACATTTTGGTACTCCCAGGATGGATTGCAAATGGTGTGTTGTACGCCTCCATCATGATTTTATACTTTAAATCAGGGTTGTTAGGAACATAAAGTCTGGAGTTAACTCGAAGTATTCCTTCTTCATCGATTCTTGTTTCCGGCATAGCACCTTCTTGCACTTTCTTCCTCATACGATATCGCCTCAGTGTCGTAGCTTGGAGCAGCGACTTTAACTTTATCGATTAAACTCGGTTCTACTCGTATATTCGCCATCATCACATGGGTCCCTGGAGTCTTTAACTCTATCTCCATCCTTTGTAACTCATATAAAATGGGCCTTTGCATTGACAATAATGCACTCGTACCCGCATATGATCTTCTACTCAATGCATCAGCTATTACGTTCTCTTTTCCAGGATGGTATTGAATGGTATGATCATAATCTTTCAACAACTCAAGCCATCGTCGTTGCCGCATTTTGAGTTCCTTTTGAGTGAAGAAATATTTGAGCCTTTTATGATCCGTATAGATTTCCACCTTCTCTCCATACAGGTAATGCCTCCAAATCTTAAGCTTAAAACGCATTTCACGCTAACTTTAGATCATGAGTAGGATAATTCCTCTCATATTCTTTGAGTTGTCGTGAGGCATAGGCTATGACTTTCCCATGTTGCATGAGAACACATCCCAACCCTTTGAATGAAGCATCACTGTAGATGACATATCCCTCCGAGCCAGATGGTATTGTCAGAACAGGTGCTGAAATGAGTCTCCTCTTGAGTTCTTGAAAACTCTTCTCACATTCCTCGCTCCAATTGAATTTTGTATCTTTTCGAGTCAGCTGAGTTAATGGAGTAGCGATTCGAGAAAACCTTTCCACGAATCTCTGATAATAACCAGCTAAGCCGAGAAAGCTACGTACTTCGGTCACTGATTTAGGTTGCTCCCAACATTGAATTGCTTCAATCTTTGCCAGGTCAACAGATATCCCATGATTTAATATCACGTGCCCAAGGAATGCAACTTCCTCAAGCCAGAACTCGCATTTCTTCAACTTGGCATATAGCTTGTTTTCATAAAGCTTTTCGAGTATCAGCCTCAAGTGTTGCTCATGGTCTTCACGGGTTTTGGAGTATATGAGGATGTCATCAATAAAGACGACCACAAAGTGATCCAAATATTCCTTGAATACTCGGTTCATCATATCCATGAAGACAGCAGGAGCATTAGTCAATCCAAAAGGCATGACTAAGAATTCATAATGCCCGTACCGAGTTCTAAAAGCAGTCTTTGGAATATCATCAGTTTTAATCTTCAACTGATGATATCCGGAATGAAAATAAATCTTTGAAAAGAATTTGGCGCCTTACGGTTGGTCAAACAGTCATCAATCAATGAAAGCGGTGGTTTTATTTTTGACGGTGACATGATTCAACTCCCGATAATCAATATAATATCGCATACTTCCATCTTTCTTCTTCACGAATAGAACAGGAGCACCCCAAGGAGACGTACTAGGACAAATGAAACCGATGTCTGACAATTCCTGCAATTGGGTCTTTAACTCCTGAAGTTCAATAGGAGCCATTCGATATGGGGCTTTGGAAATGGGTTTTGTACCGGGTTCAAGGTCGATAAAAAATTCAATTTCACACTCTGGGCGTAAGCCAGGAAGTTCTTCAGGGAATACGTCAGGAAATTTATTAACAATAGAAATATCTTTCAAATCTGACGTATTTTAGTTTAAATCTGTGACATGAGATAAGAAAGCTTGACATCCGTTTTTCAATAAATGAATAGCTTTATGGCTTGAGATGACCGTGATTGATTTTAATGGTTTGGTCGCTTGAATTCGCATAATTGGTTGATTAGGAATATGAAAGCTAACAACCTTACAAAAATAATCAATTTTAGCATGATGAGTAGTTAACCAATCAATCCCTAGAATCACGTCAAATGCAAGTATTTTTAAAGAAATGAGATCGACATGTAACGTGCGGTTACCGATTTGAATCACACAAGACTTATAAACAGTGGATGTAATGAAGGTTTCTCCCAACGGAGTTTCAACCGATAAGTCAAAGTCTAATTTCTCCGGAGTCAAATTTAAACGTTGAGCGCAAGTAGAAGAAATAAAAGAATGGGTAAAACCGGTATCAAATAAGGTATAGACTTCTCTAGAGTTTATGATAAGCTTACCCGTGATGATCTCGTTCGGGTTCCTTGCTTTCTGGGAGGTTACGACAAACGCTCTCCCTTGAACTACCGTCTTTAACTTTTCTAGGATGGCCTTTGGTGCCTCCATCCCAGCTGGACTTGTCTTTGGTGCATGACAAAATCGGGCTAGGTAACCTTCTCTTCCACAATTATAACACACTCTGGACTGCATCGCGCAGTTTGGACTGATACGTCCCTCCCCTCGGCATTTGAAGCATATGATAGGTGGTCGTTCTCCTTCCTTAACAACGGGTGGTGGTGCTGATGTCTTTCCATCATTGTTGAATCTCCTTTTCTTGAAATGTACATTTTTACTGTCTTGGCCATGATTACCACCGAAGTGGTTACCATTTCTGGCATGTTGATTCCCTCCACGTTGTTGTCACCGCTTTGATGACTGCTACCACGGGTATTATCATTCTTTCGGCTGCTTTCTCTTGGGTGAGTTGACTCGTTATCGCGTTCCAATAACTGAGCCCTATTAACAACATCTGAATACAAAGACAGTTTGTGAGAAATTTAGTATTGAAGTATCTCGGGTTTTCAAACCTCTTAGAAACATCCGCGTCATTCTCTCCTCATTATCAACCAAGTGAGACGCAAACTGGGACAACTCGGCAAACTTAGCTTCGTACTATGACACGGTCATATTGTTATGCTCTAACTTGATGAACTCTACCTCTTTTATGTGACGAATACTTTTGGGAAAGTACTTTTCGTTGAATAGTTCTTGGAACTTCTCCCAAGACATCTTCAGTGTGGCAGGTTGAGTACGCTTTACCGATTCCCACCAGTAATCTGCCTCTCCTCGCAACATAAAGATGGCAAGTGGAACCTTTTGCTCCTCGGAGCATCCCAAAACATCAAATATCTTAGTGATCTGCTTTATCCACGCTTCCACCTTAAGTGTTTTTTGCTCTCCAATAAACTACGGTGGTCCCAGCTTCTTGAACTATTTAGCGATGACCGTTCGAGAGTTTCCAGTGTTTCCACCTACATTTTGGACAGGAGCCGCTCTCGCCTGATGTTACATGAATTGTATAAAGCCTCTGAACATTCCACCGTTCATCATTTGGTCAGTGTTGTTGTTTGCATGATGATTGTTGCCTTCCTGATGCACATTATCCACGATTATTGATCCGTGGAGACTCAGCGGTCTCCGTGCTCAAATTACATTCTTCTCAACATTCTCGAATGTCATTTTCAAATACTGCCACAAAACAAAGGTTAATTAACATGTCACATATTATCCCTATACTCTTACCGACCAAATAAATACCAAATAAACTTAGGTAGGTCATACTAGCGAAAGAATTCCCCGTCTCTCCCCTCCTAGTTCTTGTCTCATATCTCACCAGGATCATATCCTAAGCTTTGATATTAATCGTGACGCCCCAAAATAGGTATACATTACCTATCTTGAGTCGCCAAATACATGGTACAAAAATCAAATACAACTTTTTTATACAACAATCGTGTAAAATACGACAAAACATAATCTAAGAGTTTTAATAAGAATATTGTCATCTAGACAATATCCACACTCAATGGAGTCCTCATTACATTTATTGTAACACTATTTAACAGAATAGTGAGTACTACTAATGCTATCATCTGAACTGTCACTCCGTTCCCCGACTAGTCCCGGCTATGTTCTCATTTTCGGAAGAGAACAGTGAAAGAAAGGGTGAGCTCAACTAGCACAGTAAGAAATATTATGACTAAGATAATGCATAATAAATTATCATTAGCCTTCAACAGTGTTAAACAGATAAAATATAATAAACATCAAGTTTAATTGCAGCGAAATAAGCAATCCATTAGAAGAGTCAAGTAGAGAATAAAATCTACTATCTTCTATGATTTAAAAGGTTTTTCATCACTTTTATCGCTGAGACTCAGTTTAATAAATAAACTACATCATTCACCTTTTCGACCAAGGATATTCATTAGTATCACGACCACAAATTATCCATGCAACTTTCTTGGCGAGGATATTCGTGTATTCATCAATGGTCATGATCATGCCAACAACTGTCCATCAATGCACTACGGCCAATGAGGACTTTTATCACATCATTTGTAACATTACGGTCATGATTATACCGAATAATTCCTGGTCATAAGCTTACCAAGTCCATCTATGTACTACAGGCCACAGATGACTTTCAACATATTATAAACATGAGGATGATGACAATGATATAAGAATTCAATAAAACAAGTTCAAGGATAAATTTGTAAAGATTTATAATTTAATTTATCCAGAAATCAATAACGTCCAAATTGTCAACATGATACTGCTTTGTGGCCTAAAATTTAAGAATGCTCAGAAGAATATTTCCATGAAAAGATACTGGATGAAGCGCAAATATCAAGGATGTTCAACTAATTTCATGGAGTATAGAAGCCAAAACTTTAATCAACTGAGTATAATAGAGTATATGAAACCATGAATGGATTTTTGCCGCCATGCGATAATCCACGTGAGTATGATTATTCCACGAATAATAAAGAATGGAATAATGAAGAATTCACCGAAGCGCACGTAATCCGCTTGCGACGAGTTATTCCAATGAATAATAAAGAATGGAACCGGTCATGCGTAATCCGCATGCATGTGATGTTCCAATGAGAATAATAAAGAATGGAACCGGTCATGCGTAATCCGCATGCATAAGATGTTCCAATGAATAATAAAGAATGGAATAACAACAGAATTCACGGGCATGCGATAGAGCCGCATGCAGATAAAAGTTATTCCAATGAGAATAATAAAGAATGGAATAATGAAGAATTTCACAATGTATGTGGTACTTCAGCATGAGCGAGTTATTCCAACATAATAATAAAGAATGGAATAACAACCCTTACAGTATTGAAAGAGAAATAACTCTCTTTATGAATACAAAAGAATAATACCTCTTACCTTAGAAAAATGGATCTTTGGAATAGTGAGAGGTGAGACTTCTCTTCTTCTTTCTCTCTATAATTTCTCTATATAATAATTGCTCTAAAGCTTTTGTGAATTGGTGAGAAATGAAGGAAGAATGAGCTTTATTTATAGGAAAATATAGTTTCGATAATTTTGCGTTTTGGGGCTCAAAATATTACAATTATAATACCTTCCTCTTTTCTTCATTTTTAATTTAGTCCTGCAAGTATTATCAAACTTGCACCACCTCCCTAATAGTAAATAATGTGAATTAATAGTTCATTCATGTGACTCAATAGTATAATCATGTGAAAAAACTAATTACAGTATAGTATCTTCAACTATACCTCCATTTTTAATTTAATCATGTAAGTATTATCAATCTTGCACCACCTCCCCTAATAGTACATGAATGTGAATGAATAGTACACACATGTGAACAAATAGTTATAAGCATGTGAAATAATATCAATTAATTGCTCATTTATCCGGTTAATTACCCGATAGGTCAACATAACCTCCAGACATCAATTATTCTCAAAATAAATGTTGATTTTCAATAACACTAATAATTCTAACACAATGGAACTATCCATTTCATCTTTAATCAACACAACTTATTCATCATTAATATTAGAACTCACAATATTTAACAACCAGGTCGTTCCCAGGAAAGAGGGGGCTTTCCGATAAGGATTTCTCCTTATTGGTGCGCAATTAGGTGACCAAACCTCTCCTTGACAGAACTTCTAGACATTGTCAATATTGCAAATAATAATATAAATAACTTTGTCGTCCCAATTATTGATTTAATAATAATAAATATTATGCAGATGATACTGTGACAATAATTGAATCAATAATATAAGAGATATGATGCAGCAATTACTATAGCAATAATTGAGTATAACTGAGTGACTTCTCACGTAAGTATCAATAATCAATATCGTGTACTACTATGCAACCATGCGTATTACTGTACTTTTACTATCAGATAGTTCAACAGTTTTAACGGTAACACTTTCGCAGTTATTTTTATAAAAAGATAATTCTATCGTTTTCTAACTACGACAATACTTCTGTTGTGGGGTCCACCGATGATTGTGCCATCGTTCGAATATTCCCTGTTAAAACGAATATTCTCCGACCAATCGAATATTATATAACCACTTGCTTACTTTGCAAAATTTGTAAATAGTTTCCACAACTATAACATTATATCAAATCCACACCATAATATTCAAAAATATATTTCGAGAAAATTATTCTTTATTCATAAAAGTTGGGGTCTTACATAATTTACCAGCCAATTCATTACATACAATGAATAAATACATTAAGAGAGAGAAAGTTGCTACTTTAAATTCTCATTTCTCCCAATACCCTATCTCTGAAATTCAGGAATGGGGAGTGATAGATAGTGAGATACAAATCCTATATCAGTTCATTGCTAGCCTAGATCAGATCATGAAGTCAGAAATCAAGAATCAAAGCTTAGAAGGTATAAATCCTAAAAATTCAAAATCATGAGATTTTATGTTTTTTGATGCTAGTTGTTGTTTAAAGTTGTGTAATACGTTGTCTTTTAATGATCTGGGTTGTTGGATCATGGATCCATATCATGTAGATGTACAAAAATCAAGATTTTAGAAACTGTTCTTGAACCTTCATGAGTCGTCTGACAAGCAAATGTCAGGGCCTGTAAATCCTTCTCTATTTTTGATATTTGTTGTTTTATTTTATAAATATGTTCTTTGTCATGTGGACTGTGATCTGAAACTAGAAACACGACCAGATCATGCATATATTGAGAGATACGGGCGTTCAAACCTCATTGATCGTTAACGAAAAAATGAATTCTGGGCAGCCCAGAATTCCAGAAGCGACTGACAACGTTTTGTAAGCATTAGATCTTGCAGTATGTTATTTTATTTGGCTATGTTGTTGTTTTATCCTTGTAGTCTGACATGGGGAGTATATATTAAAACCTTTAGATCACTTAGATTCATAACAGAATCGATGTTCAGAACTATAAACTATGTCTGAAAGAACAATCTGGGTAACCGTAATCTTCATGAACAATTGTTTTGTCAGAACTTTAACCATCCTTAATCTCCTTGTATTATGTTATTAGACTGGTTTGATGTATTATATTTGTACCTTATTATATGGAATACATGGTGGAACCTTTATATCACACAAAGCAGATCTAGAGACCAAGATATAAGGATCTAAAAGTAGCACCATGAACTGTTCTTCATTTTCTGGGAAACCCAGAAATGAAGAACAACTCTGACATCATATTGGAGAGCTTATAACTATCAGATTTGTTGTATCTTGGCCATGAAATCGATTGATAATGGTAGTATTACATTTATATTACAATAAAAACACAATTTACGATCATAGATTTATTAATAGTCAAAGGAGTAACCTTGAAGTTTGACATGAAGTTCTAGGTTGATGAAGAACAGGCTCAAGAACACCTATAGCAACGGGTCTGTTGCTATATGGCCCCTTTTTAATTATTTAATTTCCAAAAATGATTATTTTAATTAAATAAATCAAAATAAATTATTTTTAATTATTAAAAATACAAAATAAATTCTGAAAAAAGATTTTAAAGTATGAAAAATAGTTTTTAATTATTTTGAGTATATTTCATAAATATTTAATATTTTTGGAGTATAAATGGTATTTAATTTATTTTAATATAATATTCAATAAATTATTTAAAAATGATTTTAATACATGAAAATATTTAAAGATATTTTCAAAGTGACTTTTAATATTTTGTGAGAAATTTCATTAATTAATCAATATTAATGATAGTTAATTTATTTAATAAATATATTAAATAAATTACGGAAAAAGAATTATTTTTTTTATAAATCATATAAAATGATTTAAGTGTTATAAAAATATTTTAAGTTATAAAATATAACTTTTTATATTTTGTCATGAAAATATTAATATTTTAATATTAATAGCAATTATCGGATAATGAATTTAATTGTTTAAAAATCATATAAAGATGATTTTAAAGTATTAAAAATACTTTGTGATATTATAAATATATTATAATATTATGACATGTATTTCATTAATATTTGATAATAAATAAATATTAATGATAAAAGAATTATTTGGTATTTAATTCATTTAAATATAATTTTAATGATTGAAAATACACGATAAATGATAATAATTATTTAAAAATTATTATGAGACTTCAAAAAATATTTTGACTGTTATTAAAATTATCTTAGATAATGGTCAAGTATTTAGACAGAGTTTAATTGAACTTAAATTCGAAATTTTGTCCGACTAGACCGTTGGGATGTCAGAATTTTGTCCAATTCAACTCGGACTTAAATAGTCTGACTTGATGCTATGTTTTATGTTCTAAATAGACAGATAGGGTTATGTGCTATATCACTACAAAAAAATGGGCCTTTAACAACGATTTTTCGGGCAACTACTATTAGGTTTGTAATATTCATGAACGCAATCAAATTGCACAAAATAAGCAAAAACGTGAAAAACAAGAGTTTTAAAATTTAACAAACCATATACTCGGATCACCCTTTATGCACAATTATTAATTAAACGAAAAATGAAGAACAAGAATCATACCCTTGATGATTCGAGCTTCCTCAGGTACAAGTTCACCTCCAATCTTTTTCGCATTCAACTTGAATCCACCGGGTTTGGTTCTTTCCTTTGATCAACGTTAGCCACCCAAGTGTTTGGCCTCTAGAGGTGATCCACCAAGGAAGAAGAAATATTCAAGAAGATGGGTAATTAGCTAAACCCTAGTTTTTCTATCTCTCATAGAAAAAGAGTGTACTCTCCCTAGGGGTGAGCATTCGGTTAATAACCGAACCGAATCTAAATTTCGGTTATATCCTAAACCCGAAAAGCACTGTTTTATGTATCCGAACAAATAATCGAATTTTACACTAACCGAATTGGTTATTCGGTTATTCGGTTATTCGGTTAATAACCGAATTTAAAATATAATCTCAAGAAAAACTCTCCTTTACTGTTCCACAAACTCAGTATAAAAAGTAATTATGGAACCCATTATACTGGATAAGGCTCAATCTATCTACAGGGAAGGGCAAGTTCCATCCACAAACCCCTGAAAAAAAAATTCTGTATCAAAAATACAGAATACCCAATGTCATGAAGCTCGGCCATTTCGAATCTCTCGTAGTGCATCCTCAAGCTTAGCTTGAGCTAAATCCTTTTCCTTACTTAGCTCTCTCAGTTCTCTCTATAGCCGAAATGAAGGACTGCCGGCTATTCGAAATGAAGGACTGCCGGCTATAGAGTTCATCGATTCGAGATGGATGAATTGTCATTGCAAGGCTTGTGAAAGCGATGACGATTGGAGATCGAGTGACGTTCTTTGGAAGTCTTGGATTCCGTCGGCGAGAACTTGGAGGCCGTAGAGTTTAAGGTGTATGAACAGAGGGCGAGGCGATGAACGATAGCGTTACTACTTGCTTGTGATAACATTGATGAATGGGCCGAGAGAATTCAAGAGTGAGTCTTTGAGTCTTTGTGGTCTATGGATAAAAGTAATGAATGGGTTGTGGATAAGAGTGAATAAATTTGAGTCTTTGTGGTCTTATTTTAATAAGTGTTGTTCGGTTATTTGGTTAAACCGAATAGCCCAAAAGTAATATCCGTCATGCATTAAGCAAAGAAAATCGTACAAAATTGGATATAACCGAAATAGTAAAAATAACCGAATTGTCAGAATATTTCGGTTAAATTATTTCGGTTGTGTTCGGTTTTTCGGTTATACCCGTTTTTTGCTCAGTCCTAACTCTCCCAACTATTGGAATTACGTCTATTGATATCTGATATAAGATTCATCTTATAAAGATATCAAGTAACCCTATTTAATTAAAAATAAGGTATTATTTATTTAATTAAACTCTTTTAATTAAATGGGCTCCCTAATCTTATTAGAGATAATTAATTAAACTCCTTTAACTAATTTTCCCTCCTAATTCTATTAGGAATAAATGAGAGTACTTATATTAAATTAATTCCTAAACTCTTTTAGAAATTAAAATAATAATAATTGTTATAATATTAATAAGACTTCTCTTATTAATTTATATTTAATATTTCTAAAATATTAAATAATAAATATTAAGCTATTTAAATTATTCTATCACCAAAGATTAAATTAAATATACTTAACATATTATTACGATTATGTCATTAACTTCTTATTAATTTATTCTTCCTTTTATGGTGTGACCCTTTAGGTTCTCCATATTAAACTGGTTGTGAATAAATCAATTAGAACAATTTTAATCTTATTTAAATAAATAAATTAAATAATTAATTTATTTAAACCTCCCTAGCGATCAACGACTTTCCAGATAATATAGATTTCAACATTAATCATAAAAGAACCTTTGAGTAAATAGTTACCGTACAATTCAATCCTTCCACCATACAATGTCCCAATTAAATATAAGACATAGAATTACTGTCAAGTCTTATTTTATTTAATTATATGTATTTCGACTCTTAAATGCACAACTTCAAATAATGCAAATTAGAAACTCCTTTCTAATTTCATTCATTCTACTCGCCAAGGACTCACCGAGTTGTCATTTATCGAATCACATAGGACATTTCTCTTCTTTACTAGAAGCGGTAGATTCTTTATTGATCATACATTATCTCCACGTATACGACTTATTATACCCAAGCATACCCTTTGATATACCCTAAGGGTCTTAAGGAATAAGTCAAAGTATAACTCATCATACACAAGATACTATGATGATCTCAAGTCCAAGGATCACTTGTACTACTATCACTACAGGAATTTCTATTGACAGACAAGTAAAACTCCATTAGGTATTCCTTAGCGAGTCACGTTCAGTGAACTTATTCTCTAATAAGCACCAACATACTTGCTTTAGTGTCTCCACACAAATGATCATGAGATCAATCATCCTCATCCAATGAGTAAGCAACGTATGTACCAATCTATCCGGATTCACTAATCCCCAATTTAGTAATCCAACGATTGAGAACTATTTTAGTTTAAGCTTTCTAAGAATTTAGATCTCATTAGAATGATCATCATCATTATTCTAAAAGCATTGCTTAAAACTATGGGTTTATCACATATTGTAAAACAACATCATGTAGATAATTAAAAGCATTTAATAAATTAATACTTTTTATTAATAAATGAATAAGATTATTACAAAGTATATGCTTTATCATCAAACATGATTGGCTTGTGTGCATACTACTTTCAACGACTTTATAAGTCGTTGCTAAAAGTATATGTTTAGTAACGAAATTTGTCCTTCGTTGCAGATTGTGTCACGCTTTCACTTTTTGCAATGAAATTCATAAGTCGTTTTAAAATTTCGTTGCTAATTCATTGGCGGGAAAAAATTTCGATAGAAATTCGTTGTGAAAATTTTTGGCCACTTGATTTCCCATCTTCATGGGCAACGAAAGTTTTTTTGTTGCTAAAAATGGGGCTTTAGCAATGATTTTTCATAAAGTCGTTGCTAAAAGTGTATGTTTATCAACGAAACTTGTCCTTCGTTGCAAATTGTGTCAGGCTTTCACTTTTTCACAACGAAATTCATAAGTCGTTTCAAAATTTGGAAACAAAATTCGTTGCAAAATTTCTAACCACTTGATTTCTCCTCATCGTGGGCAACGAAAGTTTTTTTGTTGCTATATTTCGTTGCCTAATATGAACCACATTCATTGGCAATAATTTTTATTTTCGTTGCATATTTTATACAACTTTTTACAACGACTATTAAAATGTTGCCTTAAATTAAGATAATCCCAATAAGCATGTTTTTGTAAGACCATATTTGGTATTTGGAGAATTGTCAAAAAATATTCGTATTTAGTATTTAAAAATTATGTCCAAATGCGGAACATATTCGTTTCCATTTTTTATTCGAATAAACAAATTATTCAAATATCCGAATTCGAATGTCAATCACCTAATAAACAATTTATTTATAAAAAGTGAAAATAAAAAAATATTGACCAATTACTAACAAATCACAACCATTTAAAGTTGTAAAAATACATATCATAAATGGGAGACATATCAAATACATCATCATTCATAATTGATCATAAAAATCAATTAAAATTTACTAATATAAATTGTACATATAAGTTGTATAAATTGTACTTGGGATAAATAATGTTTTGGTCACTGTACTAGGGTTCGGTTTTCATTGTGGTTACCGAAACTTTTTGTGTTACAATCGAATAACTGTACTCTCAAAAATTATAAAATGGTCATTCCGTTTGATTTTCGTCCAAAAATTTGACGGAAATGTTGACTGTGCATATTGACCCGTTATTTTTGCTGACGTGTCCCGTTATTTGCTGACGTGGAGGGCAGAATGCTTGCCTTAATTTTTTTTTAAAAGAAAATATTGCTAACAAGTGTTGAACTCTAGACCTCCCCAAACTAGAACCTTATATTCTAACAAAAACCAAATGACCAACTACCTATTATGTTAAAATTTATGTAACACTAATATTTAAACCACCTAGCATCGTTTATATGCATGTGAAGATGAGATAATAATAATTGTAATAATAATAAAAATTGTAATAATTGTAATAATTATTATTATAATAATAATACTAAATTTAAAATAATTAAAATTTTAAACAATAATTAAAATTTTAAATAATAATAATTATTGTAATTATTGTCATCTAGAAAGTGGCGATGATAATTACTCTGCCTCTACAATTTTACTAAATAAAATACTCCTTAATATAAATTAAATAGTAATCCCTCCATCTCAAAATTAAAAATAAATTTAATTTTGAAATTAAATAATATTATATTAAAATTTTAAACTAGTATAATTTATAAAAATTTAGAATAAAATAAAATTTATAACTAATAATTTTTATTATTTATTGTACAATTATAATAACTACATCAATTAAAACTAAATAAATTTATATTAAATTAAAATTTAATATGTCGTTTTGTATTTTTAATTTTGGGTGAAATTCAGATCAGTAATTTGACAAGATTAAAAGTTACAATGAGTTTCTCTTATCGTTAATTTTCTCTTTTTTCTTTTATCATTTTTTTTCTTCTTCTTATTATTATTTTACATTAATTCTATTCTCTCAACGGTTTGCCAGTTGGATAAGTAGCTTTTCGTCTCTTGTGAGCACTGAAATTGGGGAGGGAAATGGGAATACTACTACCAGTAGTAGTGCCATATCTATACACTCCAAAATTTTAAAGAATTGATATTTTTATATTGAAAATATTAAATTCATAATATTCTTTTTTACATGAAAGTGAATCTCATATATTATTTATGTGAAATTAATATTTTTATTTGTAAAAATATCAATTGTCAAATTTAATTGTTATGTAAACAATATAGTAAAAATGGGTTAGAAAAAGGAGTCCTATATATTTCAAAAGTTTTCAGGTAAATTATTGACACCTGACTTCTTATTTAATTTTAGAATTAATCGGTATTAAGTAATACTCCTTCCGTCCCAGGATAAAAGTCCTGCTGGACTTTTCACGCATATTAAAAAGAGGAATAAAATGACAAAATTATCCATAATAATGTCATTAAATATGGAGAGAGAATTAGAATAAGAAATGTATGAGATATTTAATGTTACGGGCATAATAGGAAAAAATGTGTAAAAGTTTAGTTATTAAAAGAAAGTGGACATTTAACATGGGACAACCCAAAATAGTAATAAGGACTTTTATCCTGAGACGGAAGAAGTAGTCAGGTGTCAAAATTTAAGTGGGGCACACAAGGGCTCTAATTTTACTCCATTTCTGCAAGCCACGTCACAACACAATAAGCAATTATGCGAGGAACAATAAATTCTGCTCCATTTTTAAAACATTATTACTATCATCATTTTTAAAGTACTCTCCATGTTTCCTTTTTAAATAAGTATTATTGTTTCTTAATATTTATTTTTAGAAAATTTTAATTAAATATTAATTGTTTAGTTTCTAATATTATTCTATGTATTAAATATAATTTTGGTTCTCTTACTATTTTATGCCCAATAAATAACACTCTCTTTCTTCAATACAAAGACAATATAGACGATTGATATTACAATAATTATTATTATTTAAAATTTTAATTATTATATAAAATTTTAGTTATTTAAAATTAGTATTATTATTACAATAATAATTATTACAATTATTACAATTATTATTATTATTACAGTTATTATTATCTCATTTTCACATGCATATAAACAATGCTAGATGGTTTAAATATTAGTGTTACATATATTTTAGTATAAAATGTAGTTGGTTTAGTGGTTTTTGTTAGAATATAAGGTTCTAGTTTGGGGAGGTCTAGAGTTCAACACTCATTAGCAACATTTTCTTTAAGAAATAAGACAAGCCTTCTGCCTTCCCGCCAAACCAAATAACTACTAATATATATACAATTCAATATTTACATCCAAATTTTAGGACGGAAATCAAACGGAATTTTAAAGTAATTACTTTATAAATCAAATTTTTAAAGTTACTTTATGAATCAGAAGTCAAAAGCTTTAGATTTAAAAATGAATGAGGAGAAGAAGACAAAATTTGGTGTTAAATCTAAAAAATAAGTGTCCTTCGATTTGTATGCTTCAACCATATATCCATTAATTATTATTTTTATAATAATAATAACAGTTAGTTATTTGAAGGAGAATAATAATAATAATAATAATACTAATACTACTACTACTACTACTACTACTACTAATAATAATAATAATAATAATAATAATTGTTATTGTTATTACTCCTGAGTCTCTGCAGTTTACTACTCCTTCCTCACCTGAGTTACTTGAATACTCTCGTGGTAAAATCTAAGTTGAATTGTATGCATGCATACTAATAATCATAAATTCATAATAATTTAGTGGTAAAAGTCTTTTTTTAATTATTGTATAAAATTTTAAATTCGAGTCTATTTATTGAAAGAAGATAGAATTTAGTGGGTGTTACAAATTGAAGGTAAATTTTTCTTACATTTATTTTATTTTATTTTATTTTTATTATTATTATTGTTATTTTTATTGTTATTGTTATTATTATTATTATTATTAGTAGTAGTAGTAGTAGTAGTAGTAGTAGTAGTAGTAGTAGTACTATTATTATTATGAATGTTATTATTATTATTATAATATTATTATTATTATTATCACGCAATTAGTTATGGTATGTAGTGAAGGAGAAGAAAAGAATAGATGGGAAAAATATCATGTTTTGATATAAATATTAATCCTTGCAAGATATTAACAATTGATCTATGTTGCTCTAGCAGTCATATGACTAAAATTCCAAATGTGAGGTCACGAGTTCAAATCTCTGGAGATGCAATTTTTTATATAAACATATTTTTTTTTTCTTTTGTATTTGTTGATAAGAAGTGAAAACTTAAGGAATGTTTTTTTCATGGAAGGAATATTTTCCTTATCAATTTAATGGGTTGTATTGCTAAAGGATTTATAGGAGCAAGTAGGAATAGTTTATTGAAATCGGTGCTTCTGTGTTTTGGAATGAATATTCCATTATTTTGCCAAGTGTTTCAGCTTTGTGATTAATCTGGTAATATTGGAATGGATACTTAGATAATGTTAAATTTTGATTTAGAAGGATCCTCTTTTCTTAGATTTGTTACGTACATACATAAATGTACATAATAATAATAATAATAATAATAATAATAATAATAATAATAATAATAATAATAATAATAATAATAATAATAATAATAATAATAATAATAATAATAATAATAATAATAATAATAATAATAATAATAATAATAATAATAATAATAATAATAATAATAATAATAACATACGTTTGGATAAACCTGTTAAGTTAAAACAATTAAAATTTCAAATAAATTTAACTCTATATGACTTAACATCGGAGAATTGAAGCCTTAGAAACCAAGGAATTCTATAACATCAGAAAATAATAATAATAATCATTATTATTTAAATTATTATTATTATTATTATTATTTTAATTATTTAAAATTAATTATTATTATTAAAATTCCTAATCACAAGAAATTGTGTGTGTGTGTGTATATATATATATATATATATATATATATACACACACACACACACACATACATATACATACACATATACATATTCATATAAATATTTATAAATTTATCTCTAAATATTCATATCAATATTCTTTCTATTTTTTTCCAAAAATTTATCTCTCCAATGGTTTGAACTCACAACCTAAAATTTGAAACTTTAGTCATATAACCACTAGAGCACAACAGATCAATTGTTAACATCTTTCAATGATTAATATTTATATCAAAATATTTTATTTTTCCCAAAAAATTAAAATACTGCATAGAATATTATCTTGCCTAACATTAGGAAACTGTTTGTTTGACCTTTTTCCTACAAATAAATTTGAGACATGAAAATTAAATATAAACATTTTACGATTTTACCAAATTATGAAAATTTTGTACCAAATTATAAGTGCAATACAAAATTTTTTGTGTACACAAACTTTTGTATTAAATTATAATTTGAACGAGAGAAGAAGTTAATCCACAATATTACATAATATATAATATTTGTTTAAAAAATTATCAATAATATATATTTATTCACTTAATTTGACAACAGGTGAATATTTTTAGTACTATTATTATAATAATAATAATTATAATAATACTAATAATAAAAATAAAAATAAAAAATAAAAATAAAAATAATAATAACAATAATAATAATAATAATAGTACTAACAATTACAGTATTAAACTACCGCCATAACTTGTAGCGGTAGACAGTATAGCACATGTGCAAATAAGTAATTTCTGATGTTGCTATAGCCTATAGCGGTAGGGGGAATCCATTTCAATCCGTGTCATCCAATGTTGTGATCAACGGTATAAATTATGGTTGTTAAAATAGTACCCGTGATAACCGATTGCCAAGAATGGGGGTCCATATATATATAGTCGTGTATATTCTATTTGTGCGCAGTCTTTCAAAACTGCGTCGTTTTGGCATATTTATTTTTTATTTTTGATTTATTTTCATTGGTCCCTATTTTGCTCATTTTATATATGAATGCTTGACAAATGATGACTTTATAAGTGTAAATATGTATATCCTCCGATGGGATCCTTGGGTATATTGTAAAAAGGGTATTAATTAATTATTTTTAATGAAGTCAAACTGTATAAAAAACATAACAAAAATTTTCAACTGTTATGATTATCCCACACCGAAATATAAAAAAATATATTAACAATTAACACAAGTTATTCCAACCAAAAAAAGAATGTATATAATATAGAAATTAAGATCTCATAAATTAAACTATATCACAAAGAGAATTAATCAATTATCTCATAAAAAAATTAAAATTCAATATAAAAGTGAATAAAATACTAGCAATAAAAAATTAAACACCAAAAATGAAACATTATATAATTAATAACAAATATAATTGATAAAATTAAAAATATTTTAAAATTTAAAATCTTTTCAAATTCGATTAAAATTATAATTGAGTCAATTGATGATAATCTCACTCAGATCTCCCTTCATTCCCAAATCGCGTCCCTGCCCTAACTCTCCCACTCATTTCAGCAGCCGCATACTAACGCTCTGTTTCTGAGTTTTAAAATGGACAGAAAAGAAAAGAAATGGACGGAAAGTTTAAGTTTTCTTTCCAATTCTTATGTTTCTGAGTTTTTTAATAAACGGAAAAGAAAAGAAATGGATAAAAAACTTGTCCACTTTTCCTGTCATAGTTTTCCGTCCAAAATTGGCATGATTTGGACGGAAAAGAAATTAGAATAAATAATATTTTTATAATTCTCATATTATCCTCAATTTTTAATATAATAAATTTTAAATTACAACTTATATCCTCAATTTTAAATTTTCTATCCTTTTCCATTAAAAACTCAGAAACAACCCAAAGGAAAACTTTAAGTTTTCTATTCTTTTCTTTTCTGTTCTAATTTAAGTTTTCTATTCTTTTCTGTTTAAAACATAGAAACAGAGTGTAAGAAAAAAGGAACAACCATGGCGGCTCAAGATCATATGAACTCAATCCCACCACCACTTCTCCACATTTTGCATCACCGCAGCTTGTTGTCGGTGGAGCCACCTACTACCGGGACGACGGATGGATTACGGCGTTGAGTTAGGGGGAGCGTGGTGGGGAGTCATTGGGTAGAACACATTGGGATTCGAGCCTCTTTTGCTTCTCTCGGCAAGCAACGATGAGTTCTGCAGCAACGATCTTGAAGTTTGTAAGTTTCTTTGTACCTAATGTGTATATATACCTGATATCGTATATTATTTTTTAGACGGGTCCTTATTTGTTGATGCATATCTCTTCTTTATTGTTTTAATAGATCTGATGTGTGTAATTAGGACTGGTAATAAGTTATGCTTTTTTATGTTTGTTGAGTCCTGAAATTGGTTAAATTGAAATTGAAATTGTTCGTTTTTTGGGGTTTGAGTTTGATCTCTTATGTGAATTTGATTTTGAAGAAATGATGGCTGTGAGTTTGGGTTGCAAAGATGATAAAATGGGGATGGACAATGGGAAATATGTAAGATACGCACCGAAAGGTGTCGAACCATTGGAAAGATTGTACCATGATTGTCCGAAACCGAGTTCAATTCGCAGGCAACAACTTATTTGGGAGTGTCCAATTCTCTCCAACATTGAGCCGAAGCAGATCAAAGTTTGGTTTCAAAATCAAAGGTTCTATTTTTTATGAAACTTTTAATTTATGATATGACTACTGATAAATTTTGGGTCTTGCTTGGTTTTGTAATTCTTCTAGTGTTTGATTATGGAGTACTATGCAATTTTTAATTGTGTTTGTATGTGTATGTTTTGTTTACACAGATGTAGAGAGAAGCAACAAAAAATAGGAGAGACTGAAAAAGAAAAGGCATCGAATGTGAGGGGATTGGCTTGCCTTGGCTCGAGGCAATGTATTTTTTCTATGTGTTCAAATTAAGGTACATAGTAGCTAGCAGGAATGGTATTTGTAGAAGAAAAATATTGTGGTCTCTATGAATATTCGCAAACCAAAACATCTAGATAAATAGTCTATTTTTTATTGGTCATGGTGTCCACTCGGCTTTGTGGAACCACCCCAACTTATAAATTATCCAATGATTCTATTTGATGTAAATTTCTACTTGACATTTTCAATCATGAGTTTTCTCTTGATCAGGTTTGTCATAGTCACTTGCTACACATTTAGCTTACTTATCAGTATTCTTTAAGATTAAATTTTACAAAAGATTTTCCCTGTCACTGCATTCAGTTTTCTGCAGCTCACATCACTTGGGTCTTGTCTTTCTTTATTTATGAGTTGCTTGGATGGGGGATCTGTGCCTATTTAAAAAGGCGTCAACATTAGTGCTTGAGTGTCTTTGGTGGTGAGTTCAGTATCAGTGTGTCCAAGATTCATTGCTAGACTACTAATTTCCTATTTTGCGCACAAAAACTATTTAGAAGGGTTTAGAAGGGTGTGGATATGCTTATATGTAAGCAGAAATAGCAACATGCTAACTGGGGGCTTTTTGTTCTTAAAAGGAACAGTTGAAGATTGAGAACCTTTACAACGATCAATAATGACTATTTCTAGTGGTATTTGGTCATTGAGGATTCAATAGGAAAGTACTAGTTGGCCTCATTAGAGCCCTGACAATAGCCTACAACTCCAGCCTATCAACCAGTTTGCATCGGAAGGAAGAAAACACTCGAGGAAAGGCAATGTAATTATTATCTGAGCCTCCTCTAGCTTGGGACTAGCTACTGACAAAGCAAAAAGTCAAAACAGGAAATGTCACATAATTATGGCGTAAGCGTGAATTTTCTCAAGGCTAAGAGGGCTGTTAAATCAGTTGGCATTGCTAAAGAAAACTACACAATTATGCACCTTGATCTTTCTTCCCTTGAAAGTGTCCGATAATTTGCAGATTCCTTTAAATGTTCAGGGAGACCACTTGATGCACTAGTATGAAACGCTGTCATTTACTTGCCAACTGCAAAAGATCCAACTTATTCAGCTGAAGGATTTGAAGTAAGCATTGGCACGAACCATCTTGGACACTTCTTCCTCTCACGGCTGCTGTTAGATGACATGAAAGAATCAAACTATCCATTTAAACGTTTCATCATTGTTGGCTCCATAACAGGTACTAGTTTTGGTTAAACATTTAACAATTGCAACAATTGGACATACAGCTTTACTTTCAGATGACCTAGTTAACAAATTTATCATAAGATCTTAAAGACTATCAGTCTCTCACTATGGGTAAAATTCAGCATCAAGTAGTCCACACCTAAAAGCTCAGCCTGAACGGAACTTCCTGCACAGATTAAGCATGAAAATTTAAATCCTTGTGTCTAAGAAGAGCATTTGATGATGTTAAATGGCAAGTAGGAACCCGGAGCCCCCACTACTAATTTTGTTTCTAGTAACAATTAAAAAACATGGTTTTGTGAAACTAGTATTCTGAAGCCAATAGTTCAGGTCCAAGATGTAGGATGTCTGCCTAAAAGGTGTTTGATGGAACTGTTGAAAGCGTCGCAATAAAAAAATATTGGATGATACATAACAACAATATGTATGGTGTTGATATATTGGCATAATAATTCTATTTTATCAAAATTTTGATATTTGTTTTTTGTACTTTTGACTTAAAAGTGACTTCTTCTTCCTGCATTAGGTATAACAATATTAGATGTTGATACATTTCTTAAAGACCTATTGATTGACAGTGAATGTAATTCAGGTAGTTGTATTGAAAATGCATGTGGAGTTCCAACATTAGTGTAATAAAGCATTTGATTTTATTTTCTACTAATAATGTTCAATTGAAGAATAGCTTATGTACATCTATAATATTCATAGAGCTCCTCAAATTTCATCCTTGTGCACATGTAAACAGATATTCTCTTAGAAAAGAGGTCAATGGAAAACAGCAACTCAATCCCAGGAATTATTAAGAACGCTACATCGATATTATAGCAATGCCTACATGGATGCTGAAAAGCAAGATGGCATTAATGTGTAAGTCAAACCATTCATCACTCTTAATCATATCTTTAATTCTTTCTGTAATGTTAGGCTATTTGTGTGTTATTTCACGTTATTTAAATTTTCCTGTCTATTCAAAAGTTATGATATTTCTTTGTAGACGAGATTGTGTGAAATATCCAGTTAATAAAATCTGCCCTATATCATCTGAAGATGAATATGAATTTAATTTGTGTGAATGGTCCTTTTCTTTATATAAATATAACTACACACTATAGCGAATTGCATTTTTCCTGAGTAAATAAAATAAGAATTTACTGTAATAAATTTTTATTTTTTATTTAAGTATGTGTTATTATATTTCATATATTATCATGTACAGTATAATATGTGATAGGGTGATATGTCAAGTATAATAATTGATATTTATTATATTTAATAAATACCCTTTACTTTGACGAAAATAATTTAAGGATATTTTATCCTAATTTTTGAAATGCATTTTAGTATATTTAAAATACAGTATATAAGATGCGATAAGTAAGGAGAGGGAACAAATGGGTTATATTATGTGGTAATCCAAACATAGCCTTAAGCTACCACTATCAGTTAAGTAAAATAGCAACATGAGCTGTCATTAATTTCGGGGAGATTAGCTGAGTCAACTTTCGGAAATTAGGTGCTGTCTCTCTACAGTTTACATAGGCCAACAAACTTAGATGAGCTATGCGTAGGAAGCCTTGAGTGCTTAAGCTTTGATCAGACCTCAGCTTCCTTATTTTTCTTTCTCTCCTCCGTTCAAAATTAACTTCATGCTAGCTCTCATTTACATCAAGATATAATGCGAGAATTCATCAAATTAGTAAAGATTGAAGTTATTAAAAGAAGTTGAAGAACAATTTAGGGCATCGTTTTAGCAAAGGAAGAAATTATATTACCAAGGGGCTGAAGGACCGAATTCAACTCAAGGTAATTTATATATTTTTTTATATATATACTGTATGAGCAGAAAATTGGTTAGCATATGATTAGATAGTAAGTTAATTGAGTTTTGTGCAACTACTTGTATAGAATAGTATTTCAGTGCATGTCAAGTATGCTCAATAGTAGAGATTTCCATGTTATTGGGTTATGTGATAATCAAAAGAATTGCTTGAATATTCATGTTTTGTTAATGTTTTGAACTGCTATTGTATGATATATAGCTAGAGGAGTTTAGGTTGGGCTGAGGAGACATAAGGATGGTGATATGGGTTTATGATGTAAACCAATGGCTGTGAAATTGGGAATCTAAAAATGTGCCTACCACCTGTTCAATAAAAGTTCTAAAAGAACTTTTGTTAAAAAAAACTTAATATTAGAACAAAGTAAAGCATGGGCCTGATTTAGTTAACACATGTGATAATAATTAGAGAGTTTAAGCTTACTAGCTTGTAACGAAATTCAATTTCCAGCCAAAACGAAAGATTGGAATTCAATGTGTTAAGCTACTTTCACCGACTGTTTTGGGGAGCTTATTGAAACTAAAATAGAGGTTTCATAATTTCTAAAAATATTTCCATATGCTATGTGCAATATATCTAATAATGGATATAATTGATCATAGGGGTTAGAATTAAGAAATTAGGAAAGTAGCTATGTTGAGAACGAGGGTCACTTGTGGCAAAGAACAACAACAAATGATGAGCAAAGAATATGAGATGGATGGGGGGGTCTTTTTGAGCTCTCAGTTGTTAAATAAGATACTTCTTTTGGTTTAACTCATATAGGCTACTGTCTTGGGTTTATATAGGTTACATGTTGCTATAATTTATGAGCTATCATAAGGAGCAAAATCTTGCTTAGTGAAGTGTAAAGCTACTGCCTCGGCAACAGCAGTGGGCTTAATGGGCAAGGGTTGGGGCCTCCCTTGGGCATTCAATTAACATACTTGAATTATAAAGGGTGGATATATCACCCATATAGTAGCTAAATTTCAACATGAATAAATCAAAGCCTTGAATAAATCAAAGTTAAATAAGTTTTTTAGTCAATATTTTTCCTTTATTTTGTGTTTCTCTTATAATGAAATTTAAGTTCCGTATCTTGAATTTTATAGGAATTGGGTTATGTTTAGTTTCATTTGTTATGTATAATTGTTTTCTTTTTGTACAAAACACCTTGGTGGGGTTGGTGTAGAAAAGGCGTGAGATGGCCAAAAGTATTGTTATATACTTCTTCAAGATTAATTATTCCTTTGTCATTTGAATTTGGCCTCAAAAGGATATTTGTCTTAACTAAATATGTTTTTGACTGATTTCAGAGTCGTACTGATCGTATTGTTTTCAAACTTTTTGGAAAAGATCCTAGTGAATTCCCTCGTCTTGCGAAGTCAGTGTTAGGTTTGTAATATTCATGTGCGCAATCAAATTGCATAAAAGTGCGAAAGCGTGTAAAAATCAGAGTTTAAAAATTTACAAACCATATACCCGGATCACCCTTTATGCACAATTATTAATTAAACGAAAAGATAAAGAATAAATCATACCCTTGAAGATCGAGCTTCCTCAGGTACAAGTTCACCTCCAAACTTTTTCGCTCAATCTTGAATCCACCGGGTTTGGTTCCTTCCTTTGATCAACGTTAGCCACCCAAATGTTTGGCCTCTAGAGGTGATCCACCAAGGAAGAAGAAAATTCAAGAAGAAGGGTGGTTGGCTAAACCCTAGTTTTCTATCTCTATAGAAAAGGTGTACTCTCCCAACAATTGGAATTATGTCGTATGTTGAAAAAAGTCAACAACCCCCTTCCACCCATAATAAGACTCCTCTTATTTATTGATGTGGGCAACCCTCCTTAACAATTAAGAAATTGGGTTTATTTAATTAATTAAATTCTTTTAATTAATTAGGCTCCCTAATCTTATTAGGGATAATTAATTAAACTCCTTTAATTAATTTTTCTTCCTAATACAATTAGGAATAAATGAGAGTACTTATATTAAATTAATTCCTAAACTCTTTTAGAAATTAAAATAATAATAATTGTAATAATATTAATAAGACTCCTCTTATTAATTTATATTTAATATTTCTAAAATATTAAATAATAATATTAAGCTATTTAATTTATTCTATCACCATAGATTAAATTAAATATACTTAACATATTATTACGATTATGCCATTAATTTCTTAAATAATTATTCTTCCTTTTATGGTGTGACCCTTTAGGTTCTCCATATTAAACCTGGTTGTGAATAAATCAATTAGAACAATTCTAATCTTATTTAAATAAATAAATTAAACAATTAATTTATTTAAATAAATAATATTTATTCTACAATAGGATAAGCCTTCCTAATGATCAACGACTTTCCAGATAATATAGATTTCAACATTAATCATTAAAGAACCTTTGAGTAAATAGTTACCGTGACAATTCAATCCTTCCACCATACAATGTCCCAATTAAATATAAGACATGGAATTCTTGTCAAGTCTTATTTTATTTAATTATATGTATTTCGATCCTTAAATGCACAACTCAAATAATGCAAATTAGAAACTCCTTTCTAATTTCATTCGCCGCCGCCAAGGACTCTTTGGGTTGTCATTTATCGAATCACATAGACATTTCTCTTCTTTTATTAGAAGTGGTAGATTCTTTATCGATCATACATTATCTCCATGTACAACTTATTATACCCAAGCATACCCTTTGATATACCCTAAGGGTCTTAAGGAATAAGTCAAAGTATAACTCATCATATACAAGATACTATGATGATCTCAAGTCCAAGGATTACTTGTACTACTATCACTACAGAATTCCTATCGACAGCAAATAAAACTCCATTAGGTATTCCTTAGCGAGCCAACGCTCAAATGAACTTATTCTCTAATAAGCACCTACATACTTGCTTTAGTGTCTCCACACAAATGATCATGAGATCAATCATCCTCATCCAATGAGCAAGCAACGATGTACCAATCTATCCGGATTCACTAATCCCCAATTTAGTAATCCAACGATTGGGAACTATTTTAGTTTTAAGCTTTCTAAGAATTTAGATCTCATTAGAATGATCATCATCATTATTCTAAAAGCATTGCTTAAAACTATGGGTTTATCACATATTATAAAACAAAGATCATGTAGATAATTAAAAGCCTTTAATAAATTAATACTTTTTATTAATAAATGAATAAGATTGTTTACAAAGTATATGCTTTATCATCAAACATGATTGGCTTGTATGCATACTACTTTCAATCTCCCACTTGCACTAAAGCCAATCGTCATGGTATCTTATACTCTTCTTCTCTAAGTGACGATTATCCCGTCGTTGGATAAGCTTTAGTTAATGGATATGTAATGTTGTTCTTGAGAGTCCACTATCTCTATAGTGATTTCCCATCTTTCAATGATTCTAATAATCAAATGAAAGTGCCACAACACATGTTTAGATCCAAGATGAGACTTTAGAACTATTCCTAGTTCAGAATGAACTTTTAATCCAAACAATCAACTTGTAGCTTCATTTATAGCTATATACTTTGTCTTTATTACTAAACCAAAGAACTCTTTTGTTGTTTGGAACCTTTTCCAATTCATCGCACCACCGCTCAAGGTAACACTTTACCTTAAAGTGGATTTTTCGTCGTCTTCGTCTCCGTCTAAAAACTTAAGTCTCGTTAAGCCTCTCTAGTTTTATTAAGACCCACCATGAATATGATCACATCCTTAGTGCCTAAGTTAAGCACTTAAAGATGTTTTTCATCGACTCATAGTGAACTTCTCCATAATATGACCGATCAACATCAAGTCTCAGATATTTCATTGCATACATGATTGTCACTCACGCGACCTCTCTCAGGAGAGTCGTGGGGACTATTAAGAGAGATACACTCCATAGCTCATCAACATGAGACATCTCTTGGAGTTTTCCATGCTAAACGACTTTAGCATCAAATGAATATATCGCTCTTGGGTTAAGTCGAGCATCCTCTTAAATCTATCTATATAGATTTATATCCCCAATTAAGATACTCTTCCAAATCATTCATGGAGGAATGTTTAGACAACTTTATCTTTTATCGATTGTAGCATTAGTATGTCATTCCTTATCCGTAGTATATCAACATATAGTACTAGGAATGTCACGATGCTCTCAATCGACCCTTTTGTACACACTAGAACTCTTACCTCATCAGATGTAACTCGGATCATCATCTTCTATGATGTGTACCTCATCATCATCATCCATGATGAATCCATACCTCCTAGGTATCTTTCAGACTATTCCGCATTTACGATTTATCTTGGCCAGGTACAATAGGTCTATCTATAGGTTCCTCTTATTTGACTTATAGTGTTTTGTGGTTCTTGAACTCTTCAAGATCTATTATCCTCCCACTAGCCCATTCAATGATAAACACCTTTATCTTAGTAAGGCGGTGTTTTAATAAACACCTTTTGCTATGTAGGATTATAGAACATATACCCTAAACTTAATTTAGGATGTCCCACAAATCGACACTTATAAAATCTTGTCCCAAGCTTATCCTTCAAACCTTTTACCATAAGTTGGACAACCCTTATCTTAATATACTTAAGATTAGAATCCTCCCCGTCCATAACTTTTATGGAGTCTTGAAATGGATTTTGAGGTTACCATTTTCAGAGATATGCAAACCATTTCTAGGACATGACCCTGAAGGATATTTGGAATGTCGGTAAAATCATTATGGACCGTACTCATGTCCAACAAGGTACGATTTTTCATTCGATACATTAATCAATTATTACGATCGGGATGTGTCCATTATGAGAAAACCATTTGAGATGATCTAGAAACTTATTGCACAAGTATTTATTCCTTGATCTAATCAAAGAATCTTAATACATTGCCAATTTGTTTCACTTCTGAATTCTTTGAACCTTTCAAATAATTCACACTTGTATTTCAACAAATACACACATTCAACTCTTTGAACGATCATCTCCTTTTCTTATAATAATTTGTTCAATATGCAAAATTATTTTCATGTAAGTCAAGTATACTAAATTTATTAAGTAATATTCCATTTCTATACAAAACATTATTATTATAAATAGAACAACAATTGTTCTTAATTATAATACCAAAAATTTATCATTCAACAATAAAATGGAAATAATGTTTCTAACAAGAATTGGAATACAATAACAACTTATTGACTTAATAGATTTGCCCGTAGGTAATGCTAAACAATAAGTTCCTATGGCTAATGTAGCAACCTTTGCTTCATTTTCCACACATAGGATTACTTATCTTTGTTTAGCTTTCTACTTCTGCTTGGTCCCTTCATAAATCTATATTTATGATAACCAAAGTCGGTATCCAATACCCAAGTAGAACCTTGACTTAAAGAAAAATTTATTTTAAATCATGAACAAATTTGTATTTATAACTGAAACTTCACTAAGCTTCTTTGGTTAGCCTCTGCAAGATGCTTCTTGCAGTTTCTTTCCAGTGTCCAGGCTTATTGCAGTGGAAGCAAACTCCTTTGCTATCCGTTTCAGTTTTGTTCTTATTATCCTTTGTTTTTGCCTTTCTATATACCTTCTTTGAATCGTTCTTCTTTTCGTAAGATCCTTTGGCCCCTACTAGTAAGACATGGTCTTTCTTGGTTGAAAGTGACTCTCATCTTTTTCAACATGTTAAGCAAATCAAATCAAGTCGATATCTAGCTTGTTCATATGAAAATTCACAACAATTATGAAAGGAGTCCGGAGTGAGTGCAAGATCAAATCTTGGCTCAACTCTCCATCCATGACAAAACCAGTTGTCCTAATTGATCAATCAAATTGATTATGTTAAGAACTTTTGTTCTGTACTATAATGCCATTGGCCATTCTAGATCGGAAGAGCTCCTTAGATATCTCGATATCTATCGGCCCTACTTTCCTCACCATCAACTACTGATGTGCAGAATATAGTAGGAGTATCCATAGTTTTAGGTCGACGTCAAGCTTGTTACTCATGGATACGAGCATGATGCATCGAGCCAATCATGCATCATCTTGCCACTTTCTAAAAGTAGCAATGTCTTCCTCAGAGGCATTATTCGCAACCATTGCAGGATAGGCGCGATTAATGACATAAGATAGCTTTTCAACTATGAGAACTATTCTCAAATTCCTTAACCAATCCATTTAATTCTATTCGTTAATTTAACATCTAATATGCTTCGCAGTTGATAGTAATTTTAGACATTGTAAAATTTCAGTAAATGAATTTGTAATTAACAACATTTTAACATACATTCTATTATTAATTACCAAAATAAATTAGGTCTTGTTTTAAATTGGTATCTCCCACTATTTTCTACAAACTATATTACCTCACTTATATAGTTCTAAGCAAAATCTAATTAAAGATTTGCTAGTGAGAATAAGGATCCCATTTCAAATGTATATAGCCTTGTGGTGACAACAACAAACTATATATAAATAAATAGGTAGACAACTTTTGTCAATTACATCAACTATGCAACTCCTTGTATTTTGCCTCTTAGATTATTTTGATCAAGTGGTGACACATCCGAATCAAATTATCCAAGTTAAGTCCCACCTAGCACTCCATATATTCAAAAAAAGAAAATATCATCCTTGTGGTGACACAACAAAACAATATTGTTCAATTTTCTTTATAAGCATCAAATGTGATAAATTAATATCTTAAATACTTAATACTTGCCTTGTGGTGACACAACAAACTCATATTAAATATTTAATACTCTATTAATTTTATCATGTTAGAAAGGCTTAACGCTCGATATTCCAAATATCTTTGAACGCTAGGACTTAATATAAAATTGAGGGGTTTGTTATTAATTTGTCTCATCTTGTTTTTGCATGCATGCATATATATATATAAAATACGCCATTATATTAATGAACATGCGAAGCATGTTTGCATAATATATAATATATATAAAATAAGCATGCACATATAGAATACTATATTCTATCCGGATTGATTATGGACTTTTATTCTAGTTTCGTTCACTAGAGCCACCAAGTGAACCAAAAAGGTCAAACCCTAGGGGTGCAAGAAATAATATTTAAATATAACTATTACATTTAAACCCGGGCTCCATTACAAACGGGTCTTCAAGCGCTTCTTGTCCTTGATCTCTAATTTTCAAAATAATTCTAAATATTCCTATTACAAAACTATTTAAAATAAATAGAAACCTTGATCGCTAATCAAGGGAAGTACATAGGAGGAGATAGAATTTACATTAAGAAAAATTAGAGAAGACGAGGTACGCAGTAACCCCATTTAATAAAACCCATACATTCATGCATCCAACTAAAATAAAATCCAATCGCATCGTCAATAGTCCACAATCAATCCCATTTATTATCATACACATCACCATATGCATCAATAAATAACATTCATCTCATGAATAATAAACATTTAATATATATATTGATATCATTTAATGGGCAAATTTAGTTAGTATAAAATCTATTTTGAATCAAAATAAACTCCTTTATTTTAATCCAAATTTAAATCAAAATAAAACTATTTTATTTTAATTTATCTAATTTTGAATAAAATAAACTATTTTATTTTAATCAAAATTTTAATCAAAATAAACTCCTTTATTTTAATTAATTATGGAATCCAATTCCATGTAATAAAAAAATCTTTATTAAAGGAAACACGGATTTTCTTTCCTATTCACAAATAAACTCCTTTATTTTGAATAATATGAAATCTTATTCCATATCTAAATAAACTCCTTTATTTAAGGAAATACGGATTTTCTTTTCCTATTCACAAATAAACTCTTTTATTTTAAATAATATGAAATCCTATTTCATATCTAAATAAACTCCTTTATTTAAGGAAAGATCAATTTCAACTCCAATTAGTTATCATGGAATCCAATTCCAATTCTAATTAGTTAGCATGAAATTTAATTTTAAAATTAAAATAAACTCTTTTATTTTAATATTAAAATAAATTTTTATTTAAATATTAAAATAAACCTTTTATTTTAAAATTAAAATAAACTTTTAATTTTAATTATAAAATTATTAAGATTAAAATAAAACTTTATATTTTAATATTAAAATAAACTTTTATTTTAAAATTAAAATAAACCTTTTATTTTAAAATTATATATAATAATTAAGAATATATATATATATATATGTATATATATATATTCGTAATATATATATATATATATATATATATATATATATATCCGTTCCTTTATTGATAAATGCAACTCAGTGGATTGTTACAAAGTAGCCAAATCTTCTTGCTGCTAATCACGTTAATGCTACTTGGTATATATATATATATATATATATATATATATATATATATATATATATATATATATATAATAATAACTGCATAACTTGTTGCTTTCCTTAAAACTTGAAGTTCGGTGACTTAAAAGAAATTAAAGCATGTGCACGGTAAAAGCATGTGCATGGTTATTCAATGCTTGCACGCAAATCAAGGAAACATGTTGCCTTTTAAATAAAAAAAAAAACGTCACGGATTGAAAAAAAAAAATGGTCATTAATCCTTTTCCGTATAACATGTGAAGCCTCGATTTCCGTTTAATATATGAAACCTTGTGAATGGTTGTCAATCAATTGTTCACGCTAAATGATTTCCGTATATTTTTTTTTTTTTTATATAAATTTTATACAATAAAATTATGCCCAATTAAATTGTTCTAAACACATATCAATATACATATCAAATTAAAACAATTAATAATTCGCATAAAGGTTTGGCTCGATACCAATCGTTAGGTTTGTAATATTCTATGCATGAATCAAATTGCATAAAAGTGCTAAGCGTGTAAAAAATCAGAGTTTAAAATTTACAAACCATATACCGGATCACCCTTTATGCACAATTATTAATTAAACGAAAAGATAAAGAATAAATCATACCTCAAGATCGAAGCCTCGTGTACAAGTTCACCTCCAAAATTCTTTCGCTCAATCTTGAATCCACCGGGTTTGGTTCCTTCCTTTGATCAACGTTAGCCACCCAAATGTTTGGCCTCAGAGGTGATCCACCAAGGAAGAAGAAAATTCAAGAAGAAGGGTGGTCATTAAACCCTAGTTTTCTATCTCTATGTAAAAGGTGTACTCTCCCAACAATTGGAATTATGTCAGATGTTGAAAAAAAAGTCAACAACCCCTTCCACCCATAATAAGACTCCTCTTATTTATTGATGGGCAAACCTCCTTAACAATTAAGAAATTGGGTTTATTTAATTAATTAAATTCTTTTAATTAATTAGGCTCCCTAATCTTATTAGGGATAATTAATTAAACTCCTTTAATTAATTTTCCTTCCTAATACAATTAGGAATAAATGAGAGTACTTATATTAAATTAATTCCTAAACTCTTTTAGAAATTAAAATAATAATAATTGTAATAATATTAATAAGACTCTCTTATTAATTTATATTTAATATTTCTAAAATATTAAATAATAATATTAAGCTATTTAATTTATTCCATCACCATAGATTAAATTAAATATACTTAACATATTATTACGATTATGCCATTAACTTCTTAAATAATTATTCTTCCTTTTATGGTGTGACCCTTTAGGTTCTCCATATTAAACCTAGAGTGAATAAATCAATTAGAACAATTTAATCTTATTTAAATAAATAAATTAAACAATTAATTTATTTAAATAAATAATATTTATTCTACAATAGGATAAGTTCTCCCTAGCGATCAACGACTTTCCGGATAATATAGATTTCAACATTAATCATTAAAGAACCTTTGAGTAAATAGTTACCGTATAATTCAATCCTTCCACCATACAATGTCCCAATTAAATATAAGATATGGAATTACATCGTCAAGTCTTATTTTATTTAATTATATGTATTTCGATCCTTAAATGCACAACTCAAATAATGCAAATTAGAAACTCCTTTCTAATTTCATTCTCGCCGCCAAGGACTCACTGGGTTGTCATTTATCGAATCACATAGGACATTTCTCTTCTTTTATTAGAAGTGGTAGATTCTTTATCGATCATACATTATCTCCATGTACAACTTATTATACCCAAGCATACCCTTTGATATACCCTAAGGGTCTTAAGGAATAAGTCAAAGTATAACTCATCATACACAAGATACTATGATGATCTCAAGTCCAAGGATTACTTGTATTACTATCACTAAGGTGAATTCCTATCGATGCACAAATAAAACTCCATTAGGTATTCCTTAGCGAGCCACGCTCAAAGTGAACTTATTCTCTAATAAGCACCTACATACTTGCTTTAGTGTCTCCACACAAATGATCATGAGATCAATCATCCTCATCCAATGAGCAAGCAACGTATGTACCAATCTATCCGGATTCACTAATCCCCAATTTAGTAATCCAACGATTGGGAACTATTTTAGTTTTAAGCTTTCTAAGAATTTAGATCTCATTAGAATGATCATCATCATTATTCTAAAAGCATTGCTTAAAACTATGGGTTTATCACATATTATAAAACAAAGATCATGTAGATAATTAAAAGCCTTTAATAAATTAATACTTTTTATTAATAAATGAATAAGATTGTTTACAAAGTATATGCTTTATCATCAAACATGATTGGCTTGTATGCATACTACTTTCAGTCAGGTATGTTAATATTTATGGGTAGCAACTCTATTATATTTGTGTATTGATTTTGGCACTAAGTGCCTTTGGTGACCTATTTGCTTCAATTTTTTGACTTGCTATTATTTTTAAACGTGCAGGAAGACTGCTTCTATGACCTGCCTTACAATACTGAGTATCAAATTTCCGTGCTACATTTACGGAAGATAAGGGACAAAAATATGAAGTGTACTCTCTCTATATATGTAGATATATACTTTGATTGAAGAACCGTGGTAGCTTTAGATGGTTAATTGTAAAGATAATGAATGATTATGTAGTGGATGATTTTATTAAGTTAATAATATTTTAGTTTGTTGTATTTTTGCCATTATTTGCTATAGGGACATTGAGCCAGTCAGGTACACAAAAAGAATGTCAAATTTTGATTTGGTAACAATATAATTCGTTACCAAAGCATTGAACAAGTTTTAATATAGAAACAATTTTTTATACATTTAGCAACAAATTTTCGTTGGTAATGGCATTAAAAATATAATATTTGGTAACAAAAAATTAACCTAATAGCAACGGAGAGGATATTGTTGCTAATACTAAAATAAAAGGTAACATTTTTTATCGTTGCAAATCATATCAACTTTCGTTGCAAATCATATAAAGAAACGACAACATATAATGTCGTTGCTAATCGATGACTTTCGTTGGTATTGAAAAATAACCAGTAACAAACATTTTCATTGCTGATTCAGCATAATGTCGTTGCCAAATAATATAATCAGCAACGAAAATCGTTGCTAAAAAGTTTACATTCCGCAATGAAAGCAAGTTTAGGCAACAATTTTCATAATTTACTGCAACAAAAAATGTCGTTGCAAAATGGTGTCAATTGCAACGAAAATGCATGGTCGTTGCAAAAAAAGAGAGTTCATTTCGTTGCCAATTAGCAGGCTTTTGCAACGAAATGGGGTTTTTAGCAACGACATTTTAATTATTCTGCAACAATACATTTTGTTGTTAAAGGATCGATGTCTCTGTACGAAAGCAAAATGTATTACTTTTGGCAAAGAAAAAATCGTTCGTTCATGGAACAATTAGCAACGCTATTTCAATTAAACGAAGACGTAACGACGAAAGAAAGTCGTTGCCAAAAACCCTTTAAGAATTTAAATTTGGCACCTTTAGCAACGAAAATCGGTTGTTGCTGAAGCCCCATTTTTTTGTAGTGTGTGTTTAGGTTATTCTGTATATATATATATATATATAATATTATATTGTGATGATATTATTCTAATATTGGAGATCTATATTACTAATATTAGGTCTTCGGATAAAGCGTTATAAATTGCGTAGCAGTAATCAACAGTTCAGGCAAGTTTTTATTTAACTCTACTAAGAGTTGTTTCATTCAGATATGCTTATGGTTAATCATTGTTGATTGCCATTTTAGAATTGTACTATGTACATATTGCATGTATAAGTCAGGTATGAAAGGCTGATCACCTTAATTACTCTTCGGTCCAGATATATTTGTTCATTTTATATACTTGTTCAGTCAAAAGTTTTTTCCTGCTAGTTCACAATTATATTATTGAATTATAGCTAGCTTATTATTCAGATTCTTTCAATCATGATATATCATTATATTATTGAACTTAAACTTGCTGGGCAATCCTTATGCTCACCCTTGCTATATCATGATAAAACATTGCAGATTAAGGCAAATGCTTCGGATACAAGGAAATGTTAAAGACAATTCCAGCTTAAAGTTAATGTGCGCGATTAGATTTGTATAAGTATTGTATATTAACGTTATTGTAAGTTAAATAAGTTATGTATTGTGTATAAGTTAAGGTTACTCGATTTTGGGGAAATGTGTGTAAAGTGTATTGTATAAACAATTTATGTTTATATCTTTCACAAATAGATGTATAGTGATAGATTGATTGTACTAGATCCGCGTTGATTCGGGACCCGGATTCGGGGCCCTCACAGTTGTTTTCATTTCTCAGAGGAAAACAACAAACCACAATCAATTTACAACATAAATCATAGGATTTCACCATATTTTTACCTCCAAAACATATTATATAGTATGTAATAACCAAGAGTCTAATTTTTTCATCTTTTACACAATTTAGACTTAATTGGTTTGATTTTAGATATGAACAACACTAGAAATTCATTACATAATCAACACACATAGATTCTTCACCAATTCCTAAGGTCAAATAACCATAGTAATTTCTAACAATGAAATTAAAGAACAAAGATTAGGAACTTAAGAATTTCTTCATACCTCTTGAACCCTCCTTAGCTATAATCAGATGATGAAAAAGGTTGGTTCTCCTTGATTCTCCAAGGCTCTTCCCCAACTCTACAGAGAACTCCTTTTCTCTCTCAATATTCTCTCTTCTCCGCTCTATTCTTCTTTCTCAGAATTAGCACAACATAACGTATTTTTTATTTAGTCTATTAGTTAAAAAACCAAGGACTCCAATCTGTTACAAAGGCAAAGAGTCACAAGGCCATGTTTGGCTAGAACCCCTAACATCCTTATCCATTTATTTTATTATTATTCGTATTATAAGTTACACCAAACGTCACACTTCTTTTGATTTAACCATAATCTTTATATATCCAACACCATATTTACTTACCCAATAAATTTATAATTTTATTTAACAAATCATTAGTCCTCTAATTTAATTATTTAATTAAATTAGAATGCTACCATTCTATTAGCGTAATAAAATATGCATCGATTATAAAATCATTTAGTCAATATTATCACAATTAAATAAATTATTCCATACTAATTTTCATCGAATATTTATTTTATTTTGTAAATATTCCAACTAAAATATTTATTTTATTCGATAAATATTTTAACTATTTACTTAGATTCACAATCGTATTACACATTAACATATTACACTCATATGTAATATATCACTTCCTCATTTATTAAAATAAATATGCTTACACTAATTCACTATTTTAATTAAGTGAACTACACTCATTTTTATGAAATTTAATTCATAACAATTACATTGCTAACACGACATAATAATCAAATTATATTACTTCATAATATAATTTTCAAATTATTTAAATTAACTAATATTATTCAGCTTAATTTCCTTTTCGTAACAATTTCATTTACTTTCTTCAATAGTTAAACTAACTATTAACCTCATTTTCCCAATATATAGATATATATTCCTCTTCTATATTCACACTTAATCTTTTCATACCAACACATATTTCAAAATTATATAGCACGTATATATACATACTCAAACTCAAAACATCTCATAATAATAATTTTAATTATTAAATTCTTATTTTAATAACTTATAAAAATTTGGGTTGTTACATCCTTCCCCCCTTATAAGGATTCCGTCCTCGGAATCAAAGACACCTCCCTTATTCGGTTTTCACCAAATCTATTTTCAAAATTTATCGTTGAATATCTTCAACACATTACATTAATATATGTTTTATTTATTACCACTCCAACCATTCTTCATAATAAATTCTTGTAAGTTTTATTTTATAACCTTTACTTAGACTCAATTATATTTGAGTATTACATATTCTTTGACCCGTTCATTATCTCTCTCTAAGGATCATTATCATGTACTAGATTCTCAAACTCTCGGGACATTACATTCACCCATTCTTCTAAGAATTTCGTCCTCAAAATTTTGACTTACTGATATTCGTTCATTCCATTTATCAAAATAGATTTTATGTTAATATTTATTTATTCATTAGGTTCTACAACCAAATTCTTTCTCTAAGGATCTTTCTAATATCATCACATTCCTCACCTCTTCCTCTTCTAAGAGTTTCACATTTCCCTTCTTTATGAAATTTTATTTCTTTCTTGAAATTATTATGTTTTGCTTAATTTTTTCATCCTTTCCACTTTTACCTTTCAGAATAATAAGAATCTTCCACAATTGTTCAATAATTGGGAAGCGATATTAATAACATGAATTTAAAAGATTCTAATTCATGCTGAGGGATCATAAGACCTTGAACTCTTCTTCATGTTTAATAGTGCATCACTACTGTAAACCATCTTTAACAGAATTTTTAGCAATCACACAGACTAAAAACACTCTCTACAAGTACTCTAGGTGATCAACATATCGTACCCCTACGTCGTGCACAATGTATGATATCATAACATCGTAACGACTATATGCGTTACTTTCGGAACCATTATCTCCGATAACATGTCCCCTTTTACAGGGTTGTTCACCTCAGCTTCTTAACATTTGAATCCGCACCAAAACAATTTGGTTTGGCATAATTTCTCAAAGAACGCTTGAATTTCATAAACATTTTTTAATAATCATTTAGCCGAATCAAATGACTTAGACTTTTAGCAATAACTCGGACATCAATCGAGAGATATATATATATATATATATATCCATATTATTTTTAACCAACTCAATTAGTATACCTTTCTTAGTTTAAAGAAAACCAAATATAAACTTTTTATGACGTCATGATACCTGCATCTGGTCTTTAATAGTACGTTGAGGATTCTCATTATTTTGTGACTTCGTCATACTACATCATACCATAGTGAGCTGGCGATCCTATGATCACAGCCAACACCAGGTTCAATTGCATTGATGACTTCCTCGTTTGTCATATCAGCATCATATTTAGTGATGCCTTAATGATTACGAACAAACAAAACACATTTTGATATTTTTATATTATTTTTGTCTAGCTGAAACAATTAGCATAGACATACGAATAACTGTATTGATTTTAAAACTCACTGGTTCAATCAATGATCCAATGTTTTTCAAGAAAATAGAAGTGCAAACATCAACACGAAATCAATAAATTTCTAAAATCTAGCAAAGCTAGAAGATTTGGAATATCTAATTCTCTCTATCAACTTCATTACTTACTAATTCATTTTATTTCTGGCATCACCAATGCTCTTATACTAAATATTCTTGTATTTCAACTTATAATCTTCCTATACCCCCAATATAGTTCATCAAACTTTCCACACTTTGGAAGTTCAGGAACTTGCCACAATAATATGAGTTTAAGAACTTAACCTAGTTTGACCATAGGCGTCCATTCGCTGAGGAGTTCAAAACATACCATATGATTATGAGTCACGAACTTAACATATGCATTAGTTTTAAGAACCCTACCTAATCTTAATATCATCTAACCTAATCTTAAAAGCTTCTAACTATCAAATATACACATGAGAAAAGAATCACCTTTCCACCACATATACATTGATTGCGCGACACCGACATTCCAATGATTATCAATGTGATAAACCAAGTGCAAGCACAAGACCCTCACCCATAAAAAGGTTTGTATAACTCATCTATCACATGAGTCCTCAATTGAAATCCCACCTAACTCTGTCTTGCTCATAACTTTCTCTTTATTCGATACGAATTTTTCGTATCTCATCATTTATAGCTCCTCATGAGTTTGCCTCGTACTATTTCATAGTACATTCTCTTATAGCATCAAGCTATAACTATTCATTCATTACATATCATCTATCATTTTATAACTTAACCAGATCACGTCGTGATATTATTCTACAACCATCTTCTTTATGATTTTCTTATATTATGATCGTTTTGGTTTCACGATCCTCATTATTTCCTCCTTAATTAAGTAGTCTTATGATTATTCGACTCAATTTTAACTGTTCAGGTTCTTCTTTGAACCCAAACATATTATCTTAGCTTGTTTCATAAGCATTCTCTGAATTTATCATCAATTAAACTCTATTTTAGTTAATTATTATTATTTTAATCGCCTTTGTAAGACCCCATCTTTTTTAAAAATAAAATCAAATTCCCTCTATTTATTATTGTGAATAATAAAGTGTTAATTTGATATAATACTTTGGTTATGAGAGAAATGTGCAAATTTTGCAAAATAAGCAAGTGGTTATAAAATATTCATTGTGTCAGGGAATATTCGTTTGGTCGTAGAATATTCTTTTCGCGTCTGGAATATTTAAATGACGATTGTAGTAACTATTTGTGGGCCCCATAATGAAAAATGGTCGGATGTAGAAAATGACAAGTTTGAGTTTTTATAAATAACAACGTAGTTTTTACCGTTAACACTGTTGGAATACCCGGTGGTTAAAATACAGTAATACGCATGGTGACAAAGTAGCACACGATATTGCACATTATTTTTGAATTAGTGATTCTTATGTAAGAAGGCACTACTCAATAATTGTTACAGTAATTACTGTTCAATATTTTATTTTATTGATTCAATAATTACTGCGTTGATATTTTATATTATTGTTGTTCAATAATTGTCACGCACACGATATCTCCATTATCGATCAATAATTCAGTATTATTTGAATAATATTATTAGATAACATTATTGGCAATGTCTAAGGAAGTTCTGCTTCAGGAAAGGGTTTGGTCACCTAATTGCGGCGCATAATAAGGAGAAATCCTTATCTAAAGCCCCACTTTCCCGGAACGACTTTGGTTGTCATAATCATGATTCTCGTAATATTATTTGTGAATAATTAGTTATTGATTTATATGATAAGGAAATATTTATTTTATGTGGATATAAATGAAGGAATAAATGCTAAGGTATTTTATCAGTATTTTGTCTTAATAGGTGTTGAAAATCGTCCGTATGTGGATTTCGGGTATTTTCTGATTGGAATTTTGAAAAACTTTCTTCTACAGAGTTGTAGAGAATTAAATTTTCTATGGAAAACACATGAGATTCGAATTTTTCTGATAAAAGGGCTATTTATTATGAATTATTGAAGTTTCAGAGATTTAATGTTTTTATTAAAATTAAGGGTGGGACCCACTTTTGATTTTTAAAACATGTGGGCTGCTGAAAATTATTCAGAATTGGCATGCTAGCTTAATCAACAAAGGATGCGTAGAATTGATTTTAGAAATAATATTATTTTAGTCTCCTTTGGCGTTCTAGTATTTTCCTATAAATAGGCGCTTAAGTTAGAATTGAAAATCACACCAGAAACATAAGTTTTCTCTCTCTATATTGTCGAGCGTATTTTTGTGAGTATTTAGATACTTTGAGAGTTGCTATTCAGTGCAAGTTTCCTTCGGCTTTACATCCGATATTCCGATCAGAAATACTGTTATTTTGAGGTAAGGGATGTTATTTTCTTCTTAATGATGTTATTCTTTCAATATCATTATACCGAAATATTGGCATGAATTTTATTGTGGAATTTCTACCTTTTTGTGTCGGAGTTACTATTCACGTATACAACACTATTCACGAATACGACACTATTTACAAAAAAAATAAAATTTCTTTTCTTTGTCCAAGTTGTTTATTATGGTTACTATCTTTGATTGTATCCATGTTTTGATCTTTATTTTTGAATTCTGCTTCACAATTGGTTATTATGGAGTATTATTGAATTGGATAAACTATAATACGAATCCCAAATATTTGTTATTTTATCTCACTGGATTCATTTTTTAAGATATTTTTCATCATCCTCAGTCATAAATGATGATACAAATGAATATCTATGACAACCCGAGAATTTAGGAAATTTTTAAAATTTTAATTTATTGATTTAAGGTTCAAAATTAGAACCTAAAAAGAAAATAAGTGTATGCGCTTAATATTTTTAAGAAGGAATTTTGAGGATTTCAAAATTCTGTGAAGGATTTAGGTGAATTATTCAGGATTAAGTGTATACGTGAATATATTTTGTGTATATGTGTATAGTATGTGGTTAAGGGTCAAGGGTTGATCAGATAAACGATATCTGTGATAAACCCTAATTATATATTAAGAACGTCAACGTTCGGTTAGAAAATCCTAGCGATTAACAAGAAACCCTAGAAACCGGTTCTAGAAATCCTAATTTCAGTTCCGGGAATCCGAAACCCTAATTCGGTGCATGAAACCCTAAATCGGGAACTTAATGGCATAAGTGTAAATAATTATAGGATTAATTAGGGTTAATCTTAACAAATTGGTTACAAAACCCTAATTCCAAATTTGAAACCCTAATTACGAATTTGAAACCCTAATTTGTAATTAGGGAAAACGAAAGTGTTAATTTAATACTTTTAATGTTAATTAGGATATATTAATTCTAATTTCAAGTTAAGTAATTAGAAAACCTTAATCTAATTACGAAAATTTAATTTCTAAATTAGAAAATTATTTTTCTATTAGAAACCCTAAGTAGTGGTTTATAAACACTAATGACCATTTTGACCCTAATTGCTTAATTAGCGATTTTAATTAGGAAATACTAATCCTAATTAGCGAGATTTAAATTACGATTAAGAAATTTTAATATAATTAGAAAATTCTAATTATAATTTGGAAATATTAATTTTCTATTTTTGAAAACCTAAATTGGAAATTTTAGAAAATAAATTGCAAACCCTAAATTTTCCAAACCCTAAACCCTAAGGGTTAAAACCTAAACCCTAAGGGTTTGCAACAAATGGAAATTTTAGAATTAAATGGAAATGACTAAATTGCCCTTTTTTGCAATTCTTTAATTAGGAAGTGTGTAGATCTTGCCATACTTTGAGTTGGTGACCAACTATATGACTTCCATGTGCCACATATCTCTTATATCAGCAGCTATCTCATCCTTATACATTGAATCTAATATATGATTAGTAAGAAATAAGTAAAGTAACTCACTCTACTTAACATTTTTTCCAAGACTTTCTCTCTTTATATTTTTCGAAATTTTGAGAGAGAGTGAGACCAAAAGATAACCTTAATAATTTCCTAACTTTCCTAGATCAGTATCAAAGGCCAGAATCAAGAATCAAAGGGTGAAAAAGGTATGAACCCTAATTTTCGAAATCTTTAGATCTGATGTTAGATGTTGTTATGTGTTGGTTAGATATGTGTTAGAGGGTGTCTATTAATGATCTGGGTTTTTGGATCATGGATCTATAACATCTAGAGGCAAAAAAATCAAGTTTTCAAAACTGACTTAGAACCCTAAATTTTTATCTGACAAGCTAATGTCAGGGCTCATAGATTCGTACCTGTTAATTGTTTTGGTGTTTTAAAGTTTTGTATTTGTAGTATGTTATAAGGTCTTGGATCTAGAACTTGTATCATGGACAGATCATGTCTAGAACTTAAGTTATGAGTGGTCAAAGTGAGTTGACCGATCAGAAATTCTGAGTTTCTGGGCAACCCAGAAACCCATAATTTCTGACAGTCCCTTTAGACGGTTCTGATCTTGCTGCTGTTATATGTTTTGGCCAAAGTTTTGTGTTTGTATTGTAGCCTGACATTATTTCTACACATGTCTGCTTTTGTATTACTCATATGATGAACAGAATGTAAATTAATCTTGGTCAAACCACCGTTGACCGACTGGCTAATGAAGAAATTTGGGAAACCCAGATTTCCTCAAGAACAGTTTTAGACCACTAGTTTGACCGGACCTGATCTGTCACATTTGTTGTTTTTAGACTGATATGAGGTAGTATAGTTGTACTCAGACATAAGGACTACATGTAGGAACCATCGGATCTCACAAACGAAACCTAGGATGCAAACGATAAGTATTCAAAGTACCCCTCTTGAACTGTTCTTCATTTCCGGAAAACCTAGAAATGAAGAACAGCTTCTGACAAGATTTTAAACGGCTAAAACCTCAGTGATGTGTTGTTGTTTGGACCTGAAATTTGTTTGTGCGTATAGTATTACATGGATACTACATGTTTAACACATAAAAAGACCCAGAATCATTAACAACAAGAAAATAAAATCGGTCAAACCTAGTACCTTAGTCACTGCCTATGAGTTTCTGGGTTGGTGAAGAACAGGCCCAAGAACACCTATAGCGACGGGTCTGTCGCTATAGGGCCCTTTAGCGACGGTTTCTATTTTATTTTAATTTCTGATTTTCTGAAAATTATTTAAAAATATATATAAATAGTTTTTAATTATTAAAAATACTTAATAAATTCTAAAAAATTATTTTAAAGTCCGAAAATAGTTTTTAATTATTTAGAGTATATTTCATAAATATTTAATATTTTTGGAATATAAATGTTATTTAATTTATTTAATTAGAATATTAAATAAATTATTTAAAATGATTTTAATACATGAAAAATCATGAAAAATAATATTATGGTAAAGGAAAATATTTTAAGTTATTTTCAAGGTGACTTTTAATATTTTAGTATGAATTTCATTAATTAATTAATATTAATGATAATTAGTTTATTTAATAAATGTATTAAATAAATTATGGAAAAAAGATTTAATGCTTTATAAATCATATAAAAATGATTTAAGTGTTATAAAATATTTTAAGTTATAAAATATAACTTTTGATATTTTGTCATGAAAATATTAATATTTTAATATTAAAAGCAATTATCGGATAATGGATTTATGTGTTTAAAAATCATATAAATATGATTTTAAGGTATTAAAATACTTTATGATATTATAAATATATTATAATATTATGATATGTATTTCATTAATATTTGATAATAAATAAATATTAATGATAAAGGAATTATATGGTATTTAATTCATTTAAATACGATTTTAATGATTGAAAATTCATGATAAATAGTAATAATTATTTGAAAATTATTACGAGCTTATTTAAAAATATTTCGATCGTTATTAAAATTATCTCGAGATAATTGTTAAGTGTTAAGCGAGTTTAATTGAACTTAGACTCGATAAAAGTCGCATTGCAGACCGTCGGGATGTTAGAATTTTTGTGGTTCAGTTCAACTCGCATCGCAATAGTTTGACTTGATACCGAGTCTTATATGTGTTATAGACTAATAGGATTATGTGTTATGTGTTTAGGTTATTCAATGTATATATGTATATTAAAGTATTATATTGTGATAATATTATTCTAATATTGGAGATCTATATTACTAATATTAGGTCTTCGGATAAAGCGTTATAAATTGCGTTGCGATAATCAACGGTTCAGGCAAGTTTATTTACTTAACTCTATTAAGAGTGTTTCATTCGGATAAGCTTATGGTTAATCATTGTTGGTTGCCATGAATTGTACTCTGTACATATTGCATGTATAAGTCAGGTATGAAAGGTTGATCACCTTCATTACCAGTTGGTTCAGATATATTTGTTCATGTATAATACTTGTTCAGTCATAAATTTGTTCCTGCTAGTTCACAATTATATTGTTGAATTATAGCCAGCCAATTATTCAAATCATTTCAATCATGATATATCGTTATATTGTTGAAATTAAACTTGCTGGGCCATCCTTATGCTCACCCTTGCTATATCATGATAAACATTGCAGATCAAGACGAACGCGTCGGATACAAGGAAAGGTTAAAGACAGTTCTAGCGTAAAGTTAATGTAGCGATTAGTTTTGTAATAATGTAGTATAATAATAATGTTATGTGTTAGAAAATTTATGAATTGTGTATAAGTTAAGGTTACTCGGCCTTGGGGAATTAAGTGTAATGTATTGTATAAACAATTTATGTTTATATCTTCCGCAACTAGTAATAGTTGTATAGAATGATCGAACCGGATTCGAGGTGAATTAGGACCTGGATTCGGGGCCGTCACAATATCTTTGGCATGTAGTGCAAAGATGAATGATTAACTAATGAATATCTTTGGCCCGTAGTGCAAAGATGAATAGGTGTTGAGATGAACATGACCAACTGGTGATACAAATGAATATCTTTGGCCCTCAGTAGTGCAAAAGATGAATATTTGATTCAAGATGTATATTGATTGATGTTACAGTGGATAAAATATTGATGATGGACTCTTAAATCTTAGAAGATAGTAGAATTCTTTCTCCACTTGACTCTTCTAATGGATTGTCATTTTTTCACCACAGCTTGTTGATCTAGAACTTGTCATGTCTATTATATTTTATCAAATTTTTCCCTGTTGAAGACTAGTGATAATTTGTTATATATTATCTTAGTCATAATATTCTTTACTGGGCTAGTTGAGCTCACCCTTTTCCTTTTTGGTCCATTTTTCTTCTCAGGATGTGAGAATATAGCAGGAACTAGCGGGGGTATGGAGTGATGATTCAGGATAGTTGTTTTAGTAGTCCTCACTATTTTGTAAAATAGTGTATCAATAATTGTAATGAGGACTCCTTTTGAGTTTGTATACTGTCTATTAGACAATATTTTTATTCAAATTCAGAGTATATGTGTTGTCATTTTTTGCCCACGACAATGTAGACATCAAGTTGTATTTATTTCATGCACTCATGTATTTGGCAACTCAGAATGGGTGATGTATACCTATTTTGGGGGCGTCACAACCTTTATTTTGTAAACATCGTCCAATTTAATAACATTTAACATCTTATTACCAGAGTCAGTTAACTCCTGATTCTCCTCTTTTATAAGTCTTCAAGATTCCTCTTTGAACCTTCTCGTATATATTTTAATCCCTTCCCTATACAATTCTTAAATTTATTTCGTATTGATCAAACTTTATTTGAGTTTATTCTTTCATTATCCTCACCTTCCTCCTCTAAGGTTATAGCCTAAGGTACTCCTACCTAAGGTTTATAACCTACGACTTTGATACCAGCTATAATGACCCCAAAATTCATACAATTCAACTATCGACTTCGGTCGTTAATAATACATCTAACTTCTGATTTTACATCATTATTCGATATTAAACTTAATAAAATGCGGAATAATTAAAACTTTTATGTCTTCTTACTTTAATTTCCTGAATCAAAACCTTTATCATTTACACATCTCTGAATTAATTTTATTTTATGAATCGCTTCATCTAAGTTATTATATAAAATCTTATATTTCAATCTGATAACCTTTGCATATCAGACAACTTAAACTTTACATAATTATTGTGATTTATCAAGTACATTTCTCAAAACCTTTACCTTTACCTACCTTTGAACCATACTTAATTTATTACTCACTTTATCAGAGTTAATAAATAAAACTTACATCCAAGTTCAATACCCTTTATACAACTGATAAAACTTAAACTTTATAAATCAGCATTTATTAAACATCATACATTATTCGGAACCTTAAACATGGTTCAAATAATAACAACTTAGCCAAAGTATATAAATCTTCAAGCATTACATCTGATTCATGTCTTTCAAGTAGCACATAGCGTTACCTTGAATCCTTAACCTGCATAAGTGGTTATTTGCAAGGTTGAGCTCGACAGCCAAGCAAAATCTAACAGTTTTCATGCATCTCATAACACATAAATAACATGCTCAGATTATACAACATAATCAATAGGCTAACATTTCATACATGCTTCAGTCCACATAACAAGTAATAAGATTGAGTTCCTTACTCAATCGACATTCTTTACTCAATCAACGTAGTTATAAATTAACTTTAACATTTCGTATTTTCAACATATATAACACATCATGCTTTTTGTAATAAATATTTAAAATAGTTCATCAACAAATCACATAGCAAATATGAACTGAAAGAGTTACCTTGATCGTTGTTTACTAATAATAGTTTAACAGGTTACAGCTATATGCACTTCACGTGTCCTACACAATTATATAATCATGCACATCAACTATTAGTCATATAACAATGCATAGTAGTTGTAATGTAAACTTTACTCTATATCTCATAACCCTTCCTATTATCAATACATAATGTTCAATTTGATTGTGTTAACTTTCGACTTACATCTCACAATATTTCATACTCGAAGTTCATTCAAGTGTTTAAGTCTTGCTAGGAATCATTATTGGTTTTATATTAACTCCATTTCATATCTTATAATATTCATTTCATTTGACTTAAAACACTTTTTACGTTCATTAACACTTGTCATGGCGTTTTGACGTTCATTCGTCACACACCCGATTTGTCTCTCTTGTGTATGCTTATACAACTTATCTAATACATCATTTATTACTGTTAATCATAATTATATTTACTAACATTCATGTTTTATAACTTAAAACAACATCTTTTATCGTCAGAAGCACTACACTTGCATACGTGCATGGCCGACGCCCTCTGATTGCCTCTAAAAACATAACAGTCCCAAAGATGGCCATTTTGACCCCTTCTAAAGACCTTAAATTGAAAACCTTAAATCATAAAAGTTGTAGGTCTACTCATTATCATTCCAGATCATCTTGAATCTCCTCAATCGGAGTTAGTCTAAAAATGTTATGGCCGTTTTACAAAAATAGGTCAAAGTAGTCACACTTAACACACTTTGGGCGCGGCCGCGCCCATTTCCTTCACACTCCAGAGCACTCGTGTTCGCGCCCATTTAGCAAATACCACGGTGCACCCACGTTCTCAAGCAGAAGGCGCCACGCTGGCTTCGCCAGATTATGCTTTTGCTATGTTTTTACTTTAAATCTTTATAACTTCTTCATTATAAGTCAAAATTAGTTGGTTTTCGACTCTATGAACTCGTGAAACACTGAACTACTGATCTACATAATAATTATAACATTTTAGAATCTCTAACAAATCAATTTAAGGGTTCCAATTCAGTATTCATACTATATTTTCATACTTCAACATATTTAACAAAATCTTACATCACGAATTCATTTTAACTCCGTTTTAGTTTATTCCAATTGGGTTGTTTTCATTTCTCAGAGGAGAACAACAAACCACTATCAATTTACAACTGAAATCATAGGATTACACCATATTTTTACCTCCAAAACATACTATATAGTATGTAATAACCAAGAGTCTAATTTTTTAATCTTTTACACAATTTAGACTTGATTGGTTTGATTTTAGATATGAACAACACTAGAAATTCATTACATAATCAACACACATAGATTCTTCACCAATTCCTAAGGTCAAATAACCATAGTAATTTCTAACAATGAAATTAAAGAACAAATGATTAAGAACTTAAGAATTTCTTCATACCTCTTGAACCCTCCTTATCTTTAATCAGATGATGAAAAAGGTTGGTTCTCCTTGATTCTCCAAGGATCTTCCCCGACTCTACAGAGAACTCCTTTTCTCTAAATTTTCTCTCTTCTCTGCTCTATTCTTCTTTCTCAGACTTAGCACAACTTAACGTATTTTTTATTTAGTCTATTAATTAAAAAAACCAAGGGCTCCCATCTGTTACAAAGGCAAAGAGTCACAAAGCCAAGTTTGCCTAGAACCCCTAACCTCCTTATCCATTTATTTTAATATTATTCCTATTATAAGTTACACCAAACGTCACACTTCTTTTGATTTAACCATAATCTTTATTTATCAAACACCGTATTTACTTACCCAATAAATTTATAATTTTATTTAACAAATCATTAGTCCTCTAATTTAATTATTTAATTAAATTAGAATGCTTCCATTCCATTAGCGTAATAAAATATGCACCGATTATAAAATCATTTAGTCAATACTATCATAATTAAATAAATTATTCCATACTAATTTCCATCGAATATTTATTTTATTTCAGTAAATATTCCAACTAAAATATTTATTTTATTCGATAAATATTTTAACTATTTACGACATTCACAATCAGTATTACATTAACATATTACACTCATATGTAATATATCACTTCCTCATTTATTAAAACAAATATACTTACACTAATTCACTATTTTAATTAAGTGAACTACTCTCATTATTTATGAAATTTAATTCATAACAATTATATTGCCAATAAGGCATAATAATCAAATTATATTACTTCATAATATAATTTTCAAATTAATTAAATTAACTAATATTATTCAGCTTAATTTCCTTTCCGTAACAATTTCATTTACTTTTTCAATAGTTAAACTAACTATTAACCTCATTTTCCTAATATATAGATATATATTTTTCTTCTATATTCACACTTAATCTTTTCATACCAACACATATTTATAAATTATATAGCATATATATACATACTCAAACTCAAAATATCTCATAATAATAATTTTTATTATTAAATTCTTATTTTAATAACTTATAAAAATTCGGGTTGTCACAACCCCAAAATAGGTATACACAACCCATTCTGAGTTGCCAAATACATGGTACATAATTTAAATACAAACTTCATTTATACAACTGTTAAGTGTCGTGTAGAATACGACAAAACATAAGCTGTGAGTTTTAATACAAATATCTCCTAGACAATATCCAAACTCAAAATAAGTTCTCATTACAATTATTATCACACTATTTTATAGAATAGTGATAACTACTATAGCAACCATCTTGGACTATCACTCCATTCCCGGACTAGTCCCAGCTATATTCTCATTTCCCGAAGAGAACAATGAAAGAAAAGGGTGAGCTCAACTAGCTTGGTAAAAAATATTATGACTAAGATAATGTAGAATAAATTATGTTTAGTCTTCAACAGTATAAAAACTGATAGAATACAATAGACAACAAGTTTTAGATCAACAACTGCAGAAAAATAAGCAATCCATTAGAAGAGTCAAGTAGAGCATAATATTTACTATCTTCTATGCCTTCAAAATTCATCAACAACATTTTATCGCTGTAGCTGTCGACGTCGGGATTTTATTTGTCCCTTTTCTGTTATTTTTCTTTGGTGTTTTCATGTTAGGTGAGATTTTTTTGAAAAAACAAGTTGTGAAAAGGTCCGACATTTATATGTTGACGAATGGACTGTAAGAGTCGCCAGTTGGTTTTTTATATGGTTGTACCAACACAACCGAGAAAAAATTTGCACATTGACCCATTGATGTGACACTGCTAAACGAGTTTGCAAAACAGAGATTCATTAGGGTCTGGGGGCTTGATTATGCAGAGGGAAGGTGTTAGGCACCCCCCCACATCCGTGTTAGGACGGTGACCACCCCTTTTTAAGAAACTGTTATATGAATGTGTATGTGTGTGGGTCAATGTGCAATTATATGGAAGTAGTGCGAGGCCTCGTTCGCACCTATATACACAGGGTTTGAATTTGCGTAAAAAATCAGTTTTAAACAAGATATGGCAGTGATGTTTTGTAAAAGAGGTTTTTCAAACCCTTATACTCAATAGTAATTGAGACCTTTTACACTTCCATTTTTTATTAAGTGTTTGGCTTGATTGTTTTTAATTTTCGAATTCCTCGTGGGCATGTTCATCACGGGAAATCCAAACATTGTGAATAAATTTATAAGTTGCTTACAACTGAAAATGTCCATCACGGGAACCGAATCTAGATCCAATAGACTAAATCTGTGATCACATGATTCCTAGGCTCACATGATGCCGCAATTTATATGAAAGCAGTAAGTAGTTATATATATAAAAGCTGTAAATATTTATATACAGACATGATCAACCACCATGAAGCACCTCCATAAAGGATCAAAAATTTAAATAAAGCTGTAAAAGCAATCAACCGCCACGAAGTAAACTCCAGGCGGAGCAAAAAGTATATATATATATATATATATATTAACTGTTGTCGAACTTTGTTCGATAAGTTTGGATTTTACATCCGGTGCGTTTACTGCTTATATAAGTATATATATATTAAAGTAGTAAATGCACCGGATGTAAAATCAAGGCTAATTGAACAGAGTTTGACACACAGTTCATATATATAAGTATATATATATACGAAAGCAAATAAACGCTCCAGACGTAAGTATAGGCTCAATTGAGGAATAACTCGATAATGTTAGTCCATATATAAATATATATATATATATATATATATATATATATATATATATGATTGGGGTTCCTACACCTTTGCTAATTTCCTCAAGGGCATGTGTATGCGTTCGTAGGGCTTGACCGAGGCTTGGTTAGGATTCTACCCATTTTTGCTGGTGAATATTTCTCTTTTGATTTCCCATGTACAAGTTTAAGAGTGTTCACTGACAGCAGATGTTTTCCTTTGTCTTGACAGTTCTGGGCCTATGAGATGCTCCCATGCTTGCATTTTGTGAGTGTGTTAGGATTGGATACCTATCCACGAGGACGGTGATGGCATCATTCCATACTGGCGGAGGTCCATGTAGCTGAGGGTTTTACTCATTACCGCCTACAGTGGGAGTTATTGACAGCTGATGTCATCACATGGATTCCCTATTCTGGGGAGCACTTGGCCATTGGATTTGAGGATGGGTACCCGACTAGTGTCGAGTACGTGATTTCTACTCGTAGAATTTCCTCTCTTTACTAATGGAGGATGGGAGCTCTATTTAAGAGAGCGTACTATTAGGAGCACCACATGAGAGATTCGTATACCGATCTTGCCTCATGTCAGGCGTTATTGGTTTATGTTTGATATCCCATTATTGGGTGTTGACAATTTTACACTGTCAAAGGGTCCCTGCACTTAGGAGATATTCCAGCATTGGTGGTCCCCTCGTACCATTGGAGCCCTGACCCGCGCCACTCAGTTCATGGGGGATATGGTTTCAGGATACGTGATGATGACGAATTGGCTAGCCTGTGTCCGAGATCCGACTCATTTGACATAGATTGACAGTTTGACCTAGCGACTGGACCGGGCACATTTCTTTATCTGGCATTTAGGCAGAGATCCGGCGGAGACATATACTTTTGATCCTTCCAGCTTAGGCGCTGGCCCCTCAGATGACCCATTTGGCTTTGCCAGTGCATATCTTCCCTTGTATAGGTCTAGCATGCCTATTGATAGAGATTCAGTGACTCATGAGGAATTACATCAGGTGGACATGATTGATGACGTAGATATTGAAACCATTGTTTTCTTCTGATGTGTATTCTCGTTATCACTTTTGATAGGCCTCTGTTAGATATTAGGTGGCTGTGCTCCATTCTCGCTATATCTTTTGATAGGCCTCTATTAGTAATAGGGTGTCTGTGCCCCATTTCCCTATATTTTTAGCTGTACAGAGATGGTGTATTAGATGATGATATACTTAGGAATGTATGTCCAGTTTTTCATTCCCTATATTATATTGCCATCTAATATATGTAATGCATGTATCATGTTATGCATATGTATGTATGTCTCGAGATATTCAACATTGACCCCCGAATGGTCTTATGATACGGCCTACACAGATGTCTTCTTCGACAGTCAGCCGCATAGATCACACCCTACTAGTATTGATAGCCTCCCGTCTGAGGTCGTGGTATGATAGTATGTCACCTACAGATAGGGTGACTATAGATCTGTTACTACAGCATTCCATGACCCTCTTGATGTTTTAGGTTCCCACAGGTTTTGTGGAGGGTATGCTGGAGCATTGGATACCAGAGAGACAGGTCTTCTAGTTTAGTACGAAGGAGCTGACTCCTATATTAGCGGAGTATAAATGGTTGATGACTTTGCCCTTAGAAAGACCTTGCGCTCATATGGTTGTCAGAGATATGCGTCGGCAGTTCATGACCCTCACCGGGTTTTGGCGTAAAGTAGTAGAGGATGAGATTACATCTGGTCATGTATTATCCCAACGTTTCCTGATAGACATGTTTGGCTCATTGGACAGCTATACACGTCATTCTGGGGATTTCACCACACCTAGAGGATCAGTGGCATTTGGCCAGAGTGGATGTATTCGTGATGTGCATAGTGGCGTATGTATACATGCCACAGTATATGGATGACCTAGACATCGGTGTTATCATGGCAATGAGAGCTCTTAGGGAGGGTCATACCATCATTCCGATGATTGTGGCAGAGACGTTGAGGTCGGCCACGTTTTGTAGCACCTACCTTGCAGGAGTATTCACAAGCAGTTCGGTCATGTTGTACATGTGATTTATGTCACACTTGAGATCGATTGGCACTTTCCATCGACACGGGTACTACTTTACCCATGATATAGCTATGTCTTACTCCTTTCAGCCATCAGAGTGTACAAACGCTATGTCTTGGTCGGTATTCTTGGCAGAGATCAGAGATCCATTTGGCATCTTGCAGTGCATAGGGCGAAGCTCACCCTATAACTTTATTACTCATGCTCCAGGCATGGATTATCTCCCTCTGGCTGGTTTGAATGGCATGACTACCTATCACCCACTGGCCGTGATGTCTCAGTTTGACCAGATCTAGGACTACCATCCTTTTAAGGGGGAATTAGGTCAGCGTTTAACTTCTCGCCATCTATCAGTAGAGGACCGATCTCGGGTGTATGCATGTTGGGATCATCGTGAGATAGCTGATTTTTCTATTAGCCATCCGGGCTGTTCGCCAGAGTATTCCTGTTAGGTTTGTAATATTCATGAAGCAATCAAATTGCATAAAAAATGCGGAAACGTGTAAAATCAGAGTTTAAAAAATTTACAAACCATATACCCGGATCACCCTTTATGCATAATTATTAATTAAACGAAAAGATAAAGAATAAAATCATACCCTTGAAGATCGAGCTTCCTCAGGTACAAGTTCACCTCCAAATCCTTTTCGCGTTCAACTTGAATCCACCGGGTTTGGTTCCTTCCTTTGATCAACGTTAGCCACCCATATGTTTGGCCTCTAGAGGTGATCCACCAAGGAAGAAGAAAATTCAAGAAGAAGGGTGGTTGGCTAAACCCTAATTTTTCTATCTCTATAGAAAAGGTGTACTCTCCCAACTATTGGAAATATTACGTATGTTGAAAAAGTCAACAACCCCCCGCCCATAATAAGACTCCTCTTATTTATAGATGTGGGCAACCCACCTTAACAATTAAGGAATTGGGTTTATTTAATTAATTAAATTCTTTTAATTAATTAAGCTCCCTAATCTTATTAGGGATAATTAATTAAACTCTTTTAATTAATTTAACCTCCTAATCCTATTAGGAATAAATGAGAGTACTTATATTAAATTAATTCCTAAACTCTTTAGAAATTAAAATAATAATAATTGTAATAATATTAATAAGACTCTCTTATTAATTTATATTTAATATTTCTAAAATATTAAATAATAATATTAAGCTATTTAATTTATTCTATCACCATAGATTAAATTAAATATACATAAATATATTATTACGATTATGCCATTAACTTCTTAAATAATTATTCTTCCTTTTATGGTGTGACCCTTTAGGTTCTCCATATTAAACTGGTTGTGAATAAATCAATTAGAATAATTCTAATCTTATTTAAATAAATAAATTAAACAATTAATTTATTTAAATAAATAATATTTATTCTACAATAGGGATAAGCCTCCTAGCGATCAACGACTTTCCGGATAATATAGATTTCAACATTAATCATTAAAGAACCTTTGAGTAAATAGTTACCAGCACAATTCAATCCTTCCACCATACAATGTCCCAATTAATATATAAGACATGGAATTATCATCAAGTCTTATTTTATTTAATTATATGTATTTCGATCCTTAAATGCACAACTCAAATAATGCAAATTAGAAACTCCTTTCTAATTTCATTCGCCGCCGCCAAGGACTACTAGGTTGTCATTTATCGAATCACATAGGACATTTCTCTTCTTTATTAGAAGTGGTAGATTCTTTATTGATCATACATTATCTCCATGTACAACTTATTATACCCAAGCATACCCTTTGATATATACCCTAAGGGTCTTAAGGAATAAGTCAAAGTATAATTCATCATACACAAGATACTATGATGATCTCAAGTCCAAGGATTACTTCAGACTACTATCACTACAGAATTCCTATTGACAGCAAATAAAACTCCATTAGGTATTCCTTAGCGAGCCACGTTCAATTGAAATTATTCTCTAATAAGCACCTACATACTTGCTTTAGTGTCTCCACACAAATGATCATGAGATCAATCATCCTCATCCAATGAGCAAGTTAACGTATGTACCAATCTATCTGGATTCACTAATCCCCAATTTAGTAATCCAACGATTGGGAACTATTTTAGTTTTAAGCTTTCAAAGAATTTAGATCTCATTAGAATGATCATCATCATTATTCTAAAAGCATTGCTTAAAACTATGGGTTTATCACATATTATAAAACAACATCATGTAGATAATTAAAAGCCTTTAATAAATTAATACTTTTTATTAATAAATGAATAAGATTGTTACAAAGTATATGCTTTATCATCAAACATGATTGGCTTGTGTGCATATTACTTTCAATCTCCCACTTGCACTAAAGCCAATCGCCATTATATCTTATACTCTTCTTCTTTAAGTGACGATTATCCTGCTGTTGGATAAGCTTTATTTAATGGATATGTAATGTTGTTCATGAGAGTCCACTATCTCTATAGTGATTTCCCATCTTTCAATGATTCTAATAATCAAATGAAAGTGCCACAACACATGTTTAGATCCAAGATGAGACTTAGGAACTATTCCTAGTTCTGTAATGAACTTTTAATCCAAACAATCAACTTGCAGCTTCATTTATAGCTATATACTTTGTCTTTATCACTAAACCAGCAACTCTTTGCTGTTTGGAACCTTTCCAATTCACTGCACCACTATTCAAGGTAACACTTTACCTTAAAGTGGATTTTCGGTCGTCTTGGTCTGTCTGAAAAACTTGAGTCTGTAAAGCCCTCTAGTTTTAATTCAGACCCACCATGTATGCTCACATCCTTAGTGCCGGTTAAGAACTTTAAGATGTTTTTCACTGTCTTACAGTGATCTTCTCCAGAATATAACCGATCAACATCAGGTCTCGTATATTTCATTGCATACATGATTGTCACTCATGCGATCTCTCTTCTTTGGAGTCTATGGGGACTATTAAGAGAGATACACTCCATGGCTCATCAACATGAGACATCTCTTGGAGTTTGCCATGCTAAACGACTTTAGCATCAAATGAATATACGTTCCTTGGGTTAAGTTGAGCATCCTCTTAAATCTATCTATATAGATTTATATCCCCAATTAAGATACTCTTCCAAATCATTCATGGAGGAATGTTTAGACAACTTTATCTTTACTGATTGTAGCATTGGTATGTCATTCCTTATCCGTAGTATATCAACATATAGTACTAGGAATGTCACGATGCTCCCACTGACCCTTTTGTACACACTAGGTTCATTCTTATTTTTGATAAAATCAAACTCTTTTGATTTGTTTCATCAAAACGAATGTTCCATTTTTGAGAATATTGCTTCAATCAATTTCTCCGAGTGTCACAACTCTTAACTCATCGTATGTAATCGGATCATCATCTTCTATGATCGTACCTCATCATCATCATCTATGATGAATCCATACCTCCTAGGTATCTTCGGTACTATTCCGCATTTACGATTATCTTGTTGTGGTACAATAAATTCATCTACTGTGTTTCTCTTATTTGACTTATAGTGTTTTGTGGTTCTTGAACTTTTCAAGATCTATTATCCTCCCACTAGCCCTTCAATGATAAACGCCTTTATCTTAGAAAGGCGGCGTGTTTCAGAACAAACACCTTTTGCTAAGTAGAATTATAGAACATATACCCTAAACTTACTTTTTAGGATGTCCCACAAATCAGATTTGTCAAATTTTGTCCCAAGCTTATCCTTTGAAACCTTTTCACATAAGTTGGACAACCCCTTATCTTAACATACTTAAGATTAGGAATCCTCCTCCCATCCATAACTTTTATGGAGTCTTAAATGGATTTTGAGGTTACCATTTTCTTAGATATGCAATCATTTCTAGGACATTATCCCGAAGGATCTTTGGAATGTCGGTAAAATCATTATGGATCGCACCATGTTCAAATAGGTACGATTTTTCCTTTCAGATACATCAATCAATTATTGCGTATCAGGATGTGTCCATTATGAGAAAACCATTTGAGATGATCTAGAAACTTATTGCACAAGTATTTATTCCTTGATCTAATCAAAGAATCTTAATACTTTGTCAATTTGTTTCATTTCTGAATTCTTTGAACCTTTCAAATAATTCACACTTGTATTTCAACAAATACATACATTCAACTCTTTGAATGATCATCTCATTTTCTTATACTAATTTGTTCAATATGCAAAATTATTTTCATGTAAGTTAAGTATACAAAATTTATTAAGTAATATTAGGTTCTATACAAAAATTATTATTATTATAGAACAACAATTGTTCTTTATTATAATACCAAAGATTTCATTGTCCAACAATAAAATGGAAATAATATTTTTAACAAGAACTGGAATACAATAACAACTTATTGACTTAATAGATTTGCCTGTAGGAATTGTTAAATTATAAGTTTCTATGGCTAATGTAGCAACCTTTGTTACATTTCCCGCATATAGGATTACTTATATTTGTTAAGCTTTCTACTTCTGTTTGGTCCCTTCATAAATCTATATTTATGATAACCAAAGTCGGTATCCAATACCCAAGTAGAACCTTGACTTAAAAAAAATTTATTTTAAATTATGAACAAAATTGTATTTGTAACCGAAACTTCACTTACCTTCTTTGGTTAGCCTCTGCAAGATGCTTCTTGCAGTTTCTTTCCAGTGTCCAGGCTTATTGTAGTGGAAGCAAAAACCTTTGCTATCCATATCGCTTTTATTCTTATTATCCTTTGTTTTGCCTTTTCTATATACCTTCTTTGAATCGTTCTTCTTTCGGAAGATCCTTTGGCCCCTACCAAGAAGACTTGATCTTTCTTGGTTGGAAAATGACTCTCAACTTTTTTCAATATGTTAAGCAAATCGCCAAGTCGATATCTAGCTTCGTTTATATGAAAAATTCACAACAATTGTGAAAGGAGTTAGGGAGTGAGTGCAAGATCAAATCTTGGCTCAACTCTCCATCCATGACAAAACCAGTTTTCCTAATTGATCAATCAAATTGATTATGTTAAGAACTTTTATCCATGCACTATAGTGCCATTGGCCATTCTAGATCGGAAGAGCTCCTTAGATATCTCGATATCTATCGGCCCTACTTTCCTCACCATCAACTACTTGATGTGCGAGAATATAGTAGGAGTATCCATAGTTTCACGCCGGTGAAGCTCGTTACTACTCATGGATGCGAGCATGATGCATTGAGCCAACTGTGCATCATCTTGCCACTTTCTAAAAGTAGCAATCTCTTCCTCAGAGGCATTGTCTGCAACCATTGCAGCAGGATAGGCGTATTAAGGACATAAGATAGCTTTTCAAATTTATGAGAACTATTCTCAAATTCCTTAACCAATTCGTTTAATTGATTCGTTAATTTAGCATCTAATATGCTTCGCAAATGATAGTAATTTTAAACATTGTAAAATTACGTAAATGAATTTGTAATTAACAACATTTTAACATACATTCTTTTATTAATTACCAAAATAAATTAGGTCTTGTTTTAAATTGGTATCTCCCACTATTTTCTTCAAACTATATTACCCTCACTTATATAGTTCGGCAAAATCTAATTAAAGATTTGCTAGTGAGAATAAGGATCCCATTTCAAATGTATATAGCCTTGTGGTGACACAACAAACTATATATAAATAAATAGGTAGACAACTTTTTGTCAATTACATCAACTATGCAACTCCTTGTTTTTTGCCTCTTAGATTATTTTGATCAAGTGGTGGCACATCCGAATCAAAATTATCCAAGTTAAGTCCGACCTAGCACTCCATATATTCAAAAAGAAAAATATCATCCTTGTGGTGACACAACAAAACAATATTGTTCAATTTTCTTTATAAGCATCAAATGTGATAAATTAACATCTTAAATACTTAATACTTGCCTTGTGGTGACACAACAAACTCATATTAAATATTTAATACTCTATTAATTTTATCATGCTAGAAGGCTTGACGTTCGATATTCCAAATATCTTTGAACGCTTAGGACTTAATATAAAAAATTGAGGGTTTGTTATTAATTTGTCTCATCTTGTTTAGCTGCATGCATATATATATATAAAATACGTCATATATTAATGAACATGCGAAGCATGTTTGCATAATATATAATATATATAGTATAATGATGCACATATAGAATGCTATATTCTACCCGGATTGATTATGGACTTTTATTCTAGTTTGGTTCACTAGAGCCACCAAGTGAACCAAAAGGTCAAACTCTAGCGGTGCAAGAAATAATATTTAAATATAATCATTACATTTAAACCCGGGCTCTATTACAAAACGGGTCTTCAAGCGCTCCTTGCTTCCTTGATCTCCAATTTTTCAATATAATTCTAATTATTCCTATTACAAAACTATTTTAAAATAAATAGAAACCTTGATCGTGAAATAAGGGAAGTACATAGGAGGAGATAGAATTTACATTCAGAAAAAATTAGAGAAGACGAGGGTACGCAGACCCCATTTAATAAAATCCATACATTCATGCATCCAACTAAAATAAAATCCAATCACATTGGTCAATAGTCCATAATCAATCCCATTTATTATCATACACATCATCATATGCATCAATAAATAACATTCATCCTATGAATAATAAATATTTAATATATATATATTGATATCATTTAATGGGCAACATTTATTTGGTATAAAATCTAATTTTGAATCAAAATAAACTCCTTTATTTTAATCCAAATTTAAATCAAAATAAAACTATTTTATTTTAATTTATCCAATTTTGAATAAAATAAACTATTTTATTTTAATCAAAATTTTAATCAAAATAAACTCCTTTATTTTAATTAATTATGGAATCCAATTCCATGTAATAAAAAATCTTTAATAAAGGAAACACGGATTATCTTTCCTATTCACAAATAAACTCCTTTATTTTGAATAATATGAAATCTTATTTCATATTTAAATAAACTCCTTTATTTAAGGAAACACGGATTTTCTTTCCTATTCACAAATAAACTCCTTTATTTTGAATAATATGAAATCTTATTTCATATTTAAATAAACTCCTTTATTTAAGGAAACATGGATTCTCTTTCCTATTCACAAATAAACTCTTTTATTTTGAATAATATGAAATCTTATTTCATATCTAAACAAACTCCTTTATTTAAGGAAAGATGGATTTACTTCCCTATTCACAAATAAACTCCTTTATTTTAGGAAAAATAAAATCCAATTTCAACTCCAATTAGTTATCATGGAATCCATATGATTTCATGCCTTCGATTTCCATGCTAGATGTGATAAATCGATTTTTTTTTTTTTTTAAATTTTATACAATAAAATTATGCCCAATTAAATTGTTCTAAACACATATCAATATAGATATTAAATTAAAACAATTAATAATTCACATAAAGGTTTGGCTCTGATGCCACTGTTAGGTTTGTAATATTCATGAAGCAATCAAATTGCATAAAAAATGCGAAAACGTGTAAAATCAGAGTTTAAAAAATTTACAAACCATATACCCGGATCACCCTTTATGCATAATTATTAATTAAACGAAAAGATAAAGAATAAAATCATACCCTTGAAGATCGAGCTTCCTCAGGTACAAGTTCCCTCCAAATCCTTTTCGCGTTCAACTTGAATCCACCGGGTTTGGTTCCTTCCTTTGATCAACGTTAGCCACCCATATGTTTGGCCTCTAGAGGTGATCCACCAAGGAAGAAGAAAATTCAAGAAGAAGGGTGGTTGGCTAAACCCTAGTTTTTCTATCTCTATAGAAAAGGTGTACTCTCCCAACTATTGGAAATATTACGTATGTTGAAAAAGTCAACAACCCCCACCCATAATAAGACTCCTCTTATTTATAGATGTGGGCAACCCACCTTAACAATTAAGGAATTGGGTTTATTTAATTAATTAAATTCTTTTAATTAATTAAGCTCCCTAATCTTATTAGGGATAATTAATTAAACTCTTTTAATTAATTTAACCTCCTAATCCTATTAAGAATAAATGAGAGTACTTATATTAAATTAATTCCTAAACTCTTTTAGAAATTAAAATAATAATAATTGTAATAATATTAATAAGACTCCTCTTATTAATTTATATTTAATATTTCTAAAATATTAAATAATAAATATTAAGCTATTTAATTTATTCTATCACCATAGATTAAATTAAATATACATAACATATTATTACGATTATGCCATTAACTTCTTAAATAATTATTCTTCCTTTTATGGTGTGACCCTTTAGGTTCTCCATATTAAACCAGGTTGTGAATAAATCAATTAGAACAATTCTAATCTTATTTAAATAAATAAATTAAACAATTAATTTATTTAAATAAATAATATTTATTCTACAATAGGATAAGCCTCCTAGCGATCAACGACTTTCCGGATAATATAGATTTCAACATTAATCATTAAAGAACCTTTGAGTAAATAGTTACCGACAATTCAATCCTTCCACCATACAATGTCCCAATTAAATATAAGACATGGAATTCTTTGTCAAGTCTTATTTTATTTAATTATATGTATTTCGATCCTTAAATGCACAACTCCAAATAATGCAAATTAGAAACTCCTTTCTAATTTCATTCTGCCTTGGCCAAGGACTACTGGGTTGTCATTTATCGAATCACATAGGACATTTCTCTTCTTTTATTAGAAGTGGTAGATTCTTTATTGATCATACATTATCTCCATGTACAACTTATTATACCCAAGCATACCCTTTGATATACCCTAAGGGTCTTAAGGTATAAGTCAAAGTATAATTCATCATACACAAGATACTCTTATGATGATCTCAAGTCCAAGGATTACTTGTACTACTATCACTACTGAGAATTCCTATCGACAGCAAATAAAACTCCATTAGGTATTCCTTAGCGAGCCCACGCTCAAATGAACTTATTCTCTAATAAGCACCTACACACTTGCTTTAGTGTCTCCACACAAATGATCATGAGATCAATCATCCTCATCCAATGAGCAAACAACGTATGTACCAATCTATCTGGATTCACTAATCCCCAATTTAGTAATCCAACGATTGGGAACTATTTTAGTTTTAAGCTTTCAAAGAATTTAGATCTCATTAGAATGATCATCATCATTATTCTAAAAGCATTGCTTAAAACTATGGGTTTATCACATATTATAAAACAACATCATGTAGATAATTAAAAGCCTTTAATAAATTAATACTTTTATTAATAAATGAATAAGATTGTTACAAAGTATATGCTTTATCATCAAACATGATTGGCTTGTGTGCATATTACTTTCATATTCTACGTGGATGGTGACAGAGACTTCATCGGCTGCGGTAGTATCCATAGTTGAGGGTATTGACTCAGATGGTGGAGAGCCCGTGGAGGACATTGATTCATACACCGAGGAGGAGCTATCGACTGGGTTGCCAGTAGCTGTATTAGATTTTCCTAGTACTAGCACTATTGTGATCCAGCATTCAGCACATTGCTTCGAGCAAAGTCTTCATCTGATGACCTTCGAGAGAGATCAGGCTAGAGCCTTGATGTTGACAGCTCTTGATGGAAGAGACACAACTCTGTTAGAGAGAGACGAGGCATTAGCTCATAGAGATGCCGCTGTTGTTGAGCGGGATGAGGCCAGATTAGCCAAAGATGACGTGACAGTCAAGAGGGATAATGCCATATCTGCTCGGGAAGTAGCCATCACAGATAGTACCACAGTGAGGTCCCTTACTACTGGCATAATTGTAGAGATGAGCACGTATATTGATGAACATAGAGTCACCATGCAGATGGTTGTAGATCTGTTAGCTCGCGTGGATACCCTTGTATATGAGACCATATCGTTACCTCTTTCTGCTGAGAGGGATGCCATGTTGGGCTTGATAGCTCGCATATACACTAATTTGTAGATGGGCTTATATTTTCCTGCACATACTAGCTTAGCCAATATGTCATGTAAAGTTCATATTATATATATCAAACAACATTATATATAGCAAAGAAATATATTTTTGATCACTTCCCTTTTAGTTATGCTTGGATACTTGCTTGATAATTTGCCTATTTTTTCACGGCTTGTGATCTTGATATATTCTGAATTCCTCCTTAATTGATGGACATTGACTTGTCTCAGGATAATTCAGAATGGATCGTTGATATGTGTGTATTCCCTACCATCTTTTTGGTGTCTTGGGACTTGTTTCTGTATGGAAATATGGAGAGGAGTGTGGCTTTTCGTCTATAAGATTGACCGCACCACAGATGGTCACCAGTACTCCTATTTAGGAGGAGCCTAGTTAATTCCATCTCTTATGTATTGGTATTGCTCTTCGAGCCACAACCGCAGCTTAGATGGTCGCCAAATCTTTTATTTAGGAGGAGATCAGGTAATTCCATCCTTTTTGTCTGCGGCCGATGAAATGTAGTGGATTGAAGTTTGATCCCAGTACCGTTGACAAGTGTTTGTGTTTTGGTAGGGGGTGAGACCGAACTATAAATGGCTGCCTACGTACTCCTATTAAAGAGGGGATCAGGTCTACGTAGTTCAAACCTGGTGTGGAGGTTCAACGCTGTATCATTGAAACCCTTCCCATTTGGGTTGGCTGGCGGAAGAAGATGTGTGATTTTCTTTAAGTCGTCAGAAGATTGAGAATGTTCTCGAGTGAGTCCCCTAAGGGTGTGAACACTCGAGGGCGTTTGACTTCTCCACCTTTAGGCAATGGAGGGTTTGAAGGCTAAGCTTGAAAAGGGGAGTAATTTCTCCTCTGAATAGGCATATTTTGATTGCCTTTCTGACCTTGTAGTATCAAGGAAACATCTTCCTCTTTCTTTTTATAGACCCTCTAGGGGTTGTTTCCATAAGTTCCGGACTAGATGTGCTCAGCAACAACTTTAAAGGCAGCTAGGTCTTGAATCTTTGCTGACTTAAATCCCATCTCAGCCATCTCCCAGTGTTTAATCATTTTAGAGAATGGCTTGCCAATACCAACTAAGACTCTCTCATAGAAAGGAGCTTCTTGTATGTCTATGAAGGTCATAACCATTTCTGACTCTGTCATAGAAGGAATAACTTGAGTAGCAAGGCGCCTCCACCTTTGAGCATACTCTCTGAAAGACTCATTAGACTATTTCTTGACCTTGTAACTGCACCGGCCAAAGCCATCCGAGACCGGAAGTGTGATTGGGTGAGGAAGGCATGAGCTAGCTCTTCCCAACTATGGATCTTTGAGTTTTCTAATCTGGTATACCACGAACGGGCTTCTCCAGTTTGACTATTTTGGAACAGCTGAATTCTAAGCTTCTCGTCCTCTGCATAAGATCCAAGTTCTCCAATGAATACCTTCAAATGTGTGTAAGGATCTCCTAACCTGTCATACTTTTCGAAGTAAGGAGTTTTGAACTTCTCTAGATAATGAACACCAGGGAATATACAAAGGTCAGCATATGATACACTCCCGTGTGCTCCAATTCCTTTGATAGAATGAAGGGATTCTTCCATTTGAAGGACCTTTTTCCTAATGTCACCGGTGTCTAGATCTCCTTTGAAATGGGTATTTTTAGGGTTTTTGTCTGTTGTAATCAACTGAAATTTTGAATTTGTTTTATCTGAACCTTGGGTCCCTCCCTGTGCAGAGGATTCTGTGTGTGTGGGAATTTTTGGGCCCTGAGTAGACTGATGTAGTTCTTTAAGCAGAACAACTAAATTTGTAATCTGTTTACTTAATCCGTCAAATTTTTCGTGGGAAATGGGATTAGACTGGTCAGATGAAGACATGATTGGCTGTAGGCTCATGGCCTTTTTGGACTTTGAACGGGTAATAGGTCTAATTGTTTCCCTGCGAAAGACTTTCACAGTTTAGTCTTAGGGAATGTGTAAATGTTTACATGCTATATGGTGTATCCGTTGTAGGAATATTATCCTGCAAAACGGATGTTAGCTATTTTTAATACATGATAACATGTGAATTTGAATATGCATGTACACTTTTTTCTTCATATTTCCCATTTACAATGAGATTGACATGGAATGACATTACAAGTAAATGTTCTTTAAAAGTAATTGATAAATGGAAAGTATGAAGAGACTTTCCTCCGCGTTTGGTTTATCAGTGGTTGACCTATCTTAGGTTTACTCTCGCAGCTTTTTGGCATGAAGGTTCCCAGATCATCGCAATCTACTTGACGGGAAGTTAATCCGATCTTTCAACTGGAGCGAATATGGGTGGTACCTTTCTTGATCCTCGTTGGAATTAGTCTCCCTACGAGTCCAGTAATTAAACACCGACAGGATAGCCTATTGGTAAAGGAACCACACAACATACATTCACATACAACATGTCTCATCGTTTATGAAAATGATGACATGTGCGAAGCACTAATATCACAAGCAGATATAGTGTAAAGCATTAAGTTCAATAAATATATGCATTTTCGTACACATTCATCATAAATGTAAATACAACATCCATACACAAGCATATAAATTTTTTGAAAAGATTGTAATAGCAGCTTAAGCACTCTTACTGGTGTCCCCAGCGGAGTCGCCACCTGTCGATGTCGGGATTTTTTTGTCCCTTTTCTGTTCTTGTTCTTTGGTGTTCTCATGTTAGGTGAGATTTGTTTGAAAAAACAAGTTGTGAAAAGGTCTGACATTTATATGTCGCATTTAATGGATCGTAAGAGTCGCTTGATTGGTTTTTTATATGGTTGTACCAACACAACTGAGAAAAGGTTTGCACATTGACCCAGTGATGTGACACTGCTAAACGGGTCCGTTAAACTGAGATTCATTAGGGTTCAGGGGCTTTATTATACGGAGGGAAGGTGTTAGGCACCCCCCGACATCCGTGTTACCACGGTGACCACCACTTTTCAAGAAACTGTTATATGAATGTGTATGTGAGTGGGTCAATGTGCAGTTATATGGAAGTATTGTGAGGGCTCGTTCGCACCTATATACATAGGGTTTGAATTTGTGTAAAAATTCAATTTTAAACAAGATATGGCAATGATGTTTTGTAACAGAGGTTTTTCAAACCCTTATGCTCAATAGTAATTGAGACCTTTTATACTTCCATTTTTTATGAAGTGTTCAACTTTATTGTTTTTAATTTTCGAGATGCGAAGAATCCTTAAGAAAATAATGTACAAAGCAGTGCCGAACTCCTCGTGGGCATGAAAACCATCTGAGGAAATCCAAACACCGTGAATAAATTTACAAGTCGCATGACTAAAAATGTCCATCACGGAACCGAATCTAGATATGAGAGATGAATATGTGATCACATGATTCCTAGGCTGACATGATGCCGCAATTTATATGAAAGCAGTAAGCAATTATATATATAAAAGCTATAAATATATATATACAGACATGTTCAACCACCATGAAGCACCTCCATGGGGGATCAAAAATGTAAATAAAGTTGTAAAAGCAATCAACTGCCACGAAGTAAACTCCAGGCGGGACGACAAGTATATATATAAACGAAGAACGATTTGCAAATTTCATCGAACAAAGTTCGATATGAGTTTATATATATATATATATATATATATATATATATATATATATATATATATATATATTAATATGATAAATGCACCGGATGTAAAATCTAGGCTCATCGAAAAGAGAGTTATATATAGTATATATATATATATATATATATATATATATATATATATATATATATATATATATATATAAGCAAATAAACGCTCAGGGCGTAAGTCTAGGCTCAATCGAGGCATAATTCGATAATGTTAGTCTATATATATATATATATATATATATGTATACACAAACTGAAATGAAACCATGGACCAAAGTCCGGGCATACACATGCAACACGACTCTCAACGTGAAGAATTGTGTGTGCAAAGATGAAGAGAAAGGCTCTAAAGTGTTTAAGAAGGCTTACAGTGGACTGCCAAAGAAGACTTCTAGACATTGTCAAAAATGTAACTAATAATATGAATAACTTTGTAGTCTCAATTATTGATTTAATAATATAAAATATTGTGCATATGATACTGTGACAATAATTGAATCAATAATATGAGGTACTATGCAGCAATCACTGTAGAAATAATTGAGTAAAACTTAGTAACTTCTCACGTAAGCATCAATAATCAAAGATATTGTACAATACCGTGTGCTACTATGCAATCACACGTATTACTGTACGTTTATCACCGGGTATTTCAACAGTTATTGGTAAAACTTTTGTCGTTGTTTTTATAAAAAGTTATTTCTGTCGTTTTCTAACTCTGACAGTAATTCTGTTGTGGGCTCCACCAATAATTGTGTCGTCGTTTGAATATTCCCTGATAAAATGAATATTCCCCAACCAAACAAATATTTTATGCGACGCCCCCAAAATAGGTATACATCACCCATCTTGAGTCGCCAAATACATGGTACAAAATTCAAATACAACTTAATTATACAACAGTCGTGTAAAATACGACTAAACATATGCTGTGAGTTTTAATATAAATATTGTCATCTAGACAATATACAAACTCAATGGGGTCCTCATTACATTTATTATCACACTATTTCACAGAATAGTGAGGACTACTAATGCACCATCTAGGACCACCACTCTGTTTTCCCCGACTAGTCCTTGCTACGTTCTCATTTCTTGAAGAGAACAATGAAAGCAAAAGGGTGAGCTCAACTAGCCTAGTAAGAAATATTATGACTACGATAATGTAGAATAAATTATCGTTAGCCTTAAACAGTGTTAAACTGATACAATATAACAAACATTAAGTTTAACTGCAGCGGAACAAGCAATCCATTAGAAGAGTCAAGTAGAGAATAAAATCTACTATCTTCTATGATTTAAAAGGTTTTTCATTACTTTTTATCATTGAGACTCAGCTAAATAAATAATCCACATCATCAAATCATCCCTGCACTACAGGCCAATGATATTCTTTAGTATCACGACCATGAATTATCCATGCACTACCGGCCAAAGATAATCATGTTTTCATCAACGGTCTTGATCATGCCATAAAATAATTCATCTTTTCACCCTTGGCCGAAGAGAATCCATAGCCATAATCATACCAAAAACTGTCCATCAATGCTGTACCGGTCAATGAGGATTTTTTTCACATCATTTGTAATATTACGGTCATGATTATACCGAATAATCCCTGGTCATAATCATACCAAGTCAATCTATGCACTACAGGCCATAGATGTCTTTCAAGATAATATAAACATGAGGATGATGACAATGACATAATAATTCAATAAAACAAGTTCAAGAATTAATTTATCCAGGAACCAATAACGTCCAAATTGTGAACATGATCTTCGCTTTGTGGAGTAAAAATTCAAGAATGCTCGTAAGAATATTTCCATGAAAAGATATCTTTGGATGAAGCGCAAATATCAAGGATATTTCACTAATTTCATGGAGTATAGAAGTCAAAACTTTAACCAACTGAGTATAATAAAGAATTGAATAATAAAAGAAATCACCAAACATGCGATAGATCGCATGCATAAAAGTTATTCCAATGTAATAATAAATAACGGAACTGTGTCATGCGTAAAAGCACATACTGAGGATGTTCCAATGAATGATAAAGAATGGAAGCGAGTCATGCGAAAGCGCACGCATGTGATATTCCAATGTAATAATAAATAATGGAACTAGGTCAGCGTAATACATAATCGGACGGTGATATTCGCATGTAATAATAAAGAATGGAATTACAGATGAATTTCACCATGTATGCGGTACTTCGCATAAACATGTTATTGCAACATAATGATAAAGAATGGAATAACAGAAGAATTTCACCAAGAATAGGTAGCTCACAGATACAAAGTTATTCCAATGTAATAATAAAGAATGGAATAACAGAAGTTCTCTTCATGAATACAAAAGAAATAATACCCCTTACAAGTACAACAAATAATATCCCCTACGAGTACAACAAATAATATCCCCTACCTTTGAAAGAAGAGTGCTCCGACTAGTAGGGTGAGGATAAACTCGAAGAAAACTTGCACTACGCTCAAAGCTTTCTTAAACTCTAAAGGAATACACTCAAGATTATAGAAGAATAACTCTTTCTATAGTTTCTCTCTCTAGAGTTTCAGTGAATTCGTAAGAAATAGTGAAGGAATGAGCTTCTATTTATAGAAGAATGGACTGCATAGTAACTAATTCATGAACGGTCTAGATTGATTTACTTTTAATCGAACGGTCCATATTTAAAGCAAAATCTTTTAAATAAAATATAATATATTCTATTTATAATCTAATAAAACGAATAACTTTATAAAAGTTTTCTGTTTTATATAAAAAGATGTTACTATGCAAAACACTATGCAGGCACTATGCATAATAAAATATAATATATTCTATTTATAGAATAACTTTATAAAAGTATTATGTTTTATATAAAAAGATTTTACTATGCAAAACACTATGCATAATAGAATATAATATATTCTAATTATTGTCTAATAAAACAAATAACTTTATAAAAGTATTCTGTTTTATATAAAAAGTTTTTCTATTTTATTACATTAATAATACTAATAAAACAAAACTGAGTGACTTATCACGTAAGCATCAATAATCAATACCGTGTGCTACTATGCAACCACGCCAGACATTATTCTTTTACTTTACTGAAAGTAGTTCAACAATATTAACGGTAAAACTTTCGCCGTTATTTTCATAAAATATTTTTGTCGTTTTCTCAATCCGACAATAATTCTGTTGTGGGGTCCACTAATGATTGTACCGTCGTACAGATATTGTCCAACAAAAAGAATATTCCTCGACTAATCGAATATTATACAACAACTTGCATACTTTTCAAAATTTATAAATACTATCCACAACTATAACACTATCTCAAATCCACACCATAATATTCAAAAACATATTTCGAAAAAATTAAATCTTTATTCATAAAATATTGGGTCTCACATTTTATAACAACTTGCTTACTTTGCAAAATTTATAAATATTACCCACAACTATAACATTATAACAAATTCACACCTTAATATTCAAAAATGATATTTAGAGAAAATTAAATCTTTATTCAGAAAAGTTGGGGTCTTACAACCATTGCTAGCTTTGGGCTCGATTGGCCCTATTACGTCCATTTCCCACATTGAAAAGGGCTATGGTGAACTCATATTATGTAGTTCACTCGGAGGAGCATGGATAGCATTTCCATGAATTTGGCATTGATAGCATCTCCTGACGTGATCATCACAATTAGCTTTCAGAGAGATCCAGTATTTCCCCTTTCTTAATATCTTCTTAACAAGTAAAAGACCGCTCATGTGTGGGGGCCACATACTCCACCATGGTTTTCATCCATGAGTCTTTGGGCTTGGTCTTTGTCTAGGCATCATAGAAGGCCTAGTCTGGCATCCCTTTTATAGAGTGCGTCTCCACTTAAATAGAATTTCATGGCCATTCTATGGATCCGCTTTCTATCAGCTTGACTTGCCCTAGTGGGCGTAGATCCATCTCATAGATATTCTTTGATGGAATGGTACCAAGTGTGTTGTATGGTAGGCAGTTCATCCGCTACTTCTCTGATGTAATTTTTATTGACTGGTGACTTTTGGCTTGTAAATTTGATATTTGAAAAGCCTCTCCTTTCACATATGTGGATCAAGAAGGCTAGGGTTACTAGTACATTCGCGAAATCATTCATGCTCCGAGGAATGTGGAGGAAGGATATCTCTTCAAACTCCGCAACCATCTTGATAACTTGCCGATGGTAAGGTAGCAAATGCAATTCTTTGGTGTGATATGCCCCAGTGGTTTGTTTGATGACCAACTTGGAATCCCCAAAGACAGTTAACTGTTTGACACCCATTGATTGAGCCAATTTTAACCCCATTATACATCCTTCATACTCAGCTATGATATTGGTGTTGACAAACTACAATTTGATAGCAACGAGATATTGTTCTCCCAAAGTAGATACCAGAACTGTCACTACACCGACACCTTCCATGTTTACAGCTCCATCAAAATACATTTCCATAATCGACTGTATTCTCGTGATGGTTTTGTTGAATTATCATAAACCCTTCATCGGGGAAATACGTTTCCAGGGGTTTAAAATCCCTTGATGGTGTTGCATCCAGTTGATCAACAATTTCTTGACCTGTGATGGACTTTTGGATCACATAGATGATGTCAAATTATTGGAGGATCAACTACCATTTAGACAATTGACAATTCAACACGGGTTTGCTGAATACGTACTTCATAGAATCCATGCGGGATCTGAGATGGGTTGTGTGATCATGGAGATAGTGTTGTAATCTCATGGAGGCCTATGCTAATGCACATCAAGTTTTTTCAATCAAGGTGTACTTCTGCTCGCTACTATTGAATCTTTTACTAAGGTAATAGATAGCTCTCTCCTTGCCTCTATCATCTTTTTCTCCCCAGCATGTAGCCTATGGCATTATCATTGATTGACAGGTACATAAACATAGGAACATTGTCCCTTGGACGTACCAAGACATGAGCTTTGACCAATTGCTCTTTGATGGAAAGGAAGGTTTTTTGACACTCTTCATTCCATTTCCTGGAGGAGTTTTTCCTTAACAACTTAAAGATGGGCTCACACGTTGCTGTGAGTAAGGAGATGAATCTACTGATGAAATTGATTCTCCCCTAAAATCCCCGTATTTTTATCTCTGTATGGGGCACGGGCATCTCAAAGATGGCTTTAATTTTTGTAGGATCCAGCTCAATGCCTTTGTGGCTTACCAAAAATCCCAGCAACTTACCTAACTTGACACCGAAGGCACACTTGGTTGGATTCAGCTTCAAGTTATATTTGTACAACCGGTTGAAGAGCTTTTTGATGTGGTCTATATGGTCCTCTTGCCTCTGGGATTTGACGATGATTTCGTCCACATTCTCTTCTATTTCTTTGTGCATTAAATCATGAAAAAGAGCCGTCATGGCTCATTGATAGGTAGCACCGATATTGATGAGGTCGAATGACAACCGTTTATAGCAGAAGGTTCCCCAGGGAGTGATGAAGATTGTTTTCTCCCGGTCCTCTTCAGCAACCATGATCTGATGGTACCCAGCAAAGCAGTTAACAAAAGTGTACATGCCTTACTACGCCATATTGTCTATGAGTATGTGGATAAAAGGTACTAGGAAATTATCATTGAGACAAGCTTTATTTAAATCCCTGTAATCCATGCGTACTCGTACCTTTCCTCTGGACTTAGGTACGAGAACTATATTGGATAGCCAATCAGGGTAGGTTGATACCATGATGATGTCAGTTGTGAATTATTTGACAATTTCTTCTTTGACTTTCAAAATCCACTAAGGTTTCAATCGCCTTAGCTCTTGTTTGATTGGCTTGAATCCCTCTTTAATGGGCAGATGATGAATGATAATATCAATAGAAAACTCGATCATGTCTTCATGAGACCATGCAAACACATCCTGAAAATGCGTCAATAGAGCAACCAGGTCTTGCCTTTGGCTTGGGGTAAGGTCTATGTCAATCTGGATTTATTTAGGGGTTTTTGAGGTTTCGATGCTGACATAGGTGGTTTGATCAAGGTTTGGTTTGGATTTATCTTCGACCCATTCTTTGATCTCCTTAGGCACCTCATAGTCCTCTTGCTCAATCTCCATCAAGCCGAAGTCCAACTTTACATCAAAGTTCTAGTCATTATGGAAATTTGGCATTCTAACAGCAAGGCTAGACAAACCTAACTTTGGAGTCCTGAAAACAAAATGATTTTACTCAATATATGAAACTGTTTGATCATACAAAGTGTTAGAAAAGCATGACAAAAGTAACTGCTAATACTTTGCAACAAAAGTAAGCAGTTAATGATATTTACAAAGTAGGGCAGAGGGATCTTCTGCCCTTTTTACCCTTTTTGGCAAATACAAGGAGTGTTGCTCCATTTGCCTAGGGTCAAGACCTGGTGGATAGCTGTGATGAAGGGGCGGTTGTTATCCTCCTCCTCTTCGATGATGACCATGACTGAGTTCATATCAAGGTCACTATTTTTATTTAACCGATTCTCCTTAGCCCTACTGATGCGAGGGGTCATGATCTGATCTTCAGAGCAGTCATTATCTAAGATATCCTCATTCATACCCTTGGTATAGACTAGAAAGTACATATTTGATAACCATCTTTTCACGTCTTGTTTACGTCTCTGATTCCTTTACTCAATATCTGGGTCTGGAATTAGGACTTCTTTCCCATTGGCCGGGCTGGGCCTATGAATTAGCATACCCACCACAAAAACATGAATTTTCCTTAGAGGCCTTATAGATCATGTATCTGTAAGATAAGGCAGCAAAATTGAAGGGGAAGGAACTGATGGATGCTTGTGCAGATTCCTATGATTTGACCCAAAAGAATGTCCTAATCCAGCCTTCCCTGTATGGCTAGGAATTTGAATTGGAATTCTGATTCCTTGATGAATCTGCCCTAACCCTTGTCCAGGCTGAAAACCTAAGGATATCATTTCCTGACTAGTCAACATTACTTCGGCGGAAACTCTAGGCTTTAGAGCTGGAGCTCTGATAGGTCGATAGTGAGTGTTGTTTACCTCAAGGGCTTAGAAGCTGATAGGCTCAACTCCTTCAATGAGACTGATTAGAGGTATATCACATTGGACATGGATAAGATATTCTGGTTCATCATTGATAGTGACCAAATTACCGTTGATGATGTATTTTACTTATTGATGAATAGTGGATGGAACGGCTCCTACCATATGGATCCAAGGTCTTCCCAACAATAAATTATATTATATAGTGATGTTGAGAACTTGAAAGGATATGTAGAAGGTATGTGGACCGATCTCAACTGGCAATTCAATTACTCGTACAACATTCTGTCGAGAACCATCTAAGGCTCTGATGACTATGTGGTTGCTTCAGATTCGGTTGGGATTGATCTTCATCCTTTTCAACGTGGCGTGAGGGTAGATGTTCAAGGAAGACCCTCCATCAATTAACACACCTCCGACCATATATCCGGAAGACATTACTACTATGTGCAATGACTTGCAATGACCCGTCCCTTTGGGGGGTATGTCATCATCAGTGAAAGATATCACATTTTTGTTGAAAATGTGATCTACCAGATGATGAAACTTTTCAGTGTTTACTGTCTTTGGCAGGTGAGCTTCTTCTAGTATTTTCATTAAAACCTTTCGATAATCTTCAGAAGAGAATACCTAGTCCATAATGGATATCTGTCGAGGTGTTTCTTTCAAGCTTTGCACCACCTTGGCTTCATTATGCCCTATCTTACGAAGGAATTCTTTAATTTTCTCCTCGAGAATTTTCCCCTTGGATTTGATTACTGGCATCATCACTTGCTGAGGTAGATACAACAGGTTTTCTTTTGATACCATAACAATTTGATTTGAAGTTGATCCCTCAACCTTCCCATAGTTCCATGGGACTTTTTTTCCAAGCTGATGATAGGATACTGCGGCCTGAATGGAAATACCAATGGTTTTGGTGCAACCACCTTCAAAGAGTTTTTCACTCCTTTGAGCTTCATTGCTTCAATTGTAAGAGGTGTTGTAGACAAGTCTCCTTCAGAAGATATGACTGCTATGACTTCCCTCCACCTCTAAGTTCTTAGAGGAAATATCTTCACTTCCTCAGGCAATACAATGTTATTGTCTGCCATTTGTAGGTCACCGCTATCAATCATATTTTGGATGAGATGACGAAGTGCCTAGCAGCTTTCAATGTTATGACCACGAGTATTGGAGTTGTATTGACAGACTCCGGTAGCATCAAATCTCTTTGAACGTGGATTGATTAGGGGTAGCAGTGTTGTGATCTTCCCTTCATTGATCAACATTTGCAAGATTTCTTCCATCGGTTGACCCAAATGGGTGAACTCCCTTTGGTTTACGTAGTCCCAATGAGCATGGGATCTTGCTTTTCTTTCATGTTTTTTCTTCCTAGGTCTCATTCTCTTCGACTTGTTGTTGATTATTTGCGATAAGGGAGAGGAGACTTGTATGCTCCTGACCGAGCAACTGCCACGTGACTTGGTGCTGATGTATCACTAGTTCTGCCAGTTGATTAACTCGTTCACTGATAGACTTCATTTCCCGTTCTATCTTAAACCGAAATTCTAAAAAATCTCATTTATCAGAATTATCTTTGCTGGTTTGGGGAGAATCACCAACATATCTGAGGTAATTGGAACTTTCTCCACTCCCTTTGTTGATTATGTTGAGAATCTCTTCCTTATGTTGAGGGAGAGAGTTATCTTGAACATGTGGTTGTTCTGGCTTTGTCACCATGATCTCACCACTATCTATCAGATCTTGGATCTTGTGTTTGAGGGCCCAACAATCTTGGGTGTCATGACTTGGAGCTCCAGAATGGTAAGTATATTTCTTGCTTGTATTAAAATTATTTCCACTTGGATTGGCTGGTGGAACTGGACAATTTTCTTCTGCGCTGTTAGAAGCTTGAATATGTTTTCCAATGAATCCGCTAAGGGTGTGAAAACTTTTAGACGTCTAACTTCTTCACCTTTTTGTAATGGAGGGTTTGAGGATTATGCTTGAAAAGGGGAATAGTTTCTCCTTTGAATGGGCAAGTTTTGATTGCCTCTCTGAGTTTGTCCTTGTAACATTAAGGAGACATCCTCATCTTTCTTCTTATGGACCCTTCGGGGGTTATTCCCATAATTTTCAGCTTGAATGTGCTCAGCCACGGCTTTTAAAGTAGCGAGTTCTTGAATTTTCCTTAATTTTAACCCCATCTCAGCCATTTCTCTGTGTTTGATCATTTTTGAGAATGGTTTTCCTATGCCTGCTAGGACCCTCTCATAAAATGGAGCTTCTTATATGTCAATGAGGGTCATTACCATCTCAATTTCTGTCATGGATGGGATTACTTGAGCAGCCAAACGCCTCCATCTTTGGGTATACTCTCTAAATGACTCAGTGCTTTGTTTTTTGACCTTAATGATTTGATATCTTTCTAGAGCCATTTGTGTTTGAAAATTGTATTGGTTTAGAAAAGCATGGGCTAGTTCCTTTCAGCTATGGATTTTGGAGTTTTCCAATCTAGCATACCATGCTCTGGCTTCTCTAGTTAGACTCTTTTGAAATAACTGTGTTCTCAGTTTTTCATCCTCGGCATAGGATCTGAGTTCTCCAATGAACACTTTTAAGTGCGTGTATGGATCTCCCAATCCATCATATTTCTCAAAATTGGGAGTCTTGAACTTGTCTAGATAACGAACCCCTGGAAAGATGGAAAGGTCTGAATAAGTCACGCTTCCATGCGTTCCAGTCCCTTTGATTGACCGGATGGTTTCTTCCATTTGTTGGACTTTCTTCTGAATATCACCGGTTTCTTGATCTTCTTTAAGATGGGCGATTTGAAAGGTTTTGTTGGATTTTTCAATTTGAGACTCAGTTATCTGGACTTCTTTATCAGTACCCTAGATTCCTCCTTGTGCAGAGGGTTCTGTTTGAATGGGTATTTATGGACTTGAGTTTGCTTGTTTAAATCTTTCAGAAGGATAACTAATTCTGCTATCTGATTTCTTAGTCCCTCAAACTCCTCTCGGGAAACAAGAGTAAGTTCAGGCTGGGCACTTGTAGCCATGTTTGTAGGTTCGCTTAATTAGTGCCTTTTTAGACTTTGAACGGGTAACGGGACCAATTGTTTCCCTACAAAAGACTCTATAGTTTGGTCTGGATACACATTAAAAGGCTGTATGCTATGCAATGTGTCTGTTTTAGGAATTTTTTAATGTTTTCCTACAAAATATGTTTCAGTTGTTTTGATGACAAGATAACATGACATGTTTTGATTGGGAAAGGAATGCATATTTACATCTTCCTTTATATTTTCTATTACATTGAGATTTACATAGAATTTACATGAAATTCGAAAGGGAAAGGCTTGAAGAGACTTCCCTTCACATTTAGTTTATCAGAGGCTGGCCTATCTTTGGCTACTCTCGCGGCTTTTCGGCATGAAGGTCCCCAGATCATTGTAATTTATTGGATGAGAAGTTAATCTGATCTTTCAATTGGAGCGAATCTGGGTGGTGCCTTTCCTGAGCCTCGCGGGATTAGTCTCCCTTTAGTCCAGTAATCAAACACCGATGGGTTTGCCTTCTGATGGAGGAATCACACAACATATATTCACATACATTATGGCTCACCGTATGAAATGATGCCTTTGTGCGAGGCACTAATATCATAGGCAAATATTGTGCGAGGCACTAAAGTTCAATAAATAAAGCATTAGTACACATCCATTCAATGTAAATGCAGCATTCAATCAAAAGAATATAAAAAAGGGTTTTTGAAAAGGTTGAACGACGACTTAAGCCCTTTACTGTCCCCGGCAGAGTATTTACCTGTCGACGTCGGGAAATTTTTTACCCCTTTTTCTGTTCTTACATTTTTTTGGTTCTCTATTTGTTGAGTTTTATCTAGAAAGGCGAGTTTGAAAAAGGTCCGACATATAAATGTCGATGATTTGAAAATCAGAGTCGCTAGTTGGTAGATTTGAAATGGTTGTACCAACTCAACCGAATTTGAAAATGTTTACACAAAGGCTCAATGGTTGGACTCTGTTTAACTGGCCTTGGAAACTTAAATTTATAGAGTTCGGGGGCTTGATTAAGCGGGGGGAAGTTGTTAGGCACCCCCGGTCTTCCATAAAGACATGGTTATCATAACTTTTCAATTTCCCTAATTTATCTAAATGTGTGTGTGTGTGTGTGTTTATTGGGCCTATGTGCAGTTATCTGGAAGTAGTGCTATGCCTCGTTTGCACCTATATACAAAGGGTTTGATTTGTATAAAACTTCAGGTTTAGGCAAGATTTAACAGTGATGTTTTGAAAAACAGGTTTCCAAACCATTATGCTCAATAGTAATTGAGGCCTTTGAAAATTCTATTTTATTTCGTATTCGGCCTGATTAATTTTTTTTCGAGATGCGAAGCATCTTTGAGAAAAAAAGATACGTAGTAGTGTCGGGCTCTTTATGGGCATTAGAGCCATCCAAGGATGTCCAGACACCGTAGATAATTTACAAGGTGGCTGCACAGCTGAAAAGTGTCCATTATGGGAACCAGATCTAGATTCACGGGTTGAATCTTTGATCTCATGGCTCCTAGGCTCACATGATAGATAAATATGTACAAAAACTAGAAAGAAAACTAGATTTAAATAAATCTAAGCCATTCTAGCTCCAACGGTTCCAGTTTAGTCACTTTTGAACCGGTTAAAAGTTAGAGATGGCCATATTTAGATAAATCTAGCCCACATGATGGAAGATTAAATATCTATATTGCGAAAGAAGTTAAAGCAGATATATAAAAGTAGTAAATATATATATAGTTATATATATATATATATATAAATATAAACTCTAGGCCAGACATAAATATAAATAAATATATATATAGTTATATATATATATATATAATATACGGTCCAGATCTTAAGTGTAAGACCCCAACTTTTATGAATAAAGATTTAATTTTTCTCTAAATATCATTTTGAGTAATAAGATGTGGATTTGATATAATGTTATAGTTGTGGGTAATGTTTACAAATTTTGTAAAGTAAGCAAGTTGTCATAAAATATTCGTTTGGTCGGGGAATATTCGTTTTATCAGGGAATATCCGTACGACGGCACAATCATTGGTGGACCCCATAACGAAATTATTGTCAGATATAGAAAGCGACAGATATAACCTTTTTATAAAAATAATGACAAGACTTTTACCGTTAACTATTGAAATACCCGGAGATAAAAGTACAGTAATACGCGTGGTTGCACAATAGCACACAGTATTGTACAACATCTTTTATTATTGATGATTACATGAGAAGTCACTCAGTTTTATTCAATTATTGCAACAGTAATTGATGCATAGTATCTCATATTATTGATTCAATTATTGTCACAGTATCATCTGCACAATATTTTATATTATTAAATCAATAAATTAGACGACACAGTTATTAATATTATTATTTACATTATTGACAATTTCTAGAAAGTTCTGTCGAGAAAAGTGGCTTGGTTATCTAATTGCGCGCCAATAAGGAGAAGTCCTTATTGGAAAGCCCCCTCTTTCATGTGAATGATCTGGTTGTTAATATTACGAGTTAAAATATTAATAATGAATAAATGTTATTAAAAATATGTTTAGAGAAGTCAAGTGATTTGTGATAATAAAGGGGTTTTTTTTAATGAAATATTTGTTGTAAGTCTGGCTTATTACATGGACCCTCACTTACTCATTTTTCAAAATCGTTGATAGAAAGTTATCTTAGTTTTTGTTTTATTATTATTATAATAGTAATAATACAGAAAACTTTTTATATAAAACATAATACTTTTTATAAATAGAATATATTTTATTTTATTTTATTGCATAGTACTGCATAGTGTTTGCATAGTACTGCATAGTGTTTGCATAGTGAAAAAAACCCGTGAATCCCACTGTGGTGTCCGTGATTATTTTTCTAAATAGTATCCTGCCATTCTCCTATAAATAGGATGCTCAGTTTAGAAATGAAAATCACAAAAGAATCAGAGAATTCTTCTTCTATGATATTGAGCGTATTTCTTTTGAGTTAAGGAAGCTTTGAGTGTAGAAAATAGTACAAGTTTTCTTCACGAATATCTCCGTTATACCAGTCAGAATTACTCTCATACTAAGGTAAGGGGTATTATTTATTTCATATTCGTAAGAGATATTATTTTTCGTATTCGTAAGGAATAATATTTTCGTTCAATATTCATAAGGAATATTATTTTTGTTCAATATTCGTAAGGAATATTATTTTCGTTTAATATTCTCAAGGGATATTGTCTTCGTTCAATATTTGTAAGGAATATTATTTTTGTTCAATATTTGTAAGGAATATTATTTTCGTTCAATATTCGTAACGGATATTATTTTTGTTCAATATTCGTAAGAACTCATATTTGTTGTCAAACTCTGTATTATGTATGTGACGCCCCCAAATCTGGGTTAACGGATTTGAAAATGTAAAATTCTTGCTAGAACACTTAGAGTATGTAATTTGTGAGTTAACGGCTTTTGAACGAGCCAATTCGAACTTAAAATGAACAATTTATGAGTCTGGGAAATTCATTAAGCAAAAAATCTGTCAAATTTTTCTGAGGCTCAGGGTCCGCGCCGCAGCGCGATTCCAAGAAGGGAAGCTGGCGTCGCAACGCCAACACTAGACAAGACCTAGAAATCAATGATTTTGAATATAAAAGGAAGAAGCTAATTGATTAATGGTAATTCATACCCATACTAAACCTAAAGTAACATCAATTGAGATGATGAAAACCTTAAGTTCACACCTAAAGGTTGAAGATAATTTACTCGAACGTGAATGTAAGAACAAAGTAATACGATAAACTTGAACCAATGTTCAACAATATAAAGCATGATTAGATTGAGAAGAAGGGTAAGATATAGTAAGGACCTTACTTGATTATATACAACCTAATGTGGTATATTATGTGATCATTTGTTGTAGAAACCCTAAAGACACAAAGGGAATTTGTATTAACGATAGAAGACGCTAAAGGCAAGTATTCTGACCCTTGTCTGAATTCTTTGGACAAGCTTTTAGTTCATGTATTTTACGCATGAATTGATGTATGATGAAGCCGAAGCCAATTCATTCGGCTAGACTTAGGATGTTTTATGGATTTCTTATAATCTATCGAGCTATTGTCAATGTTGTTAAGTTTTGCCAAACTATTTGGTGTGGTTTTGAAAAGATGACTGAGTATGCATGAATAAATGTTTTGTTGTCAAATGACAGGCACGTGAGGTTGCCAAACCTTAAACGTATATACGTTTAAAGAAAGTAGTGTTGTACAAGATAGAGTACTATAGGCTAATCACCTAAACGTGCTCATAAGATATGCCAGACTTACAGACTTGGTGTCGGGTTGTCCTTTTCAAAGAAAGAATGAAATGCTCAAGGTCTTGGACCGAAATTGATGATTAATGAATATTGTTCATTGTGAAACATTTTAAAGAAAAGAGAAGTGCTATTTTGAATTATCGATAGTACTTCGTAACTATTGTTCAGTTATAGAAGATATACGATTTATATGATTCAAGCCTGTTGATTAAATGAAATTGCCATACTTACTGAGCTAGTTATGCTCATTCTTGCTTAAACCATATGAATGCAGCTAAGACCGAACGGACTGAAGGACCTATTAAGGATAAAGGGAAGGCTAAGGCAGACCGTTGAACTGTCTATGTAATAGTATAGGTTTAATGTTGTAATATATTTGATATTATGACAAAGAAAAAATGTAATGGTTATAAAGAACTTTGGGAATGGTAATATTATTTGGAATATATAAGAGACATATTCGTTCTTTTGAGACTTCTCAATTGAATATATATGTGAACTGTAGCACCGTGTAGCACCATATATCGAGTTAGAAGATACCCGGATTTGGGGGCATCACAGGTTGGTATCAAAGTATTAGGTTATAAAACTTAAGGGGGGAATTAGAACCTTAAGTCATAACCTTAAGAAAAGTTAAAGAAGTAAAAGATGGAAATTAACCCTAAAAATGCATTAAATGTGATATATGTTTTATTATTCTACTGACGTGTACTGATCAAACTAAATTGTTTTGTTGTAGATGTCAGGAGAAAACAAAATGTATATGGATATACTTGTAGTAAGTGAAGAGTCGGTGAATCAAATAGAGGTCTTAACGAACCCTATAGCAAAAGAGCTGGAAGTGGTGATAGTTGAGTCTAGAGACTCTGAAAGCTTAGATCTCATGTCCATATTTGATGGCATGTCGGAGGAAGCGGTAGAGGTGGCATCTTTTAACCGCGTAGCATCTGAAGAGGAGGCGGCTCCTGGCGAGGCAATGAAAATATTGTTCATGGCCTTGTTGGATAGAAACATCCAGCTGGGAAGGGAGGTTAGAGAATTGAATGAAGAGGTCCAGGAAATCCTGGAAGATAAGAAAGCATGGAGTCCATGTGGGAGGAGGAACACGATGAATGAGTTTTGGCGAAGGACAAGGTCCATGAGCTGAAACATGAAACCTTTGAGCTCGGGCAGGAGCTAAAGGTTAAGAAGCAGAAGATAGGGAGGATGTCCTATATCCATAGGAGTTCTCACGCAGATTTCCAGCAGCAGGTAGTTGGGTATCCGATAGAGGCAGGGTAGATGCGACATACTATCAGCCGTGATATTATTGTTGGTCTTGGCAACGTGGATTTTAAGAATGCCTTATGTGAGAGCCCCAAATCCGGGTCCTAAATCACCACGAATCTGGTACAATCATTCTATCACTATTGCGGAAGATATAAACATAAATTGTTTATACAATAAATTTTACACACTATTCTCCAAGGTCGAGTAACCTTAACTTATACATAATTCATAACTAGTCTAACAAATAATATTATTATCATACTAAACGATTACATTTTAACTGCACACGTAAAATCCCAAGCTGAACTTGGCTTTGTCCTTTCCTGTATCCGACGTACTCGTCTTAATCTGTAATGTTAATCATGATATAGCAAGGGTGAGCAATAGGTTTACCCAGCAAGATTAAGTTCAATAATTTAAGAATATATCATGCTAGAAAGATTTGAACAATAAGATGGCTAAAGTTCTACAATATAATTACGAACTAGCATAAACAAATTTTACATAGCTGAACAACATTGAACATGAACATATATATATATATATATATATATATATATATATATATATATATATATATATCCGAGAATGGTAATGAAGGTGATCAGCCTTTCATACCTGATGAATACATGTAGTATGCACAGAGTCTGATTTAATAATTCTTATAAATGGCAATCAGAAATGATTAACCACAAGTATAATTGAATAATACAACTCGAGGTCGAGTTAAGAAAAACTTTCCTGAACCGTAGATAATCATTACGCATTTTAATAAGCTTTGTCTGAACCTAATTATATAAATAATAACGATATACAAATTAGAATAATATCATCACAGTATTTATAATAACCTAAATCCATTATCACATAATCCTATTCGTCTATAACACATAAAACCTAACCTTAAGTCAAACTTTTACAGTCCGAGTCAAGTTCGACAAAATTCTAACATCCCGGCGGTCTAGTCGGATAAATATTGAGTTTAAGTTCAATTAAACTCTGTCTAACACTTAAGCATTTATCTTAGATAATTATATTATCAGTCAAAACATTTTTATATGCTTGTAATATTTTTCATATAATTATTAACAGTTATCATGAATTTTCAATCATTAAAATCGTATTTATATGAATTAAATACCACACAATTTATTTATCATTAATATTTATTAAATACTAAATATTAATAAAAATCATAACATAATATTATAATATATCAAATTATTTTTAATACCTTAAAATCATGTTTATATATTTTTAAACCATTAAATCCAAAGATCCAGATAATTGCTATTAATATTAAAATATTAATATTTTCATAACAAAATATCAAAAGTTATATTTTACAACTTAAAATATTTTTATAACACTTAATTCATTTTATATGATTTATAAATCATCAATTATATTTTTCCATAATTTATTTAATATATTCATTAAATAAATCCATTACCATTAATATTAATTTATTAATGAAATTCATCACAAAATATCAAAAGTCATTGAAAATCACTTAAAATATTTTCTTATACCATAATATAATTTTTCATGTATTAAAATCATTTTAAATAATTTATTTAATATTATAATTAAATAAATTAAATACCGCTTATATTCTAAAAATATTAAATATTTATGAAATATATTCAAAATTATTAAAAACTAATTTTCAGACTTTAAAATAATTTGAAGGAATTGATTTTGTATTTTTAATAATTAAACCAATTTATTTCGATTTATTTAATAAAAATAATCATTTTTCAAAATTAAATGTCGCTAAAGGGCCATATAGCGACAAAACTGTCGCTATAGGTGTTCTTGAGTTATTCTTGAGGTTGCCCAGAAACTCATGTCAGTGTGAAGGGTGAGTGGTTTGACCAGTCCTAAATCATGGATCTTGATGTATCTGGGTTAGCTTATGGGTTAATGTTATAGAATTGATGTAATACTACAACCTTAAACAAACATCATGGCCATTTCATATCTAAACAGAGAGATCAAAGCCTCCAAAGATTCTGACAACGATGTTCTTCATTTTTAGGTTTTCCAAAAAATGAAGAACAGTCGAGGGTGCTAGGTTTAGGTCCTTATGATTTGCATTATGGACATGATAATAATATTATAAAGGTTCACAGCTGTAGACGAGACGTCAGGGTACAAGTCTATTACATTAGATCATCATAACAACAAAACAAACGACAGATTAGGGCAGGTCAAAGTAGTTGTCAGGAAACGGTTCTTGAAGATTCTAGGTTACCCAGAATCTCCTCCCGACGAGTTGGTCAACGTAGGTTTGACGACTCACAACTTTGATCCTGTTATGGTTCTGGGTGATTTATTAGCATGATTGTATAGTCCTCATGGTATGCTACAACATCAAGACAACAAAATGACATAACTTCTAAAACACAGTAAGATATAAAGCATTGAAAAGCTTATCAGAGCTTTCTGGGTTTATGGGTTTACCCAGATTTCCAGTTTTTGTGAACGGTCAATGGGTTTTGACAACTTATAACTTTTAATCTACACTTGATCTGGACTTGATTCAAGTTCCAGATCAAAGTCCTTACAACATACTACAAGTACAACCTCTTAAAACACAAAAACAATTAACATGCAATTATCTATGAGCCCTGACATTCGGCTGTCAGGCCATGTTTTAGGGTTCATAGTAAGTTTCAAAAAACACGATTTCGTGCATCTAGATGTTATAGATATGTGATCTAACAACCCAGATCACTACTTAACACTCTTTGACACATTTCTAACCAGCAAATAATAACATCTAACATCAGATCATAATTTTTTTAAAATTAGGGTTTATACCACTTTCTAGCTTTGATTCTTGATTATGATTTTTGATTATGATCCTTGGCTTGCTATGATCTGATCATGGCTTAATTTCTCTCTCTCTCACTCTAAATTTCGAAAAGCTAGAGAGAGAATGGGTTGGACATGAATGAGAGATAAAGTAAGAATTTTAATTACTTAACTTTTTGATTTTTAGATTCAATGTATCTTATCATTGCAAGGTGGCACCAAATCTGATCTTGGAGGATAATAAGCACATGGGATAAATTTGGCTTGATGACTCATAAGATTTGGTATATCTTTTGCTTAGGTTTTAAGAAAATGGCATTTTGGTCTTTTTCCTTTTAATTTAATGGCATGCTAGTAATTTGTTCATACCTTTAGGGTTTAGGGTTTAACCCTTAGGGTTTAGGTTTTAACCATGTGGGTTTATGGTTTAACCCTTTAGGTTTTAAGCATAAATTTTAGGTTTTCCAAATTAGGTTTCCAAAATAGAAAATTAATATTTCTAAATTATAATTAGGATTTCCTAATTATATTAAAATGTACTAATCATTATTTAAACTTGCTAGTTAGGATTAACATTTTCTAATTAAAATTGCTAATTTAGCAATTAAGTTTTATAATTATGAATTAGGGTTTATAACCCAAGAATTAGGGTTTCTAATTAAAATTGGGGATTGAAGTAAATCATTAGGGTTTTCCCTAATTTAGTTATAATTAATAAAGTTAAACCTTATACTAGCATTTAAATTTCCAAATTAGGGTTTTTAACTTCCGAATTAGGGTTTCAGATTCCCGGAACTGAAATTAGGGTTTCCAAAGCCTGTTTTAGGGTTTCTTATAAATCGTAAGAATTTTCTAGCTGAACGTTGACGTTCTTAATATATACTTAGGGTTTGTCATAGATATAGTTTATCTGGTCAACCCATGACCCTTAACCACATACTGTACACATATAATACCATATACACAGAACATATTCACTTATATACTTAATCCTGAATAATTCACTATGAAAATTTTTAAATTCACAAAATTCCTTCTCGGAAAGCTCAAATCCATTCACTTATTTTCTGTCTAGGTTTATTATTCAACCTTAATTCAATATTTTAATATTTTATAAATATCCAAATTCTCGGGTTGTCACACCATAAGGCAAATGTAACCTAGTAGTAGCTAGAGTAGAGTTAGATATGTACATATTATGTATCTAGCAGTGACGTAAAACCCTCTTTTGTATATCAAAGGGTAGTCTTTTGTAAATCCCAATTTTTGGAAAGAAATTGCGGGATAGTAATGTAATCAGCTAAGGCTGTGTTATGAACGAACGATGTAGTATTATACTACAAGCAATCAAATCAATATAAGCCTTTTTATGGAACATATTGTGTAATGAGTTGAAGTTATTGTTTAAGTAATGAATAATAACTCCCTAACAAAAAGAAAGTAATAATGAAGTGTTGTTTATCTTAACAGCAAAATGCTGCCAAGAAGGAGACAAAGAAACCAAGATGCTAATGTTAATCAACCAAAGGGAGGTCCGGTTAACCCGATGCAAGAGTTCGTTAATCTTTTAACTTTTAATAGGAACGAGGCTAATATACCCATAAATCCTGCAGTAGTACGAGCTACTACTTTTAAGGATTTTAAAAGTGTCGGTCTGCCGGAGTTCAAAGGAACTACGGACCCCATAGAAGCCCAGACTTGGGTAAAGGAAATAGAGAAGGCATTTGTAATTGCAAATGTCGATGAGGGGCAAAAGGTTGCTTTTGCCACTTATATGATGAAGGGAGAGGCCAACTTTTGGTGGGAGGTATACCAGGCTAGGGCCGGAATAGAAAATTTAATGTGGACGCAGTTCAAGGAAATTTTATTCGAGAACTACTTTCCCACAAGTATGTAGGGGTGGATGGAAATGCGGTTTCGGTATTTGAAATAAGGGGAAATGACAGTTCCCCAATACGCTGCCAAATTCAATGAATTGGCACAGTTTGCTCCACATCAGGTGCACACCGAGGTGAGAAAGGCTAGGAGGTTTGAGCAGGGCTTGAAACCCTGGCTCTATAGCTGTATTTTTGTGTTCCAAAGTAATTCTTTTGGGACCATACTGGAGAAGGCAATAATTATCGAAGGTGGTAATGATGCACTAAGACAATACCACAAGGAGAAGAAGAATAATGGAAAGGTAGATGGGGAATAAAGCTCGAGCTAGGGAGCTAGTGGTAGTGGCGAAGGCCAGAAGAGAAAGGGATTTAACTCTGGGAATACCGGAGTGAAGCAAGGGGATCCTAAGAGAAGGATGAAGGCGTGTAAGAACTGAGGAAAGACTCACTTAGGAGTCTATCTCAAGGGGAAAGCTGTATGTTATAACTGTGGATAAGAGGGGCACATTTCGCCTAACTGTCCAAGTCCAAAGAAAACTATGGATGCTTCGTGTGTGGATTAAGCGATCACATTGCGAAGAACTGCCTGAAGAAGGGGATGGACGGGAATAAGGGCGCTAATACGGTAAGTTAACTATTTATGTCCCAACGCAGATGGGTAAGCCGATGGCCCACACCTTTAACTTGACGGTCCATGATGCAGTTGCATCAGGGGATGTGGGTGCATATATTATCAGGATCAACGACATAAATGCTTACGTGTTATTTGACTCGGGTGCTACTTGTTCTTTAATAGCATGTGATTTTGCTAGACGCTTAGGATTACTTCCCGAAAGATTGCATGTACCTTTGAATATCAAGGTAGCGAACGAAGAAATAATTCTTGTTAAAGATATCCATAGGAGTTGTTGTGTAGAAATACGAGGTTGTAAATTATCGGTAGATATGATACCGATAAAATTGGGAGAATTCGATGTAATTCTTGGAATGAATTGATTGTTCAACCATGGTGCAATAATAGATTGCCAAAAGAAATGTGTAAACATTAGAATGTGGAGTCAACCTTATATAGTGTTTTACGATAATAAATCACCGGGACGTTCGTGTTGTCTTATCATGACACAAATTAGGAAGTTATTAAGGAAAGGGTGTGTAGGTTACTTGTGCCATGTTGTTGATACCCATAGAGTGGGAGCAACGATGGAATAAATACCTATAGTGAAAGAATTCGTGGAAGTATTTCCAAGTGAATTATCGGGTCTTCCACCAGATAGGGAGACCGAATTTGTGATAGATATTGTGCCAAGAGCGGCACCAGTTTCCAGGGCACCGTACCGTATGGTGCCAGTGGAGATGAATGAGTTGATGGTACAGTTACAAGAACTGTTGGATAGAAAGTACATTCAACCGAGTGTTTCACCGTGGGGAGCATCAGTTTTGTTTGTGAAAAAGAAGGACGAATCGTTAAGATTTTGTATCGACTATCGAGAGTTGAACAAGTTAAAGATAAAGAATAAATACCCATTGCCTAGGATCGATGATCTTTTTGATCAGTTGAAAGGGGAAAAGTATTTTTCTAAGATAGATTTGCTAATGGGGTATCATCAATTGAAGGTTAGAAGTGATGATGTAGCTAAGATGGCATTCAGGACTCGTTACGGCCATTACGAGTTTCTGGTGATGTCATTTGGGTTAACTAATGCACCAGCTGCATTTATGGATATGATGAAGAGAGTGTTCAAATAATACTTGAACAAGTTCGTCGTAGTGTTTATCGATGATATTCTAGTCTATTCTAAGACGCCAGAAGATCGTGTTGAACACTTAAGAGTAGTGCTTGAGACACTAAGGAAAAGTTGTATGCAAAATTCACTAAGTGTGAATTTTGGCTAGAAAGGATACATTTTTTGGGTCATGTTATCGACCGTGAGGGGATTTCAGTAGACCCAGCGAAGGTGGAAGCCGTGATGAGTTGGGAACAACCAAAAATGCCGACTGAGGTGCAGAGTTTCCTAGGGTTAGCGGGATACTATTGAAGATTCATCCAAGATTTTTTGAAGATAGTTACTCCGTTGACTAACCTAACAAGGAAGACGGTGAAAGACGTGTGGACGGAGAAGTGTGAAGACAGTTTTCAAGAACTGAAGAAAAGGTTATGTGAAGCACATGTATTGTCATTACCTGATGATACAGGAAATTTTGTAGTTTATAATGATGCTTCGCATAGAGGACTTGGTTGCGTGCTCATGCAGCATGACAAGGTCATTGCGTATGCATCACGGTAGTTAAAGGATTATGAGAAAGTTTATCCTACTCATGATCTAGAACTGGTCGCGGTAGTTTTTGCCTTGAAAATATGGAGGCATTATCTTTACGGAGAGAAATGTGAGATATACACGGACCATAAGAGTCTAAAATATATCTTCACATAGAAGGAGTTTAATATGAGACAAAGGAGATGGCTTTAGTTGATAAAGGATTATGACTGTGAAATCCTGTATCATCAGGGGAAAGCCAATGTAGTGGTTGATGCCTTCAGTAGGAAGGGTCGGGAAAAGCTGTCTATGTTAACGGCTCAAACTGAGTTAATAACAAAGATGGCTAGGATGGATTTGGAGGTGAAGTTACTGAGTGAATCAGGGCAGAGATTGTTTACAATAGAGATTCAATCTACCATTGTAGAGAGAGTCAAGGAGGTGCAACTCCGAACTGAGGAGTGTGACCAGATGAAGAAACGATTAACCGATGAAAAAGATTTAAAGTATAGTCTTGATAGTGAGGGATTATTAAGATTTGAAGGAAGAATTTAGGTTCTAAATGAGACGAAATTAAAGGAGAAAGTGTTGTAAGAGGCTCATAGTTCGAGGTACTCGATTCATCTCGGTAGTACCAAGATGTATCAAGACCTTTGACAGAGTTTTAGTTGGCCAAACATGAAGAAAGAGATTGTAGAATATATGAGTAGGTTCTTGACTTGTCAAAAAGCTAAGGCCGAACATCAACGACCAAGTGGCTTGTTGCAGTCCTTGGAGATTCCGGAGTAGAAGTGGGAGCATATCACGATGGACTTTGTGGTGGGACTTCAAATTACTCAGAAGGGGTATGGCGCGATTTGGGTAATAGTGGACCGGTTGACAAAGTCGGCTCACTTTTTGCCAATAAGGGTTAAGTATAACTTAAACCAATTAGCTAAACTTTATGTTAAGGAAGTCATTTCCAGACATGGAGTACCAGTTTCGATTGTGTCAGATCGTGATCCACGATTCACGTCAAACTTTTGGAGGAGTCTGCAAGAATAGATGGGAATGCAACTGAAGTTGAGTACAACTTATCATCCACAAACTGATGGACACAGCGAGAGGACAATTCAGACGCTAGAAGATATGTTGAGATCTTGCGTTATGGATTTCAAGGGTAGTTGGGATGATCATCTACCATTAGTAGAGTTTGCGTATAACAACAGTTATCATACGAGCATAGGCATGCCAACTTACAAAGCTCTATACAGACGAAAGTGCAGAACAACATTGTTTTGGGACGAAGTGAGACAATGTCATATGCTAGGACCTGAATTGGTGCAGCAGACAATGGATATAGTGAAGCTGATACGGATGTGTCTCGTGGAAGCTCAAGACATACAGAAGAAATATGCAGATTCGCATCGTGCGAATAGAGAATTTGAAGTAAGTTCGTATGTATTTCTAAAGGTATCTCATTGGAAAAGAAAAGATACGCTTTGGAAAGAAGGGTAAGTTAAGTCCAAGGTTTATAGGACCTTTCGAGATATTAAAAAGGGTAGGAAAGGTAGCTTACGTAGTAGCATTACCTCCAGACCTAGAATGAATACATAACATATTTCATGTTTCTGGGTTACGTCCTTATAAGTTGGATTATAATCACGTAATAGAGTATGAGCCTATTCATATCCAGAAGGACTTGACGTATGAAGAAGTACCGATTCAAATCATTGATACAAAAGAGCAAGTTCTGAGGAAAAAAGTTATACCTTCGGTAAAGGTGTTATGGAAGAACCACGATGTCGAGGAAGCAACGTGGGAACTTGAAGAAAAGATAAAGAAGATTTACCCTTAGTTATTTATGTAATGTAAGACGAGATTCTGGGGACAGAATCCTTATAAGGGGGGAAGGATGTAACGACCGAGAAATTCGGATTTATTGTAAAATAAATTTAATTTATTTAAATAATGAATAAAATTATATTATATGTTAGTATTATGTGTTAGCAAGATGAATGTCATTCTATAACCTAGATATGTCGGAACATCGTAGTATTTTGGCTACGTGAAGGAATTATAGTGTTTGAATTTCCAAGACGAAAATAAAAGCTTTCGAAGAATTTTTTCAAAAAATACTATTCACGGTTTTCTACTCGGGAATTATTTTCTAACTTCCGAGAAATACGTAATGATAGAATATCAAGGGAAGATGGATTATGTAATAATAATTCATGTATGACAAACACAAGTTTTTGCCTGCGGACTTAATTAGAGAACGTTAGGAAAAACGAAACGTTAATGAGTTAAAGGATGATCGTGTGATACGTAAGTATTGTACAAAGTGATGAATACGAGTATGATACGAGAATAATACGTGTTTAATACGTTATAAGGTATTAAGCCAAATGTAATGGACTTGTAGGATTGTGGAGGAAGTTGTAAAGTCCAATAGGAATTATGATAAAGCCCAATGCTTATTAATGTTAAGGCCCAAATGTTTGTAAATGTAAGCCCAAAGTACTAGTGAACTTAATTAAACTTAAAGCCCAAAATAAGAATCGGATCCGTGGATCGATCCAATGGGTGAGGATGACCCATGGGGAAATCCATGTGGGCCCCATGATCACATGGTTCATCTTGGTGAGCAAGCAAATGATAAGTGTTGTGGAATCCAAGTAATAAATAGTAAGGAGGTGATTAAGGAGGTGGAATGACTTTATGACCAAACTACCCTCAACTAGGAAATTCCATAAATAGAAGCTTTGGATTTTTATTATTTGTCTTGATCAAAATTCACCAACAACTTATAACTTATTTGTTAGAGAGAAAAAGTGAGAAAAGCTAGAACTTTGTTAAAACAAGAGGAAGAAAAACCAAGATAGAACTTCAAAGGTAATGATTCCTAAACCATGATTCTCCCTCTCTCCAAATTGTTAGAGAAGTGAGTAGTGGTAGAGCATGTTTGATAAGAAAGAATAAGGATGGTTGTTAGAGAACTTAAACTTAAATAAACCATGTGAAGTGAAATCCAAAGTATAAAAATTATAAACCATTGAAAGTCATTAAAGAATTTGTTTATGTTGTTGTTTGTAATAACCCGATATTTTCTATGTAAATAAATAAGAAATTTTGCATATAATTTTTTATTATTATTTTAAGATGGGAATATGTGCCAAGTAATGTGTATGTATTTATGTGATAAATAAAATTTATTTATTACATGAATAATTTCAAATAATTTTATTTTAGTATTATTGATCGTTATAACATATATACTTATAATAATTAATTTTATAGTAGAAGTGTCTTTATTATTTATGTTCTATGAAAATATGATTTTATATTATTTAAATAATATATGAAATGATTATTGGAATTATTATAATTACTATTTGATTATATTATAATTTTAGTTCAGATTATTAAGTTAATTATTTTAACTTAATTAATAATGTTAGATATGAAAAATAAATCGGATATGGAATCCAAACCCTAAATTTGGGTATTGATAAAGGGATGAGAATGATAATATAATTTTAATTATATTTTAATTTTCGATCTTTATAAATATGTCTTTGTAAATGTGTGTTCGATAATGGTGGGTCAAATGGTTGTAAATTATGTCAGAACCCATATATCATGTTATTAAACCCTAATTGTTAAACTCGGTTATGAGTTCGAGACTGTGTAGTAATTGTGTTATATGAATTTTACTGTGTATTATATAATTTCTGTAATTACGAGAAACCCTAATTATTATTTGAAAACCCTAATTTGCTACAATTAGAAACCCTAATTACTATTTTAGTAAATTATAATGATAATTAGGAAACCCTAATTGTTAATTTGGGAACCCTAATGATATTAAGGAACCCTAATTTATAAATCCTAATTTTCTATTAAAAACCCTAATTTTAAATTACTGTGTTTAAATTAAAATTTTATTACACTCTAATTTTAATTGTCCAAACCCTAGTAATTAATTGGGAAACTTTAAGATGTAAAATCTAGTGATTAAACCCTAGATTTAAGCACCTTGGACAAGAATGCCCTTAAATTAAAATAAAATTTACCATTTTACCCTTTTTGTCCCATTTGGTGAATAATTGCTAGGAAATCTTGCCAAATCTTGCAAGCCACCCTACCCTATCAACCTAGCAGCTAGAATTCCAGCATATCAGATTCAATTGACCAGCCAAGTTCATTACATCAATTTAATTGCATAGATTAAAAGAGAGAAAATGCATTATTACCCTATTTGTGCAACAAACACCTAGCCATACTCTCTCAAGACCAAACCCATGAAATTTCCTTGCTAGATCAGTCCCAAATCAAGCCCCACGAACACTAACATCAAATCAGAAGCAAGAAATAAAGAATCAAGGTGCAAAAAGGTATAAAAGAACCCTACTTAAAAATTCTGTGATATGATGTTAGATCTTATAATTGATTGCTAAAATATGTTGTATGGGGTGTTAATCAATGATCTGGGTTGCTAGATGTTAAACCCATAACATCTAGAGGATCAGATTTGATGATTTTTGAAATCTGGAATTTTTGAAAATAAGGGTCTGACAGTGAATGTCAGATCCTATAGATCTCGATCTGTTATGTTTTTTTTTTTGTGTTTTAAAGGTTTGTACTTGTACTCTGTCAGGAGATCTTAAATCTGGAACTTGAATCATGTTTATATCTGTTGTAGATTAAAAGATATTCGTGGTCAAAGTGAGTTGACCGATCAGAAATTCTAAGTTTCTGGGCAACCCAGAAACCCAGAATTTCTGACAGTCATTTTTAGAGCTTATGTTCTTGCTGATCCGTTATAGTATGGTCATGTTCTTGTTATAGACTTGTAGTTTGACACGAATACTACATCTTAAAACTCATAGAACAACCAGATCGGTTACATGATCAAAGATATGGGTGGTCAAACTAGGGTTGTCCACCAGCCTTATGAGTTTCTGGGAAAAACCCAGATTCATGAAGAACAGCTTCTCTGGCATAGTTTGACCAGATTATATCTTCTTGTTGTGTTGTTGTTTTAGTGATGTTTTGTAGTAGATCTATTTAGTTACATGTGGTCTACAACTTGGAACTTTTAGATCACAAAAATGATGCACGATCATCATGTAGTGGGAGCTCAAAAGTGAACAGTCGAACTGTTCTTCATTTCTAGGTAAACCCAGAAATGAAGAATAGCTCTGACAGTGTTTTGGTTAGCTTAGATCTTTCATTTTATACATGTTATGACTATGATTGTTGTTGTATATTGTAGTATTACATTAGTTCTACATATTGTGATCATTAGATAGTCCATCAACACCACGATCGGATTAGAAATCGTAGTCAAAGTACCCCACTGAAAATCTGACATTAGTTTTCTAGTTATGATGAAGAACACCATTAGCAACAGTTTTGTCGCCTAATGTACCTTTAGCGACAGTTTAATTTCTAAATTAGTTATTTTAATTAAATAAATAGAAAAAAATTAGTTTTAATTATTAAAAATACCAAATAAATTATTAAAAATTATTTTAAAGTCCCGAAAATTAGTTTTTAATTATTTTAAGTATATTTCATAAATATTTAATATTTTTGGAATATAAAAAGTATTTAATTCATTTAAGTATAATTTTAAATAAATGATTTAAAATGATTTTTAACAATGAAAAATCATTTAAAAATATGTTATGATATAAAAAGATATTTTAAGTTATTTTCTATAATTTTTAATATTTTGTGATGATTTTCATTATTAATTAGATATTAATGATGATTAAGTTATTTAATAAAGATATTAAATAAATGATGGAAAATAGAAATAATGATTTAAAATTTATATAAAAATGATTTAGAGATTATAAAAATATTTTAAGTTATAAAATATAACTTTTGATATTTTGTCATGAAAAATATTAATATTTTAATATTAAGGATATTAGATTTTTTAATAATTATATTAAATAAATTAATGTAAAAATGATTTTTATATTAGAAAAAATATTTTAAGTGAAAATAAAGTGTTTAAGATATTTTAAGTTATAAAATATAACTTTTAATATTTAAAAGATAATTTCATTAATAATTTAATCTTAATGATATTTATTTAACATTAATGATATTAAATTTATTTAATAATTATATTAAATAAATAGTTTTAAAATGGTTTTATTAATTTAAAAATCATTTAAAAAGGATATAAATGAATTATAAAATATTTGAAGTTATAATTAATGACTTTTAATATTTGAATAAATAGAACATTAATACTTAAATATTAATGGTAATTATTGAAAAATAATTTTAAATGTTTAAAAATCATTTAAGGGTATTATTAATACTTTAAAAATATTTTGAGTTATTATAAATAACTTTAATATTTTAGCAATGGTTTCATTAATAGTTTAATATTAATTAAATATTAATGATAATAGAATTAGTTAATATTTAAATCATTTAATAATGATTTCAGGTGTTTGAAAAATCATGATAAATTATAATAATTATTTAAAAATTATTATAAGGCTATGAAAAATAATATAACTGATATTTAAAATATCTAAATGAATATTGAACTACACGATAGAGTTTTAGACTCGATATTTACCCGATAAAGCCGTCGGTACACCGAAATATTTCAGAAATTGATCTAGACTTAGATAAATTGACTAGATATGTGTTTGTTAGTGAATCAATAATTGTTAAACATATGTGACAATGTGATTAGGTTATAAATTTAATTGTAATTAGCGATATTATGTGATATGATATATTATTCTAATTAAGCGAATGATCTTATTATTCGATAGGTAGTCATATAAAAGATTAATCTAAGTTGGGTTATTAAAGATATCAGTAAGTTTCTAAACTTACTCCAATTATTATTGAGCAAGTATCCGAACTATTCTTTATATTATGCAAGTATCCTACTTTTGCATTTACTTTATGCAATGGACATGAGTAAGAAAGTTTAAGAATTATATTATTATTGTGCCAGATTATTAACTCTATTATTATTGATTATGTATCCAATCTTTGTATTCATACAAGTTCTTACATTATCCGATCATTGTATTATTGTATAATTCAAATATTTATTCTGTTCGTTAATTCGTATATAGGGTTAGACAAGTGTCCTCACTTGGATAACCATTATATTTAATCATATGTTGATACATACTTATTGATTTCAAGTATGTATACGTTGACTTAAAAGCCGTCTAAGCTATTTGATTCAGCTAGACATAAAAATATTATTAAACAAGATAGAAGTTATTGTATCCAACCATATTGTTTTGGTTCGGATTCCCGACTAAGTATGAACATCCCGAATATGGGAAAACTTTTGTGCACCTAAGGTGGATAGAGTGAACGATAATATCGTTCTTGCATGTAGTATTGATCAATCTGAGGGCATATGCAGATGATCACCCCGTGTGCTGCCAGTAAGTTATGACGGTTCTGAGATGAATTTCGTTTAACCTTTTGAAAATAGAAAACAATGTTCATAGTATGTTGATGATCTCCATTTATAGTCATATATAGTTTCAAAAATTTCATATTGAAATGATATGTTGTTATTATTGGTTGACTTACTTCACTGCTGTTGTTGATTCGTTGTAGAAGTGTCTTTCAAAGAAAACATTTAGTTCTTTCAGCTAATATATATTGTTGTTATTACTTGCTGGGCAAATTAAATGCTCATTCTTGCTTCAAATTAAAATGTTTTCAGTTAAGTATGATCAACCAAAAGGTTCAGCCAAGAACTAGGGGAAAGGAAAGCTATTCGAATGAGATTTATATTATGTTGTGTAATAGTTATAGTTTATTAAGATAATGATACTTATTATCTATGATGTAATGAATGTTTAAAGGTCTCGTACCTGGGAGTAAAACTTTGATGCATATGTAAATTAAGTTTGAATTTTATATTATTGTTATTATTATTAGTATTATTCAGCTTATTGAAATGGTATCGTAAAGCACTAGGAGTTCGGGTTTCAAGTACCCGGATTTGGGGGCGTCATAGGTTGGTATCAAAGCTTTAGGGTTAGAAACCTTAGGTGGGATAAGACCTTAGGCTATAACCTTTAGAGCAGGGGAAGCGTTGAAAATACAGATAACTCATATAGAGTTTAAAAGAAGATGAATTGAATAAATTCATCGTTAAACAAAATAAAAGATAACTCTTATAAAACTATTATTTGCTGTGAGTATATACTATTTACTAATCAAGATAAGTTGTGTGTAGATGTCAGGTGGAAAAGAATTAGGATACTCTCTGATCGTAAAGAAGGAGCCGATATCAAAGCCAAAAGCTGAAATAGAGGCTCATAGTGCAGACAGCCATGATGAGGTGGTGGTATTGGAAAACGTAGTACCAGATCCAGAAATGGTGGAACTAACAGATAGTGATTCAGACACTAAAGTTGGAGCTGATCAAGCATCAACGGAAGTACAGAATCTGAAGAACAAGGTTTCTTCTCTAGAAAAACTGTGGGAAATAGAAAACCTACTAAATAACCAATTGCGAAAGGCGTTAATAGAAACTATGGAAGAACAAGATAAGCTTAAAATCCAAATTGATCAAATGGGAGCCGGAATTAACAAATCGTGTGCAACTCCGAGCAAGAAAGGGAAAAAAATGAAAGACCGTGACTTAGGAAATTAGTAGGATTAGTATTTAATTATGTATGTTTGATAATGTACGGGTGTAATGTAATATTCTCAAACTTTTTTGTAAGTTATTACAGTAATTCTCGACTTTGGTCATAAAGGGATAACAATATGTGTTATGTTATGTAAAGTACTTTGAATTGATGAATACGAATCAATGTTTCACTAAGGGAATAAGTTTTGTATAAAACTTTGTGTTACATGTTAAACATATACAATAAGGTTTAGAATATAAGTAAAATTTATGATTTTATGTAATTAGATAATGCCGCTAAGACGTCAAACACGAAATCAAAGGGCGAAGAATGCATCGACAACGTATTTGAGGACAACAAGAAGACCCAATGCAAAACTTTGCGAACATGGTAGCTCAGGCTATGCAGTAGGGAATACTAGTCGCAAGGAACCGACCAGACAATCGCTTGGCAAACTTCAAAGACTTTAAGGCGGTAGGACCACAAGAATTCAGGGGAACAACTGACCCTATAGAAGCCCAGACATGGGTTAACAAGATAAAAAAGGCGTTCATAGTTGCTAGGGTAGATGAGGGGCAAAAGACCTCTTTTGCCACTTATATGATGAAAAGGGAGGCGAACTTTTGGTGGGAAGCAAATCAAACTAGAGGCGAGGAGAGGAGTAGTTACTTGGGCTAGGTTTAAAAAACTTTTTTGAAAACTACCTCTCGGCTAGCATGCGAGCTAGGATGGAGGTAAAATTTCTAGAGTTAAAGCAGGAGAACATGGTACATTGCGGAGTATGCCGCATAAAGTTTAATGAGTTAGCTAGGTTTGCTCGCATCAAGTTGATCTGAGGCTAGGAAGGCAAGAAGGTTCGATTTGGGATTAAAACCACGGCTCTACAACAAGGTGGCGGTGTTGCAAATCAATACTTTTGCGACACTCATGGAAAAAGGCTATCATAGGTGAGGAGGGAGTGAGGCCATAAGCCTCTACAAACAGGAGGAGAAGAGGAACAAAAGCAAGGAATGTGGGAGTTGTGAAGGTGGAAACTAATAGTGGGAATAGGGGTGAGAAAAGAAAGGGAATTATTTTGGGAATGTTGGGTGAAGCGAGGAAGGTGTGAAGAAAGCAGAGTAGTAAAGTGTAAAATTATGGGAAGAATCACTCACTATGGTGAGTGTCTGACGAAGGGTAAGTTTGTATGTTACAAGTGCGAGGGGGAGGGTCATATATCTCCCAATTGCCCTAACCCAAGGATGAACAATGGGTGTTTTCTATGTGGGTCGATGGAACATAAGGTGAGGATTGTCAAAGAGGAAAATGGAGGCAAGGAGTGTAACCACGGGAAAAGGAAGCGGGACTATGGCAATCACAGGATGACTTGACCAACAAACCAACCGCACGAGTCTTCAATATGACGGTCCGAGGATCTTGTGGCGGCATTTGGGAATGGAACTCGGGTATTATTGAATAACTTTTATTTTTGTAGATATATATGATTTTCCTTTATATAGAAATTATTTTATAAATAAATTTTGAGGAGGAATTTGAGTTCTTTTAAAATCAAATTTACATTTAATCGGAAAGATAAGCTTTATATGAATAGTTAAAGATTTGTTCGATCAAATATGATCGAGATCTATTGGCAATGATTGTGTATGCTATGTACCCTTGTATGTATGAGTTTTAAAAGCGGTGATTAGGGGACGGAATCCTTATAAGGGAGGTGAATGTAATAACTTCGATATTTTCTATGTAAATAAATAAGAAATTTTGCATATAAATTTTTTTTATTTTTTAAGATGGGAATATGCCAAGCCAAGTAATAATGTATGTATTATGTGATAAAAAAAATTTATTTATTACATGAATAATTTCAAATAATTTTATTTTAGAATTATTGATCATTATAACATATATACTTATAATAATTAATTTTATAGTAGAAATGACTTTTATTATTTATTTTCTATGAAAATATGATTTTATATTATTTAAATAATATATGAAATGATTATTAGAATTATTATAATTAATATTTTATTATATGAATTTTAGTTAAGATTATTTAAGTTAATTATTTTAACTTAATTAATAATGTTGATATGAAAATAAATCGGATATGGAATCCAAACCCTAAATTTGGGTATTGATCGAGGATGAGAATAATAATATAATATTAATTATATTTTAATTTTCGATCTTTATAAATATGTCTTTGTAAATGTGTAGATCGATAATGGTGCCAAATATAGTAAATTATGTCATAACCCATATATCGTGTTATTAAACCCTAATTGTTAAACTCGGTTATGAGTTCGAGACTGTGTAGTAATTGTGTTATATGAATTTTACTGTGTATTATATAATTTCTGTAATTAGGAGAAACCCTAATTATTATTTGAAAACCCTAATTTGCTAAAATTAGAAACCCTAATTACTGTTTTAGTAAATTATAATGATAATTAGGAAACCCTAATTGTTAATTTGGGAACCCTAATGATATTAAGGAACCCTAATTTAAAAATCCTAATTTTCTATTAAAAACCCTAATTTCTATTAAAAACCCTAATTTTAAATTAGTGTGTTTAAATTAAAATTTTATTACACTTTAATTTTAATTGTCCAAACCCTAGTAATTAATTTGGAAACTTTAAGATGTAAAATCTAGTGATTAACCCTAGATTTAAGCACCTTGGATAAGAATGCCCTTAAATTAAAATAAAATTTACCATTTTACCCTTTTTATCCCATTTGGTGAATAATTGCTAGGAAATCTTGCCAAATCTTGCAAGCCACCCTACCCTATCAACCTAGCAACTAGAATTCCAGCATATCAGATTCAATTCACCAGCCAAGTTCATTTCATCAATTTAATTGCATAGATTAAGAGAGAGAAAATGCATTATTACCTTATTTGTGCAACAAACACCTAGCCATACTCTCTCAAGACCAAACCCACGAAATTTTCTTGCTAGATCAGTCCCCAATCAAGCCCCACAAACACTAACATCAAATCAGAAGCAAGAAATCAAGAATCAAGGTGCAAAAAGGTATAAAAAAAACCCTACTTAAAAATTCTGTGATTTTATGTTAGATCTTATAATTGATTGTTAAAGTATATTGTATGGGGTGTTAATCAATGATCTGGGTTGCTAGATGTTAAACCCATAACATCTAGAGGCTCAGATTTAATGATTTTCGAAATCTGGAATTTTTGAAAATAAGGGTCTGACAGTGAATGTCAGATCCCATAGATCTCGATCTGTTATGTTTTTTTTTTGTGTTTTAAAGGTTTGTACTTGTACTTTGTCAGGAGATCTTGAATCAGGTTCATATCTGTTGTAGATTGAAAGATATTCGTGGTCAAAGTGAGTTGATTGTCGATCGAGAATTACGAGTTTACAGGTGCACCCGAAACCCAAAAAACGATCGACTTCGCGAACTTTTTGAGCTTCTCTTCTTGACGATATTTATTATAGTATGGTCATGTTCTTGTTATAGACTTGTAGTTTGACACGAATACTACATCTTAAAACTCATAGAACAACCGGATCGGTTACATGATCAAAGATATGGGTGGTCGAAACTAGGGTTGACCACCGACCTTATGAGTTTTACAGGAAAACCCAGTTAATGAAAAACGACTTCTACGGCATAGTTTGACGGATTATATCTTCTTGTTGTGTTGTTGTTTTAGTGATGTTTTGTAATAGATCTATTTAGTTACATGTGGTCTACAACCTGGAACTTTTAGATCACAAAAATGATGCACGATCATCATGTAGTGGGAGCTCAAAAGTGAACAGTCGAACTGTTCTTCATTTCTGGGTAAACCGATAAATGAAGAATAGCTCTGACAGTGTTTTGGTTAGCTTAGATCTTGCATTTTATGCATGTTATGACCATGATTGTTGTTGTATATTGTAGTATTACATTTGTTCTACATACTTTGATCATTAGATAGTCCATCAACACCACGATCAGATCAAAAATCGTAGTCAAAGTACCCCACTTGAAATCTGACATTAGTTTTCTGGGTATGATGAAGAACACCATTAGCGACAGTTTTGTTGCCTAATGTACCTTTAGCGACAGTTTAATTTCTAAATTAGTTATTTTAATTAAATAAATAGAAAAAAAAATTGTTTTAATTATTAAAAATACCAAATAAATTATTAAAAATTATTTTAAAGACCGAAAATTAGTTTTTAATTATTTTTAGTATATTTCATAAATATTTAATATTTTTGGAATATAAAATAATTTAATTTATTTAAGTATAATATTAAATAAATGATTTAAAAATGATTTTTATACATGAAAAATCATTTAAAAATATGTTATGATATAAAAAGATATTTTAAGTTATTTTCTATAATTTTTAATATTTTGTGATGATTTTTTATTATTAATTAGATATTAATGATGATTAAGTTATTTAATAAAGATATTAAATAAATGATGGAAAATAGAAATAATGATTTAAAATTTATATAAAAATGATTTAGAGATTATAAAAATATTTTAAGTTATAAAATATAACTTTTGATATTTTTTCATGAAAAATATTAATATTTTAATATTAAGGATATTAGATTTATTTAATAATTATATTAAATAAAGTAATGTAAAAATGATTTTTATATTAGAAAAATTATTTTAAGTGAAAATAAAGTGTTTAAAGATATTTTAAGTTATAAAATATAACTTTTAATATTTAAAGGATAATTTCATTAATAATTTAATCTTAATGATATTTATTTAACATTAATGATATTAAATTTATTTAATAATTATATTAAATAAATAGTTTTAAAATAATTTTCTTAATTTAAAATCATTTTTAAAAGGATATAAATGAATTAAAAATATTTTAAGTTATAATTAATGACTTTTAATATTTGGATAAATAGAATATTAATACTTAAATATTAATGGTAATTATTTAAAAATAATTTTAAATGTTTAAAAATCATTTAAAGGTATTATTAATACTTTAAAAATATTTTGAGTTATTATAAATAACTTTAATATTTTGGCAATGGTTTTATTAATAGTTTAATATTAATTAAATATTAATGATAATAGAATTAGTTAATATTTAAATCATTTAATAATGATTTTGAGTGTTTGAAAATTTCATGATAAGTTATAATAATTATTTAAAAATTATTATAAGGCTATGAAAAATAATATAAGTGATATTTAAAATATTTAAATGAATATTGAACTACGATAGAGTTTTAGACTCGATATTTACCCGATAAAGCCATTTTTTGCAAGAAATATTTTAAATTGATCCGGACTTAGATAAATTGACTAGATATGTGTTTATTAGTGAATCAATATTTATTAAACATATGTGACAATGTGATTAGGTTATGTCTTAACAATTGCAATTAGCGATCTTATGTGATATGATATATTATTCTAATTAAGCGAATGATCTTATTCTCGATAGGTAGTTGTATAAAAGATTAATCTAAGTTGGGTTATAATAGTAAGCTTTAATTTTCGTGTAAGTTTCCTAAACTTACTCCAATTATTATTTGAGCAAGTATCAGAACTATTCTTTATATGTGCAAGTATCCTACTTTTGCATTTACTTTATTATGATAGACATGAGTAAGAAAGTTTTGTAATTATATTATTATTGTGCGGATTATTAATTCTATTATTATTGATTATGTATCCAATCTTTGTATTCATACAAGTTCTTACATTATCCGATCATTGTATTATTGTATAATTCAGATATTTATTCTGTTCGTTAATTCGTATATAGGGTTAGACAAGTGTCCCTACATGGATAACCATTGTATTTAATCATATATTGATACATACTTATTAATTTCAAGTATGTATACGTTGACTTAAAAGTCGTTTAAGCTATTTGATTCAGCTAGACATAAAAATATTGTTGAACAAGATAGAAGTTATTGTATCCAACCATATTATTTTGGTTCGGATTCTCGACTAAGTATGAACATCCCGAATATGGGAAAACTTTTGTGCACCTAAGGTGGATAGAGTGAACGATAATATCGTTCTTGCATGTAGTATTGATCAATATAGGGCATAACGGGCTGATCACCCCCCGTCCCTGTAAGTTATGACGGTTTACAGATGAATTTCTGTTTAACCTTTTCAAAAATAGAAAACAATGTTCATAGTATGTTGACTGATCTCCAGATATAGTCTGTACGTAGTTTCAAAAATTTTATATTGAAATAATATGTTGTTATTATTGGTTCAGCTTACTTCACAACAGTTTATTCGTTGTAGAAGTGTCTTTCAAAGAAAACATTTAATTCTTTCAGCTAATATATATTGTTGTTATTACTTCCTGGGAAAATTAAATGCTCATTCTTGCTTTAAATTTAAATGTTTTCAGTTAAGTATGATCAACCAGAAGGTTTAGGCAAAAACAAGGGGAAAGGAAAGCTGTTCGAATGAGATTTATATTATGTTGTATAATAGTTATAGTTTATTAAGACAATGATACTTATTATCTATGATGTAATGAATGTTTAAAGTCTCGTACTTGGGAGTAAAACTTTGATGCATATGTAAATTAAGTTTGAATTTTATATTATTGTTATTATTATTAGTATTATTCAGCTTATAGAAATGGTATCGTGAAGCACAGAGTTCGGGTTTCAAGTACCCGGATTTGGGGGCGTCACATTGATGGACAAGTTTAACACCATCATTTGTAGGTTTAGATTATATATGTTGTGACAAAAGAATGAATCCATTTGGAACGATGTAAAAATCTCAAATAACGAAGTTATGACGGAATTTACGAGATTAGACGATAATCGTCGAAATCGTGAAATTCTCGGAATGGAAGTCAAATTTTGACATTTAATTTAGAAACGTTGGTTTTCGATGGAGTTGAGTCACATTTGGCATTCTAGAGTTTTGGACTCAAAAATGACCAAATTTTGACTTAGAACGAAGAAACGAGCTTTGAACGTTCACGAACGTTTATCTTTTTCGTTGAAAATGAATTAAAAGGTGAATTCCGGGTTAACTGATTTGAAAATGTAAAATTCTTGCATTAACACTTAGAGTATGTGATTTATGAGTTAACGACTTTTGAACGAGCCAATTCGAACTTCAAATGAACAATTTATGAGTCCAGGAAAATCATTAAAGAAAAAGTCTGTAAAAATTTTTTGAAGTTTGGGTCTGCGCGCACTCGGTACTGACAGTAGAAGTAAGGCCGACGCCAGTAATTTGCGGGTCGAACCCTAACATCGAGAACTGGCGCCACAGCGCGCCACAAAGAGGAAATGGTTTGCGCCACGCCACGAGGCGAGAGCTTGTGCATCAGAAACCCAGCCAGCATGCAATACTGAGTCCAAGAAGGGAAGGCAGAAATAGCAAGACCAAAGACTAGACAAGACCTAGAAATGAATGATTTTGAATATTAAAGGAAAAGGATAATTGATTAATGGTAATTCATATCCATACTAAACCTAAAGTAACATTAATTAAGATGATGAAAACCTTAAGTTAACAACTAAAGGTTAAAGATAATTTACTCGAACGTGAATGTAAGAACAAAGTAATATGATAAACTTGAACGAATGTTAAACAATCTAAAGGATGATAAGATTGAGAAGAAGGGTAAGATATAGTAATGACCTTACTTGATTATATACAACCTAATGTGGTATGTTATATAATCATGTGTTATAGAAACCCTAAAGACATAAAGGGAATTTGTATTAATGATAGAAGACGCTAAAGGCAAGTATTCTGACCCTTATCTGAATTCTTTGGACAAGCTTTGTAGTTCATGTATCTTACGCATGAATTGATGTATGATGAAGTCGAAGCCAATTTTTTCGGCTAGACTTAGGATGTTTTATGGATTTCTTATAATCTATCGAGCTATTGTCAATGTTGTTATGTTTTTCCAAAGTATTTGGTGTGGTTTTCAAAAGAAGACTAAGTATGCATGAATAAATGTTTTGTTGTCAAACGATAGGCACGTGAGGTTGCCAAACCTTAAACGTACATACGTTTAAAGAAAGTAGTGTTGTACAACATAGAGTACTATATGTTGATCACCTAGACGTGCTCGTAAGATATGCCGAACTTACGGACTTAGTGTCGGGTTGTCCTTTTCAAAGTAAGAATGAAATGCTCAAGGTATTGGACCGATATTTATGATTAACAAATATTGTTAATTGTGAAACATTTTAAAGAAAAGAGAAGTTCTATTTTGAATTATCGATAGTACTTCGTAACTATTGTTCAGTTATAGAAGATATACGATTTATATGATTCAAGCATGTTGTTTAAATGAAATTGTCATACTTGCTGAGCTAGTTATGCTTATTCTTGTTTGAACCATATGAATGTAGCTAAGACCGAATTGACTGAAGGACCTAATAAGGATAAAGGGAAGGCTAATGCAGACCATTGAACTGTCTATGTAATTGTATATGTTTAATGTTGTAATGTATTTGATATTATGATAAAGAAAAAATCTAATGGTTATAAAGAACCTGGGGAGTGGTAATATTGTTTGGAATATATAAGATACATATTCGTTCTTTTTAGACTTTTCAATTGAATGTATGTGTGAACTGTAGCACCGTGTAGCACCATATGTCGGGTTGGAAGATACCCACATTTGGGGGCGTCACAATGTAAGTAATATTATTTCGTTTCATATTCCTAATTCTACACTTATTTTGATAAGTATTGCTTCTATACTCCTTGAAATTAGTAGAAGAAATTTGCGCTTCATCTAGTATCGTTTCACTAAAATATTTTTCTGTACATTCTTATTAAATTTTAATCTTTTCATGCCAGAGTACTATTCATACATACAACACTATTCATACATACGGTACTATTCACGAAGAACTATTCACGGGGTACTATTCACTCGGGTACTATTCACCCGGGGTACTATTCACGACAAAAATTAATTTCTTTTCTGTCCAAATTATTTTTGATACATGAATATTATTCTTGAATTTTACTCCACAAAGCAGTTATCATGTTGACAATTTGGACATTCTTAAACTCTGGATAAATTGAATAATAAATTTTTAAAATTTATCCTTGATCTCACTTAATTGAATTCTTATATCATTGTCATCATCCTCATGTTTATATTGTGATGAAAGTCTTCTTTGGCCGTAGTGCATAGATGGACTGTTGATTGGTATGATTATGACCATGAATTATGTATCGGTATAATCATGTCCTCTAATGTTATAAATAATGTGGTAAAAGTCCTCATTGGCTCGTAGTGCATTGATGGACAGTTGTTTAGCATGATCATGACCATTGGTGATAGTAGCGAATATCCTTGGCCCGTAGTGCATGGATAATTCGTGGATGTGATACTAACGAATATCCTTGGCCGTAGTGCATGGATAATTTGGTGATATGGATTATTTATTGAAATGCTTTACATAGATAAAATATTGATGATGAACTTTTAAATCGTAGAAGATAGTAGACATCATGCTCTACTTGACTCTTCTAATGGATTGCTTGTTCTGCTGCAGTTAAACTTGTTGTCTATTGTATTCTATCAATTTTTACACTGTTGAAGGCTAAGGATACTTTATTCTGCATTATCTTAGTCATAATATTCTTTACTGGGCTAGTTGAGCTCACCCTTTTCTTTCATTGTTCTCTTCAAGAAATGAGAATATAGTTGGGACTAGTCGGGGAATGGAGTGATGATCCAAGATGGTGGCTATAGTGTTAGGTTTGTAATATTCATGAACACAATCAAATTGCACAAAATAAGTGAAAGCATGGAAAAATCAGAGTTTAAAATTTTACAAACCATATACCTGGATCATCCTTTATGCATAATTATTAATTAAACGAAAAGATAAAGAACAAGAATCATACCCTTGAAGATTCGAGCTTCCTCGGGTACAAATTCACCTTCAAATCCTTTTCGCGTTCAACTTAAATCCACAGGGTTTGGTTCCTTCCTTTGATCAACGTTAGCCACCCAAGTGTTTGGCCTCTAGAGGTGATCCACAAAGGAAGAAGAAAGATTCAAGGAGATGGGTGTTTGGCAAAACCCTAGTTTCTCTATCTCTAATAGAAAAGGGTGTACTCTCCCAACTATTGGAATTACGTCTGTTGTTAAAAAGTCAACAACAATTCTTCACCCATAATAAGACTCCTCTTATTTATAGATGTAGGCAACCCTCCTTAACAATTAAGGAATTCAATTTTATTTTAATTAATTAAACTCCTTTAATTAATTAAGCTCTCAATCTTATTAGGAATAATTAATTAAACTCTTTTAATTAATCAGCCTCCTAATCTTATTAGGATATTATGAGAGTACTTTTATTAATTAATTCTCAAACTCCTTTAGAAATTAAATGATGGTAATAGTAATAATAATAATAAGACTCCTCTTATTAATTTATATTTAATATTTCCAAAATATTAAATAATAAATATTAAGCTATTTAATTTATTCTATCACCATAGATTAAATTAAATATATTTAACTTATTATTACGATTATGCCATTTGCTTCTTAAATAATTATTCTTCCTTTTATGGTGTGAACCTTTAGGTTTTCAATATTAAACAGGTTGGGAATAAATCAATTAGAACTATTCTAATCTTATTTAAATAAATAAATTAAGCTATTATTTTATTTAAATAGATAATATTTATTCTACAATAGGATAAACCTCCCTAGCGATTAACGACTTCCTAGATAATATAGATTTCAACATTAATCATAAAAGAACCTTTGAGTAAATAGTTATCGTACAATTCAATCCTTCCACCATACAATGTCCCAATTAAATAGAAGACATGGAATTACTGTCAAGTCTTATTTTATTTAATTATATGTATTTCGACTCTTAAATGCACAACTCCAAATAATGCAAATTAGAAACTCCTTTCTAATTTCATTTTGCCTTGGCCAAGGACTACTGGGTTGTCATTTATCAAATCACATAAGATATTACTCTTCTTTTACTAGAAGTGGTAGATTCTTTATTGATCATACATTATCTCCATGTACGACTTATTATATCCAAGCATACCCATTGATATACCCTAAGGGTCTTAAGGAATAAGTCAAAGTATAACTCATCATACAAAAGATACTATGATGATCTCAAGTCTAAGGATCACTTGTACTACTATCACTACAGGAATTCTTATTGACAGGCAAGTAAAACTCCATTAGGTATTCCTTAGCGAGCCACGTTCAGTGAACTTATTCTCTAATAAGCACCTAAATACTTGCTTTAGTGTCTCCACACAAATGATCATGAGATCAATCATCCTCATCCAATAAGCGAGCAACGTATGTACCAATCTATCCGGATTCACTAATCTCTTATTTTGTAATCGAATGATTGGAAACTATTTTAGTTTTAAGCTTTCTAAGAATTTAGATCTCATTAGAATGATCATCATCATTATTTTAAAAGCATTGCTTAAAACTATTGGTTTATCACATATTATAAAGCAGCATCATGTAGATAATTAAAAGTCTTTAATAAATTAATACTTTTTATTAATAAATGAATAAGATTATTACAAAGTATATGCTATATCATCAAACATGATTGGCTTGTGTGCATACTACTTTCAATCTCTCACTTGCACTAAAGCCAATCGCTATGGTATCTCATACCCTTCGTCTATAAGCGACGATTATCTTGTTGTTGGATAAGCTTTAGTTAATGGATATGTAATGTTGTTTTTGAGAGTCCACTATCTCTATAGTGATTTCCCATCTTTCAATGATTCCTTTAATCAAATGAAAGTGTCGCAACACATGTTTTGATCCAAGATGAGACTTAGGAACTATTCCTAGTTTTGTAATGAACTTTTCACCCAAACAATCAACTTGCAGCTTCATTTACAGTTATATTATTTATCTTTATTACTTAACCAACAACGCTTTGCTGTTTGGAACCTTTCTAATTTCACTGCACCACCGTTCAAGGTAACGTATTACCTTAAAGTGGTTTTTCTATCGTTTTGGTCTGTCTAAAAACTTGAGTATTTTAAGTCCTCTAATTTTAATTTAGACCCACCATAAATTTTAATCACATCCTTACTATCGGTTAAGTACTTTAAGATGTTTTTCACTGTCTAACAGTGATCTTCTCCATAATATGACCGATCAACATCAGGTCTCGTATATTTCATTGTATACATGATTGTCATTCATGCGATCTCTCTTTTAGGAGTCTATGGGGATTATTAAGAGAGATAAACTCATGGGCTCATCAACATGAGACATCTCTTGGAGTTTGCCATGCTAAATAGCTTTACAATCAAATGAATATACGTTTCTTGGGTTAAGTTGAGCATCTTTTTAAATCTATCTATATAGATTTTTATCCCCAATTATGATACTCTTCCCAAATCATTCATGGAGGAATGTTTAGACAACTTTATCTTTACTGATTGTAGCATTGGTATGTTATTCCTTATCCTTAGTAATTCAACATATAATACTAGGAATATCATAACGCTCCCACTGACCCTTTTTGTACACATTAAGTTCATTCTTGTTTTTGATAAAATTAAACTCTTTTGATTATCATATCAAAACGAATGTTCCATTTTTGAGAAGATTGCTTCAATCCATTTCTCTAAGTGTCTACAACTCTTACTCATCGTATGTTACTGGATCATCATCTTCTATGATGCGTACCTCATCATCATCATCATCATCATCATCATCATCTATGATGAATCCATACCTCCCTGTATATCTTGATGCATTATTCGCATTTACAATTCGGTTGTGGTATAATAGGTCTATCTACAGGTTCCTCTTATTTAACTTATAGTGATTTGTGGTTCTTGAACTTTTCAAGATCTATTATCCTCCCACTAGCCCCTTCAATGATAAACACCTTTATCTTAGAAGGTAGCGTGTTTCACAACATACACTTTTTGCTAAGTAGGATTATAGAACATATACCCTAAACTTACTTTAGGATGTCCCACAAATCTGTACTTGTCAAATCTTGTCCCAAGCTTATCCTTTGAAACCTTTTTCACATAAGCTGGACAACCCCTTATCTTAATATACTTAAGATTAGGAATCCTCCCTGTCCATAACTCTTATGGAGTCTTGGGGTCAAATTTTGAGGTTACCTTTCTCGTAGATATGCAACCATTTTTAGGGCATTATCCCAGAAGGATACTAGAATGTCGATAAAATCATTATGCACCGCACCATGTCCAACAAGGTACGATTTTTCCTTTCAGATACATCAATCAATTATTGCATATCAAGAGGCGTCCATTGTGAGAAAACCATTTGAGATGATCCAAAAACTCATTGCACAAGTATTCCTTCCTTGATCTGATCAAAGAATCCTAATACTTTGCCAATTTGTTTCACTTCTAAATTCTTTGAACCTTTCAAATAATTCACACTTGTATTTCAGCAAATACACACATTCAACTCTTTGAATGATCATCTCCTTTTCTTATACTAATTTGTTCAATATGCAAAATTATTTTCACATAAGTCAAGTATACTAAATCCATTAAGTAATATTCCAGTTCTATACAAAACATTATTAATATAAATAGAACAACAATTGTTCTTAAATATAATACCAAAGATTTCATTGTCCAACAACAAAATAAAAATAATGTTTCAAACGAGAACTGGAATATAATAACAACTTATTAACTTAATAGATTTGCCCGTAGGCAGTGCTAAACTATAAGTTCCTATAGCTAATGCAACAACCTTTGTTTCATTTCCCACACATAGGATTACGTTTCTTTCTTTAGCTTTCTACTTTTGTTTGGTCCCTTCATAAATCTATATTTATGATAACCAAATTCGGTATCCAATACCCAAGTAGAACCTTGACTTAAAAAAAATTATTTTAAATCATGAACAAAATTGTATTGGTAACCAAAACTTCACTAAGCTTCTTCTGGTTCGCCTCTGCAAGATGTTTCTTGCAGTTTCTTTCTAGTGTCCAAGCTTATTGTAGTGGAAGCAAACTCCTTTGCTATCCGTATCAGTTTTGTTCTTATTATCCTTTGTTTTTGCCTTTTCTATTTACCTTCTTAGAATCGTTTTTCTTTTTAGAAGATCCTTTGACCCCTACCAGTAAGACTTGGTCTTTCTTGGTTAAAAAGTGACTCTCAACATTTTTCAACATGTTAAGCAAATCAGCGAAGCTGATATCTAGCTTGTTCATATGAAAAATTCACAACAATTGTGAGAAGGAGTCCGGGAGTAACTGCAAGATCAAATCTTGGCTCAACTCTCCATCCATGACAAAACTTGTTGTCCTAATTGTTCAATCAAATTGATCATGTTTAGGACATGAGTCTATACTGTAGTGTCATTGGTCATTCTAGATCGGAAGAGCTCCTTAGACATCTGATATCTATTAGTCCTACTTTCCTGACCATCAACTACTAGACGTGCAGGAGTTTAGTAGGAGCATCTGTAGTTTCATGCTGAAGCTCGTTACTCATGGATGTGAGCATGATGCATTGAGCCAACTGTGCATCATCTTGCCTGTGACGCCCCTAAATTCGGGTCTCTTCCAACCGACATATGGTGCTCCACAGTGCTACAGTTCACACAAACATTCAATCGAAATACCTCAAAAGAACGAATATGTCTTATATATATATATATATATATATATTCCAAAATAGTTCTAACATTTCCCAGGTTCTTTATAACCGTTACATTTGTTCTTGTCATAATATCAAATATTATCATTATAAACCTATACTATCACATAGGTAATCTACAAGTTCGCTTTAGCCTTCACTTTATCCTTGAAGAATCATGCGGTCCATTCGGTCTAAGCTGCATTCATATGGTTCAAGTAAGAGTGAGCATAACAAGCTCAACAAGTACAACAATTTCATTTTTAAATCATGCTCGAAACATAGGAATCATATATCTTCAATGTGAGACCCCATATTTTATGAATAAATATTTAATTTTCTCGAAATAATCTTTTAATATTATGGTGTGGATTTGATATAATGTTATAGTTGTGGGTAGTATTTATAAATTTTGAAAAGTACGCAAGTTGTTATATAATATTCGATTGGTCGGGGAATATTCTTTTTGTCGGGGAATATTAAATGACGGCAAGACAATCATTGATGGACCCCACAACGGAATTATTGTCGGATTAAGAAAACGACAAAAATATTTTTATGAAAATAACGGCGGAAGTTTTACCGTTAACTGTTGAAACACCCGGTGTTAAAAGTACAGTAATTCGCGTGGTTGCAAATGATGTGAAAAAAGTCCTCATTGGCTCGTAGTGCATTGATGGACAGTTTTTGGTATGATTATGGCTATGGATTCTCTTTGGTCGTAGTGCAAAGATGAATTGTTTTATGGCATAATCAGGACCGTTGATGAAAACATGATTATCTTTAGCCGTAGTGCATGGATAGTTCATGGTCGTGATACTAAAGAATATCCTTGGCCGTAGTGCAGGGGTGATTCGATGATGTGGATTATTTATTAAGTTGAGTCTCAGCGATAAAAGTCATGAAAAACCTTTTAAATCATAAAAGATAGTAGATTTTATTCTCTACTTGAATCTTCTAATGGATTGCTTGTTCCGCTGCAGTTAAACTTGATAGTTATTATATTTTATCAATTTAACACTGTTGAAGGCTAACGATAAATTATTACGCATTATCCTAGTCATAATATTTCTTATCGGGCTAGTTGAGCTCTCCTTTCTTTTTACCGTTCTCTTGTGAAATGAGAACGTAGTGGGACTAGTCGGGGAAGCAGTGATGGTCCTAGATGATGCATTAGTAGTCCTCACTATTCGTGAAATAGTGTGATAATAATTGTAATAAGGACTCCTTTTGAGTTTTTATACTCTTTAGTAGACAATATTTGTATTCAAACTCACAGTTTATGTTTTGTCGTATTGTACATGACAGTTGTATTATTAAGTTGTATTTGAATTCTATACCATGTATCTGGCGACTCAAGATGGGTGATGTATACCTATTTTGGGGGCGTCACAGTTGGTATCAAAGCTTAGGGATATGATCCCTGGCTAAGATGTGGGACTAGAACTAGGAGGGGAGAGACGGGGAATTCCTTCGCTAGTATGACCTACCTAAGTTTATTTGATATTTAATTGGTCGGTCAGAGTATAGAGATAATATGTGATATGTTAATTAACCCTTGTTTTTGGGCGATTTGAAAATGGCATCTAAAAATGTTGAGATAAGCAATGAGATGTGAGACCTGTTGATTCTCCACAGATCAATAATCAGGACAATGTGCAACAGGATGGCGGTAATCCTCCTGTAAACAACAACACTAATCAATTAACGAACGACGGTACGTTTAGGAACTTTTTAAAATTCATGCAACATCAGGCGAAGACGACTCCTTTTCATAATGCAAGAGGAAACAATGGCAACCCACGGTTGGTCACCGCTAAGTAATTCAAGGAGCTGGGACCACCAGAGTTTTTGGGAGCCAGAACCACTTAAGGCAAAGACGTGGTTAAAGCAGATCACCAAGATATTTGATGTCTTGGGATGCTCCGAGGAGCAAAAGGTTCCTTTTTCCACCTTTATGTTGCATGAAGAGGTAGATCACTGGTGGGAATCTGTAAAAAGTACCCATTGGGAGAAGTTCCAAGAGCTGTTCAATGACAAGTACTTTCCCGAAAGCATTCGTCACATGAAGGAGGTGGAATTTATCAAGTTGGAGCAAAACAACATGACCGTATCGCAGTACGAAGCCAAGTTTTCCGAGTTGTCCCGATTTGCGTCCCACTTGGTTGATAATGAAGAGAGAATGACGTGGATGTTTTTAAGAGGTTTGAAGCCGGCGATAAGTCAATATCTTATCTCTCATAAACTGTGTTTGTATTCAGATGTTGTTAATAGGGCTCAGTTATTGGAGCGCGATAATGAGTCAACCTAACCAAAAGAGAGCAGCCGGCAAAATGATAATACCGGTGATAACAATCATCAAAGCGGTGACAATAAGCATGGAGGGAATCAACATGTCAAAAATGGTAACCACTTCGGTGGTAATCATGGCCAACACAATAAGAATGCACATTTCAAGAAGAGAAGGTTCAACAATGACGTAAAGACGTCGGCACCAGCACCCGTTTCAAAGGAAGAAGAACTACCACCGGTCGTATATTTCAAATGCGGACAGGAGGGACACATCCATCCAAACTGTACGCAGCAATCCAAAACGTGTTTTAATTACGGAAGAGAAGGTCACCTAGCTCGATTTTGTCGTATGGTGAAGTCAATTCCAGCTGGGATAGTGATGCCAAAGGATGTCCTAGACAAGCCAAAGCCGGTTGTTTAAGAGAGAGCATTTTTTTTCCGGGACGAGGAACCTGAATAAAATTATCACGGGTATGTTAGTCATAAACTCTTGCGAAGTCTATACAGTGTTAAATACCGATTCTACTTACTCTTTTATTTCACCTAGTTGTGTTCAATGTTTGAAGTTAACTCCGGAGAAGTTAGACTTTGATATATCTATTGGGAGAAACCTTAGTTACCTCCACTATTTATAAATCTTGTTTAAATCAACACTTTCACGTTACCTGTCAACCTTATCTCTGTGAAAATACTTGCCTTTGATGCGATTTTAGGAATCGATTGGTTAACTACTCATCATGCTTTTTGTAAGGTTGTTAGCTTTCATACTCCTAACCAACCTGTTATGTGAATTCAAAGTAACCAAACCACTAAAGTCAATCATTGTCATATCAAGCCATAAATAAAGAGCCCCGATCCTTTCGTTGTTGACTTTCTTGTGTGGAATGCACCGAAGCCATACTTTCTATAGGCAACGTCGTGAATGACGGTGGCGAGTTAATAGGTATCAATTTGACGTGCTATCCAAGTCTTGGATGAGAGTCACAATTTTGAATGATATTTCTATTGGTAATAAATTTCCTGACGTATTCTTGAAGACTTCTTAGCCTACCCCAATAGCGTGAAATCAAATTTTGTATTAACCCCAGTACAAAACCCATTTCTTAAACCCTCAAATATTTCTTCAACTAAAATGAACGTGTAATGTGCCAAAGACGTTGGCTCGAGCTGTTGAAGATTACGATCGTAACATTCAATATCATCGTGGGAAAAGTGAACGTGGTAGCTGCCGCGTTGAGTAGAAGATCGTATGCGTTTACGAGTGTGATGTTGTTAACCCAAAGACCCATTTTGTATAACTTACAAATGATGACGATAGAGTTAAAGACTCTCGAAACCCAAGTGAAAATAACGAATATACGAGTAGACTCGACTTTAATCGATAAAGTTAAAGCCACTCAAGCTACATACTAATGGCTGATGAATGTGAAGAAGAAGGTTCAAGAGGGCGTTATTCTAGAAGCAAGAATCGACGAAGAGAGGAAATCTCAACCCTTGATTTAATTGGCCCATTTGAAATCCTCGATGAAGTAGGAACTGTGGCCTATAGACTCGTTTTACCGCCAAGTATGTTGTGTGTTCAGAATGTTTTTTTTACGTATCGATGTTACGTAAATATGTGGATGACCCGAACCACATTATTAAATTAGAACTAAACGATATACCAGAAGATTTAACGTATAAGGAGATACGTGTTAAAATCTTGGATAAGAAGGATCGTATTCAACACTCAAAGGTTATACCTCAAGAATTAGAATCTGAAATGAAGTCAAGGTATCTTCACCTGTTCACCATACCAAGTACGTACGTAAATTTTGAGGGCAAAATTTCATAAGGAGGGGAGATTGTGAGACCCCATATTTTATGAATAAATATTTAATTTTCTCGAAATAATTTTTTAATATTATGGTGTGGATTTGATATAATGTTATAATTGTGGGTAGTATTTATAAATTTTGAAAAGTACGCAAGTTGTTATATAACATTCGATTGGTCGGGGAATATTCTTTTTGTCGGGGAATATCCGTACGACGGTACAATCAATGGTGGACCCCACAACGGAATTATTGTCGGATTGAGAAAATGACAAAAATATTTTTATGAAAATAACGGCGGAAGTTTTACCGTTAACTGTTGAAACACCCGCTGTTAAAAGTACAGTAATATGCGTGGTTGCATAGTAGCACACGGTATTGATTATTGATACTTATGTGATAAGTCACTCAGTTTTGTTTTATTGGTATTATTAATGTAATAATACAGAAAATCTTTTTATATAAAACAGAATACTTTTATAAAGTTATTCTATAAATAGAATATATTATATTCTATTATGCATAGTGTTGCATAGTGTTTTGCATAGTAAAATCTTTTTATATAAAATAGAATACTTTTATAAAGTTATACATTTTATTAGACAATAATTAGAATATATTATATTTTTTATTATGTATAGTGTTTGCATAAGGTCTGCATAATGTTTGCATAGTAAAATCTTTTATAAAGTTATTCATTTTATTAGATTATAAATAGAATATATTATATTTTATTTAATAGATTTTACTTTTAAATATGGACCGTCGATTAAAGTAAATTAATACGGACCGCTCATGAGTTAGTTATTATGCGATCCATTTTATATAAATAAAAGCTCATTCCTTCATTATTTTCTTTTAATTCTTTGAAACTCTACAGAGAGATAAACTATAGAGAGAAAGAAGAAAGTATTCTACTACTTCACTACTTATATATCCAAGACTCTTCTTCTTAAGGTAGGGAATATTATTTGTTGTACTCGTAAGGGGTGTTATTCTTTTGTATTCATGAAAAGAACTTACGTTATTCCATTCTTTATTATTCTTTGGAATAACCAAAGATATCTGCATGACGACCTATACTTGGTGATATTCTTCTAATATTAAAATCTTTACTATTCTATTGGAATATCTCACCTGCATGCGTTTACGCCGGACTGATTCCGTCTTTACTATTACGTTGGAATATCTCAGATATACGCTTTTATGGGACCGATTCCGTCTTTATTATTACATTGGAATATCCTCGTCACATGCATTTTACATGGGACTTGATTTCATCCTTATTAGTATTCTATTGGAATAACTTCGTCTATGCGCGTAAGTATCGCATGCATGGTGATTTCGTTGTTATTCCATTCTTTATTATACATTTGAACATCACAGCCGGTCGCGTAATTTCGCATGACCGGTTCCGTTATTTAGTATTCTTCGTTGGAATAACTTCCATCTATGCAAAGTACCGCATACATGGTGATTTCTTTTGTTATTCCATTCTTTATTATACTCAGTTGGTTAAAGTTTTGACTTCTATACTCCATGAAATTAGTGGAATATCCTTGATAATTGCGCTTCATCCAGTATCTTTTCATGGAAATATTCTTCTGAGCATTCTTGAATTTTACTCTACAAAGCAGTATCATGTTGACAATTTGGATGTTATTGGTTCTTGGACAAATTAATTCTTGAACTTGTTTTATTGAATTCCTATATCATTGTCATCATCCTCATATTTATATTTTTTGAAAGTCATTTGTGGCCTGTAGTGCATAGATGGACTTGGTATGATTATGACCAGGGATTATTCGGTGTAATCATGACCGTAATGTTACAAATGATGTGGAAAAAGTCCTCATTGGCCCGTATTGCATTGATGGACAGTTTTTGGTATGATTATGGATATGGATTCTCTTTGGCCGTAGTGCAAAGATGAATTTTTTCATGGCATGATCAGGACCATTGATGAAAACATGATTAACTTTAGCCATAGTGCATGGATAATTCACGGTCATGATACTAAAGAATATCCTTGGCCATAGTGCAGGGGTGATTCGATGATGTGGATTATTTATTATGCTGAGTCTCAGCGATAAAAGTCATGAAAACCTTTTAAATCATAGAAGATAGTAGATTTTATTCTCTACTTGACTCTTCTAATGGATTACTTATTCCGCTGCATTTAAACTTGATAGTTATTATATTTTATCAATTTAAAACTGTTGAAGGCTAACGATAAATTAATCTGCATTATCTTAGTCATAATATTTCTTACTGGGCTAGTTGAGCTCACCCTTTCTTTCACTGTTCTCTTCAGGAAATGAGAACGTAGCTGGGACTAGTCGGGGAACAGAGTGATGGTCCTAGATGATGCATTAGTAGTCCTCACTATTCTGTGAAATAGTGTGATAATAATTGTAATGAGGACTCCTTTTGAGTTTGTATACTCTCTAGTAGACAATATTCGTATTCAAACTCACAGTTTATGTTTTGTCGTATTGTACATGACAGTTGTATTATTAAGGTGTATTTGAATTCTATACCATGTATCTGGCGACTCAAGATGGGTGATGTATACCTATTTTGGGGGCGTCACATTCAATAACTGGATAGTAGTTACGAAGTACTATCAATAACTCAAAATAACATTCATTTTCTTTCAAAATATTTTATAATAATAATATTCAGTAAAACATCAATTCTAGTCCAAGACCATGAGCGTTTCACAATTTCTTTGAAAAGGACAATCCAACACGAAGTCCGTAAGTTCGACATATCTTACGAGCACTTCTAGGTGATCAGCCTGTAGTACTCTATGTTGATCAACACTACATCCATTAAACGTGTGTATGTTTAAGTTGTGGAAACCTCACGTGCCCATCGAATACTCGATGAAAAATACACTTGTTTATTCATATACAGGCTTACCTTGAATCCGTACCAAACATTTGGCATAGGATAGCGTTAGAAATTCTATATTGTAAGACTTGTAAACAATTCAATCAATCTATCAAGATTAGTCTAGCCTAGTTAAAACTGGCATAAACTCTTTTCTTAAAACCATACATGCATCTCATAACTTGAATCAATTTGAAAACCTGGCTAACACGAAGGTTAGATAAGTGTTTAAGAAAAACTTGCCTTCAGTGTCTGCTACAGTATAATTATGTTTCCTTTGAGTCTTTACGGTCTCTACAACACATAATCACATAACATACCACATTAGGTCATGAATGAACATACTTGGTTCCTAAAGAATCTTACCCTACTTCTCAATCTAATCATGTATTAGATTGGTTATTTATTGGTTCTGGCTTTCCGTCATTCTTTTACATCGTTCTTACTAACTTCTTTCCTTTCTATAACTTAATTGAAATTATTTCATTATTACAACTCGGTTCGAGTTAATTATCCTTCCTCACGACTTACTAACGTCATTACGTTATTAATTTACACTTAATTGGCATTGGTTATGTACACTTATTGTACATCGTTCATGTTTATATTCAATTAACTTTCTTTAACTCTAAGTGATCACACTTGAGTTTTAACTATGACTTAACAATGTTTTATTAAGTTCCTTAGTTCGTTACTAAACAATTTCCCTTCATCTTCTACTTGAAACCACACTTTTTTGTCTAGCTTTTAAGGTTGGTAAATATGGGCGCTAGTGTTACTTTGTTATGTCACATTGCAAGATCGCCTATTAGGGCTTGAAAATCGGACTCAGTAACTGCAAGACGAGTCACTTTGTTACTTTGTCGTCTTGCGCTACCGTAGCATCCCCAAATCCGGGTACTTTTACCTCAGATCTAGTACATCATTTCTACAACTATTGCAAAAGATATAAACATAAATTGTTTATACAATAAACATTTACACATCATTCCCAAGGTCTACAACCTTAACTTAATACATACCTTCAATATCTTAGAAGATTTACAATGCTATTTTCGTCATAAAATTTAATAGATCTAACTGCAACATAATTTAATCTTGCACTTTGACTTTGATTTTGTCTTTATTCGATCTTTCATCTAAATCTAAAATTTTTATCATGATATAGCAAGGGTGAGCAACAAATTTGCCCAGCAAGTTTTAAATACAATGAAGATATATCATGATTGAAAAGAATGAATAAGCTTTCAAGTTTTCAACAATATAATAATTGTGAAATAACATGAATCAATTTTCAATAAATGCATTACTGAATCAATAATGTTTGAAGGTCAACAATGACCATAAACAATTTAACTGAACTTTATGGTAATGAAGATGATCAATCTTTCATACCTGATGAACATATGCAACATGCACTATGTGCGAATCAAAAATCAATATAGACGTGAATAATCAACAATAATTATTCGCTAACATGCTTTAACATACAACTCAAGTTTGAGTTAGGGAAACTTGTCTGATTCGTTGACTACTGCTACACAATTTAAGTTAACTTCTTTTGGTAATACCTATCATTAATAAGATTGGTCTTTCAATCAGCATATTCTACTTTGTATAATAATACAATTCTTATCAATCAATTATCTAACACCTAATCAAATATTAGATAACATCTTAACACATCAGTATTATTATTGTCCTTTGATAATTCTTGAATCATTATATCATATATATTATGATTTAATACTCGCTTTTTCATTTCATAAGTTATTCTTTAACATATAATAAGTCAAATACTTATCCAGCAACCTGGATTCTAAATCTAGCAACCAAACTGCCAATCCAGCAGACTGGATTCCAAATCCATCAACCTAAAGTGTAATTTAGCTAACTGGATTCCAAATCTAGTAACTAGATTGCAATCCAGCAAGCCTGGATTCACCAATCCATCAATCTAGCAAGCTAGATTCTAAATCCTTCAATTCAGTAAGCTTCTTTTCAATCCAGCAAGTTGGATTTCATATCCTTTTCACAAAAATACCAAATCAGTTTATTATTTTTCTATCCTTTGTCCAAACACATATACACCTATTTTATACACAAAAAGTATTTTTCCATAATTTTCCAACTTCCTTTAGTATTTTTCAAAAATTATTTTTAGTTAATTCCTTAAGAAATTAGCTACCTTGCACTTAACTCCAGAAATTCCCATCTTTTAACACAATCTTATACGTGTTAACGTGAGCCTCCAGTTTAAATTTCGTGGCCATTGGAGTTATAGAACTCCAGTTATAGCCGTTTCCGTCGGAAAATCACAAAAATTGAAATTGTCATAACTTGGTAATTTTAAGTCAGAATGAGCTCATTTTTGGACAGGAGGTACTTCATACTATATATTTTCATGTCCCAAATTTCCAGAATTTATCTCACAAAATAAGCTACCGAAACAGCCCCTAGAAAGTTCTTGGCAGTTTACTTTTGTAAAATTTTTACTTTTCCTACTTTGTTAAAAATGATCCATACGGAAATCTACAACTCCTTTTTCAGTGATTCCACTTGGAGATGTTAGATAAATTAATATAGTATCCTCCCAAAGTTTTCCAGAATTTTTAAAATATCTAGAAAATGACGAAACTACCCCTAGCATTGACTGTTCAAAAATAGTCTATTTTTCCTTTTTATCAATGAAACTGTTTTTGCTAAAATAGTCATTACAGCTTGTGTTGTCATCATTTTTGAGTGTTACCACTTGGGTTTAGTAGATAACTTACATATCTAGCACCCCTCCTTGACGGATCACAAAAAGAAGGTGTAGATCAAAAATGGTGAAAATCCAAAGTACATAGAAATTTTAGGGCTTATAAACTAGAAAATCACTTTTTCTTTACTTTTGATTTTCAACTAAAATAACACCCAATATGGGTATATCTAAACATGAAACACTCATTAACATGTATATACATGGTTTTTGAGTTTAGAAATATAGATTCAAGTTTGGATTTAGTATACTTCAACTAAAATATATAAATTAGTTTAAGATTACACCTTTTGGATATTTCCTCCTCTTTCCTTTCATGGCAACTCTTCTATCTCTTCTTCTTCCTCCCATGGAGCTACCACCCCTCATCTCCATCCTCAACCATGGTTGTCGCGCCACTTCTTTCTTTCTCTCTCTTTAGTTTCTTATGCTAACAACTAAGAAATGAAAGAGAAATGAATTTTTAGAAGTTAGTAAAATATGTTTTATTTGTTATTAGAAAAAAAATGTATAGATATACTATGTGTATATCTATAATAAATCCCCCAACTTCTCTTGTTTTCGCTCTCTCAATAATCATTTCATAGATGCATGGAAGATTATTAAGTAATGTTGCTTCAAAGCACATTTGACACATGGCTTGTTGTGGGTAAATATCTTTTACAAATATGGGGTGTAAAATGATGACATGCATGCCTCCTTTCTCCTCTCCACAATATCCGACCAAGTGGCCTCCTATTAGCCCAATTTGGTTAGATTTTGATAGCTTTTATTTTGCTTACCAAATGACCATTGTGTCCTTCCAAACTTGGATCAAGTTTTGGGCTTCTTAAATTAATTTGATTGGGCCTACACTTGGGCCACCATATTTAATCTCTATGGACTTTTAATTTAATTATTTGGGCCATGTAAAATTAACATAGTCCAATCCTTTTTATCTAACCCGACCCGAAATATTTAATTAGGGTATCCATTCCAAACATTTAGAATGTAAGTCATTACTCTTGTACACTAAATTTTATAACCAAATTAAACTTACTTTAATTAAGTTATAAAATTAATAAACTTGAGATAATAAAGATATATCTCTTGACTTAATATAATAATAATATTATTATTCTCCCACATGATCCTTAACAATTGGGCTCACTTAGGCTTCACATTTAATTCCTTTGGCTTTCCGAATAAAATATTTGGACTTCTTAACTAAAATATTTGGGCCATAATATTAATATGATCCATTACATTAAATTCCATCTTACCCTACTCATTTCATTAGGGTTTCCATATACTCAATTTAAATATAAATTCTTACCCAAGTACATTTAATTTCTTAACCCAATTAGACTTACATTAATTAGGTTATAAAATTAATTAATTGAGATATATAAAATAAATCTCTTAGAATTAGCATATATTTTAAATACCATAATTCTCTCATCTCATAACCCTTAAGTTATTCAATTCTTCATTCCTAATATATAATTAGGATCACACTAGTTTCTTTTATTTGTTTATATAATAAACAAATATAAACTATCACATAATATTCATATTCACTTACTCACATAATCATTAAATAAATTGTGACATGCTCCACAATTCTCTTAGATTAGGACACTAGTATATATATAAATACTAGGACCACTAAATAACAATAACCATTTAGGTCATTTAATTCTCATACTTAATTTAAATAACTTATTTAAGTTATACAATTTATATTGTATAATTAAATTAATTTCCTCCTCCTCTCCATAAATTGTTTTCAAACAATTTATTTATATATTAAATATATAATTTAATATATTCAATCATTTATTCAAATATGAATTTAATTTACTAACTACTTTGATACCAATATACATATTTGCATATTGGATCGCCTCTCATATTTTTACTTTACATCCTTTGGTATAATATTAAATATTATATTATTATCCATATAACATAATACCATATATCCAATTATTTTCTTTACTTTCTATAAAGTGCCTTCACAATTTATTTAACTAAAGTAAATATATTAATATATTCACCACATACACATCTTCTTAGGAACTTATACACTAACATAATCCTCATTATCAGACTATCACTTAAAGTCTATCAAATCATTCAAGTTCTTCTCCAAAAATTTTGAAATCCTTAAAATTCATTCACTGAAACGTCAAATTCATACACTTATTTTCTATCTAGGTTCATCTTATAACCTTTAATCCATCATTTTAGGATTTAATAATTATCTAAATTCTCGGGTTGTCACAGCGCCGGTCATTTAGGCTTGGAGTCGCGCCGCGCCGCGGACTCGGAGCCACATAAGTTTTTTGATAGTTTTTCAACTTTGCGAGATTCCTGGACTCGTAACTTCTTCGTTATAAGTCCGAATAGGCTCGTTCAAGAACCTACGGTTCACAAATCACATACTCTACGTGCTCATGCAAGAATTTTATCTATTCTACTTCGTTTGCTAAAATTTCACCTATTAGTCCATTTTTAACGAAAACGATAAACGTTCGTGAACGTTCAATGCTCGTTTCTTCGTTTTAAGTCGAAATCCGTCCATTTTTGAGTCCGCAACTCTAAAATGCCAAATAAGACTTGTCTCCATTGAAAACCAATGTTTCCAAGCTCAATATCAAAATTCGACTTCCATTCCAAGAATTTCACGAATTCGACGATTATCGTCCAATCGTGTGAATTCCGACAAAACTTCGTTACTTAAGATTTGTTCACCGTTCTAAATGAATTTAATCCATTATATAGACATCTCCACCTACATATTACAACATCTTATTTTCATGTGAAATCATTATGTGTTCTTCATGAACTTATTTACTTATTAAAGTATAACATACTTGATTTCATTGTTTATGACTTATTAATGAGTTAAGTCCTTTAATCACTATTCTTACATCTCATTAATCATACTAACTTCTTGACATACATATTTAATTAACTTACAAGCATGATAAGTTATTGCTTGTTCCTTTTAGTTCATAACTTATATAAGTATAAATGACTTATTAATGACTTATTACTGCTTATGTCCATTCATTAATCATTCTTATCATGCCTTAGCATACATGTTCTACCACTACCCACTTCTCTAATCAATGAAAGAAAAGAGAATCATGGTTTAAGTTTGCTTCCCTTTGATGATCACTTGCTAAACTTTAATCTTCTTCTTCCTTCTTGCTAATTTGAATAATGAAAGACTAACGTATTCTCACTTATTCTCTCTAGAAAATAAGTTGTAAAGAGTTGGATGAAAAGAAAACAACCAACAAATGAGCTAGCTTCTCTTCTATTTATAGGAAATCCTAAGTGAGGGCTTAATGGTCATTAAACCATCCACCTCCTTACTTCATTACCTAGCTCTTAAGTTAACTTGGCCATCACATTATTTGCTTGCTCACCACTTAAGTTATCCATTGCTTAGCCCTTAAGTCTACTTGCTAACCACCACTCTTACTTAGCCACCACACTAATATCTTGGTCACCAAGATTTACCACATGACCATGGGTTGCCCCATGGATCACCTTAACCCATTGGATCTTAGCTTGGGCTTAGTTTTAATTAACTTAACTTAATCATTTGGACTTGCATTAAATTACTTTGGGCTTCCCATTACAAACTCTTGGGCTTGCATATTAATTCACATTAGACTTAACTATTTCCATACTTGGGCTAACATAATCCTTAACAAATCCTACAAGTCCAATACATTTAGCTTAAAGCCTTATAACGTTATCTATATGTATAATTCTCGTATTTTAACTCGCATACTTATTCATCATATACGATATACCATCCTTCATACATACTTGTATAATACCTCGTATCATACTCGTATTCATTACATTGTTTAATACTTACACATCCTACGATCATAGCTTTAAATTATTAATCATATTTAAATTCCTTCTCGTAAATCACTTTCTCTAATCGTTAGTTTTTAAGTTCGCAGGGAAAATATTACGTTTTCAATAACTGAAATATTGTTGGATATTCCATCTCACCTCGATATTCTATCGTTACGTATGTGACGCCCCAAAATTAGGTATACATCACCCATCTTGAGTCTCCAGATACATGGTATAGAATTCAAATACAACTTAATTATACAACTGTCGTGTAAAGTACGACAAAACATAAGCTGTGAGTTTTAATACAAATATTGTTGTCTAGAGAATATTCAAACTAAATTCAATATTATTACATTTATTTTCCACTATTTCACTGAATAGTGAGGACTACTATTGCTATCATCTGTTCCATCACTCCATTCCCCGACTAGTCCCTGCTACGTTCTCATTTCCTTAAAAGAACAATGAAAGTAAAAGGGTGAGCTCAATTAGCCCAGTAAGAAATTTTATGACTAAGATAATGCAGAATATATTATCGTTAGCCTTCAACAGTGTTAAACTGATACAATATAACAACCATCAAGTTTAACTGCAACGGAACAAATAATCCATTAAAAGAGTCAAGTAGAGAATAAAATCTACTATCTTTTATGATTTAGAAGGTTTTTCATCACTTTTATCACTTGGACTCAGCTAAATAAAAAAAAGTCCACATCATCGAATCACCCCTGCACTACGGCCAAGGATATTCTTTAGTATCACGACCACAATTATCCATGCACTACGGGACAAGAATATTTGTGTATTCAATAATGGTCATGATCATGCCAACAACTGTCCATCAATGTACTACGGGCCAATGAGGACTTTTACCACATCATTTGTAACATTACTACCATGATTACAACCGAATAATCCTCGTCATAATCATACCAAGTCCATCTATGCACTATACAGCCACTAATGACTTTCAACAAAATATAAACATGAGGATGATGACAATGATATAAGAATTCAATAAAACAAGTTCAAGAATTAATTTGTCCAGAACCAATAACGCCCAAATTGTCAACATGATATTTCTTTGTTGAGTAAAATTCAAGAATGCTCTAAGAATATTTACATGAAAAGATATTGGATGAAGCGCAAATATCAAGGATATTCCACTAATTTCATGGATTATAGAAGTCAAAACTTTAACCAACCGAGTATAATAAAGAATGGAATAACAAAAGAAATCACCAAGCATGTGATAGATCGTACATGCAAAGTTATTCCAATGTAATAATAAATAACGGAATCAGTCTCAAGCGTAAAAACGCATGCATGTGATATTCCAACAGTAATAATAAAGACGGAATCGGAGTTCGGCGTAAAAACGCATGCACAAGATATTCCAACAGAATAAAAAAGCGGAACTGTGTCCGGCGTAAAACGCATGCATGTGATATATTCCAAATGAATAATAAAGAAGTAACCAGTCCTATCAGAGAACGCATGTATACATGATGTTCCAACAGAATGATAAAGAATGAAACAATGTAAGAATTTCACCAAGTATAAGGTAGCTGTCATGATATAAAAGTTATTCCAATGTAATAATAAAGAATGGAATAATGTAAGTTCTCTTCATGGATAAGAAAGAAATAATACTCCCTACCTTGGAAAAACCGGATACTAGAATTGTGAGGTAGCAAACTTCTCTTCTTCTTTCTCTCTATAATTTCTCTCTATAATAATCGCTCTAAAGATTTTGTGAATTGGTGAGAAATGAAGGAAGAATGAGCTTCTATTTATAGAAAAATATAGTTTCGATAATTGCACGTTTTAGGGCACGAAAAATTACAGTACAATACCTCCAACTTTTCCTTTATTTTTAATTTAGTCATGGAAGTATTATCAAACTTGCACCACCTCCCCTAATAGTAAATAATGTGATTCAATAGTAAATTACGTGAATCAATAGTTCTAGACATGTGAAAATACGAATTACAGTATAGTACCTCCATCTATACCTCCATTTTTAACTTAGTAATGCAAGTATTATCAATCTTGCACCAACTCCCCTAATAGTAACAAGAATGTTAAACAATAGTATGCACATGTGAACAAATAGTTATAATCATGTGAAATAATATCAATCAATTGCTCATTTATCCGGTTAAATACCCGATTGGTCAATATAACCTCTAGACATCAATTATTATCGAAATAATTGTCGATTTTCACTAACATAAATAATTCCAACACAATGAAATCATTTTTATCAAAAATATAAATTTTGAAATTTGAAGTTTGATTTTTCTCGAAAAAAGTCAACTGTTGAATTTTTTGACCAAATAGTGAATTCGGAAATTTTGTGTTTATAGACTATTTTACTAATTTCATCATTCGGACTCAAATATCACGTCGCGTCTCCAAATTCAACTCAACACACTTCAATTTTAATAACATTCATCATTAATATTATAACTCACAATATTTATCAACCAGGTCATTCCCGTGAAAGAGGGGCTTTCAATAAGGATTTCTCCTATCAAGCGCAATTAGGTGACCAATCCTCTCCTCGATGTAACTTTTAGACATTGTAAATATTGCAATTTAATAATATGAATAACTTTGTCATCTCAATTATTGATTTAATAAAATAACATATTATGCAGATGATACTATGACAATAATCGAATCAATAATATGAGAGATATGATGCAGCAATTACTGTAGCAATAATTGAGTATAATTGAGTGACTTCTCACGTAAACATCAATAATGAATACCGTGTGCTACTATGCAACCACACGTATTACTGTACTTTTACTACCGGGTAGTTTAACAGTTAACGGTAAAACGTCCGCCGTTATTTTCCTAAAGTATTTTTGTTGTTTTCCTAATCCGACAATAATCCCGTTGTGGGGTCCACCAATGATTGTACCGTCGTACGGATATTCCCCGACAAAAAGAATATTCCCCGAACAATCGAATATTATATAACAACTTGCGTACTTTGTAAAATTTATAAATATTACCCACAACTATAACATTATATCAAATCCACACCATAATATTTAAAAAAATTATTTCGAGAAAATTAAATCTTTATTCATAAAATCTAGGGTCTCACAATATCCCCTCCTTATGAAATTTTGCCCTCGAAATTTACGACGCATTCGGTATACCGTAATGTGTGAGGATACCTTGACCTCACTTCAAATTCTAACCCTTGAGTTATAACCTTTGAGTGTCGAATATAATCCTTCTTATCCAAGATTTTAACACGTATCTCCTCATACGTTAAATCATCCGCTATCTCGTCCGGTTCTAAATTAATAATGTGGTTCAGGTCATCCCCATATTTACATAACGTCGATACGTTAAAAACGTTATGAACACGCGATATACTTGGCGGTAAAACGAGTCTATAAGCCACAGTTCCTACTTTATCGAGGATTTTAAATGGGCCAATTAAATTGAGAGTTGAGATTTCTTCTCTTCGTTGATTCTTGCTTCTAGAATAACGCCCTCTTGAACCTTCTTAATTCTTCACATTCATCAGCTCCAGGTGTGTAGCTTGAGCGGCTTTAACTTTATCGATTAAAGTCGATTCTACTCGTATATTCGTTATCTTCACGGAGTTCAGTATATTCGTACTTGTAAACGCATACGATCTTCTACTCAACGCGTCAGCTACCACGTTCACTTTCCCACGATGGTATTGAATGGTACAATCGTAATCTTCAACAGCTCGAGCCAACGTCTTTGGCGCATATTACGTTCATTTTAGTTGAAGAAATATTTGAGGGTTTTAGAAAAGGGTTTTGTACTAGGGTCAATACAAAATTCGATTTCACGCTCTAGGGTTAGGCTAAGAAGTCTTCAAGAATACGTAAGGAAATTTATTAACAATAGAAATATCATTCAAAACTGTGACTCTCATCCAAGACTTGGGTAACACGTCACATTGATACCTATCAACTTGCAATCGTCATTCACGACGTCGCCACAAAAAAAGTAAAGCCGGTGCATTCCACACAAGGAAGTCAACAACAAAAGGACCAGGGCTCTTTACTTATGGCTTGATATGACCATGATTAACTTTACTGATTTGGTTGCTTGAATTCGCATAACAGGTTGGTTAGAAATATGAAAGCTAACAACCTTACAAAAAGCATGATGAGTAGTTAACCAATCGATTCCTAAAATCGCATCAAAGGCAAGTATTTTCAAAGAGACAAGATCGACACGTAACGTAAAAGTGTTGATTTGAACAAGTTTTATAAATAGTGGAGGTAACGAAGGTTTCTCCCAACTGAGTTTAAACAGATATATCAAAATCTAACTTCTCCGAAGTTAGCTTCAAACATTGAACACAACTAGGTGAAATAAAAGAGTGAGTAGAACCGGTATCTAACACGGTATAGACTTCACAAGAGTTTATGACTAACATACCCGTGATAATTTTATTCAGGTTCCTTGTCACGAAAAAAATGTTCTCTCTTAAACTACCGGCTTTGACTTTTCTAGGACGGCCTTTGGTGCCTCCATCCTAGCTGAACTTGTCTTCGGTGAACGAAAAAATCGGGCTAAGTGACCTTCTCTTCCATAATTATAACATGCTTTGGACGACATTGCGTAGTTTGGACTGATGTGTCCCTCCCTCCGTATTTGAAGCATATGATAGGTGGTCGTTCTCCTTCCTTAACAACGGATCTTTGGTCTTGACGCTTTCCATCATCATTGAATCTCCTCTTCTTGAAATGTACATTCTTATTGTTTTGACCATGATTACCACCGAAGTGGTTACCATTTCTGGCATGCTGATTCCCTCCATGCTTATTGTCACCGATTTGATGACTGTTATCACCGGTAATATCATTTTACCGGCTGCTCTCTTTTGGTTGCGTTGACTCGTTATCGCGCTCCACTAACTGAGCCCTAGTTACAATATCTGAATACAAACACAGTTTATAAGAAATAAGACATTGGCGTATCTCCGGCTTCAAACCTCTTAAAAACATTTGCGTCATTCACTCCTCATTATCGACCAAATAGGATGCAAATCGGGATATCTCCACAAATTTAGCCTCGTATTGCGACACGGTCATATTATTTTATTCCAACTTGATAAACTCCACCTCCTTCATGTGATTTAAAACTTTCGGAAAGTACTTGTCATTGAATGACTCTCGAACTTCTCCCAAGACATCTTCTTGAAAAGGCCAGTCGGGTACGCTTTTTCTGATTCCCACCGGTGATCCGCCTCTTCACGCATCATAAAGGTGGCAAAGGGAACCTTTTTCTCCTGAGCATCGCAAGACATCAAATATCTTGGTGATCCGCTTTAACCACGCCTCTCGCCTTTAAGTGGTTCTCGCTTTCCAAAAACTCCGGTGGTCCCAGCTCCTTGAATTGCTTAGCGATGACCAACCGTGGTTGCCATTGTTTCCTCCCTCAGATTATGAATCGGGAGTGGCCTTCACCGATGTCGCATGAATTCTAAAAGCTCCTAAACGTCATCGTTGCTCGTTAATTGATCGATGTTGGTGTTTACAAGAGGATTATCGCCATCCTGTTGCACATTGTCCTGATTATTGATCTGTGGAGACTCAACGGTCTCCTGTGCTCCATTGCTATTCTCAACATTCTCGGAAGCCATTTTCAAATACTGCCATAAAACAAGGGTTAATTAACATCACATATTATCCCTATACCCTGACTGACCAATTAAATATCAAATAAACTTAGGTAGGTCATACTAGCGAAGGAATTCCACGTCTCTCCCCTCCTAGTTCTAGTCTAACATCTTAGCCAGGGATCATATCCCTAAGCTTTGATACCAACTGTGACGCCCCAAAAATTAGGTATACATCACCCATCTTGAGTCACCAGATATATGGTACAGAATTTAAATACAACTTAATTATACAACTGTCGTGTAAAGTACGACAAAACATAAGCTGTGAGTTTTAATACAAATATTGTCGTCTAGACAATATTAAAACTCAAATTCAATATTATTACATTTAATTTCCACTATTTCACTGAATAGTGAGGACTACTAATGCTATCATCTGGTCCGTCACTCCATTCCCCGACTAGTCCCTGCTACGTTCTCATTTCCTGAAGAGAACAATGAAAGTAAAAGGGTGAGCTCAGCTAGCCCAGTAGGAAATATTATCACTAAGATAATGTTGAATATATTATCGTTAGCCTTCAACAGTGTTAAACTGATACAATATAACAACCATCAAGTTTAACTGCAGCGGAACAAGTAATCCATTAAAAGAGTCAAGTAGAGAATAAAATCTACTATCTTTTATGATTTAGAATGTTTTTCATCACTTTTATCGCTGGGACTTAGCTAAATAAAAAAAATCCACATCATCGAATCACCGCTGCACTACGGCTAAGGATATTCTTTAGTATCATGACCACAATTATCCATGCACTACGGGCCACGAATATTTGTGTATTCAATAATGGTCATGATCATGCCAACAACTGTCCATCAATGCACTACGGGCCAATGATGACTTTTACCACATCATTACTAACATTACGGTCATGATTACACTAAATAATCCCTGGTCATAATCATACCAAGTCTATCTATGGACTACAGGCCACAGATGACTTTCAACAAAATATAAACATGAGGATGATGACAATGATATAAGAATTCAATTAAACAAGTTTAAAAATTAATTTTTCCAAGAACCAATAACGTCCAAATTATCAACATGATATTTCTTTGTGGAGTAAAATTCAAGAATGCTCGAAAGAATATTTACATGAAAAGATACTGGATGAAGCGCAAATATCAAAGATATTCCACTAATTTCATGGATTATAGAAGTCAAAACTTTAACCAACTGAGTATAATAAAGAATGGAATAACAAAAGAAATCACCAAGCTTGCGATAGACCGTAGACAGTAAAAAGTTATTCCAAATGAATAATAAATAACGTAATCAGTCCCGGCGTAAAATGCATGCAGATATGATATTGCAAATAATAATAAAGATTTTAATCAGTCCGGCGTAGAAGCGCATGCATGTGATATTCCAATGTAATAATAAAGACGGAACCAAGTCCGGCATGAAACGACAAACAAGATATTCTAACGAGAATAATAAAGATTTTAACCAGTCCCACAGAGATAACGCATGCATGTGATGTTCCAATGTAATGATAAAGAATGGAACAATGTAAGAATTTCACCAAGTATAGGGTAGCTCACAGATACAAAAGTTATTCTAATGTAATAATAAAGAATGGAATAATGAAGTTCTCTTCATGGATAAGAAAGAAATAATACTCCCTACCATGGAAAAACCGGATATCTTGGAATAGTGAGGTAGCAGACTCTTCTTCTTTTCTCTCTATTATTTCTCTCTATAATAATCGCTCTAAAGATTTTGTGAATTGGTGAGAAATGAAGGAAGAATGAGCTTCTATTTATAGAAAAATATAGTTTCGATAATCGCACGCTTTTGGGGCTCAAAAAATTACAAAGACAATACCTCCAACTTTTCCTTTATTTTAATTTAGTCATGGAAGTATTATCAAACTTGCACCACCTCCCCTAATAGTAAATAATGTGATTCAATAGTAAATTATGTGAATCAATAGTTCTAGTACATGTGAAAATACTTAATTACAAAGATAGTACTCCATCTATACCTCCATTTTTAACTTAGTCATGCAAGTATTATCAATCTTGCACCAATTCCCCTAATAGTAACAAGAATGTTAAACAATAGTATACACATGTGAACAAATAGTTATAATCATGTGAAATAATAGCAATCAATTGCTCATTTATCCGTTTAAATACACGATTGGTCAATATAACCTCCAGACATCAATTATTACCGAAATAATTATCGATTTTCACTAACACAAATAATTCCAACACAATGAAACCATTTTTATCAAAAATATAAATTTTGAAATTTTGAAGTTTGACTTTTCTCGAAAAAGTCAACTGTTGACTTTTTGACCAAATAGTGAATTACGGAAATTTTTTTGTTTATAGACTATTTTTACTAATTTCATCGTTCGGACTCAAATATCACGTCCGCGTCTCCATATTCAACTTCGAATACACTTCAATTTTAATAACATTCAACATTAATATTATAACTCACAATATTTATGAACCAGGTCATTCTTAGGAAAGAGGGGGACTTTCCAATAAGGATTTCTCCCTATTGGCGCGCAATTAGGTGACCAAACCTCTCCTTGACAGAACTTCTAGACATTGTAAATATTGTAATTTAATAATATGAATAACTTTGTCGTCTCAATTATTGATTTAATAAAATAACATATTATGCAGATGATACTATGACAATAATCGAATCAATAATATGAGAGATATGATGCAGCAATTACTGCATCAATAATTGAGTATAACTGAGTGAATTCTCATGTAAGCATCAATAATAAATACCGTGTGCTACTATGCAACTACGCGTATTACTGTACTTTTACTACCGGGTAGTTTAACAGTTAACGGTAAAACTTCCGTCGTTATTTTCATAAAGTATTTTTGTCATTTTCTCAATCCGACAATAATCCCGTTGTGGGGTCCACCAATGATTGTACCGTCGTACGGATATTCCCCGACAAAAAGAATATTCCCCGACCAATCGAATATTATATAACAACTTGCGTACTTTGCAAAATTTATAAATATTACCCACAACTATAACATTATATCAAATCCACACCATAATATTTAAAAAAATTATTTCGAGAAAATTAAATCTTTATTCATAAAATCTGGGGTCTCACAACGTATTTCTCAGAAGTTCAAAAATAATTCTCGAGCAGAAATGCGTGAATAGTGTTTTTTAAAAAAATTCTCGAAAAGCTTTTATTTTCGTCTTGGAAATTCAAACACTTTAATTCTACCACGTAGCCAAAATACTACGACGTTCTGGAATGTTTAAGTCATTTAACGACCTTCAATTAGCTTGCTCCCATAAATAATCAATTAAATTTATTTAATCCTTATAATTAAATAAAATTTTAATTCTTCTAAAAATTCAATTTTCTCGGGCGTTACATTGCCACTTTCTAAAAAATAGCAATCTCTTCCTCAGAGGAATTGTCTACAACCATTGCAGGGAGAGGCGTACTAAGGACATAAGATAGCTTTTCAGTCGTGAGAACTATTCTCAAATTCTTTAACCAATCTATTTAATTCGGTATGATTAAATAACATCTAATATGCTTTGCAGTGATAGTAATTTAATCATTGTAAAAATTTGTAGATGAATTTGTAATTAACAACAATTTAGCATAAATTCTTTTATTAATTACCAAAATAAATTAGGTCTTGTTTTAAATTGGTATCTCCCACTATTTTCTTCAAACTATATTACCCTCAATTTATATAGTTTGTTGATATCTAATTAAAGATATGCTAGTGAGGATAATGATCTCATTTCAAATGTATATAGCCTTGTGTGTGCACAACAAATTATATATAAATAAATAGGTAGACAACTCTTGTCAATTACATCAACTATGCAACTCCTTGTATTTTGCCTCTTAGATCATAATGGTCAAGTGTGTGCACATCCGAACTAAAATGATGTAAGTTAAGTCATACCTAGCACTCCATATATTCAAAAAAAAACACTGTCCTTGTGTGTGCAGAACAAAACAACATTGTTCAGTCTATTTATAAGCATTAAATGTGATAAAACAACATCTTAAATATTTAATACTTGCCTTGTGTGTGCACAACAAACTCATATTAAATATTTAATACTCTATTTGTTTTACCATGTTAGAAGGCGACGTTCGATATTCCTAATATTTTTGAACGTTACAACTTAATATAATTTATTTGAGGATTTTATTATTAATTTGTCTCATCTTGTTTAGCGCGCATGCACACACATATATAAAATACGTGTCATATTAAATGTTTGCATAATATATAATATATATAGTATTAGCACGCACATATAGAATAATATATTCTACCCGGATTGATTATGGACTTTTATTCTAGTTTGGTTCACTAGAGCCACCAAGTGAACCAAAAGGTCAAACCCTATGGGTGAAAGAATTAGTATTTAAATATAACTATTATATTTAAACTCGGGCTCCATTAAGGTCTTCAATCGCTCCTTGCTCCTTGATATCCAATTCTTCAAAATTAATTTTAACTATTCCTATTACAAAACTATTTAAAATAAATAGAAACCTTGATCATCAGTCAAGGGGAAGTACATAAGAGAGAGTTAGAATTTACATTAAGAAAAAATTAGAGAAGACGAGCTATGCAAACCCCATTTAATAAAACCAATACATTCATGCATCCAACTAAAATAAAATCCAATCACATTGGTCAATAGTCCATAATCAATCTCATTTATTATCATACACATCTACATATGCATCAATAAATAAATTCATCTCATGAATAATAATCATTCAATATATATATATATATATATATATATATATATATATATATATATATATTGATATCATTTAAAGGGCAAATTCAGGTTAGCATAAAATTTAATTTTGAATCGTAATAAACTCTTTATTTTAATCCAAATTAAAATCAAAATAAACCTCTTTTATTTTAATTAATCCAATTTTGAATAAAATAAACTATTTTATTTTAATCAAATTCTTTAATCAAAATAAACTCATTTATTTTAATTAATTATGGAATCCAATTCCAAGTAAAAAAACTCATTTATTAAAGGAAACACTAATTCTCTTTCCTATTCACAATTAAATTCCTTTATTTTGAATAATATGAAATCTTATTTCATATCTAAATAAACTCCTTTATTTAAGAAAATATGGATTCACTTTCCTATTCACAAATAAAATCTTTTATTTTAGGAAACATGGAATCAAATTTCAACTCCAATTAGTTATCATGGAATCCAATTCCAACTCTAATTAGTTAGCATGAAATCTAATTTTAAAATTAAAATAAACTTTTTATTTTAATTATAAATTTATTTATATATATATATATATATATATATATATATATATATTGCAAGGTAGTCCTAGTATATATATATAAAATATATATAATATATATATGTATATAGTCTGCAACATGATTTCTGAATCATCATAGCTTAAGATTATATATAATAGTTACTAGTGTAGGTGATTTGAATATATATATATATATATATATATATATATATATTAAGATCATGGGCCACGTGAATTACATGAATATTCAAAATGCATAAATTTTATATGAATCCATCATATGTCAAGATATATATATGATATATGATTACTACTAAAGTATGAATCTTATATATATATATATATATATATATATATATATATATATATATATATATATATATATATAATAACCATCCATGATTTGTATGATTTAGCTTATTTTTATTTTATTTTTAAATTTTATACAATAATTTTATGCCAAATTAAATTGTTGTTACAGCAACTTACACACACACACACACACACACACACACACACACACACACACACACACATATATATATATATATATATATATATATATATATATATATATATATATAGCAAATTAAAACAATTAATAATTCGCATAAAGGTTTGACTCTGATGCCACTGTTAGGTTTGTAATATTTATGAGCGCAATCAAATTGCACAAAATAAGCGGAAGCATAGAAAAATCAGAGTTTAAAATTTTACAAACCATATACTCGGATCATCCTTTATGCATAATTATTAATTAAACGAAAAGATAAAGAACAAGAATCATACCCTTGAAGATTCGAGCTTCCTCGGGTACAAGTTCACTTCCAAATCTTTTTCGCGTTCAACTTGAATCCCCCGGATTTGGTTCCTTCTTTTGATCAACGTTAGTCACCCAAGTGTTTGGCCTCTAGAGGTGATTCAGCAAGGAAGAAGAAAGATTCAAGGAGATGGGTGTTTGGCAAAACTCTAATTTTTCTATCTCTCATAGAAAATGGTGTACTCTCCCAACTATTGGAATTACGTTTGTTGTTAAAAAGTCAACAACAACTCTACACCCATAATAAGACTCCTATTATTTATAGATGTAGGCAACCCTCCTTAACAATTAAGGAAATAGGTTTTACTTTAATTAAATAACTCCTTTAATTAATTAGGCTCCCAATCTTATTAGGAATAATTAATTAAACTTTTTTAATTAATTAGCCTCTTAATCTTATTAGATATTATGAGAGTACTTTTATTAATTAATTCTCAATTAAACTCCTTTAGAAATTAAATAATAATAATAGTAATAATAATACTAAGACTCTGTTATTAATTTATATTTAATTTTTCTAAAATATTTAATAATAATATTAAGCTATTTAATTTATTCTATCACCATAGATTAAATTAAATATACTTAACTTATTATTACGATTATGTCATTTGCTTCTTAAATAATTATTCTTCCTTTTATGATGTGACCCTTTAGCGATTAATGACTTTCCAGATAATATAGATTTCAACATTAATTGTAAAAGAACCTTTGAGTGTATAATTACTGTACAATTCAATCTTTCCACCATACAATGTCCCAATTAAATATAAGACATGAAATTATTGTCAAGTCTCATTTTATTTAATTATATGTATTTCGACTCTTAAATGCATAACTCCAAATAATGCAAATTAGAAACTCATTTCTAATTTCATTCTGCATTGGTCAAGGACTACTGAGTTGTCATTTATCGAATCACATATGACATTTCTCTTCTTTTACTAGAAGTTGTAGATTATTTCTTGATCATACATTATCTCCATGTACGACTTATTATACCCAAGCATACCCTTTGATATACCCTAAGGGTCTTAAGGAATAATTTAAAGTATAACTCATCATACACAAGATACTATGATGATCACAAGTCCAAGGATCACTTATACTACTATCACTACAGGAATTCCTATTGAGAGGCAAGTAAAACTCCATTAGGTATTCCTTCAATGAGTCAATGCGAGAACTTAAATAAGCACCTACATACTTGCTTTAGTGTATCCAATCTCATCCAATGAGAGCAAGGCAACGTTCACTAATCTATCCGGATTCACTAATCCCCTATTTAGTAATCCAACGATTGGGAACTATTTTAGTTTTAAGCTTTCTAAGAATTTAGATCTCATTAGAATGATCATCATCATTATTCTAAAAGAATTGCTTAAAACTATAGGTTTATCACATATTATAAAGCAACATCATGTAGATAATTAAAAGCCTTTAATAAACTAATGCATTTTATTAATAAATGAATAAGATTGTTACAAAGTATATGCTTTATCATCGAACATGATTGGCTTGTGTGCATACTACTTTCATATAGTAGTCCTCACTATTTTATAAAATAGTGTGATAATAATTGTAATTAGAACTCCATTTGAGTTTGGATATTGTCGACGAGACAATATTCATGTTAAAAGCTCTCAACTTATGTTTTGTCGTATTCTGCACGACAGTTGTATAAATTAAGTTTGTATTTTAATTATCTACCACGTATTTGGCTACTCATAATGGGTTATGTATACTTATTTTGGGGGCGTTGCATTAAGCTTACCCCTTATTTAACATACCTTGCATACCCCCCTTTAAATTTTAATCGAAAGCGACGATTTCGTTAAATCACTAAAAAGTTGACGACGATTTATATATAGCTTGATTTTAAGATCTAATCGCCGCCTCTATCCGTCGCTAAATGGGGGTATGCAAGGTATGTTAGATAAGGCGTGAGCTTAAGATCACATCATATATATATATATATATATATATATATATATATATATATATAATAAAGAAAAAAGTCACTTGATCGACGATCCGGGCGTAAATAATCGATGAGATTCTCGATATATAGGTATATATATCAAAGTAGTAGAAAGCTTAAAATTTTGAAAAATCTTACAGTGGGCTACCAAGTAGACTTCAGACGGCTTTTGGAGCTTGAAAACTCGGTTTCCACCGGTTAAATTTTGATATGTCAGAAAATACGAGCTTACAAGTGTTTAGAAATAAGATTCATAAAGTTTGGAGCATTCTAGAGGAGGTTAAAGGATGAAATGGACATAGTTTTCTCTTCTTTTTTCAAATGAGCTAATGGGGGGGGGGGTCTATTTATATACCAAATTTGTCGCGGGTCAACCCGCAGTTGCCTGGGCTGCCCTTGGCTCGACGGGTCCCTTCATCTCAAAGTACTTATACTCGGACGGCCCGCTGTCCGCTCGAACCTTCATAACTGTCAATCCTGGCATCCGATGGAGGCGTGTTGCACCTTTTTGGAAAGTCGTTGACGAGAGCTACACAATGACATGGGATATGATGTTTTCCATATTCGAGAAGATGGGTCCATGACCAGATCTCCTAGTCTTCGCAGTCTCTCCATTGAGCTGGCTTATGCAGTTTTACTTAGGATTTAAGCTATTGTTCTTGTGGTACATCTTTTGAAGTGTTTTGAGTTGATTTGAGTTGAATTGGAAAAATTACCATTTTTCCCCTCCCAAGGTGTTCTCCGGCTTTGATGCAATTATAACAGTCTTTTCTCAGGGTTATCTCCGAGATTGGCCTGCTGTTGACTCTGACAGTCCTCAAGGTTATCTTTGAGGTTGGTTTGACCTCCCGAGGTTGACTCCGGGCTTTGAACTTGATCCCACGAGGTTATCTCCGGGGTTAGATTGGATCTCCCAGGGTTATCTACAGGGTTGGAACAGAATCTCCTAGGGTTATCTCTGGGGTTAGAACTGGAACTCCTAGGGTTATCTCCTGGGATAGAACTATATCTCCTGGGGTTATCTTTGGGGTTGGAACCGGATCTCCCATGGTTATCTCCATGATTGGAACTGGATCTCCTGGGGTTATCTCCGGGGTTGGAACTGAATCTCCCGGGGTTATCTCCGGGGTTAGAACTTAATCTCCCGCTGTTATCTTTGGGGTTGGATCTTGATCTCCCGGGGTTATCTCCGTGGTTGAAACTGATATCCCGGGGTTATATTCTTGGGATGGAACTGATCTCTCAGGGTTATCTTTAGGGTTGGAATTAAATCTCCTGGGGTTATCTCCGGGGTTGGAAACTGAATCTCCCGGGGTTATCTCCGGGGTTGGAACCTGGATTTCCAGGGGTTATCTTCGGGGATGGAACTTGATCTCTCAGGGTTATCTCTGGGGCTAAAACTTGTCTCTGGAAGATGAAAGATGATTCTGCCCTCCTGTATAGTTAGTAATTGGAATGCAAAATTTTGAGTGTCTACACTACAACCTTCGTACTTAGCTGTGTTGTTGGTGTTGACAAATTATAATTTGATAGCCATTTAGATATCGTTTCTCCTAAAATAAATACTGTAATCGCTACATTCATTGTCTTCCATGTTTACAGCTCCATCAAAATATAATTTCCACGATCGAACTGTATTTTCCTAATGGCTTTGTTGAATTGTCATTACTCCGTCGGGGAAATACGTTTCCAAGGGTTCAAAATTCCCTGATGGTGCTTCGACCAATTGATCCGCAATTCCTTGACCTTTGATGAACTTTTGAGTCACGTAGATGATGTCGAATTGTTGGAGGATCAACTGCCTTTTGAACAGTCGACAATTCAACATGGATTTGTTGAATACATATTTCAGAGGATCAATGCGGAATATGAGATAGGTTGTGTTACCATGGAGATAATGTTGTAACCTCATGGCGGCCCATGCTAATGCATAACAAGTCTTTTCAACTTTATTAAAGTACACTTTTGCTCGCTGCTGCTGAATCTTTTGTTGAGGTAATAAATAGCTTTTTCCATACCTCTATCATCTTTTTGTCCTAGTATGTAGCCCATAACATTGTCATTGACTGACAGGTACATAAATATGGGAACGTTATGCCTTGGAGGTACCAAGACGAGATCTTTGACCAATTGTTTTTTGATGGAAAGGAAGTATTTTTTGCACTCTTCATTCCACTTCATGGAGGAGTTTTTCCTTAACAACTTAAAGATGGGCTCACACATTGCTGTGAGTTGAGAGATGAATCTGTTGATGAAATTGATTCTCCTCAGAAATCCCTGTATTTCCCTCACTATTTGGGGCACTGGCATCTTGGTGATTGCCTCAATTTTGGTGGGATCCAGTTCAATGCCTCTGTGGGTTACTAGAAATCCCACCAACTTGCCTGATTTGACACCGAAGGCACACTTGGCCGGATTAAGCTTCAAGTTATATTTGTGCAATCGGTTAAAAAGCTTTTTAAGATGGTCGATATGGTCATCTTCCTTCTTGGATTTGACGATGATGTCATCCACATAGACCTCAAATTCTTTGTGCATTAAATCATGGAAAAGAGCTGATAGGTGGCACCGACATTGATAAGGCTGAATGATAAACGTCTGTAACAAAAGGTTCCCCAGGGAGCGATGAAGGATGTTTTCTCCTGGTCCTCTTTAGCAACCATGATCTGATGGTACCCAACAACGCAGTCAACAAAAGAATACATGTCATACTGAGCCATGTTGTCTATTAGTATTTGGATAAAAGGTACTGAGAAATTGTCTTTGAGATAAACTTTGTTCAAATCTCGGTAATCCACGCATACTCGTACCTTCCCTCCGGGCTTAGGCACAAGAACTATATTGGATAGTCACTCAGGGTAGGTTGATACCATGATGATGTCTGCTTTGAATTTTTTAACAATTTCTTCCTTGGCTTTCAAACTCCACTCAAGTTTTAATCATCCGAGCTTCTGTTTGACTAGCCTGAATCCTTCCTTGATGGGAAAGCAATGAATGACAATATCAGTAGACAAACCAATCATGTCCTCATGTGACCATGCAAACACATCCTGGAACTGGGTTAGTATAACAATCAAGTCTTTTCTTTGGCTTGGGGTAAGGTCCATGCCAATATGGATTTTATAGGGTTTTCTGAGGTTTCAATATCTCTTCTTGCTCAATCCTTATCAAGTCAAAGTCCAACCCTACATCAAAGTTGTAGTCATTGTGGAGATTTGTCATTCCATTAGCAAGGCTAGAAAAACCCAACTCTGGAGTTGTAAAAAAAATGTTTTCACTCAATATATGAGATTGTTTGATCATACAAAGTGTTAGCAAAATCATGACAAAAGTAATTACTAATATTGTGTAACAAAAGTAAGCAGTTAATAATATCTACATAGCATGGCATAGGGATTTTTTAACCCTTTTTACCCTTTTCGGCATATGCAAGGAGTGTTGCTTCAATTGCCTAGGGTTAAGTCCTTGTGGAAAGTTATGATGAAGAGATAGTTGATTTCCTTCTCCTCTTTGATGATGACCAAGACTGAATTCATATCAGGGTCATTATTTTCGTTTGACCAGTTTTCATTAGCCCTATTTATGCGAGAGGTCAGGATTTGATCTTCTAAGCAGTCATCATCTGGGATATCATCGTTCCTACCCTCAGTATACACCAGAAAGTTCATCTTTGATAACCAGTTTTTCACTTCTTGTTTGAGTCTCTGATTCCTTTCCTCACTTTCTTGATCTAGAATTAGGACTTCTTTCAGCCGCCTTGGGCCTAGGAATCAGCATACCCCCCCCCCACAGAAATAGGAATTTTCCTCAAAGACTTCAAGTGTTCAATTCATAATTTTCTTACGTTTAATCGTTAAACACAAGCATGCAAACACCTTCAAACCATTTACAGAAAAATGTTCCCATCAGAGATTGGCGCTTGGTAGTCTTCGCTCCCGGTGCAAACCTGCATATGGTCGCCCTCAGAGAAAACCAGTGAACACACGACTTGCACATATATGAATAATCATGCAAAACACACATGTTAGTATATGGATAACTAAGTTTGACCTTATATCCTAACATTATCATAGGTCATCATCTATTTTTATTTAATCAAGACTTTAAGTGTTCAATTCATAATTTTCTTACATTTAATGGTTAAACACGTGCTATGTGGTCCATAGGTTTCTACTACACATGCTTGCATTAGTTAAATCATGTATTTCAAGTTATGACGTTCTACTTCATTCATGCTTGTTCTAAACCACATTTAACTAGTTTCACAATGCATATTACTCACTAGGCATTCATATTAATCACATTTACATGCATGACACACCTAATCATGATGTCTCATATACACAAGTTAAACCACATAAGCATGCTCACAAACCTTAACTCAAATGTATATAGTTCATCAAGTTTATATTTGAAACTTTAAGTGTCCCTTAGTAAAACTTACTTAAGCATGCAAGATAAGTCCACATTGTCTACATCATCCTTTAATACTCATTTATGCACATACTCAAGTTATTTACATAGGCTAGACATATCAGAATTTGAAGGCATAATGTTCATCGTGCTTTGTTTTACAAAACATCAAGTTTTCCTCTAGAAAATACTTTAAAACCAAGCTAGCAAAACTTATTATACACGAAGCAAACTTGTGCCTTATGTTAGTTTTTTTTTACGTATATATCCAGGCTATTTACACATGTTCCCAGGATTAGAAAGTATATTACTTTATGTTTACAATTTCTAATTTTCTAAGTCTTTGAATTTTCTTTTGATGTTCGTACTAAAACAACTAACATGGCTTACTATATACATATCAATCTCATTCCATATTTTTGGGTCATCTATATTCATATTCAAACCAAGGTAGCATGTTCATCATAACACTGGATCACAAAAGCAAGATTCGAGAAACATCCTCATGCGTCGCTGCGATATTAAAGTTATATAAGTATATAGCGCCACACGTTCAAAACAAAAATAAATGGCACTGTTTTAGCAGAGCCTTAGAATATGTATAGCCCATTCTAAAACCAGATCAACTGCATTACTTCAAAGCATTCATACCAACTCAGCCAACACAATGACATGCTACTTCATACAAATTTGACAGGAAATTCATTTAATTGCAAAGATTTTGACAAAACTTAAACTAAGAACACCAAATTAGATTTTATACCTCTTGAAGCTTAAATGGATTCCTCAAATGCACTAAGTATGCTCCCTCAATTCTCAGCAGCTCTCACTCTCAGTTTACACTTATCAGATATTTTTTCATGCAACAGAGAATTGAGAAGGAGATGGTACTATATATAAAGAATTGATTGTCCAGTTCATGGCATTACACCATGGTTTGATTCAAAGGAGAAATGAAGTAAACAACGGATATGCAAGAATTAGCCAACTGCTAATTCATAGCCATCATCACCATGGATTTGTAGCAGCTCAAGTTAACGCAATGAAGATATAGGCCAATGTTCTTATATTGTGAGGGTCATTGATTTTGGGACACAAGTTTTAATTCCCAGCAACGTGATTAAAATGCTTAGTTCGTTTCTTTTAACTCCCAAAAATGTAATTTTAATGTATTAATGCTACTACACAATGGAAAGTTAAGGACTATTTATGTACTCACATCATATAATCCATGTACATTAGTCCAGTCTAATTATTATTTATAACATGTATGGATTCCATTTAATTAACCACTAGTAATTTAATATATCCTTAAAACTTTATTATTCCAATCAGACTCACTTATTGAAATAATTTATAATTCTTTGACTTAGTACATCTTTTAATGTTTCCATACCTCCTTACTGTCACACAAGCAATTATTTATGCAACTTACAATTCCCTACACTTTACTATATAGTTTTTATATATAATATAGTTACCACAAGGTGTCACAAAGACACATTTTTTTTATGTAAGAACTATATAATATCACATGTCTAATATAATTCTAATTATGTAAATTACTTTGCTCATTCATAATTTATTATTCATAATATCAATTAATTAATAATATAATATAAATTAATCCTTCACTCCTTAATTCAATCATCTCTTAATTAAATCAATTCCCTAAATCTCCATTCTCATGCCACACAAGGCATTTTCACAATTCTCATCACAATCCACTTCTTATAAATTCAACTTAAATTGATTGAATTATTCATTTCACAGTACATCTATATTTATATTCAAATAAAAATTCATCCTCTTATTTGATCAAAATAATATTTATTCACGAAATTCTCGGTTCTTACATCCTCCCCCTTTATAAAAATTTCGTCACAGAATTGCTACAAGGTTACACAAATAGATGGGGATAATCTCTCATCATCTTATCTTCTAACTCCCACGTAGCCTCCTCGACATCGTGGTTATGCCAAAGTACTTTTATAGAGGAAATAACTTTATTTCTCAAGGTTTGCTCTTTCCTATCAAGAATTTGAACAGGAATTTCTTCATATGCTAGATTCTTCTCTACTTGAATGGGCTCGTACGAAATCTCGTGTTTGTAGTCAGGCTTATACGGACGCAGCACGAAAATGTGAAACACGTTATGGATGTGCTCTAACTCAGGTGGTAATGCAACTTTGTACGCCGCTTCACCCACTCGCATTGGTATCTCAAATGGTACTATGAATCGCAGACTCAATTTTCCCTTCTTGCCAAATCGTATTTTTCCCTTCCAGGGAGATAGATACTTTTAAGAAAATGTGACTTCCAACTTCAAAGTCGCGGTCTAGACGATGCAAGTCTGCGTACTTCTTCTGGCGATCTTGTGCAACTACTAGTCTAGCTCTTATTACTGTCACCACATCTGCGGTTTGCTGAACTAATTCTAGCCCTAACATCTTTCGCTCTCCAACTTCATCCCAACACAATGGTGTTCTACACTTTTTCCCGTAAATCGCTTCGTACGGTGGCCTGCCTATACTTGCATGGTAACTATTGTTATAAGCGAATTCCACTAAGGGTAGGTGATCATCCCAACTTCCTTTAAATTCCATTACGCAAGTTCTAAGCATGTCCTCTAGCGTTTGTATCGTTCGCTCACTTTTCCCGTCTGTCTGCTGATGATAAGCGGTACTTAACCTCAATTGTGTTCCCATCCTTTCTTGAAAGCATTTCCAGAATTTTGACGTGAAGTGCGGATCTCGGTCAGAGACAATCTATACCAGCACTCCATGTCGTGAGACAATTTCCTATACATACAGCTTTGCTAATTGATTTAAACTATATCAGATTTTGATTGGTAGAAAATGAGTCGTCTTTGTTATTCGATCCACGATAACCTAAATGGTGTCCAAACCTTTTTGCGTGGCTGGAAGTCCTACTACGAAATCCATCGTAATATGCTCCCATTTCCACTCCAGTATCTCCAACGGTTGGAGTCGACCACTCAGTCTTAGGTGTTCTGCTTTGACCCGTTGAGACGTAAGACATCTACTAATGCACTCCGCGATTTCTCATTTTAGATTTGGCCACCAAAAATGTTTCCTCAAATCCCGGTACATCTTCGTGCCTCCTGGATGAACTCGCATTCTTCATCCTTTTCCTGTGATTCCTTTATCCTGTCCAACAAGGTCGGACGAGTTTCTACTGCAAACAATCTCTCTTCATACTTCTCCGGCCTCTTTACTTCTATTTCCAATCTTTCCATATCCCTTACTAACTCCTCCTGATTTGTCAATTGAAATAACTTCTCCCTTCCTTTCCTACTCAGCGCATCGGCCACAACATTCGTCTTTCCCAAGTGATAAAGAATATCGCAGCCATAATCCTTGATTAATTATAACCACATTCTTTGATGCATGTTCAACTCCTTCTGTGTGAAGATATATTTCAGACTCTTGTGGTACGTGTATATCTCACATTTTTCTCCATACAAATAATGTCTCCAAATCTTTAACGCAAAAATAATTACCGCTAACTCTAAGTCATGAGTAGGGTATCGTTTTTCATAATCCTTCAATTATCGTGATGCATATGCAATGACTTTGACATGTTGTATTAGTACACAACCCATTCCTCTATGCGACACATCACTATACACCACAAATTCTCCCGTATCATCCGGTAATGATAATACAGGTGCCTCGCTCAATCTCTTTTTCAGCTCTTGGAAACTCTCCTCGCACTTGTCCGTCCACACGTATTTCACCTTCCTTGTTAAATTGGTTAACGAAGTGGCTATCTTGCATAAATCTTCGATAGTACCCAGCTAACCTTAAGAAACTTCTCACTTCAGTTGGCGTCTTCGGTTGCTCCCAATTACTTACTGCTTCTACTTTTGTAGGGTCTACTGATATTCCATCCTTATCCACCATGTGTCCTAAGAATTGAACCTTCTTCATCCAAAATTCGCGTTTGGAAAATTTTGCCTACAACTTCTCCTTCCTTAGCGCCTCCAAAACCATCTTCAGATGTTCGGCGTGTTCTTCTTCCGTCTTTAAGTAAATTAGTATATCATCGATGAAAACTACTACAAATTAATCTAAGAATGGTTTGAAGACTCAGTTCATCAAATCCATAAATGTTTCCGGAGCATTCGTAAACCCGAATGACATTACCAAAAATTCAAAATGTCCATAACGAGTTTGAAACACCGTCTTTGATATATCCTCTTCCCGCACCTTTAGCTGGTGATAACCCGTTTGCAAATCTATCTTTGAGAAACACTTAGCTCCCTTCAGTTGGTTGAAAAAATCATCTCTCCTTGGTAATGGATATCTATTCTTAATCGTTACTCTATTTAATTCTCGATAATCGATACAAAGCCTCATCGATCCATCTTTCTTCTTTACAAACAATACTGGTGCTCCCCAAGGAGACACACTCGGCCAAATATAACCCTTATCTAGCAACTCTTGCAATTGTATCATCAATTCCTTCATCTATACTGGCGCCATACGATATGGGGCTTTCGAAATTGGTGCAGTTCCTGGTGCTAAGTCTATTATGAATTTGATTTCTTTGTCTGGCGGAAGACCAGACAGATCGCTTGGAAATACATCTTGAAATTCTCTCACTACAGGTATATCCTGAATTTCTATCCCCTTCTTCCGAGTATCAATAATGTATGCTAAATAACCTACACATCCTTTCCTTAACAATTTCTTGGCCTGCATCATCCTAAGACAACATGATTGCTTAAGCGATGAGCTACTATAAAACACTACCTTAGACTTATTTGAAGTCTGAAGGTTCATACTTTTGTTCTGATAGTCAATTATTGCGGCATGGTTATACAACCAAACCATTCCTAATATTACGTCAAACTCTCTCAATCTTATTGGGATCAGGTCTACACTTAGTTCATGATCTCTAATATTTTCTCGAAAATTTTTGGTAAATATACTCTATAGGGATTACTTCCTTATTCGCAACTTTTATGTTCAAGAGATTTCCTAATCGTTCTCGGGATAAATTAATTCGATTAGTAAATTCCTCAGATACAAAAGAACAGGTGGCACCCGAATCAAACAATACATAGGCATTTATATCATTGATCGAGATGATACCTGACACCACATCCTTTGCAGCCACTATGACGCCCCCAAATTCAGGTACTTGAAACCCGAACTCAGTGCTTCACGATACCATTTCTATGAGCGGAATAATACTAATAATAATAACAATAATATAGATTATAAAATATAATTTACATATTATCAGAGTTTTCAATCCCAAGTACGAAACCTTCAAACATTTGTTACATTACATGATAATTAATATATATCATCATTATCCTAATAAAGTCTAGTTATTACAAAAGATAGTATTATCATTCATTCAGCGACCTTCCCTTTCCCTTTGTTCTTGGCAGAGCCTTCAGTTTGGTCACACTTAGCTGAAAACATTTAAATTAAGCAAGGATGAGCATTTGAGTGCTCAGCAAGTAATAGCAATAATAACATTTAGCTGAACGAATTAAATGTTTTCTTTGAACGATACCTCTACAACGAATCAACAGTTGTGAAGTAAGTTGAATCAATAATAAATAACATATCATTTCGATTTCAAATTTTTGAAACCACGTATTGACTATAAATGAGGATCATTTGATAGACTATGAACATTGTTTTCTATTTTTGAAAAGGTTAAACAGAACTTCATCTGTAAACCGTCATAACTTACGGGCACGGGGGGTGATCAGCCCGTTATGCCCTGTATTGATCAATACTACATTAAAGGATGATATTTTCGTCTAGCATTTCCGCCTTAGGCGCATAAAAGTTTCCCATATTTGGGATGTTCATACCAGTCTAGAATCCGAACCGAAACAATTCAGTTGGATAATAATAAAGTTCTTATCTTGTTCAACAACAATTTTAAGTTTGTGTCTAGCCAGATCAAATAGCTTAGACGGCTTTTAATTCAACTTGTACATACTGGACACCGATAAGTATGTATCAACATGTGATAAAATATAATGATTATCCAAGTGAGGACACTTGTATAACCAAGTTTAGAAATTAATGAACAGAATATATTTCTTGATCTACAATAACAGAATTAAGGAACTTATACAATAAATTATAATTTAATAACTTACTTATACAGAATCATTGCATAAGTATATTAAAAGGTTGAAATATTTGAACAATTGAAAAGAATAATTCAGATATTATCTTACGCATGTCCATTGCATAAAGTAAACACAAAGGGTTAGATACTTGCCTTGTCTGCTGCTTACATAAGTTAGATTTATCTTTTATATCAAGCCCTATCATTAAATAGATCATTCGTTTGATTAGAATAACATATCATATCATATTGTACTACTATTTGCGCAACAAGACATAACCTAATCACATCACACGTATAGTTTAACAACCATTGAATCACAAATAAATATTTATCAAGTCAACCTACCTAAGTACAGATCAATTTCTGAAATATGTCGGTGTACTGGCAACTTTATCGGGTATTTATCGAGTCTAAGACTCTATACAGTAGTTCAATGTCCATTTAGATAACTTATATATCGGTCATATTATTTTTAAACGACTTATAATAATTTTTAAACATTTATTATAATTTATCATTAATTTTCAAACATCGTAATCATTATTAAATGATTTAAATATTAAACAATTCTATTATCATTAATATTTAATTAATATTAAACCATTAATGAAACAATTGTCAAAATATTAAAGTTATTTATAATAACTTAAAATATTTATAAAGTATTAATATTACCTTTAAATGATTTTTAAACTATTTAAAATCATTTTTAAATAATTATCATTAATATTAAAGTATTAATGTATTATTTATCAAAATATTAAAAGTTATTAAGAATAACTTAAAATATTTTTAAATCATTTATATCCTTTTAAATGATTTTTAAATTAATAAAACCATTTTTAAACTATTTATTTAATATAATTATTAAATAAATTTAATATTATTAATAATAATTTAATAATCATTAATATTAAATTATTAATGAAATTATCCTTTAAATATTAAAAGTTATATTTTATAACTTAAAATATCTTTAAACACTTTATTTTCATTTAAAATGATTATTATAATATAAAAATCATTTTAAAACTAATTTATTTAATATAATTATTAAATAACCTTAATATAATTAAAATAATTAATTAATGAAATTTACCTTTAAATATTAAAAGTTATATTTTATAACTTAAAATATTTTTAAATACCTTATTATTATTTAAAATGATTTTAATATAATAAAATCATTTTAATTAATTTATTTAATTCATTTAGTAAATAACTCAATTCTAATTAATATTAATTTATTAATGAATTTCTTCACAAAATATTAAAAGTCATTAAAAATAACTTAAAATATTTTCTTATATCATTATATAATTTTAAATGATTTTTCAAATATTAAAATCATTTTTAAATAATTTATTTAATATAATAATTAAATAAATTAAATAATTTTAATATTCTAAAAATATTAAATATTTATGAAATATATTAAAAATAATTAAATACTAATTTTTAGATTTTAAAATAATTTTTAATAATTTATCTTGTATTTTTAATAATTAAAAACTAATTTTCTATAATTATTTAATAAAAACAATTAATTTCCAAAAATATATGTCCCTAAAGGTCCCTATAGCGACGAAACTGTCGCTATAGGTGTTCTTGAGCTGTTCTTGGCCAAACCCGGAAACCAATGTCAGTTAACAAGGTAACTGGTTTGACCAACAATAGTTTGTAAATTGTGATGATTCTGAGCATGATCTTGGTCAGATCTTGTAGTACGCATGCAAGATTACACGATCCAGCCATCAACAGGTTCATAACATAACACAAATGCAAGATCTAAGCTGATGAACAATCTGTCAGAGCAGTTCTTCATTTCTGGATTTGCCCAGAAATGAAGAACAGTTCGACTGTTCATATTTGGGCTTCCACAACTTGAATTCCTTTTGATGTTTAATTGATCTAAGGGTTCCAGGTTGTAGAACACATGTAGTACTACAGATCTATTACAAAAATTCATTTTAACAACATCACATAAAGCATATATAGACCAGTCAAAGTAGTGGTCAGAAACTTCTTATGAAGGTTTCTGAGTTACCCAGAAACTTCATCCGGCAGTTTCGTCCTCACCACTTTGACCACTGATTTCTTTGATTCAGAGAAGGATATAATGATTCTAGAGGCATGGTCATGTAGCCTAGACGTCAGACAACAATATTACAACAATAACAGGGTCTAACACGTAAACAGAAGCAAGATCTAAATGCATGAACAGTCTGTCAGACTTTTTGGGCACGTTCTGGGTTACCCAGAAACGTGTGGTCAATGCCGGTCAACGTGGTTTGACCACTAATAACTTTCCATCGGCTTACGATCTGACTTTGATTCTAGTTTTAGATCAAAGATCTCATAGCATACTACCAGATCAAAGCTTAAAAACACAAAAACACATAACAGGACGAGATCTATGGGACCTGACATTTTGTTGTCAGACCATATTTCTCATTTTTCCAGATTTTGAAATATTCAAATCCGAGCCTCTAGATGTTATGGATCTAACATCTAGCAACCCAGATCATCATAAGACATTATAACCAACATGTTTGAACAAAAATTTCAAAGATCAAACAATAGAAAATTGGACAGAAATCAAGCTAGGGTTTTATACCTTCTATGATTAATTTCTGATTCTGGCTTGGTTTGTGACTGATTTATAAAGGAGATTTCGTAGGTTTTAGAGAGAGAGGGTCTTGGAGGTGTGTTGTGACAAAATGAGCAAATGAATGTCATTTCTCTCTCTTCAAATCTATTTATAGAATGACTTGTAATGAAGTGGCTGAGATCTAGCTTAATGTGCTGGAGATTTTAAGTTGTAGTAAGTTAACAAATTAGGTCACCCACTCCATTTTGCCTAGATTTGCAAGTAAACTTAATAAAAAAATGTGACAAAGGGCATTTTAGTCTTTTGTCTTGAAAATTTAATGTCATTTTGGGCAATTGGCAAACTCTTAGGGTTTGACCCTTAGAATTTAACCCTTAGGGTTTAACCCTAAGGTTTTTCAATAATTGCTTTTCTAGAATTACATTTTAGGGTTTACAAAAATAAAGTAAAATAAAAATAAATTAGTTCTTAAAAATAGAAAATTAGGATTTGTTAATTAGATTAGCTTTCTAATTACATTATACAAAAACATTAGGGTTTTATATTGCTAATTATAATTAAGATCACTAATTTATCAATTAGAGCACCCATTTGATAATTAGGGTTAACAATTTACTAATTAGGACTAACAATTTAATAATTAAGGTTAACAATTTTTAATTAGGGTTTCTAATTACATTAATCATGATCATTAGGGTTTAAAGTCCGCTAATGAGCATTAAACATCCTAAATTAGCAATTAGGGTTTCCCAGTTTGACAGTTAGGGTTCCTAAATATCGATTAGGAATTTTAATTTCACCATTAGGGTTTCGAGTCAATAATTAGGGTTTGTCATATAACGCTATAATTGACCAACCATTATCGGTCCACGTATACAGTACATACTTATAGCACTAAAAATCAAAATATAATTAATATTATATTATTATTATCATTCCTTATTCCATAACCAGAATTAGGGTTTGGATTCCATATCTGATTTACCTTGCATAAACAGCTTTATTAATTAAGTTAAAATACTTAACTTAATAATCCTAGTTAAAATTCATATTATAAAATAATTATTATAATTATTCTAAAAATCATTTCATATATTATTTAAATAATAAAGACTAAAAGATAATTTGCTATACGTACACCCCAAACCGAAAAAGGTGTCTAAGTACACCACAAACTTTATTATACGTAACAAAACACACACTTTCTTCACTTAACCGGTCAAAAGTAACCGGCTAAGGCGGTAAGAAAAGTTTGGGGTGCAAATTGTAAAAGTATCTTAAAAATTGGCAAAAATAATTAATTTTAAATAAAATAAAATGATTTTAAATATAAGAATTTTAAAAAAATGTAATTTTAAAATAGTTAGCATACAATTACCATACAATTAAAAAGCAATTTTTTTAAATCTGTTATAATTTTTTTTAAAACAAAATAAAATTTTTTAATCGTTTTAATAAAAAAAATTTAAACTGCTTTTTAACAAATTTTTTAAAACAAAATAACTTTTTTAACAAATTTTTTTAAACTGCTTTTTAACAATTTTTTAAAATCTGTTATAAATTTTTTTAAACTGTTAAACTTTTTTTTAAAAACAAAATAATTTTTTTAATCTGTTTTTTAACAATTTTTTAAATCTGTTATAAATTTTTTTAAATCTGTTATAAAAAAAATTTAATCATTATAAAAATTTTTAAAACAAAATAAATTGTTTTAACTGTTTTTTAGCAAAAAAAATTAAACTGCTTTTTAAAAAAAAAATTTAGATGTTATAATTTTTTTTAAATGTTATAAATTTTTTTTAAAACAAAATAAATCTTTTAACTATTTTTAGCAAAAAATTTAACTGTTTTTAAAAAAAAAAATTTAAACTGCTTTTTTAATAACTTTTTTAAACTGTTATAAAAAAAATTTAAAACTTTTTTAACAAATTTTTTAAACTGTTATAAACTTTTTTTTAACTCATTAAATTTTTTTTTTAAAAACAAAACAGATTTTTTTAACTGCTTTTAGCAATTTTTTTTAAAATGTTTTTAACAAAAAAAAATTTAGACTGTAATAATTTTTTTTTTAAACTGTTATAAATTTTAGTTTGTTTTAAAAAAAAATTGTTAAAAAAATTTTAAATTTTTTTAAACTGTTACAATTTGCACCCCAAACTTTTGTTACATCCTTAGCCGGTCACTTTTGACAAGTTAAGTGAAGAAAGTGTGTGTTTTGTTACGTATAATGAAGTTTGGGGTGTACTTAGACACCTTTTTCGGTTTGGGGTGCAAAAGTCAACACCGATGTAAAATTTGGGGTGCAAATTGTCTTTTAGTCAATAATATATAACTATATTTTCATGGAAATAATTAATAAAAACATTTCTAATGTAAAATTTATTATTATAAGATTATACTTTATAACAATCAATAATTCTAAAACAAAATTACTTGTAAATATTTATGTAATAAATATATTTTTATTTATCACATAAATACATATACACCATATCTTGTACAAATCCTCATCCTTAAATAATAATAAAAAATTTATACGCAAAATTTTTGTTTTATTTATATAGAAAATATCTAAGTTATTATGTACCCCATCGCGTCTCCGGGGCGGCCATATTAAACATTCGCGGTTGGGCGGTTGGATGGCTAATGATCCGCCAATCATCAGTTTGATATTCCCTCCTTGTTGGCCGCTTCCTCCGCTACTTCCTTTCTTCGGGCAATCTTTGATCATATGGTCCGTCGAACCACAAATGAAACATCCTTTGATCTTCTTCAGCTTTGGGCAGTTTGGAGCGTAATGTCCCTCTTGGCCACAGTGGTAACATACACTGCGCCCTTTCCAACACTCGCCCTGGTGATACCTCCCACACTTGGGGCATCCTTCCCCCTTCTTCTTTAACTCTACTCGAAACTTCCCCACTTGATTGTTGAGATTCTTGTTGTTGTTATTATTATCCCACTTCATCTTTCCTAAATTGCTACCTCCGTTGTTGCTTCCTCCTCGGTTTTCTACTCCGATGTTCTTTCCCTTCTTCTCTTTATTTTACAGACTTAATGCTTCACTTCCTCCCTCGACAATAATAGCCTTTTCCAACAACATTGTAAAAGAGTCAATCTGAAGAACCGACACCTTGTTAAACAACCAATGCTTCAGTCCTTGCTCAAAACGCCTAGCTTTTTTCTCTTCATCTACCACCTGGTGTTTAGCAAACCGGGCTAGTTCATTGAACTTAGCCGCGTATTGCGCCACCGTTATATCTCCTTTCTTAAGTTCTAAGAACTTTACCTCCATTTTATTCTTCATGCTATTTGGGAAATAATTCCCAAAGAACAGAGTCTTAAACCTCTCCCAAGTGACTATCCCTTCTCCCGCTCTCTGCTGATTTGCCTCCCACCAGTAGTTCGCTTCGCCTCTCATCATGTAGGTTGCAAATGCCATCTTCTGGTCTTCACCCACACGAGCGATGGTGAAAGCCTTCTCTATCTCTTTGATCCACGTCTGAGCCACGATCGGATCGGTATTGCCTACGAATTCCAGAGGTCCTACACTCCTAAAATCTTTAAAGTTCGTAACTTTTAACTTCTTGGGGAATGGGTGGTACTGGTTCATTTCTTCCCCTAACAGATCTACAGGCCTCTATATCAGGTCTACTGGTCCTCTCTCATCAGTAACCGACTCTTCTGGTACAATTATTCTACGTCTGGGCAGCATGTTTCTGCATCATAAAATTTTCATTTTATTATCTAATTATATTACTTAGACATTTCTCAAAGAAATAAAATTTTAAAACATGTTTCTGAAATAAGATCATTTATATTCATGTCAAATCGTAACAATTACATGATCCTCTCTAGCATACTGCTATAAATGATAACACATATCCCCTAATATCACAAAAGACGGGGACAACACTATCGTACTACCCCTCTAATATGTTTCAAAAGCTTGGGGGGTTTTCAACCATCTCACATCTTACACAAAAGACTAAGATTTCAACAACAATAGATTAAATGACACATAAATATATATAAAAAATACAACTACTAAGCTTTTTCCTCTAGACTCAATCTAACATTCCACGCTCCACGGCGCTCTGGTATTCCTTTTGAGTAATGTGCACCACCATGTCTCGACTTATGGTATGACGAGTCTGTCCTTGATCAGTCGGGTAGTGATTTACCCCATCAATTAATCTCTTCATGGCTGTGCGTAGAGCATAGCCCATCTTGTTCATTTTCCTCATTTTTCACTGCACCTCATCCTCTAGATCATTTGCCATATCACTAGCTTCCTCCCACTTCTCCTCGAAGTGAATCCTATCCATCACCTCAGTCTCTAACTGAGTACGGAAAGCCTCCTTATCCGTTCTCTCACTCAAAACCTCCTGCTCCATTTCTTCAAACTTCCCTGCCAACTCCACGTTCCTAGCCACCAATCGGTGAAACAAAGTCCCCATCTGGATCCCTGCCTCCTTACGGTGAGCAATCTCAACCTCCATCTCCTGCATTACTAATTTCCTGTGATGGTCCTCGTCCCTCAACCTCTGGAACTCAGACTCCCTCTCCCTAACCTCAATCTCTAACTCCTCCACTCTATATCCGAATTCCAAGATCTGTTCCTCATACTCCCCCAACATCCAATCCTCGAAAATAGCCTCGTCGGAGTCCTCCACGGGCTCAAGCTCCTCCTCCAGATCAGACTCCTCGGGAAATTGCTCCATCTCCTCCTCCTCGTCATCGTCATTGATAGGGGCCACTACTGATATAGGCTCTGTTATCAATGGTGCCTCAAATACCACGTGTATGTCACGCGGCTCCTCCTCTACTACTCGGCTAGGTCCTCCCATGTCAGTCATCCTACAATCACCAACATAAGACAAACAAACAACAACCCTATCAGAATGTTAAATAAACATATGTTCATTGTATATAATGAAATTATATTTCATAACACACTAATTTCCTCTCTAGAAAAACTCTACATGAGTCTTCTCTATCTTCTAAGTTCTCCTAAGTTATAATCTAAGGACTCTCGCTCCTAAGGTTTATAACTACAGTTTTGATACCAACCTGTGACACCCCCAAATTCAGACCACACTTGTCTCAAATTTGGTAGCCACGTAATAACTCTAATAATAAATCAACATCGTATATATAGCAGAATAATTGAATAATTTATATTGGTATAACATAATTATTCTCGTCCCAAGGCTTCGAAACTTATACATTCCTTACATACCTTAACCATAATTAAACATCGTTTAGAAATAGCTAATACATAATACAACATAACTTAAATTAAACATAGTTAAATAAGACATCGAATAATAGATGAAAATAATTTTGTTTGTTCATAGACAAACTTACCTTTACATCCGTACCAAATACATGGCATATGATAGCGTTAACAGTTCTATATTGATAGACTTCTACACAAATCAATCAATTCTTCAAGACTTGTCTAGCCGAGTTAAAACAGGCATCGACTCTTTCTTTAAAACCACTCATGCATCTTATAACATGAATCATAGAAAACTTGGCTAACACGAAGGTTAGACAAGCGTTAAGAAAGACTTGCCTTCAAGCGTCTTCGAATATAATATTCAATCAATTCTTAGTCTTTACAAGATCTACATGATATATTCACATAGCACACTATAATTAGTTTACAAACAACTAACTTTATTATCTTAACCAACTTCTTTCTCTTTTATGTCTTACTTGAATTTATTTCGTTAATAAAGTCAATTCGACTTACTATGCTTCATTACGGCTCGTTAACGTTCTTACGTTATTAACCGACATTCGATCATCATTGGTTAAATACCAACGTTGAACATCATTCACGATTTTACTTCTTACATTCTTGCGTTCTTTGTTTAATTCCTATTATACCATATCTAATCTTCTAATGTTATCATCTTATAGGTGATTTAAAGTCAGCCTTATTATGTACATTAAGTACATTCATTGTCTTACTATTGGTTTACCTTTAATTAGAATTAAAACCTAACTTGGTCAACCTTCTTACATCGGCACATAAGGCTGCGGCATCTCCTTTGTATATAGTAGTGGCTGCAGTCATCACTCTCAAGGGTTTTGCGGGACTTCTAAGGCGCTAGACGCGAGTCCTTGCACAAATTCTCGCGCTGCGGCGTGAGTCTCCAGTAGTTTTTGTTTTCACACAACCATACTTGGCGCCGCGGCGTGACACATTTACAATAGGCTGGCTCTGCAGCGCCACCCTTGTGCACTAGATAAACATGATAGTTTGTTTTCATAACGAAACTCCCGGCTTCATAACTTATTCGTTTTACATCTGAATTGGCTTATTCGAAAGCCCAAAACTCACAAATTACATACTCTAGGTGTTCATATGAGAATTTTACATTTTTTAATCCGTTAACTCAGAATTCACCTTTGGGTTCATTTTGAGCGTTCGTTTATCATTTTCGAGCGTTCAATACTCGTTTTCTTCATTATAAGTCGGAATTTGACGATTCTCGAGTCCACAACTCTTGAATACCTTATCTCACGTGTTGACATTTGAAACCAACGTTTTCAAGTCATAAGACAACTTTTGACCTTTAATCCGAGATTTCTATGATTTCGACGTTTAACGTCTATTTTTGCAAAATTAACCATAATTTCGTTACTCGTGTTCTATAAGTCAAATCAAATGGAACACTCCATTGATTCATCATCTCCACCCTAACCAAACCATATTCACATACCCTAGCTATGATGTTTTCAAATCGTCATATCATAACTAAGTTCACGTTCATGACTTTCTACGGTTTTTAACTTACGTAAACACTTACAATTTTCATTTGGTCATGACTTATCAATGTTTTCAATATTAATAGACATTCTTATTACTCCTCACTAAACACGCCCCACCAATTCACGATTCTCTTCTAGAAAGTAATCAAAAGAGATGAAGACTAAGGTTTACGAGATTTTACTTTTGTCGTTCTTCGCGTTATTGATAAACGTCTAATGGTTTTCTTGGAAGTAGATTGATTATAAGTTTCTAGCTCTTTCTCTCTCTCAATATAGGTTGGACAACCTTTGTAAAACACTAAATAGCCAACCTAAGCTTTGTATTTATAAGCAATCCAAATGGAGGGCAACATGGTCAAGAGGCCACCACCTTACTATTCCACCTCCTCTTCAACTTAGCTACCAAGTAATCACTTTACTTGGTGGCCAAGTAGCCGGCCCACCTCCTTTATGGGTAATCCAATGGGTTGCCCCATGGGTTTTACCCATACCGTGACCCGCCGGTTCGACCCGCGGTTAGGTTTCTTGGATTGGGCTTGACTTAATTTAAAATTGGACCTTGACTTTGGCCTTCTTACTTAATTCATTAGGCTTGCTATTAATCCAAGTTCAATTGAATTCTACCAAATCTTTAACTCATAATCCTTTAGAACTAATCGTATTCTACGTGTATACGTCACGTATTCTCTTCGTCTAATACTTATACGATATTCGTATTATACGCCATACTATTCTTCCTACCATACTCGTATTCGAACAAGTATAATACTTGTATCTCATACGTATAATAACCTAAATGTTTATACGCATTACATTTCCCTTTCAGAAATCTCTTTCACTAACCCTTAGGTTTTACGTTCGCAAGTGAAAACTTCATTTGCCATAACGGAACTGTTATCAGATATTTCATTATATCTTTATATTCTATCATTACGCGTTTCTCAAAATTTCGAATCTAAGCTCCGAACAAAATTGGATGAATAATGTTTTTACGGGAAATTTCTCGGAAAACATTCCTTTTCGTCTTGATAATTCAAAACAATTAATCTTAGCACATTGCCAGAATACTAACCACATCCACACATTCTAGGTCATAGAACGACCTTCAAACATCTTACTCACACAATTAATCAATTAAATTCATTTAATCCACATAATCAAATAAAAATTTAATTCATTCAAAATCCAAAATTCTCGAGCATTACATTCTTCCCTCCTTATAAGGATTCTGTCCTCAGAATCTCGTTATTCTTACATAAATAAATGAGAAAACTTTTCATTCATTTTACTTTCGAGCTCCCACGTTGTTTCTTCAACATCGTGGTTAGTATATATTACCTTACTGAAGGTATTATTTTATTTCTCAAGACTTGTTCCTTCCTATCAATAATTTGAATAGGAAGTTCTTCATAAGTTAAATTAGATATTCCTGCCAAAGGTAGATGTTTGTACCAACTCCCCTTGAAATCCATAACGCAAAATCTTAACATATCTTCTAGCGTTTGAATTGTTCGTTCACTTTGTCCATCCGTCTGTGGATGATACGTCGTACTCAATCTCAACTGCATTCCCATCTGGTCTTGCAAACTCCTCCGAAAGTTCGACGTGAATCATGGATCACGATCAGACATAATCGAAACAGGTACTCCATGTCTAGAAATAATTTCTTTCACATAAAGCTTAGCTAATTGCTCTAGGTTATACCTAACTCCTATTGGTAGAAAGTGAGCCGATTTGGTTAATCGATCCACTATTACCCAAATAGCATCGTATCATTTCCTTATTGTTGGAAGTCCCACCACAAAGTCCATGGTGATATGCTCCCATTTCCACTCCGGAATCTTTAGTGGATGCAACAACCCACTCGGCCTTTGGTGTTCAACCTTAACTTTCTAACAAGTTAAGCACTTACTAACATATTTTGCGATCTCGCTCTTCATGTTCGGCCACCAAAAGTTTTGACGAAGGTCTTGATACATCTTAGTACTACCAGGATGTATCGAGTACCTCGAACTATAAGCCTCACACATGATCTCTTCTTTCAACTCGAAACTATTTGGAACCCAAATTCTTCCTTCAAAATGAAGTAAACCTTCTTTATCAACTTTGTCTTCACATCATCCTTCATTATCTTTTTCATTCGCTCGCATTCTTCAGTACTTATATGTACTTCCTTAACCCGTTCGACTATCGTTGGTCGAGTCTCTATTGAGAATAACATCTCCATCGTTTCACTTGATAACTTAACTTCTAACTCCAACCTTTCCATCTCCGTTATTAACTTATTCTGAGTCGTTAACATTGACAGTTTTTCCCTACCCTTCCGACTTAACGCGTCGGCTACTACGTTCGCCTTTCCTGGATGATACAGGATATCACAATCGTAATCCTTTATCAACTCTAACCACCTCCTCTGCCTCATATTCAACTCCTTCTGTTTGAAGATATATTTCAGACTTTATGGTCCGTGTATATCTCACATTTTTCCCCGTATAAATAATGTCTCCATATTTTTAAGGCAAAGACTACAGCTGCCAATTCTAGGTCATGAGTAGGATAGACCTTCTCATAATCCTTTAACTTGCATGATGCATACACAATGACCTTGCCATGCTGCATGAGCACGCAACCAAGTCCTCTATGCGAAGCATCGCTATAAACTACAAAATTCCCTGTATCATCGGGTAAGGATAATATAGGTGCCTCACTCAACCACCTTTTTAGTTCTTGAAAACAATTTTCACACTTTTCTGTCCACTCATACTTCACCTACTTTCTTGTAAGATTCGTCAATGGAGTAGCTAATTTAGAAAAGTCCTAAATGAACCTCCTATAGTATCCCTCTAACCCCAGAAAACTCCGAACCTCGGTTGGCATTTTCGGTTGCTCCCACTCATTTACTGCTTCCACCTTCGCTGGATCTACGGATATGCCATCTTTATCTATAACTTGTCCTAGAAATTACACTCGTTCAAGCCAAAATTCACTTCTCCCACTTAGTTACTGCTTGCACCTTCGCTGGTTCTACGGATATGCCATCTTTATCTATAACATGTCCTAGAAATTGCACTCGTTCAAGCCAAAATTCACACTTAGTGAATTTCGCATATAAGTTCTCCCTCTATAGTGTTTCCAACACTATTCTTAAATATTCAGCATGATCTTCTGGCATCTTAGAATAAAATAGAATATCATCAATGAACACTACCACAAACTTGTCCAAATACAGTTTGAACACTCTGTTCATCATATCCATAAATGCGGCTGGCGCATTTGTCAGCCCAAACGACATAACCAGAAACTAGTAATGTCAATAACGAGTTCTGAACGCCGTCTTAGGTACATCCTCCTTCCTTACTTTAAGTTGATGATACCCCGTACGCAAATCTATTTTAGAAAAATACTTTGCCCCTTTCAACTGATCAAATAGATCATCGATCCTGGGCAACGGGTATTTATTCTTAATCGTTAATTTGTTCAACTATCGATAGTCGATAAAAAGTCATAACGACCCATCCTTCTTCTTTACAAACAATATCGGGGCTCCCCACGGAGACACGCTCGGTTGAATGTACTTTCTATCTAACAGTTCCTATAATTGAACCATTAACTCCTTCATCTCCACTGACGCCCTCCTATATGGTGCCTTTGAAACTGGTGCCGTAACCGGCAGCAAATCAATTACAAACTCTATATCCCTATCTGGCGGAATACCGGGTAACTCCTCCGAAAATACATTCGCGAACTCTTAAACTACCGTTATCTGTTCCAATGATGCTCCCACTCTTTGGGTATCCATAACATGGCACAGGTAACCCTTACACCCCTTCTTCAACATCTTCCTAGCTTGTGTCATGGTTAGACAACAAGAACGTCCCGGTGATTTATTACCATAAAACACCACCTCAGGTTTCTTAGAAAGCCTTAGGTTTACACTCTTTTTATAACAATCTATAATCGCTCTATGGTTAATTAACAAATCCATACCTAGAATTATATCGAATTCTCTTAACCTTATCTGTAAAAGATCTACCAATAATCTATTGCCCCTAATATACACGAAACAATTCCTATGAATGTTTTCAATAGGAATTATCTCTTCGTTTGCTACCTTAACATCTAAAGGTATATCTAACTTTTCAGGGTTTAACCCCAGTTGCTTAGCAAATCCACATGCTATAAATGAACACGGAGCACCCTAGTCAAATAACACATAAGCATTTATTTCGTTGACTGGAATGATACCTGCTACTACATCCGCTGATGCAATCGCATCTTGGACAGTCATATTAAACGTTCGAGCTGAGGGTCTACCTAATGATGGTGTTGGTCCAAGAATGGCTAAATTACCACTACCGTAACCCTTATCAGAAGCGCCCCAAATCCGGGTATCTTCCAACCCACAAATGGTGCTATATCTTGCATAACATTCATACATTCATTTAATTGAAAAGTCTCAAAGAATCTAACATAACTTCTATATATTTAAAGTCATATTTACATTTCCCAAGTTCTATACCCGTTACAAAGGTTCTTTGTCATAATATTAGTTAAATTACAATAATAGACCTATTGTACTCTATGTTGATCAACACTACATCCATTAAACGTATGCACGTTTAAGCATTTGGCAACCTTACGTGCCTGTTGTTTTACCGATAAAATATTTGTTTAACATTTCAGTCTTCTTTTGAAAACCATATCAAGTAGTTGACACAAGATAGCAACATTTGATAATACATGAATAGATTATCAATTCATCAAGTCTAGCCAAAGGAATTGGCTTCAACTTCATCATACTTCAATTCATGCAAAACAATACATGAATCTCAAAAACTTGTTTAGATTGAACTGAGACAAGAGTTAGAATACTTGCCTTTAGCGTCTGCTATGGTAAATTAACTTTATGTTCAAGTCGTTTAAGTCTCTACAATACATGATCACATAATGCCTTACATTAGGTCACATATAATCAAGTATGTATATAACTATATCATACTATTTATTTCAATCTAATTGTGTATTAGATTCATTTAATATTGGTTCCGGTTTATCATTATGCTTGCATTATACTTGACTAGGTTATCTCAACCTTTATACATTATCCTTAAGGTTTAACAATGTTTATTCAATGTTACATTACCTTCCTTAAGTTATGTTTACTTCCATTTCTTTTCTTTATACTTAGAAAATTTCATTACTATCTTCACTTTGAGATCTGGTGTCATGGCTGGCCATTTTTTTATTCTCAAGATCTCGTTGCTGGCGCTTGAGCTTAATGTATAACTGTCTCGGACTTGGCGCTGTGGTGCGAGTCCTTACTTAATGGTAGTCATGTCATGGCCGCACACACACTGCAGAGGATTTTGTCATCGTTTCGCGAAGTCATCACAACGCCACTTATTGAACTAAGGTTCGTGACTGCATGCGCGAACTCTTCGCGAGAGGCTTTTTACATTATTCTCAGGCCATGCATGCTGGTCTTTTGTTTAGGGTTCAGCCATGCACGCCAACTCAGGCACCGATATCAATTTCAGCTTTTGAAATTTTGTGAACTTCCGGACGATAACTTCTTCGTTATAAGTCTGAATTGGCTTGTTCAAAAGCCTACGGTTCACAAATTACGTACTCTATATGACCATTCAAGAATTTTATCTATTTGATTTCTTTTGCTAAAAATTCACCTATTGGTTCATTTTTAACGTAAACGATAAACGTTCGTGAACGTTCAACGCTTGTTTCTTCGTTCTAAGTCGGAATCTGGTCATTTTTGAGTCTGCAACTCTTAAATGCCTATTATAACTTGTCTTTATTGGAAAACAATGGTTTCATGATCAAACATAAAATTTGACTTCCATTCTGAGAATTTTACGTATTCGACGATTATCGTCCAATCGTGCAAATTCCGACAATTCTTCCTTCTTATGATTTGTTCAACATTACAAATAAACTTCATTCATCATGTGAACATTTTAACATCCTTAATACAACAACTTATATTCATGGTTGGATTTTTGGACTTATTCTTCAAGAACTTATAACTTGTCATTTATAAACTACTTAAGATTTCATCGTTAATAACTTATGACAAGTTAAAGTTTCTTAAACATCATTTCTTATATGTTCTTAACATATAACTTAACTTGGGTATACATGATACATATGATCATATAAATTCTTTTACCTTCATATTATTTTTCTTAATAAACTTCTTATAAGTTCATATTATTTTCACACAAGTTTATAACTTATGCTCGCTTAAATAACTTATTACCAACTTAATTGGCTTAAGTTCATTACTTACTCATTCAAGTCTCTTAATCCAACTTTTCTTATCATCCCATCATGAATAGAGATAAAAGATAATTGGAGAAGAAGTCTTACTCTTTTGTTGTCTTGGTAAGTAGCTTGCTTCTTCTTCTTAGCTTATGGAAATGACTTATTGCTAGCTTATTCTCTCTAATACTTAAGCACTTTAGAAGTGTTGGATTATTTGATCAACCAACAAATGACTAGCAAAGCTCTTCTATTTATAGACTTTCCAAGGTTAGGGTAGTTTGGTCTTTAAAACATCCCACCTCCTTAAGCCACCTCCTTACTATTTATTACTTGCTAGCCACTCTCTTATCTCTTACTTGGCCATTAATTCAAAGTCTTGGTCAATACTCCTAACTTGGTCACCACATCACTTGGTCACCACATATCTTGGTCATCACACATTACTTGGTCATTACTTTACTTGGTCACCACATTCAACCATATTAATATGGTTTGCCCCATAGATCATACCACTCATGGATTCCATCTTGGGCTTACATTAATTAATCCTTGGGCTTTACTTTAACAAACACTAATTGGTTCATTAATTCATTAGTTGGGCTTCTCTCTCTAATTCTCTTGGACTTGTATATAATTGTTTACCAATCATCCAAGTCCATTAACATTTCTTAATACATATTGTTGATGTATTATTTTCGTATTCTAATTTTTATAGAATTTATATATGGTATTTCATCCTTCATATAAACTCGTATAATACTTCATATTATACTGCTTTTCATTACTTCGCATAATACCAAGTATCATACAATTATTACTTATTCTTTAACACTTCGCTTTACTTAACGTTTATAATTTAAGTCCACATGTTTAATTATTACTTTTTCCATAACTAGATTTTTATTACATAATCCATCTTACCTTGTTATTCCATCATCACAGTATTTCTAATCTCAAAATTATATCCCAAGCAAATACCGATGAATAGTGTTTTTCGTAAAATTTCTTAAAACTTTTATTTTCGCTCTTGAAATTCAAACACTTTAATTCATCCACATAGCCCAAATACTACGATATTCTAACATCAATAGGTTATACAATGACAACCATCTTGATAACATATGGAATATGATTTTATTATTATTTAATTTAATAAAATCATTTTACAATAAGATCCGAATTTCTATCGTTACATTCTTTCCCCTTATAAAGATTCTGTCCCGTAATCTCGCCTTATTTTAATCAAATAGATGAGGAAAATTTTTCTTCATCTTTTCTTCTAGTTCCCACGCTGCCGCTTCTTCAACGTCGTGGTTCTTCCATAATACTTTTATCGATGGTATTACCTTGTTCCTCGTAACTTGTTCCTTTCTATCAATGATCCGACGGCGACTCTTCATATGATAAGTCTTTCTCGATATGAATCGCTCATACTTGATTACATGCTTATAGTCCCGCTTATATGGACGTAATACGATACGTGAAACACGTTATGTATTCGTTTCTAGGTCCGGAGGTAATGCTATCATATACGCCTACCTCTCCCACCCGCTTTTAATACTTCAAAAGGTCCTATAAACCTGGACTTAACTTTCCTTATTTCCAAAGTGTATCTTTCCTTTCCCAGGAGATACCTTTAGAAACACATACGAGCCCACCTCAAACTCTCGACTTAGTCTATGTGAGTCCAAGATACTTCTTTCATTCTCATCTCCTGAGCCGTGATTTAGACGATCCGAATTAACTTTATCACATCCGCCGCTCGCGCGCACAATTCTCGGGTCCTATCATCCCTGCTTCTCCCACCCTCATCCCAACATAAAGGTGTTCTCGCACTTTCTCCCATACAAAGCTTCATACGATGGCAGATGCCTATGCTTGCATGATAACTATTGTTATATGAAAACTCTACTAGTGGTAGGTGATCATCCCAACTACCCTTGAAATCCATGACACAAGACCTCAACACGTCTTCTAACGCTCTGAATTGTTCTTTTGCTCGCCCATCGGTTTGTGGATGATAAGTCGTGCTTAACCTCACCGTGTTCCCAATCGCTCTTGCAAACTCCTCCAAAAGTTCGATGAATCTTGGATCACGATCCGACACAATCGATACTTGCAGACTCCATGTTCCGAAATGATTTTTTGACATAAAGTTTAGCTAATCGGTCTAAGTTATACTTGACCCTAATTGGAAAAAAGTGAGCCGACTTTCACAACCGGTCCACTATTACCCAAATCAATCGCATCTTTTTTTGCGATCGTTTGAAGTCCCACCACTAAGTCCATCGTGATATGCTCCCATTTCCATTCTCGAATCTCCAACGACCGTAATAAACCATCTGGTCGTTGATGTTTGGCCTTAACTTTTTGACAAGTTAAGCACCTACCACATACTCGCTATTATTTCTCTTCATGTTTGGCCACCAAAACTCTCCGAAGAAGGTCTTGATACATCTTAGTATCGCCAGGATGTATCGAGTACCTCTAACTATGAGCTTCTTGTAACACTTGCTCCTTTAATTCCGCCTCATTGGAATCCAAATTCTTCCTCAAATCTTAATAATCCCTCATTATCAAGACTATACTTAACATTTTCCTTCTCTGATAACCGCTTTTCATTTGGTTACACTCATCCATCTTGAAGTCAGACTCTCCTCGATTCTTTCTACGATGGTAGATTGATCTCCGTCAAGAAAGAGTAATACCCTCAATCACTCCTAAGATCTTCACTTCTATTTCCATCCTAGCCATCTCTTGTTATTAACTCATTTCGAGCCGTTAACATAGACAACTTTTCTCGACCCTTCCTACTTAAGGCGCCGAAAACTACATGGCTTTTTCCAGGTGATACAGATTTCACAATCATAATCCTTTATCAACTCCAGCCATCTTCTCTGTCTCATATTCAACTCCTTTAGATTGAAGATATACTTTAGACTTTTATGGTCCGTATATATCTCACATTTTCCCCATAAAGATAATGTCTCCATATCTTTTAGAGCAAACATCATCATGGGCAGCCTGCATCATGAGTAGGTAAACTTTCTCATAATCCTTCAATCGCCGAGATGCATACGCAATGACTTTGCCATGCCGCATAAGCACACAACCAAGTCCTCTATGCCAAGCATCACTATACACTACAAATTTCCCGTGTCATCCGGCAATGACAAAACAGAGCTTCACTTAATCTCTTCTTCGCTTCTTGAAAACTGCCTTCACATTTATCCGTCCATACGATTTCACCGCCTTCCTTGTTAAGTTAGTCAACGAGGTAGCTATCTTCAAAAATCTTGGATAAATCTTCGATAAGACCTCGCTAACCCTAGGAAACTCCGCACCTCGCCGGCATTTTTTGGTTGTTCCCAATTCATTATCGCTTCCACCTTTGCTAGATCCATCGAATCCCCTCTGGTCAATGACATGACCTAAAAATCAAGACTTTTTCCACCAAAATTCACATTTGGTGAATTTCAGATATAACTTCTCCCTTCCTAAGTGTCTCCAACACTAATCTTAAGTGTTCTAAGATGATCTTCAAGCGCCTTAGAATAGACTAGAATATCATCGATAAACACCACCATACAAACTTGTCCAAATATAGTTTGAACACTGCTCATCATATCCATAAATGCAATGGTGCATTCACAACCCAAATGACATCACCGTAAACTCAGAATGACCATAACGAGTCTTGAATGCGCCTTTTGTACATCTTCCTTCCTAACCTTCAACCGATGATACCCCGTCTCAGAAATCTATTTTAGAAAATACTTTTGCCCCTTTCAATTGATCAAAGAGATCATCGATCCCGGCAATGGGTATTTATTCTTTATCGTTAACTTGTTCAACTCCCGATAGTCGATACAAAGCCTTAACGATCCGTCTTTCTTCTTCGACAAACAACACGGTGTTCTCACAAAGAAACACTTGGTTGAATGTACTTTTGTCCAATAGTTCCTCAGAATGAACCATTAGTTCTTTCATTTTCCACAGCGCCATACTAAGACGGCAAGGTTCCTCGAGACCTAAGTGTCGCTTCTCGCACAAAGTGTCTATCACAAATTGATCTCCCTATCCAATGCAGAAACCCGATAACTCACTTGGAAATACCTCCGTGAATTGCTTACATTATAGGTATTTGTTCCATGGTTGCTCCCCACTGGGTATCAACAACATGGCATAAGTAGCCTACACAACCCTTTCTTAAAAGTTTTCTAGTTTGTGTCATCGTAAAGGCAACACGGACGTCTCCGCAATTTACTACCATAAAATACTACACAGAGGTCGCTTCAACGTCCCCGATGCTCACACATTTCTTTTGGCAATCTATAATTGCTTCCATGGTTAATCAACCAATCCATTCCGAGAATTACGTCAAATTCTCCTAACTTTATCGATATTAAATCTACCGATAACTTACAAACGCATTTCTACTTAAAAACTCCTATGAATATCTTCAACAGAATTATCTCTTCGTTTGCTACCTTAATGTTCAAAGGTATAGCAATTTTTCGGGAAATAATTCTAATCGCCTAGCAAAATCACATGCTATAAATGAACAAGTAGCACCCGAATCAAATAAAGACGATGCATTCATATTGTTGATCAAAATAATACCAAGCACTACATCCCCCGATGCCACCGCATCTTGGACCATTATATTAAAAGTGCGGGCCATTGATTTCCCTACTGAAATGGACCACTAATAGCTAACTTCCCGCTATTAGGTCCCTTTATTTCCTTCTATCCCTTCTTCGGGTAGTTCTTTGATATGTGGTCATTGATCCACATACAAAGCATCCGTGATTCTTCTTCTGGATTGGGACAGTTTGGCAAAATGTGCCCTTCCATCCATAATTATAACATACCGCTTTACATTTTGAGATGACTCTAAGTGAGTCTTCCTGCAGGTTTTACAGCCTCCATCCTCCTCTCGAGTCCCCTTGTTTCGCCTCCCAGATTCCAGAGTTAAAGACCTTCTCTTCTCTCGACTGCCGCCACTTCCATCGGCTCCCCCTGGCCTGGTTCCTCCATCAACCCCGCTTTGGTCTTCTTTATCTGTGGTAATCGCTAAGAGCCTCATTCCCACCTTTGGCAATTATTGCCTTTTTCTAGTATGGTTCCAAAGGAAGTACTTTGGAACACGTAGATTCTGGCTTATAGAGCCTGTGGTTTCAAGCCCCGCTCGAACATTCTAGCCTTTTCTCACTTCAAAGGTCCACTGATGTGGAGCTTAATCGTGCAATTCATTAAACTTGGCAAGACATCGGGAACCGTCATATCCCTTGTCTCAATTCTAGAAACCTCATCTCCATCCTCCTCAGATACTGTGGGAAAATAGTTCTCAAAGAAAATCTCCTCGAACCTCTCCCACGTTAGGTTCCTATATCTACCCCTAACTTCTGGTTTGCCTCCCACCGTAAGTTGGCCTCTCCTTTCATCAAATAGGTTGCAAAGGCAACCTTTGACCTCCTCAACATTTGCTATTACAAATGCTTTTCGATTTCTTTTACCCATGTCCTGGCTTCTATAGGTCCGTAGTTCCTTGAACTCCCATGGACCTACACTTTTGAAATCCTTAAAAGTAGTATCTCAGATTACTCTGTGAATTACGGGTACATTAGCCCTCGTTCTATTAAATGCAACTGTTAAAAGATTAACGAACTCCTCGTGATTAGATTAATCGGACCACCTCCGGTTGGTTAACATTAAATACTCGATTTCGCTTGTCTCCTTCAAGCGGCATTTTTGTCGTTAAGAAAACAACACATCATTATTACTTTATTCTTGTTGGTTTGTTATTATTTGTAATAAAACAACAACTCATACTCATTACTCAACATATTTCATAAAAAGATTTATATTGATTCATAACTCAGTAGTATAACACTACATTGTTTACATTACTCAAATTTTTAGTCGATTACATTTCCATCCCGCAATTACTTTCCAAAATTGGGATTTACAAAAGACTACCCTTTGTTATACAAAAGAGGGTTTTACATCACTACTAGATACATAATATTTACATATCTATTCTACTCTAGCTATTGCTAGATTACATCCGCCGTAAGGCATTCTCAAAATCGCTGCCCGCCAAACCTAAGTAATAACATCTCTATCGATGGTATGACGGGTCCGTCTCTCTACTACACCGACATCCAGCCTACCGTCATTGAAATCTACATGAGAACTCCTATGAATATAGGACATCCTTTCCAACTTCCGCTTCTTAGTCTTTAGCTCCCGCTTGAGCTCAAAGACTTCACCTCTCAAATCTCGGACTTTGTCCATAGCTAGGACTCTATCATCGTGCTCCTCTTCCCACATTCCTTCCATATTAGTCTTGTTCTCACTGGACACTTTGAGTTCCTCTTTCAACTCCTTAACTCTCGGGCAAGAATGGACATTCCTATCCAATACCGACATAAATAAAAGGCTTTCATTGATTCCCCATGTAGACATTTCCTCCGTAGGTGGAACTCGGGTCTCGTAGGTGGAACCCGTCAAAGGACATCACGCCCACCTCCTCCTCCAACATGCCATCAAATATAGACATGTAGTCTAAGTCATCCGAGTCTCCCGACTCGATGGTCACCAACTCTAGTTCTACTGGCCATGGAATTTGGTAGTATCTCCACCATTAATCAATCTCGTTCACTACATGTATATCTCTATACATATCATTTTCTCCCGACATCTACAATAAAACAATATAGTTTGATTAGTACATCGTCAAGAAAATAATAAAAATACATAACATAATATAATGCATTTTTATAAGGTTACTTTCCATCTTTTACTTTTTATTCTTTCATAAGGTTATGACTTAAGGTTCTACTTTCCCCTTAAGTTTTATAACCTAGGCTTTGATACCAACTCAGAAGGCCCCCAAATCCGGGTATCTTCCAACCCGACATGATGGTGCTATATCTGCATAACATTCATACATTCATTCAATTGAAAAGTCTCAAAGAACAAACATAACTTCTATATATTTAAAGTCATATTTACATTTCCCAAGTTCTAAACTCATATAAAGGTTCTTTGTCATAATATTAGTTAAATTACAACAATAGACCTATACTATTACAAGAGACCTTTTAGTAATCGCTTTAGCTTTTCCTTTATCCTTTTTCGATCCTTCTGGACGCTCGGCCTTAGTTTATTCATATGGTTCAAGCAAGAGTGAGCATAACTAGCTCAGCAAGTATAACAATTTAATAACAACATGCTTGACACATACAAATCAGATATCTTCGATAATCGAACAATAGTTATGAAGTACTATTGGTAATTCAAAATAGCACTTCATCTTTTTCTTTCAAAATGTTTTACAATAACAACAATATTTAGTAAAACATTCACTCATGGGCAGAGACCTTAGTATTCATTCTTTATTGGAAAAGGACAACCCGGAAGCAAGTCCAGAAGTCTGATATCACTTACGAGCACTTCTAGGTGATCACCTATCAGACTCTATGTCGATCAACACTACATCCATTAAACGATGCACGCTTAAGCATTTGGCAACCTCACGTGCTCTGTTCGCTTTTTTACCGACAAAATATTTGTTTAAAATTTCAGTCTTCTTTTGAAAACCATATCAAGTAGTTGAAACAAGATAGCAACATTTGATAATACATGAATAGATTATCAATTCATCAAGCCTAGCCAAAGGAATTGGCTTCAACTTCATCATACTTCAATTCATGCGAAAAAATACATGAATCTCAAAAACTTGTTCAGATTGAACTGAGACAAGAGTTAGAATACTTGCCTTTAGCATCTGCTATGGTAAATTAACTTTATGTTCAAGTCGTTCAAGTCTCTACAATACATGATCACATAATGCCTTACATTAGGTCACATATAATCAAGTATGTATATGACTATATCATACTCTTTATTTCAATCTAATTGTGTATTAGATTCATTTAATATTCATTCCGATTTATCATTATGCTTGTATTATACTTGACTAGGTTATCTCAACCTTTATACATCATCCTTAAGGTTTAACAATGTTTAATCAATGTTACATTACCTTCCTTAAGTTATGTTTACTTCCATTTCTTTTATTTATACTTAGAAAATTTCATTACTATCTTCGCTTCTAAGATCTGGCGCTGCAGGCACCAACTTTTTATACCTACATCTCATGTCATGCATGAGCTTAATGTATAACTGTCCTGACTTGGCGCCGCATGCATGAGTCCTTACTTAATGGTGTGCACATGCACACCACACCCGTGAGGATTTTGTCATCGTTTCATGGCGAAATATGGCGCCACTTATTGAACTAAGGTTCGCGTCGCGCAAAACTCTCGCAGAGAGCTTTAAGCATTATTCTTCGCCACGGCATGGCGCGGTCTTTTGTTTAGGGTTAGCCATATGGCGCCAACTCAGGCACCGATATCAATTTCAGCTTTTGAAATTTTTGAACTTCCTGACGCATAACTTCTTCGTTATAAGTCCGAATTGTCTCGCTCAAAAGCCTCACGGTTCACAAATTACGACTTCATATGAAAATTCAAGAATTTTATCTATTTGATTTCGTTTGCTAAAATTCACCTATTGGTTCATTTTTAACGTAAACGATAAACGCTCGCGGAACGCTCAACGCCGTTTTTTCTTCGTTCTAAGTCGAATCCGGTCATTTTTGAGTCCGCAACTCTTAAATGCCAATTATGACTTGTCTTTATTGGAAAACAATGGTTTTCATGATCAAACATAAAATTTGACTTCCATTCCGAGAATTTTATTTATTCGACGATTATCGCCCAATCGCAAATTTAAGCAATTCTTCCTTCTTATGATTTGTTCAACATTACAAATGAACTTCATTCATCATGTGAACATTTTAACATCCTTAATATAACAACTTATATTCATGGTTGGATTTTTGGACTTATTCTTCTAGAGCTTATAACTTGTCATTTATAAACTACTTAAGATTTCATCGTTAATAACTTATGACAAGTTAACGTTTCTTAAACATCATTTCTTATATGTTCTTAACATATAACTTAACTTGGGTATACATGATACATATGATCATATAAATTCTTTTACCTTCATATTATTTCTCTTAATAAACTTCTTACAAGTTCATATTATTTTCACATAAGTTTATAACTTATGCTAGCTTAAATGACTTATTCCCAACTTAATTGGCTTAAGTTCATTACTTACTCATTCATGTTTCTTAATCCAACTTTTCTTACCATCCCATCATGAATAGAGATAGAAGATAATTCGAGAAGAAGTCTTACTCTTTTGTTGTCTTCGTAAGTAAATTTCGCTTCTTCTTCTTAGCTTATGGAAATGACTTATTGCTAGCTTATTCTCTCTAACACTTAAGCACTTTAGAAGTGTTGGATTATTTGATCAACCAACAAAACGACTAGCAAAGCTCTTCTATTTATGACTTTCCAAGGTTGGGTAGTTTGATCTTTAAAACATCCCACCTCCTTAAGCCACCTCCTTACTATTAATTATTTGCTAGCCAATCCCTTATCTCTTACTTGGCCATTAATTCAAAGTCTTGGTCAATACTCCTAACTTGGTCACCACATCACTTGGTCACCACATATCTTGGTCATCACACATTACTTGGTCATTACATTACTTGTCACCACATTCAACCATATTAATATGGTTTGCCCCATGGATCATACCACCATGGATTCCATCTTGGGCTTACATTAATTAATCCTGGGCTTTACTTTAACAAACACTAATTGGTTCATTAATTCATTAGTTGGGCTTTCTCTAATTCACTGGACTTGTATATAATTGTTTACCAATCATCCAAGTCCATTAACATTTCTTAATACATATTGTTGATGTATTATTTTCGTATTCTAATTTTATAGAATTTATATACTAGATTTCATCCTTCATACAAACTCGTATAATATTTCATATTATACTGCTTTTCATTACTTCGCATAATACCAAGTATCATACAATTATTACTTATTCTTTAACACTTCGCTTTACTTAACGCTTATAATTTAAGTCCATGTTTAATTATTACTTTTTTCCATAACTAGATTTTTATTACATAATCCATCTTACCTTGTTATTCCATCATTACGTATTTTCTAATCTCAAAATTATATCCCAAGCTAAAATACCGATGAATAGTGTTTTCAATGAAAATTTAGGTTATACAATAAAACTTTTATTTTAAAATCTTGGAAATTCAAACACTTTAATTCATCCAAAACGAGCCCAAATACTACAATTATATATTCTAACATCAATAGGTTATACAATGACAACCATCTTGATAATTCTTTCTTTTTTAGGCATATGGAATATGATTTTATTATTATTTAACTTAATAAAATCATTTTACAATAAGATCCGTATTTCTAGTTAATAAATTAATGAGCTCTTGCATAGGGTTATTTGGACCCCCCCTGATTATCGTTATGCAATTTCGCCTCTTGATTACGTTGTCTTCTTCTTGGCGGTATTTCTGATTAAATAAATAAAGTTATGTTATTATTTATTTGCTTACTTATTTATTAGTCATCGAACAACTGAACAATAACTCATACACAACAAAGCACATTAAAAGAAAAATTTCCTTATATTAATATGCTTCTTTATAGTTCAAGACTATTTACAACTTGCTTTCCATAGCCAAAAGCTATTACATTTATATCCCGCGATTAAGTTTCACAAAAATTGGGATTTATAAAAAGACTACCCTTTAATTATACAAAAGAGGGTCTTACGTCACTACACAAAAGTATTTACCATTCTACTTCTAATACTGCCTAACAACATTCTCATGCTTCTCGTTCGCTAGAATTGACACAATATCTCGACTTATAGTATGTCGAGTCTGTCCCGACTCAGTAGAATAACAAGCTATTTAAAGCTTGAAATCCTCGTGCGCACTGTTATTAATATATGACATTCGTTCTATCTTCTGGTCTTTCTCAACCAAATTCTTACGAAGTTCTAAGACCTCGTTCTTATAGTCTCTGGCCTTATCTGTCATGAGTAATTTCTCATCATGTTCTATCTCAAAGTCTGACTCTATAGACTCCTCGGCTCCATAGAGATCACTGATCTCTTCTTTCTATTGTTGCACCATATTGTGCAGTTGCACGTTACGGTCAAGCACTGAGAGGTACATTGCCCTCATTGTCTCTATAGGTGTTGACTCTAAGGCAGGCATCACCGTATTAATCGATGTTACCTCCATATCATCCTCCACATCTATCATCATATTCAGATATGATGTTATTCTCATGGTCTCCTCCGAATAGTCCTCCTCTGAGAAATACTCCTCGGGCTCTGATTCTTCAAGAATCACTAAAGGTATCTCCGCTACAGGCATAGGTACTAGCTCTACTCTGTTCACGGACTCCTCGCTTACCACATGTATATTCCTATACATCAAGCTATCGATTGACATCTACAATAACACATAACATGTTGATTAGTACATAATACACAATAATATAAGCACAAATCATATTTAATCCATTTAGGGTTACTTTCCATTTTTTAAATCTTTCGGGACTGAGTTTCCTCAATACCTTATTAACTCATTTGACTCGAGTTAATTTTCTTCGGACCTTTCCTTTCCTGACAAGGTTATTAGCCTAAGGTTCTTCCCCCTTAAGTTTTATAACCTAATGCTTTGATACCAACTTATGACGCCCCCAAATCCGGGTATCTTCCAACCCGACAGATGGTGCTCCACGATACTACAATTTATACAGTCATTCCATTGAGATAACAACAAAATGATTGTATTTACTATCTTTGTATTACAACAATACCATGTCTTATCCCAGGTTCATAAACTGAATACATTCTTTGTTCTTCATAAGTATATTGCATATAAATACACTAATCTATTACAGAACGATTAACTGTCCATCTTAGCCTTGCCTTTATCTCTCTTAGAACTGTCAGTTCGTTCGGCTTTAGCTGCAATCATATGGTTCAAGCAAGAATGAGCATACTAGCTTAGCAAGTCTAACAAGGATCCTATGGATATCACATTGAGAATTATATGCTTAACTTCCATCACTAAACAATTAACTACTAAGCACTATGAAACATTTGACTAGTACTTCTCATTTCATAACAATGATTCCAAAGTATATATAATAACTTAGGAATTCTGAACCGGTCAAAAGACCATGAACATACTCTTTCCGTTTTCATACTTGAAAAGGACATCCGGCACTAAGGCCATCCATCCGTCTTTACTTACGATTTACTTACGAGTACATCTAGGTGATTAGCCCATAGTACCCTATGTTGATCAACACTCTTCCGTTAAACGTATTTATGTTTAACATTTGGCAACCTCATGTGCCCATCGAATAATCGATGAAAATTATTTCGTTTGTTCATAGACAACGTTAACTTACCTTTACATCCGTACCAAATACTTGGCATAGGATAGCGTTAACAGTTCTATATTGAAAGACTTGTACACAAATCAATCAATTCTTCAAGACTTGTCTAGCCGAGTTAAAACAGGCATCGACTCTTTCTTTAAAACCACTCATGCATCTTATAACATGAATCATATAAAACTTGGCTAACACGAAGGTTAGACGAGCGTTAAGAAAGACTTGCCTTCAAGCGTCTTCGAATATAATATTTAATCAATTCTCAGTCATTACAGGATCCACATGATATATTCACATAGCACATTGTAATTAGTTTACAAACAACTAACTTTATTGTCTTAAATAACTTCTTTCTCTTTTATGTCTTACTTGAATTTATTTCGTTAATAAAGACAATTCGACTTACTATGCTTCATTACGGCTCGTTAACGTTCTTATGTTATTAACCGACATTCGATCATCATTGGTAAAATACCAACGTTGAACATCATTCACGGTTTTACTTCTTACATTCTTGCGTTCTTTGTTCAATTCCTATTATACCATATCTAATCTTCTAATGTTATCACCTTATAGGTCATTTAAAGTCAGCCTTATTATGTACATTAAGTACATTCATTGTCTTACTATTGGTTTACCTTCAATTAGAATTAAAAACTAACTTGGTCAAACTTCTTACACTATCGGCGCTGTGATACGACCTCTCTTTTGTATAGTGGCGATGCAACGTCACTCTCCAAGGGTTTTTCCCGGAATCAGCACTGCGGCATGAGTCCTTGCACAAATTCTCGGGTTGCGGCGTGAGTCTCCAGACGTTTTTGTTTTCTCTCAGCCATATTTAGTGTCGCGGCGTGATACATTTACACTGGGTTGGCGCTGCGACGCCGCCCCTGTGCACCAGATAGACAGGAAAGTTTGTTTTCTAACGAAACTCTCGGCTTCATAACTTTTTCATTTTAAATCCGAATTGGCTCATTTGAAAGCCCACAACTCACAAATTACATACTCTAGGTGTTCATATGAGAATTTTACATTTTTGAATCCGTTAACTCAGAATTCACCTTTGGGTTCATTTATCGTTTTCGAGCGTTCAATACTCGTTTTCTTCGTTATAAGTCAGAATTCGACGATTCTTGAGACCACAACTCTTTAATACCTTATCTATCGTGTTGACATTGGAAATTAACGTTTTCAAGTCACATTGCAACTTTTGTCCTTCCGAGATTTCTATGATTTTGACGTTTAACGTTTATTTTCGCAAAATTCGCCATAACTTCGTTACTCGTGTTCTATAAGCCAAATCAAATGGAACTGTAAGACCCCAACTTTTTATAATTAAAGATTTAATTTCTCAAATTATTATTTTGAAATAGTAAGGGGTTGATTTGATTAATGTGGTTTGTTATGGGTAAAATACGCAAATATTTTTAAATAAGCAAGTGGTTATAAAATACTCATTGTTGTCGGAGAATATTCGTACGACGGCGCAGCCTTGTGTGGGCCCATAACGGAAAGCGATTGGATGAAGAAAACGACAAGTATAAGTTGTTTATAAATAACTTGGTAGCTTGTTATCAAGAATTAATATTGTTGGAATCCCTTAGTTAAAAACACAAGAATAACGCGTTGTTGTCAAGACAAGAGTTATTGCAGTATTGCACCAATTATTGATTCTTACGTAAGAAGGCACTACTCAATAATTGTTTAAAGAATTCTCGCTCAATATTTTATTTTATTGATTCAATAATTGCTTCGTTGATTTTTATATTACCGTTGTTGTTTCAATAATTGTAACTACACAAGATTTTCCATTATCGAAGCAATAATTCATATTATTTGAATAATATTATTAGAAAACATTATTGGCAATGTCTAGAAAGTTCATCTAAGGAGAGGTTTGGTCACCTAATCATGCTTGAAAGAAGGAGAAATTTTATCGAAAGCCCCTCTTTTTCCGGAACTACCTGGTTGTCGATTTGTGATTCTCGTAATATTATTTGTGAATAATTAATTATTGATTTATATGATGAGGAAAATATTGATTTTATGTGGATATAGATAGAGAAAATTTTTAAAGTGACAATTGTTAAAAATTGATATTTTATCTTTTTACGATAAAATAATATTTTATTATATTACTATAATATAATAATGATGATATTTTTACAATGAATGTGGGATATATGAGTATATGAGGAGAAAGAGTATTTTTGTTGCATTAAATGATTAACACATGTTTTGTGTGTCGGTGGACCCCATTTCTTGACTGAAATTTGATTATAGCTTGTAAAATCGCCCGTTTGTGGATTTCGGTCAATTTTTGTTTGGAATTTGGAAAAACATTCATTTGTAAAGTTGTAGAGAATTGAATTCCCTATAAAAACTCGCGAGATTTGAATTTTCTGACAAAAGAGCTATTAATTATTAATTATTAAAGTTCTGAAGTTCCAGAATAATTTATTTTTGGAAGTTTTAATTATTTATTTTATGAAAAATGTTTTTTTTGCAATTTAGTGGGCTCAACATGTTATAAGAATGGGCTGATTTCAGTTGGTCTAAGGTGGGCTTGACAATTTTATAAATATATTATTATTATATTAAATTTTATGCTTTGGTGTTCTAAGAAATTTCCTATAAATAGGGTGCTTAGGTTAGAATTGAAAATCACACTAGAAACACAAGTTTTCTCTCTCTTTCTCTCTCTATATATCGAGCGTATGTTTGTGAGTATTTTAGTACTTTGAGTATTGCTATACAGTGCAAGTTCTTTCAACACTATATCCAGTATTCCCGTCAGAAGTACTATTCTTTCTGAGGTAAGGGATGTTATTTTCTTCGTAAGTGATATTATTTCTTCAATATCATTATGCCGAAATATTGGTTGGAACTTTTTATCAAATTTGAAACTTTTTCATGTCGGGGTTACTATTCACGAGTTACTATTCATGAGTTACTATTCTAGAGTTACTATTCACGAGTACTATTCACGAAGCATGATGATGTTTTTTGTGAAATTTCTATCTTTTGGTGTCGGAGTTACTTTCCAAGTATACGGCACTATTCACGTATACGGCACTATTCACGAATACGACACTATTCACAGAAAAATTAAAATTTCTTTTCTGTGTCCAAGATCGTCTGTTATGATTCTTATCTTTGATTGGATCTATATTTTGATCATTCTTGAATTTTACTCCAATCTGATTATTTATGAAGTATTTTTAAACTTGAATTGTGTAAAGTACAAATCCTTAATATTTGTTCTTTTGTTTCACTGGATTCGTTTTTTTTAAAATATTTTTCATCATCCTCAGTCCTAAATGATAATATAACTGAATATCTTTGGCATGTAGTGCAAAGATGAATGATTTTATAATGAATATCTTTGGCTCGTAGTGCAAAGATGAATAGGTGTTTAGATGAACATGACCAACTGATGAATATCTTTGGCCCGTAGTGAAAGATGAACAGGTGTTGAGATGAACATGACCAACTGATGAATATCTTTGGCCTGTAGTGCAAAGATCATTATTTGATTTATGATGTATATTGATTGATGTTACAGGGATAAAATATCGATGATGGACTTTTAAATTCATAGATGATAGTAGATTTCATTCTCTACTTAACTCTTCTAATGAATTGTTATTTCTGCTTCAATTGTTGATCTAAAACTTTTTGTCTATTGTATTCTATCAGATTTTCCCTGTTGGAGACTAAGGATAATTTGTTGTACATTATCTTAGTCATAATATTCTTTACTGGGCTAGTTGAGCTCACCCTTTTCCTTTTGTTCCATTTTTCTTCTCAGGAGACGAGAATATAGTGGGAACTAGTCGGGGTGTGGAGTAATGGTTCAAGCAGCTTGTTTTAGTAGTCCTCACTATTTTGTAAAATAGTGTATCAATAATTGTAATGAGGACTTATTTGAGTGTGGATATTATGCAGAAGACAATATTTGTATGAAACTCACAGTTTATGTGTTGTCGTATTTTGCACGATAATTGTATTAATGAAGTTGTAGTTGTTTCGTACCATGTATTTGGCGACTTCGAGAATGGGTTTGATGGAATGGACCTATTTTGGGGGCGCCATGATTGGTATCGAGCTTAGGGATATGATCTCTGGCGGAGATGGGGAATAGAACTAGGAGGGGAGAGGCAGTAAATTCTTCGCTAGTGTGTCCTACCTAAGCTTATTTGTTGTTCTATCGTAATATAGGGTATTATGTGATTTGTTAATTTATTAAATTAACCCTTGTTTTATGGCGAGATTTAAGAATGTCGATCGAGAATGTTAACAATGGAGTAAATGAGACCGTGGAGACACACTGACTCACCAACAAGGAGAGAACGTAACAACAGTGGCAATGTTCCTCCCATGAACAACACCATCGGCGAGATGACGAACGATGGTATGTTTAGGAACTTTCTAGAATTCATGCAAAACCAAACGAGAAAGACTATCGCTTCAAAATGTAGGTGGAAACACTTTGGCAACTTCGAGGATGGTCACCGCTAAGCGATTCAAGGAGTTAGGACCGCCGGAGTTTTTGGGAAAGCCAGAACCACTTAAGGCAGAGACGTGGATAAAGCAGATCACTAATATATTTGATGTCTTGTGATGATGGCGAATATACGAGTAGAAACGACTTTAATTGACAAAGTTAAAGCTGCTCAAGCTACAGACCCGGAGCTGATGCATATTAGGAAGAAAGGGCAAGAAGGTGATATGCCAGAAGCAAAAATCGATGAAAAAAGGATACTTCGAGTCAACTCCAGACTTTGTGTTCCTAACGACCCTGATTTAAAGTATAAAATCATGATGGAGACACACAACACACCGTTTGCAATCCATCCTGGGAGTACCAAAATGTATCATGATCTTCGACATACATTTTGGTGGAGAAATATGAAGAGAGATATAGCGGAGTTTATCTCAAGGTGTTTAACTTGTCAACGAGTCAAGGCGGAGCATCAAGTACGAAAAGGTCCATTGCAACCACTTGAAATTCCAGAATGGAAGTGGGAGCACATTACCATGGATTTTGTTACCGGTCTTCCTAAGGTTTTGTTGGGTTTGTAATATTCATGAACTCAATCAAATTGCACAAAATAAGTGGAAACGTGGAAAATCAGAGTTTTAAAAATTCTACAAACCATATACCCGGATCACCCTTTATGCACAATTATTAATTAAACGAAAAAGAAAGAACAAGAATCATACCCTTGAAGATCCGAGCTTCCTCAGGTACAAGTTCACCTCAAATCCTTTTCGCGTTCAACTTGAATCCACCGGGTTTGGTTCCTTCCTTTGATCAACGTTAGCCACCCAAGTGTTTGGCCTCTAGAGGTGATCCACCAAGGAAGAAGAAGAATTCAAGAAGATGGGTATTTGGCAAAACCCTAGTTTTCTATCTCTATAGAAAAGAACGTACTCTCCAACTTTTAGAATTGCGTATGTTGTTAAAGTCAACAACTTTCTCACTCATAATAAGACTCCTCTTATTTATAGATGTGGGCAACCCTCCTTAACAATTAAGGAATTGAGTTTTATTTTAATTAATTAAATTCTTTTAATTAATTAAGCTCCCTAATCTTATTAGGGATAATTAATTAAACTCTTTTAATTAATTTGCCTCCTAATCCTATTAGGATATTTGAGAGTACTTTTATTAATTAATTCCCAAACTCCTTTAGGAATTAAATAATAATAATAGTAATAATAATAATAAGACTCCTCTTATTAATTTATATTTAATATTTCCAAAATATTAAATAATAATATTAAGCTATTTAATTTATTCTATCTCCATAGATTAAATTAAATATACTTAACTTATTATTATGATTATGCCATTAACTTCTTAAATAATTATTCTTCCTTTTATGGTGTGACCCTTTAGGTTCTCCATATTAAACCGGTTGTGAATAAATCAATTAGGACAATTCTAATCTTATTTAAATAAATAAATTAAACTAATAATTTATTTAAATAAATAATATTTATTCTACAATAGGGATAAGCCTCCCTAGCGATCAACGACTTTCTAGATAATATAGATTTCAACATTAATCATAAAAGAACCTTTGAGTAAATAGTTACAGTACAATTCAATCCTTCCTCCATACAATGTCCCAATTAAATATAAGACATGGAATTACTGTCAAGTCTTATTTTATTTAATTATATGTATTTCTACTCTTAAATACGCAACTCCAAATAATGCAAATTAGAAACTCATTTCTAATTTCATTCTGCCTTGGCCAAGGACTACTGAGTTGTCATTTATCGAATCAAATAGGACATTTCTCTTCTTTTACTAGAAGTGGTAGATTCTTTATTGATCATACATTATCTCAATGTACAACTTATTATACCCAAGCATACCCTTTGATATACCCTAAGGGTCTTAAGGAATAAGTCAAAGTATAACTTATCATACACAAGATACTATGATGATCTCAAGTCCAAGGATCACTTGTACTACTATCACTACAGGAATTCCTATTGACAGGCAAGTAAAACTCCATTAGGTATTCCTTAGCGAGCCACGTTCAGTGAACTTATTCTCTAATAAGCACCTACATACTTGCTTTAGTGTCTCCACACAAATGATCATGAGATCAATCATCCTCATCCAATGAGCAAGCAACGTATGTACCAATCTATCCAGATTCACTAATCCCCAATTTAGTAATCCAACGATTGGAAACTATTTTAGTTTTAATCTTTCTAAGAATTTAGATCTCATTAGAATGATCATCATCATTAATCTAAAAGCATTGCTTAAAACTATGGGTTTATCACATATTATAAAACAACATCATGTAGATAATTAAAAGCCTTTAATAAATTAATACATTTTATTAATAAATGAATAAGATTGGTACAAAGTATATGCTTTATTATCAAACATGATTGACTTGTGTGCATACTACTTTCAATCTCCCACTTGCACTAAAGGCAATCACCATGGTATCTCATACTCTTCTTCTCTAAGTAACGATTATCCTACTGTTGGATAAGCTTTAGTTAATGGATATGTAATGTTTTTCTTGAGAGTCCACTATCTCTATAGTGGTTTCCCATCTTTCAATGATTCTTATAATCAAATGAAAGTGCCACAACACATGCTTAGATCCAAGATGAGACTTAAAAACTATTCCTAGTTCTGTAATGAACTTATCATCCAAACAATCAACTTGCAGCTTCATTACAGCTATATACTTTGTCTTTATCACTAAACTAGCAACTCTTTGCTGTTTGGAACCTTTCCAATTCACTGCACCACCATTCAAGGTAACGCTTTACCTTAAAGTGGATTTTCTGTCGTCTTGGTCTGTCTAAAAAACTTGAGTCTGTTAAGCCCTCTAGTTTTAATTCTGACCCATCATGAACATGATCACATCCTTAGTTCCAGTTAAGTACTTTAAGATGTTTTTCACTGTCTCACAGTGAACTTCTCCAGAATATGACTGATCAACATCAGGTCTCGTACATTTCATTATGTACATGATAGTTACTCATACGATCTCTCTTTTGGAGTTTATGGGGACTATTAAGAGAGATACAATCCAGGGCTCATCAACATGAGACATCTCTTGGAGTTTTCCATGCTGAACGACTTTAGCATCAAATGAATATACGTTCCTTGGGTTAAGTCGAGCATCCTTTTAAATCTATCTATATAGATTTGCATCCCCAATTAAGATACTCTTCCCAAATCATTCATGGAGGAATGTTTAGACAACTTTATCCTTACTGATTATAGCATTGGTATGTTATTCCTCATCCGTAGTATATCAACATATAATACTAGAAATTTCATGACGCTCACACTGACCCTTTTGTACACACTAGAACTCTTATCCCTCATGGTATGTAACTCTGGATCATCATCTTCTATGATGTGTACCTCATCATCATCATCCATGATGAATCTATACCTCCTAGGTATCTTCGATACTATTCCAGATTTACGATTCAGTTATGGTATAATAGGTCTATCTACAGGTTCCTCTTATTTGACTTAGAGCGATTTGTGGTTCTTAAACTCTTCAAGATCTATTATCCTCCCACTAGCCCCTTCAATGATAAACATCTTTATCTTAGAAGGCAACATGTTTCTCAATAAACACCTTTTGCTAAGTAGGATTATAGAACATATACCCTAAACTTACTTTAAGATATCCCACAAATCTGTACATGTCAAATCTTGTCCCAAGCTTATCCTTTGAAACCGTTTTACATAAGTTGGAAAACCCCTTTTCTTAATATACTTAAGATTAGGAATCCTCTCTGTCCATAACTTTTATGAAGTCTTGGGGCCAGATTTTGAGGTTACCTTTTCCGTAGATATGCAGCCATTTATAGGACATGATCCTAGAAGGATACTAGAATGTCGGTAAAATCATTATGGACCGTACCATGTCCAACAAGTTACGATTTTTCCTTTCAGATACATCAATTAATTATTGCGTATCAGGAGGCGTCCATTATGAGAAAACCATTTAAGATGTTCTAGAAACTTATTACACAAGTATTTATTCCTTGATCTAATCAAAGAATCTTAATACTTTGTCAATTTGTTTCACTTCTTAATTCTTTGAACCTTTCAAAGAATTCACACTTGTATTTCAACAAGTACATACATTCAACTCTTTGAATGATCATCTCTTTTTCTTATACTAGTTTGTTCAATTTGCAAAATTATTTTCACATAAGTCAAGTATATAAATTCCATTAAATAATATTCCAGTTCTATACAAAATATTATTATTATTATAAATAGAACACCAATTGTTCTTAAATATAATACCAAAGATTTCATTGTCCATCAATAAAATGAAATAATGTTTCCAACAAGAACTAGAATACAATAACAACTTATTGACTTAATAGACTTGCCCGTAGGCAGTGCTAAACTATAAGTTTCTATGGCTATTGTAGCAACCTTTGCTTCATTTCCCACACATAGGATTGCTTATCTCTGTTTAGCTTTCTACTTCTGCTTGGTCCCTTCATAAATCTATATTAATGATAACCAAAGCCGGTATCAAATACCCAAGTAGAACTTTGACTTAAAGAAAATTTATTTCAATCATGAACAAAAATTGTATTGTAACCGAAACTTCACTAAGCTTCTTTGGTTAGCCTCTGCAAGATGCTTCTTGCAGTTTCTATTCTAGTGTCCTAGCTTATTGCAGTGAAAGAAAACTCCTTTGCTATCTGTATCAGTTTTGTTCTTATTATCCTTTATTTTTGCCTTTCTATTTACCTTCTTAGAATCATTCTTCTTTTTAGAAGATCCTTTGGCCCCTACCAGTAAGACATGGTCTTTCTTGGTTTGAAAGTGACTCTCAACATTTTTCAACATGTTAAGCAAATCAATGAAGGTCGATATCTAGCTTGTTCATATGAAAAATTCACAACAAATGTGTGAAAGGAGTCCGGAGTGAGTGCAAGATCAAATCTTGGCTCAAATCTCCATCCATGACAAAACCTGTTGTCCTAATTGATCAATCAAATTGATTATGTTAAGGACTTTTATCTGTACTGTAGTGTCATCGGTCATTTTAGATCGGAAGAGCTCCTTAGATATCTTATATCTATCAGTACTACTTTCCTCACCATCAACTACTTGATGTGCAGGAATATAGTATGAGTATCCATAGTTTTATGCTAACGCTGAAGCACGTTACTCATGGATGCGAGAATGATGCATTGAGCCAACTGTGTATCATCTTGCCACTTTCTAAAAGTAACAATCTCTTCCTCAGAGGCATTGTCTGCAACCATTGCAGGGATAGGCGTATTAAGGCCATAAGATAGCTTTTCAGCCATGAGAACTATTCTCAATCCCTTAACCAATCCGTTAAATTCGGTCCGGTTAAATAGCATCTAATATGTTTCGCAGTGATAGTAATTTAGACATTGTAAAATTCTGTAAATTATTTTGTAATTAACAACATTTTAGCATACATTCTTTTATTAATTACCAAAATAAATTAGGTTTTATTTAAAATTGGTATCTCCCACTATTTTCTTTAAACTATATTACCCTCAATATATATAGGTTGGCAATATCTAATTAAAGACATGCTAGTGAGAATAAGGATCCCATTTCAAATGTATATAACCTTGTGGTGACACAACAAACTATATATAAATAAATAGGTAGACAACTCTTGTCAATTACATCAATTATGCAACTCCTTGTATTTTGCCTCTTAGATTATTTTGATCAAGTGGTGGCACATCCGAATCAAAATTATCTAAGTTAAGTCCAACCTAGCACTCCATATATTCAAAAAAGAAAAATATTGTCCTTGTGGTGACACAACAAAATAATACTGTTCAATTTTCTTTATAAGCATCAAATGTGATAAATTAACATCTTAAATACATAATACTTGCCTTGTGGTGACACAACAAACTCATATTAAATATTTAATACTCTATTAATTTTATCATGCTAGAAGGCGACGTTCGATATTCCAAATATCTTTGAACGCTTAGGACTTAATATAAAAATTTGAGAGATTTGTTATTAATATGTCTCATCTTGTTTAGCGTGCATACACATATATATATAAAATACGCGTTATATTAATGAACATGCGAAGCATGTTTGCATAATATATAATATATATAGTATAAGCATGCACATATAGAATACTATATTCTACCCGGATTGATTATGGACTTTTATTCTAGTTTGGTTCACTAGAGCCACCAAGTGAACCAAAAGGTCAAACCCTAGGGGTGCAAGAATTAATATTTAAATATAATTATTACATTTAAACCCGGGCTCCATTACAAACGGGTCTTCAAGCGCTCCTTGCTTCTTGATCTCCAATTCTTCAAAATTAATTCTAACTATTCCTATTACAAAACTATTTAAAATAAATAGAAACCTTGATCAGCAGTCAAGGGGAAGTACATAGGAGGAAGATAGAATTTACATTAAGAAAAATTAGAGAAGACGAGGTACGTAGACCCCATTTAATAAAACCCATACATTCATGCATCCGACTAAAATAAAATTCAATCACATTGGTCAATAGTCCATAATCAATCACATTTATTATCATACACATCACCATATGCATCAATAAATAATATTCATCTCATGAATAATAAACATTCAATATATATATTGATATCATTTAATGGACAAATTTAATTAGTATAAAATCTAATTTTGAATCAAAATAAACTCTTTTATTTTAATCCAAATTTAAATTAAAATAAAACTATTTTATTTTAATTTATCCAATTTTGAATAAAATAAACTATTTTATTTTAATCAAAATCTTTAATCAAAATAAACTCCTTTATTTTAAATAATTATGGAATCCAATTTCATAAAAAAATTCTTTTATTAAAGTAAAACACGGATTTTCTTTCCTATTCACAAATAAACTCATTTATTTTGAATAATATGAAATCTTATTTCATATCTAAATAAACTCCTTTATTTAAGGAAAGATGGATTCTTTCCTATTCACAAATAAAATGAAATCTTATTTCCTTTTATTTTGAATAACATGAAATCTTATTTCATATCTAAATAAACTCCTTTATTTAAGGAAACATAGAATCCAATTTCAACTCTAATTAGTTATCATGGAATCCAATTACAACTCTAATTAGTTAGCATGAAATTTAATTTTAAAATTAAAATAAACTTTATATTTTAATATTAAAATAAAATTTTATTTTAAGATTAAAATAAACTTTTATTTTAATAATAAAATTATTAGAATATATATATATATATAATATATATATATTAATATATATATATATATATAATAATATATATATATATATATATATATATATATATTATAACTAAATATAACCTCGTCAACTTTAAATTCTTAAAGTGGCGTGAATCCATGATTTTTATATACGTGAATCTTAAAAAAAAGCATACATCCTCCCGCCAAAATCAGAAACCTATTCACAAGAATATGGTGGCTCTCACTAATTCAAAAAAAAAAAATATATGTAGTTTTGTGAATCTTGTTTGATCAAATATATGCGATTTTTTATTTAAATTTTATATAACAAAATTATGCCCAATTAAATTGTTCTAAACACATATCAATATACATATCAAATTAAAACAATTAATAATTCGTATAAAGGTTTGGCTCTGATACCACTGTTGGGTTTGTAATATTCATGAACGCAATCAAATTGCATAAAATAAGTGGAAACGTGGAAAATCAGAGTTTTAAAATTTTACAAACCATATACCCGGATCACCCTTTATGCACAATTATTAATTAAACGAAAAAGAAAGAACAAGAATCATACCCTTGAAGATCCAAGCTTCCTCAGGTATAAGTTCACCTCCAATCCTTTTCGCGTTCAACTTGAATCCACCGGGTTTAGTTCCTTCCTTTGATCAACGTTAGCCACCCAAGTGTTTGGCCTCTAGAGGTGATCCACCAAGGTAGAAGAAGAATTCAAGAAGATGGGTATTTGGCAAAACCCTAGTTTTCTATCTCTATAGAAAAGAACGTACTCTCCAACTTTTAGAATTGCGTATGTTGTTAAAGTCAACAACTTCCTCGCCCATAATAAGACTCCTCTTATTTATAGATGTGGGCAACCCTCCTTAACAATTAAGGAATTAAGTTTTATTTTAATTAATTCTTTTAATTAATTAATCTCTAATCTTATTATTGTGATAATTAATTAAACTCTTTTAATTAATTTGCCTCCTAATCCAATTAGGATATTTGAGAGTACTTTTATTAATTAATTCCCAAACTCCTTTAGAATTAAATAATAATAATAGTAATAATAATAATAAGACTCCTCTTATTAATTTATATTTAATATTTCAAAATATTAAATAATAATATTAAGCTATTTAATTTATTCTATCACCATAGATTAAATTAAATATACTTAACTTATTATTACGATTATGCTATTAACTTCTTAAATAATTATTCTTCATTTTATGGTGTGACCCTTTAGGTTCTCCATATTAAACCGGTTGTGAATAAATCAATTAGAACAATTCTAATCTTATTTAAATAAATAAATTAAACTAATAATTTATTTAAATAAATAATATTTATTCTACAATAGGGATAAGCCTCCCTAGCGATCAACGACTTTCTAGATAATATAGATTTCAACATTAATCATAAAAGAACCTTTGAGTAAATAGTTACCGTACAATTCAATCCTTCCACCATACAATGTCCCAATTAAATATAAGACATGGAATTATTGTCACGTCTTATTTTCTTTAATTATATGTATTTCGACTCTTAAATACGCAACTCCAAATAATGCAAATTAGAAACTACTTTCTAATTTTATTCTGCCTTTGCCAAGGACTACTGAGTTGTCATTTATCGAATCACATAGGATATTTCTCTTCTTTTACTAGAAGTGGTAGATTCTTTATTGATCATACATTATCTCCATATACAACTTATTATACCCAAGCATACCCTTTGATATACCCTAAGGGTCTTAAGGAATAAGTCAAAGTATAACTTATCATACACAAGATACTATGATGATCTCAAGTCCAAGGATCACTCAGACTACTATCACTACAGAATTCCTATCGATGACAAGTAAAACTCCATTAGGTATTCTCAATAGAGCCACGCTCAAAGATGAACTTATTCTCTAATAAACACCTACATACTTGCTTTAGTGTCTCCACACAAATGATCATGAGATCAATCATCCTCATCCAATGAGCAAGCAACGTATGTACCAATCTATCCGGATTCACTAATCCCCAATTTAGTAATCCAACAATTGGGAACAATTTTAGTTTTAAGCTTTCTAAGAATTTAGATCTCATTAGAATGATCATCATCATTATTCTAAAAACATTGCTTAAAACTATGGGTTTATCACATATTATTAACAAGCATCATGTAGATAATTAAAAGTCTTTAATAAATTAATACTTTTTATTAATAAATGAATAAGATTGTTACAAAGTATATGCTTTATCATCAAACATGATTGACTTGTGTGCATACTACTTTCAGGTTTCTCAAGGCATAGATGCGATTTGGGTCATTGTTGATAGATTGACCAAGTCTGCTAATTTCTTACCAATACGAGAAACTTATACACTTGAACGTCTTGCTTCATATATATATAAACGAGATTCAGATCCTTGCATGGTATGCCTATTATCCATAGTTTCTGATCGAGACCCAAGATTCACTTCACAATTTTGGGTTAGTTTACAAAAAGTTATGGGCACAGACTTACGATTTAGTTCGGCATATCATCCTCAACCGGACGGACAGTCGGAGAGGACTATTCAAACTTTTGAAGATCAATTAAGACTCTGTGTCCTTGACTTCAAGGGAAGTTGGGACAAATTCTTACCATTGGTGGAGTTTTCCTACAACAATAGTTATCAAGCAAGTATTGGCATGGCTCCATTTGAGGCGTTGTATGGAAGAAAATGTCGTTCTCCAGTATGCTGGGATGAGATGGGTGAAGCAACGTTGTTGGGACCGGAGTTGGTGTTAGGTTTGTAATATTCATGTGCGCAATCAAATTGCAAAAATTAAGCGGAAGCGTAGAAAATCAGAGTTTAAAAAAATTTACAAACCATATACCCGGATCATCCTTTATGCACAATTATTAATTAAACGAAAAGATAAAGAATAAAATCATACCCTTGAAGATCGAGCTTCCTCAGGTACAAGTTCACCTCCAAATCCTTTCGCGTTCAATCTTGAATCCACCGGGGTTTTGTTCCTTCCTTTGATCAACGTTAGCCACCCATATGTTTGGCCTCTAGAGGTGATCCACCAAGGAATAATAATGATTCAAGAAAAGGGTTGTTGGCTAAACCCTAGTTTTTCTATCTCTATAGAAAAAGGGTGTACTCTCCCAACAATTGGAATTATGTCGTATGTTGAAAAAGTCAACAACCCATATCTACCCATAATAAGACTCCTCTTATTTATAGATGTGGGCAACCCACCTTAACAATTAAGGAATTGGGATTTATTTAATTAATTAAATTCTTTTAATTAATTAAGCTCCCTAATCTTATTAGGGATAATTAATTAAACTCCTTTAACTAATTTTCCTTCCTAATCCAATTAGGAATAAATGAGAGTACTTATATTAAATTAATTCCTAAACTCTTTTAGAAATTAAAATAATAATAATTGTAATAATATTAATAAGACTCCTCTTATTAATTTATATTTAATATTTCTAAAATATTAAATAATAATATTAAGCTATTTAATTTATTCTATCACCATAGATTAAATTAAATATACTTAACTTATATTATTACGATTATGCCATTAACTTCTTAAATAATTATTCTTCCTTTTATGGTGTGACCCTTTAGGTTCTCCATATTAAACCGGTTGTGAATAAATTAATTAGAACAATTCTAATCTTATTTAAATAAATAAATTAAACAATTAATTTATTTAAATAATATTTATTCTACAATAGGGATAAGCCTCCTAGCGATCAACGACTTTCCGAGATAATATAGATTTCAACATTAATCATAAAAGAACCTTTGAGTAAATAGTTACTGCACAATTCAATCCTTCCACCATACAATGTCCCAATTAAATATAAGACATGGAATTACCTTCAAGTCTTATTTTATTTAATTATATGTATTTCGATCCTTAAATGCACAACTCAAATAATGCAAATTAGAAACTCCTTTCTAATTTCATTCCGCTTCGCCAAGGACTACTGGGTTGTCATTTATCGAATCACATAGGACATTTCTTCTTTTATTAGAAGTGGTAGATTCTTTATTGATCATACATTATCTCCATGTACAACTTATTATACCCAAGCATACCCTTTGATATACCCTAAGGGTCTTAAGGAATAAGTCAAAGTATAACTCATCATACACAAGATACTATGATGATCTCAAGTCCAAGGATTACTTGTACTACTATCACTACAAGAATTCCTATTGACAGGCAAATAAAACTCCATTAGGTATTCCTTAGCGAGTCACGTTAGTGAACTTATTCTCTAATAAGCACCTACATACTTGCTTTAGTGTCTCCACACAAATGATCATGAGATCAATCATCCTCATCCAATGAGCAAGCAACGTATGTACCAATCTATCCGGATTCACTAATCCCCAATTTAGTAATCCAATGATTGGGAACTATTTTAGTTTTAAGCTTTCAAAGAATTTAGATCTCATTAGAATGATCATCATCATTATTCTAAAAGCATTGCTTAAAACTATGGGTTTATCACATATTATAAAACAGCATCATATAGATAATTAAAAGCCTTTAATAAATTAATACTTTTAATTAATAAATGAATAAGATTGTTACAAAGTATATGCTTTATCATCAAACATGATTGGCTTGTGTGCATACTACTTTCAATCTCCCACTTGCACTAAAGCCAATCGTCATGGTAACTCATACTCTTCTTCTCTAAGTGACGATTATCCTGCTGTTGGATAAGCTTTAGTTAATGGATATGTAATGTTGTTTATGAGAGTCCACTATCTCTATAGTGATTTTCCATCTTTCAATGATTCTTATAATCAAATGAAAGTGCCACAACACATGTTTAGATCCAAGATGAGACTTAGGAACTATTCCTAGTTCTGTAATGAACTTTTCATCCAAACAATCAACTTGCAGCCTTCATTTATAGCTATATACTTTGTCTTTATCACTAAACCAAAGAACTCTTTCTTTGTTTGGAACCTTTCCAATTCATCGCACCACTATTCAAGGTAACACTTTACCTTAAAGTGGAATTTCTCATTCCTCTTGGTGCATTCGAAAAACTTGAGTCTCGTAAGCCCTCTAGTTTTAATTAGACCCACCATGTATGCTCACATCCTTAGTGCTTGGGTTAAGAACTTTAAGATGTTTTTCACCACTCATAGTGATCTTCTCGTAATATGACCGATCAACATCGGGTCTCGTATATTTCATTGCATACATGATTGTCACTCACGCGATCTCTCTTCTTTGGAGTCTATGGGGACTATTAAGAGAAATACACTCCATAGCTCATCAACATGAAACATCTCTTGAGTTTGCCATGCTAAACGACTTTAGCATCAAATGAATATACGTTCCTTGGGTTAAGTCGAGCATCCTCTTAAATCTATCTATATAGATTTATATCCCCAATTAAGATACTCTTCCCAAATCATTCATGGAGGAATGTTTAGACAACTTTATCATTTCTCGATCAGTAGCATTGGTATGTCATTCCTTATCCGTAGTATATCAACATATAGTCTTTAGGAATGTCACATTCTTATTTTTCTAAAATCGACCTTTTTGTACACATTTTAGAACTCTTACCTCATCGATGTAACTGCATCATCATCTTCTATGATGCGTACCTCATCATCATCATCCATGATGAATCCATACCTCCTAGGTATCTTGGCAGATTATTCCAGATTTACGATTCGGTTGTGGTACAATAGGTCTATCTATAGGTTCCTCTTATTTGACTTATAGTGTTTTGTGGTTCTTGAACTCTTCAAGATCTATTATCCTCCCACTAGCCCCTTCAATGATAAACACCTTTATCTTAGAAGGCAGCGTGTTTTACAACAAACACCTTTTGCTAAGTAGAATTATAGAACATATACCCTAAACTTACTTTAGGATGTCCCACAAAATCAGTACATGTCAAATCTTGTCCCAAGCTTATCCTTGAAACCTTTTCACATAAGTTGGACAACCCCTTATCTTAACATACTTAAGATTAGGAATCCTCCCCATCCATAACTTTTATGGAGTCTTCAAATGGATTTAGAGATTACCTTTTTCAGAGATATGCAACCATTTCTAGGACATGATCCTAGAAGGATCTTGGAATGTCGGTAAGAAAATCATTATGGACCGCACTATGTCCAACAAGGTACGAATTTTCATTCAGATACATCAATCAATTATTGTGTATCAAGATGTGTCCATTATGAGAAAACCATTTGAGATGATCTAGAAACTTATTGCACAAGTATTTATTCCTTGATCTAATCAAAGAATCTTAATACTTTGTCAATTTGTTTTCATTTTCAATTCTTTGAACCTTTCAAATAATTCACACTTGTATTTCAACAAATACATACATTCAACTCTTTGAATGATCATCTCATTTTCTTATACTAATTTGTTCAATATGCAAAATTATTTTCATGTAAGTCAAGTATACAAAATTTATTAAGTAATATTCCGATTTATATAAAAACATTATTATTATAAATAGAACAACAATTGTTCTTAATTATAATACCAAAGTTTTCATTGTCCAACAATAAAATGGAAATAATATTTTTAACAAGAATTGGAATATACAATAACAACTTATTGACTTAATAGATTTGCCCGTAGGCAGTGCTAAACTATAAGTTTCTATAGCTAATGCATCAACCTTTGTTTCATTTTCCACACATAGGATTACTTATATTTGTTTAACTTTCTACTTCTGCTTGGTCCCTTCATAAATATATATTTATGATAACCAAAGTAGGTATCCAATACCCAAGTAGAACCTTGACTTAAAGAAAAATTTATTTCAATCATGAACAAAAACTGTATTGTAACCAAAACTTCACTAAGCTTCTTTGGTTAGCCTCTGCAAGATGCTTCTCGCAGTTTCTTTCCAGTGTCCAGGCTTATTGTAGTGGAAGCAAACTCCTTTGCTATCCATATCAGTTTTGTTCTTATTATCCTTTCTTTACGCCTTTCTATTTACCTTCTTTGAATCGTTCTTCTTTTCAGAAGATCCTTTGGCCCCTACCAGTAAGACATGGTCTTTCTTGGTTGGAAAGTGACTCTCATCATTTTTCAACATGTTAAGCAAATCAGCGAGGCTGATATCTAGCTTGTTTATATGAAAAATTCATAACAATTATGAAAGGAGTCCGGGAGTGAGTGCAAGATCAAATCTTGGCTCAACTATCCATCTATGAGAAAACTTGTTGTCCTAATTGATCAATCAAATTGATTATGTTAAGAACTTTTTGTCTGTACTATAGTGCCATCGGTCATTCTAGATCGGAAGAGCTCCTTAGATATCTGATATCTATCAGTCCTACTTTCTTCACCATCAACTACTTGATGTGCAGGAATATAGTAGGAGCATCCATAGTTTCATGCCGACACCAAGCTCGTTACTCATGGATGCGAGCATGATGCATTGAGCCAACTGTGCATCATCTTGCCACTTTCTAAAAGTAGCAATCTCTTCCTCAGAGGCATTGTCTGCAACCATTGCAGGGATAGGCGTATTAAGGACATAAGATAGCTTTTCAGCTATGAGAACTATTCTCAAATTCCTTAACCAATCCGTTTAATTTGGTCTGGTTAATTTAGCATCTAATATGCTTTGCAAATGATAGTAATTTTAGACATTGTAAAATTACGTAAATGAATTTGTAATTAACAACATTTAACATACATTCTTTTATTAATTACCAAAATAAATTAGGTCTTGTTTTAAATTGGTATCTCCCACTATTTTCTTTCAAACTATATTACCCTCACTTATATAGTTTAAGCAAAATCTAATTAAAGATTTGCTAGTGAGAATAAGGATCCCATTTCAAATGTATATAGCCTTGTGGTGACACAACAAACTATATATAAATAAATAGGTAGACAACTTTTGTCAATTACATCAACTATGCAACTCCTTTTCTTTTGCCTCTTAGATTATTTTGATCAAGTGGTGGCACATCCGAATCAAAATTATCCAAGTTAAGTCCGACCTAGCACTCCATATATTCAAAAAAGAAAAATATCATCCTTGTGGTGACACAACAAAACAATATTGTTCAATTTTCTTTATAAGCATCAAATGTGATAAATTAACATCTTAAATACTTAATACTTGCCTTGTGGTGACACAACAAACTCATATTAAATATTTAATACTCTATTAATTTTATCATGCTAGAAGGCTATACGTTCGATATTCCAAATATCTTTGAACGCTTAGGACTTAATATAAAAATTGAGGGGTTTGTTATTAATTTGTCTCATCTTGTTTAGCTGCATTTATATATATATATATAAAATACGCGTCATATTAATTAACATGCGAAGCATGTTTGCATAATATATAATATATATAGTATAAGCATGCACATATAGAATACTATATTCTACCCGGATTGATTATGGACTTTTATTCTAGTTTGGTTCACTAGAGCCACCAAGTGAACCAAAAGGTCAAACCCTAGGGGTGCAAGAAATAATATTTAAATATAACTATTACATTTAAACCCGGGCTCCATTACAAACGGGTCTTCACGCGCTCCTTGCTCCTTGATCTCCAATTTTTCAAAATTAATTCTAACTATTCCTATTACAAAACTATTTAAAATAAATAGAAACCTTGATCAGCAGTCAAGGGGAAGTACATAGGAGGAGATAGAATTTACATTAAGAAAAAATTAGAGAAGACGAGGTACGCAGACCCCATTTAATAAAACCCATACATTCATGCATCCAACTAAAATAAAATCCAATCATATTGGTCAATAGTCCATAATCAATCCCATTTATTATCATACACATCATCATATGCATCAATAAATAACATTCATCTTATGAATAATAAACATTTAATATATATATTGATATCATTTAATGGGCAACTTTAATTAGTATAAAATCTAATTTTGAATAAAAATAAACTCCTTTATTTTTTAATCCAAATTTAAATCAAAATAAAACTATTTTATTTTAATTTATCCAATTTTGAATAAAATAAACTATTTTATTTTAATCAAAATTTTAATCAAAATAAACTCCTTTATTTTAATTAATTATGGAATCCAATTCCATATATATATATATATATATATATATATAAAATCTTTAATTAAAATAAACTCTTTTATTTTAATTAAATATGGAATCCAATTCCATGTAAAAAAATCTTTAATTAAAATAAACTCTTTTATTTTAATTAATTATGAAATCCAATTCCATGTCTAAAAAAAAAAATTATTAAAGGAAACACGGATATTCTTTCCTATTCACAAATAAACTCCTTTATTTTGAATAATATGAAATCTTATTTCATATTTAAATAAACTCCTTTATTTAAGGAAAGATGGATTTACTTTCCTATTCGCAAATAAACTCCTTTATTTTAGGAAAAATAAAATCCAATTTCAACTCCAATTAGTTATCTTGGAATCCAATTCCAACTCTAATTAGTTAGCATGAAATTTAATTTTAAAATTAAAATAAATCTTTTATTTTAATATTAAAATAAACCTTTTATTTTAAGATTAAAATAAACCTTTTATTTTAATTATAAAATTATTAAAATTAAAATAAAACTTTATATTTTAATATTAAAATAAACCTTTTATTTTAAAATTAAAATAAACTTTTATTTTAATTATATAATAATTAAGAATATATATATATATATATATCGTAATATATATATATATATATATATATATATATATATATATATATATATATATAACCATCATAGGCTCCTTTCCTTAAAAAAAAAATTACGGAATCCAAATGATTTCCTTTGATCTTCGATTTCCGTGCTAACATGTTTCCTTAATAATCAATCCTGCAAAATCCTTAAATGCCCATGCCTTGCTTTAAAATTAAAAAAAAAGAAACACGTGGCCATTTGCTACCGAATTCCACTTTAATTGCCTCTTTTTAAAAAAAAATATTCAATGTGGTATACCAGTAATGCACGGCAAACGAAACAACAGGGAAGAAAAAAAAAATTAACATCACAATTTGATTAAAACAAAGTGCATTCTGCTTTTTTTTTATAATAAATTTTATACAATAAAATTATGCCCAATTAAATTGTTCTAAACACATATCAATATACATATCAAATCGAACAATTAATAATTCGCATAAAGGTTTGGCTCGATACCATCGTTAGGTTTGTAATATTCATATGCTGCAATCAAATTGCAAAAATTAAGCTTTTAAGCGTAGAAAATCAGAGTTTAAAAAATTTACAAACCATATACCCGGATCATCCTTTATGCACAATTATTAATTAAACGAAAAGATAAAGAATAAAATCATACCCTTGAAGATCGAGCTTCCTCAGGTACAAGTTCACCTCCAAATCCTTTCGCGTTCAATCTTGAATCCACCGGGGTTTTGTTCCTTCCTTTGATCACGTTAGCCACCCATATGTTTGGCCTCTATAGGTGATCCACCAAGGAATAATAATGATTCAAGAAAAGGGTGGTTGGCTAAACCCTAGTTTTTCTATCTCTATAAAAAAAAGGTGTACTCTCCCAACAATTGGAATTATGTCGTATGTTGAAAAAGTCAACAACCCATATCTACCCATAATAAGACTCCTCTTATTTATAGATGTGGGCAACCCACCTTAACAATTAAGGAATTGAGATTTATTTAATTAATTAAATTCTTTTAATTAATTAAGCTCCCTAATCTTATTAGGGATAATTAATTAAACTCCTTTAACTAATTTTCCTTCCTAATCCAATTAGGAATAAATGAGAGTACTTATATTAAATTAATTCCTAAACTCTTTTAAAATTAAAATAATAATAATTGTAATAATATTAATAAGACTCCTCTTATTAATTTATATTTAATATTTCTAAAATATTAAATAATAATATTAAGCTATTTAATTTATTCTATCACCATAGATTAAATTAAATATACTTAATATATTATTACGATTATGCCATTAACTTCTTAAATAATTTTTCTTTCCTTTTATGGTGTCACCCTTTAGGTTCTCCATATTAAACCTAGGTTGTGAATAAATCAATTAGAACAATTCTAATCTTATTTAAATAAATAAATTAAATAATTAATTTATTTAAATAATATTTATTCTACAATAGGGAAAAGCCTCCCTAGCGATCAACGACTTTCCGGATAATATAGATTTCAACATTAATCATAAAAGAACCTTTGAGTAAATAGTTTTCGCATAATTCAATCCTTCCACCATACAATGTCCCAATTAAATATAAGACATGGAATTATCGTCAAGTCTTATTTTATTTAATTATATGTATTTCGATCCTTAAATGTACAACTCCAAATAATGCAAATTAGAAACTCCTTTCTAATTTCATTCGCCCGCCAAGGACTCATTGGGTTGTCATTTATCGAATCACATAGGACATTCTCTTCTTTTATTAGAAGTGGTAGATTCTTTATTGATCATACATTATCTCCATGTACAACTTATTATACCCAAGCATACCCTTTGATATACCCTAAGGGTCTTAAGGAATAAGTCAAAGTATAACTCATCATACACAAGATACTATGATGATCTCAAGTCCAAGGATTACTTGTACTACTATCACTACAGTGAATTCCTATTGATGACAGCAAATAAAACTCCATTAGGTATTCCTTAGCGAGCCACGCTCAAAGTGAACTTATTCTCTAATAAGCACCTACATACTTGCTTTAGTGTCTCCACACAAATGATCGTGAGATCAATCATCCTCATTCAATGAGCAAGCAACGTATGTACCAATCTATCCGGATTCACTAATCCCCAATTTAGTAATCCAATGATTGGGAACTATTTTAGTTTTAAGCTTTCAAAGAATTTAGATCTCATTAGAATGATCATCATCATTATTCTAAAAGCATTGCTTAAAACTATGGGTTTATCACATATTATAAAACAGCATCATGTAGATAATTAAAAGCCTTTAATAAATTAATACTTTTTATTAATAAATGAATAAGATTGTTACAAAGTATATGCTTTATCATCAAATATGATTGGCTTGTGTGCATACTACTTTCAGTTGGTACGTATGACTACAGAAAAGATTCAAACGATCCGACAACGTATAAAAACTTCACAAGATCAACAAAAGAGTTATGTTGATCTTCATCGAAAGGACGTAGAATTCGATATTGGAGATCATGTGTTGTTACGTGTTGCTCCATGGAAAGGAGTTACAAGATTTGGAAAGAGAGGAAAGCTCAATCCTCGGTTCATTGGCCCATTTTTAATTCTTGAGCGAGTGGGAACTGTGGCCTATAGACTCGCCTTACCGCCAAGTATGTCTCGTGTTCATAACGTTTTTCACATATCCATGTTACGTAAATATGTGAAAGACCCGAACCACATTATTGAGTTAGAACTAGACGAGATAGAGGAAGATTTAATATACGAAGAGTTACCTGTTAAAATCTTGGATAAGAAGGATCATGTTCTACGCTCCAAGGTTATACCTCAAGTCAAAGTTTTGTGGAGAAACCACGATGCGGAGGAAATGACTTGGAAGGTAGAATCTGAGATGAAGTCAAGGTATCCTCATCTCTTTGACATACTTGGTATGTACCATAATTTCGAGGATGAAATTTCATAAGAAGGGGAGGTTGTAAGACCCCAACTTTTATGAATAAAGAATAATTTTCTCGAATTATATTTTTGAATATTATGGTATTGATTTGATATAATGTTATAGTTGTGGGTAATATTTATAAATTTTGCAAAAGCATGAAGTTGTTATATAATATTCGATTGGTCGGGGAATATTCGTTTTAACAGGAATATTCGTACAACAAGCACAATCATTGGTGGACCTAATAACGGAATTATTGTCGGATTGAGAAAGCGACAAAAAATACTTTATAAAAATAATGGCGGAGGTGTTACCGTTAAAACTATTGAACTACGGTAGTAAAAAAATACGAAGAATACGCGTAGTTGCCTGAGAGTATTACGGTATTGATTATTGATGCTTACGTGAGAAGTCACATACTATACTCAATTATTGCTCACGATAATTCTTGCATCATATTTCTCATATTATTGATTCAATTATTGTTCTGATATCATCGCATTATATGATATATTATTAAATCAATAATTGAGACGATAAAGTTATTCATATTATTATTTGCAATATTGACAATGTCTAGAAGTTCTGTCAAGGAGAGGTTTGGTCACTTAATTGCGTGCCAATAAGGACAAATCCTTATTGGAAAGCCCCTTCTTTCCTAGGAACGACTTGGTTGTTAAATATTCTGAATTATAATATTAATGATGAATAAGTTCGTGTTGATTAAAGATGAATTTTATAGTTCTATTGTGTTGGACTTATTTATGTTAGTATAATTGATGTCTGGAGGATATATTGTTCAATTGGGTATTCGGGACACTTTTCGTGTCAGAGTACTATTCACGAGTTACTATTCATGAGTTACTATTCATGAGTTACTATTCATGAGTTACTATTCACGAGTTACTATTCACCCGGTTACTATCATGATTACAATCCATACTTGCATGTTCATTGTCAATTCCATACAAGTACTGAAATGAATGGTGATCAAGCATTCATACATGCAAAACAATCATGACAGACATCCCATGTGATATGTAAAACAATCCACCTTTCAAGCATGCAATCAAACTACATATTAAAATCCGTTAGAATCCCATAATGGAGTTTAGTTCATGAATGAACCAAAAGCCACTATGGGATCAAATCTAAACATGATTAGTAAACAAACAATTGAAAGATGAAAGGTAAAACAATCAAACCCAATTGTTGAATATAATTCACTATTCAAATCTCATATGAATCCAGCAAATACTAATAATAATCCACTCTGGTAGAAAATCCTAAAAAGAAGTAGAAAAGTAGAGTTTTTGCCTCCTTCTACGTTGGAATCTCTTCCAGAGAGTAACCCTAGTTACGATGTTAAAAATACGTAAAAACTGAATAATTCTCCTTAATCCTCTGACACCAGTCAGATATATCATTTTAAAAACCAATTATAATCATTTTAATTAAACATTAAAATAAACAGCTCAACAGTGATTAAGCATCGCGCGCGGCCGCGCGCTCCCCCAGTGTAATCCTCGCGCGGGCGAGCGACTTGCAGTGTGTCATGATGTCTAGTCGGGTTCAAGTGTGGGCGCACGTTCCAATGCTTGTCCTGCCACGCGGCCGCGTGGCTTCTACACTTTTGAATCTTGGCTCTACTGTTGCACTGATCTGTTCCACCTGCTCATTTCTTTGTTCATCCCTGCTGAGTCTCTGCTCCACTTGATTCTCATGCCACGTCGCCTCAGCTTGTGCCTCGCTTCATGCGTCCATTCGCCTGTGCCCTATAAGTCCACCAAATTAGGCTGTTTCCTGCACTTTTTCACCAAAAGGAGTTTTAAGTATATGCAATGCAAACTAACATGAAATGCAGCTAAAATATACTAAAATGTACTTGAGATGGGCATAGCTCGCATGAATTGGTACTCCATAAGTAGGTATAAAACCCACTTATCAAATACCCCCAAACTTGAACTGTTGCTTTCCCTCAAGCAATGCATACTAATGAACAATGAAAATGAAGCTATATTACTATGCAACTAAATTATGACGCAACTAATCTCACACGTCCCAACTATCGTAGAAATTCAGTCCAAAATGCCTCAGCGAATTTTTCAAGATTCAAGAATACAGATTCAAGCCAAACTGTAGGTATAATGTCATACACTCAGATAATTCTTAAAATGCTATAAATATGCTGTGTGTGTGTGTGTTATATTCACCAAAACTTGATTTAAGAAAAGAATACTCATGCTATATTGCTTAAAATAGAAAATTATAGTTTAAATCAAGATTCATGTATACATATACAACAAAGATTTTTTCAACATATTAAAACAAACTGAGGTTCAACAATGGGCTTATCTGCTTTATTTTTACTCACGAGGGCGATTTTCGCACTTTCACGCGGTGTTTATTACTCTTTTTCTTTTTCTTTTTTTTTCACATGACTGTGCAATGCCTTACTCCATTAGGCAACACTGCTACCCCTTAATGAGCTTTCAACCAATGACTCCCAGACCATGAAAGACCTTAGGGCTCTAGGTGTAGAGACAATCCTCTCGGGCGTACTTACTCAAGTAGCTAGGGCCCCGACATAAGACTAGCCACGTTATTGCTATTTTTTTTTTTTTTTTTTTTATACATAGCATACCCATGTTTTCCCAAAGTTTAAAAATCAATGTTTTATACAGTCTAAACTCACTTTTCACATATTTCCCTTTTTAAAACTACATTTTTCTATCGAGCAATGCAACACATACTTCTTATACCTACAAGTGATTGTGAACACATTCGTGCAAACCGAAAGCATTTAAACAACATTATGAATTGCATTGTGTAAAACATTATATCTCAGCTCATATTATCAAATATAGTCAAAAATCGTTTAAAACTTCACTATCATCATCGGCAATACAAAAATTTCTATACGACAAGAACTGTGAGATATGCACAAAACATGAACGTGCAATTATATATGCAAAAATAACTAAATGATGCAAAAATTTAAACTAAACATTCGAAAACTACAAAAATTAAAAATTTAAACTAAACATATAAAAACTAAAGAATTAAACTAATCATGCAAAACTACATGCACTACACTACTCCTCAATACCCCCAAACTTATAATATTCAATGCCCCATTGAATGAAGGTAAAGGGTAATGAAAAACTCCCCTAGTGATCGGTGGTACCACCCTCCTCGGGTGGTGAATCTGGTGGTGGATATGGCACTGTTGTTCCAAATTGAGGCCACTCTAGCATTGTTCCTTGCTGTGCAAAAGCTTCGGCTAAGGCCCTTGTGAGTCCCGTCGCAAATGTGCCCAAATTATCGTACTTGGCATCGACTTTTCGCTCCAACCTTCGGAGCTGGAGATCACCATGGGTGGCACGTGCATGTGTGGACGGACCTTCCTCATCTGTTTGAGGGGGCAGCTGTGACGGCTCTGGAAAAGTGGGTTGAATGATGAATCCTAGTCCGCGTGGGTGTGGTACACCACCCGTCCAATCCTTGAACTTGGCAATAGTAGCATGGGTGATGGCGTGGCTTGGGTGCTATTTTTGGACCCATGTGCGGATGATAGAAAGAATGCAGAGGAATTATTGATGAGCGTACCCCCAAACTTACTGCTACACAACCCAAGCAGAACCCTAGATTTATGCTAGGAAGGAGATTTGTGGGTATGAACTTTTATGAGAGTTGATGAGTCTTATGAATATGGGAGAACAAAAGAATACGCTTCTATTATATCAGCTGAGAGACCCAATTAGACCACGACTTAGATTTTATACTTTTAAAAATATTTCCACGTCATTTATATGTGCGGCATGTGCGTCCTTCTGCAATGGTTTTCGATCGTGGTAGCTGGAATGGCATTCTGGTCGAGATGTGGGCCTTGTGGTATGCGGTCTTGGTGTGTAATCATTATGCGGCCACGCGACCCTGCTTCCTACATTGCTGAGTTTACTCCCAAACTGATTACACAGTTAGATTTCACTTGAAGATGCCTGCAGCACACCATTTTCCCGTATCAATGTGTGAATTCTGGAATAAGCATAACTGAACTAGTAGATTATATACAATACTAAAACAATGTCCCATGTAGACTCTATTACACACTCACTTATGCTCACATAACCCTCTATTACGAATAAAATAAAGATGAACTAGCTAAATTCACTACTGAATAAAAAAAATAGAGATAGAGATAATGGGTTGTCTCCCATCAAGCGCTAAGTTATAGTCAATTAGCTTTACTGTCTCTGATGCTTATGTCGAAGAAAGAATGGAGGTGACTTTCTGTCTGTCTACCTCACCACCAAAGTAATGCTTCAAGCACTGTCCGTTCATCTTAAAAGGCTTGTCTGGCAATGTATCGAATATTTCAATCGCACCATGCGGAAAAACAGTTTTCACTGTAAATGGTCCTGACCACCTTGATTTCAGCATCCCGAGAAAAAGTTTATGTCTTGAGTTATAAAGCAAAACCCTGTGTCCTGGTTCAAATGCTCTCTCAATGATTTTTTGGTCATGCCATTTCTTCACTTTCTCCTTATATGACTTCAATTCTCATATGCTCAGAATCAATTCATCCAACTCATTGAGTTGGTGTAGGCGTCTCTCCCGACAACTTTCAAATCAAAATTTAGTTTTCGAATTTCCCAATAAGCTTTATGCTCTAGCTCCATAGGAAGGTGGCAGGCTTTTCCATACACGAGCTGAAAAGGTGACATACCCAACGACGTCTTATATGTCATCCTATAAGCCCATACTGCATCATCCAACTTCAATGACCAGTCCTTCCTTGTGGGATTCACAACTTTCTCCAGGATTCTCTTAACTTCTCAATTTGACACTTCAGTTTGGCCATTCATTTGTGGGTGATATGATGTAGCAATGTGATGGTTCACCCCATATTTAGCCAAAAAAGCTGTAAACTGCCCGTTGCAAAAGTGACTACCTTCGTCACTGATGATAGCTCTTGGAGTCCCAAACCTCGTGAAGATACTTCTGTGTAAAAATCTTTGGATGACCTTGGCATCATTTGTCGGAAGAGCTGCCACTTCTACCCATTTCGAGACATAATCTACAGCGAACAAGATGTAAAGATTTCCGCAGGAAGAAACGAAAGGCCTCATGAAATCAATTCCCCATACATCAAAAAATTTTACTTCCAGGATTGTATTCAATGACATTTCATTCCTTTTAGAGATGTTCCCCACTCGCTGACATCTATCACATCGCTGGACAAAATTGTATGCATCCTTGAAAATTGTCGGCCAGTAGAATCATGCTTGTAGTATTCTAGCCGTTGTTCTTTCACCACCATGGTGACCTCCATACACAGTAGAGTGATAATCCTACAGAATTCCCTCGGTCTCGCTATATAGAATACACCTTCTTATCACTTGATCATAACATTGTTTAAACAAATAAGGCTCATCCCATATATACCATTTAACATCATGCAGAAATTTCTTCTTTTGATAACCCACCAAATAAGAAGTTAACATCTTACTCAACAAATAGTTTGCGTCGTCTGTAAACCATGGCACTTCCCCTTTCACCATAAACAATTGCTTATCTGGAAATGATTCATTGATTAAAACCTTGTCATCTGCTTCCCTTTCCGAATTCTTAAGTCGAGATAAGTGGTCCGCCACTTGGTTTTCAGTACCCTTCATGTCCTTGATTTCTAAATCAAATTCCTGCAGTAATAAAATCCATCTGATCAACCGAGGCTTTGCATCCTTCTTTGCCACTAAATGTCGAATTACGGCATGATCCGTATACACAATCACCTTTGTGCCGATCAAATATGCTCTAAATTTATCAAAGGCATACACCACTGCTAATAACCCTTTCTCTGTGGTGGTGTAGTTCAACTGTGCATCTATAAGGGTCTTGCTGGCATAATATATAACATGAAACATCTTCTTTTTTGATCTGCCCCAAAGCAGCCCCTACGGCGTAATCACTGGCATCACACATCAGCTCAAATGGCAAATCCCAATCTGGTGCAGTAATAATTGGTGCTGATGTTAATTTCCTTTTTAGGTGCTCAAATGCCGACACACAAGCCGCATCAAAGTTAAAATGTGCATCCTTCTCCAATAAACTGACTAGTGGTTTAGTTATCTTGGAGAAATCTTTGATGAATCTGCGGTAGAAACCTACATATCCCAGAAAGCTGCGAACACCTTTTACCGAAGTAGGTGGTGGCAATTTCTCTATAGTTTCCAACTTTGCCCTATCTACCTCGAGTCCCTTCTTCGATACTTTGTGTCCCAGTATGATTCCTTCTTGTACCATAAAATGGCATTTTTCCCAGTTCAGTACTAGATTTGTTTCAACACACCGCTTCAAAACCATCACCAAATTTTCAAGGCATAGATGAAACGAGTCTCCGAAGACTGAGAAATCATCCATAAATACTTCCACATTCTGCTCCACCATATCTGAAAATATAGCTATCGTGCATTTCAGAAAAGTATCTAGAGCATTGCATAACCCAAAAGACATCCTTCTGAAGGCGAATGTGCCGTAAGGACATGTGAAAATTATCTTTTCCTAGTCTTCTGGAGCTATCATTATTTGATTATAACCCGAATATCCGTCCAGTAGGAAATAGTACTCATTACCTGCTAATCTGTCCAACATCTGATCAATAACTGGGAGTGGAAAATGATCTTTCCTTGTAGCTTTGTTGAGCTTGCGGTAGTCCGTGCATACTCTCCACCCTGTCACTATTCGTGTTGGAATCAACTCATTATTCTCATTGGTCACTAAGGTCATACCACCCTTTTTCGGTACACACTGCACTGGGCTCACCCATGAGCTATCTAAGATCGGATAGATTATGCCCGCATCCAGCAAATTTAGTACCTCTTTCTTAACCACTTCTTTCATTATCGGATTAAGTCTCCTTTGTTGCTCAACCGACGGCTTACTTTCATCTTCCATCAGGATTTTATACATGCAAAACGAAGGGCGGATCCCTTTGATATCTGCTATGGTCCAGCCAATAGCTGATTTGAACTCTCGAAGCACTCGTAGCAGTTTTTCTTCCTGAAAAGATGTTAATGCAGAAGAAATAATCACAGGTATCTTTGAATCTTTATTTAAAAATGCGTACTTGAGATGTTCTAGAAGTGGTTTTAATTCAAGTTATGGAGGTGTCTCAAGAGATGGCTTTAATTTTACTGAGGATTCTCCAGCTTTTGTCAATGGCTCAATAGGTGTTCTGAATTTTCTGACTTGTGGAGTGGAATCCAGATATTGCACATGTTCGTCAAGTTCCTCGTCCTCCAAATCTGAATGTTTAGCAATTACACTCCTCAACAGTTCATCATCCACTAGACTCTGTACTTCATCATTTACGACCCGATCCACCAAATCAACCAGGAAACATTCCTCTTCATCTGCTGGAAACTTCATAGCCTTGAAGACATTAAAGGTGACCTCTTGATCATGAACACAGATAGTGAGTTCCCCCTTCTACACATCTATCAAAGTCTTTCCTGTGGCTAAGAATGGTCTTCCCAGTATGATTGGTATCTTTTTATCTTCCTCGTAATCCAAAATGATGAAGTCAGTCAGAACGATAAATCTGTCCACCTCCACTAATACATCTTCAATAATTCCCCGTGGATACGTGATGCATCTGTCAGCGAGCTGCAAAGAAATGTTTGTTGGCCTTGGCTCCGGTAATCCCAATTTGTTGAACAATGACAAGGGCATCAGATTGATACTTGCCCCAAGATCACACAAACAGTTTTCAAAATTCATCTTCCCGATTGTGCACGGGATTATGGCGCTAGATCCTCGACTTGGAGGTAACTTCGCTAAAATCTTTGACCTTTGCATTCTTCTGTCAAGGCTACTGTCTCAAATTCGTCTAATCTCCTTTTCTTTGATAGTATACCCTTCATAAACTTTGCATAGCTTGGCATTTGTTCCAATGCCTCGGTAAAAGGTATATTAATTTGCAGCTTTTTGAATATCTCCATAAACTTGCTGAATTGCTTATCTTCCCTTTGCTTATTTAATCTTTGCAGATATGGAACTTGAGAGTGAATTGGTGGTATTGAACTATTACGCTTCTCCTCTGAACCTGCTTTATCTTTCTCTTCCTGCTGAACCTCAGACTTTTCCAGATTTTCTTCCGTATCAACTGATTGCTCTGCCTCGCGCGGCTGCGCGGCATCCTCTTCTAAAATATGCGCGGGCGCGCGACTTGCAGTGTCTGCAATACTTTTCCCAGATCTTAATGTGATTACTTGACACTGTTCTTTCCCTTCTCTTCTTGGATTTTTTTTTGTATTACTTGGCAATGAACCCTGGGGCCTGTTAGTAAGCATGTTCGCCATCTGCCCCATTTGAGTTTCCAGATTCTTAATAGCCACTGCTTGGCTTTTGATCATAACCTCTGTATTTGCCATGTATTTCATCATCATCTCCTCCATTTCTGATTTCTTTTCTTGCTGAGGTGCAGCTGGAGTATGATGTTGTTGTTGTTGTTAAGAAAGTCCCGGCGGAAAAGGTGGTCTAGGATTAAACTGTGGTTGCGCTGGTTGTGTCTGAAATTGATTATTTGATTGAAACTGATTCTGCTGATTCCCTTGGTTATTTGACCAACTAAAGTTTGGATGATTTCGGTTGTTGGGGGTGGTAAGTGTTCTGAAACTAACCTTGGTCTTTTCTATAGTTGTTCACATACTGCACCGACTCTGAGCTGATAGCACATTGATCTGTCGAGTGTGACCCCGCACAAATCTTATATACAAATGCAACCATCTTTGTTTTACCTTCTGCTAATGCGTCTATTTTCTTTGCCATGGCTGCCATCTGTGCTGACAACTGCGTGATAGCATCCAACTCCAACACACCTGCGACCTTGGGCTGTGGCATCCGAGATGTAGGATTCTAAAAATCATTCGATGCCATTGTCTCGATAAGGTTATAGGCTTCCTCATAGCTTTTTGCCCATAATGCCCCTCCTGCAGCTGCATCTACAATTGGTCTCGACTGCCATCCCAATCCATTATAAAACATGTTGATCACCATCCAATCTGGCATACCATGATGTGGACACTTCCTCAGGATCTCTTTATATCTATCTCATGCTTCATATAAAGACTCGCCCTGCTGTTGCTCAAACTAAGAGATACATGTCCTCATCTTTGCAGTCTTAGCCATTGGGAAGAATTTGGCTAAGAATTTATGCGCTAAGTCCTCCCATGTAGTTATAGATCCTGCTAGCAAAGAATAAAGCCAACTTCTTGCTTTATCTCTCAATGAGAATGGGAATAGCCTAAGTCTGATAGCATCCTTCGTCACACCGTTGTATCTGAATGTATCACAGATTTCAGTGAAACTCAACAGGTGTTCATTCGGATCGTCTATAGCGGCACCCCCAAACTGTACTGAATTCTGTACTATCTGAATAGTGCCCATTTTTATCTCGAATGTATTGGCTGCTATCGCTGGTCTGACGATGCTAGACTAGAGTCCATTAATATTGGGCATGGAATATTCCTTCAGAGCCCTATGCTCCTCTCTTTGCTCTTCTCCTTGTGTCTCGGCTGCCATATTAGCTGTCATACTTTCTAACTGTACTTGTACATTTCTACGAACACTCGCTTTCTAACCTCTCCCATTTATATTGTCCTGAACAGGTGTTAAGTCGGGGTTGGATGACCGCGTGCGTATAAAAATTTATCCAAATTCCTAAACCAAAAAACAAAAACTGAAATGAGATAAGACTAGAATTGTCTTAGTCATACAATATAGCTTAAAACTAATGATAATAATAATAAATTAAACGCCTGTCCCCGGCAACTGCGCCAAAAACTTGTTGCCTCTTTTTTAGTTCTAACAAAAGAGCTCTAACTCATGTAAGCATACATGTGTCAACAAGCAATACATAGCAAGTAAAGTATCGATCCCACCGAGAAAGTTGTTTAATTTAAATCACTATGCATTAATTAAATCACTATATTTATATGCTCAAACTAATGACGAAGATTGGTTTGTTACTCGAATCACAAATAACAACTAAAACAATAATAATGACGGAATAAATCAAATCTGGAAATAATGGGATCCTAACTTCATTTAATATTTCATTTAATCACCACTATCATGCATGACTTGTTCACATATCACAGGAAAGTAGCCAAGAGCACTAAAAGAGTCATAGCCATTTTTCAATGCACTATGACTTACTTACACATCATCCACAAATGATAGACTCTATGTAATCATCAATATAACCAAAATCACTATATGTCTATGTGAAATTATAACTATATTGAATTTAAGTTCAAGCCCTTATTCTAACTTATACGGTGAAACAGTATATGTCTATCTGGTTCACGAAATACACAAGCCATATAAAACAGCCCTATATACGTATACTATCATGATTACAATCCATACTTGCATGTTCATTATCAATTCCATACAAGTACTGAAATGAATGGTGATCAAGCATTCATACATGCAAAACAATCATGACAGACATCCCATATGATATGTAAAACAATCCACCTTTCAAGCATGCAATCAAACTACATATTAAAATCCGTTAGAATCCCATAATGGAGTTTAGTTCATGAATGAACCAAAAGCCACTATGGGATCAAATCTAAACATGATTAGTAAACAAACAATTGAAAGATGAAAGGTAAAACAATCAAACCCAATTGTTGAATATAATTCACTATTCAAATCCTCATATGAATCCAGCAAATACTAATAATAATCCACTCTGGTAGAAAATCCTAAAAAGAAGTAGAAAAGTAGAGTTTTTGCCTCCTTCTACGTTGGAATCTCTTCTAGAGAGTAACCCTAGTTACGATGTTAAAAATACGTAAAAACTGAATAATTCTCCTTAATCCTCTGACACCAGTCAGATATATCATTTTAAAAACCAATTATAATCATTTTAATTAAACATTAAAATAAACAGCTCAGAAGTGATTAAGCATCGCGCCCAGAGAGTAAACCCTTGCGATTAGGTGTCATGATGTCCCATTTGGGTTCTCGCACGGCGCGACGTTCCATCTTGTTCTCCCACTTGCACGGCTTACTCAGACTTTTGAATCCTAGCTTTGTTGCTGCACTTATCTGCTCCTGCTGCTCATTTCTCTGTTCATCCCTGCTAAGTCTCTGCTCCACTTGATTCTCATGCCACTCCAACTCAGCTTGTGCCTCGCTTCATGCGTCCATTCGCCTGTGTCCTCTGAGTCCACCAAATTAGGCCGTTTCCTACACTTTTTCACCAAAAGGAATTTTAAGTATATGCAATGCAAACTAACATGAAATGCAGCTAAAACATACTAAAATGTACTTGAGATGGGCATAGCTCGCATGAATTGGTACTCCATAAGTAGGTATAAACCCACTTATCAGGGATCATCCCTAAACATCTGCCCCTATGCCACATTAGAGAAAATGAACATCAATCTCAACAGGATTCGAAGCAGCCATACAATCATCAAAGCCTTTAATGGATCTCAGGGAAATGTTATCGGAGAGATTGAACTGCTCGTGGAGATCGGTCCACATACATTGTACATATCCTTCCAAGTGCTTAAGATCACTACATGATACAACCTACTTTTGGGAAGACCATGGATTCATATGGCAGGAGCTGTCCCATCCACTCTTTATCAGCAACTCAAATATATCATCAACAGTAGTCTGGTCACTGTCAGTGCTGAGCCCGAGTGTCCTGTTCAAAGTGATATACCCCTTATCAGTTTCAATGCAGAAGTTGAGCCTTTCAGCTTACAAGCCCTTGAGGTGAGCAACATTCACTATCATCCTCTTGGGGCTCCACCTTTGACACCCAGAGTTTCTGTCGAGGTAATATCGGCAAGTCAAGAGATGATATCCTTGGGATTTCAACCTGGACAAGGGTTAGGAAAGGGATAATCAGGGAATCAAATGCCCAATTCAAGTTCCCAGCTAGACAGGGGAATCTGGATTAGGCTATTCCTTTGAGTCCAGTCACAGGTACCCTCACAAGCATAAATAGGTTCCTTCATCTACAAGACGTCTGCCTAAACCTACAGGTGATAATCCTGTACGACCTTTATTAAAGGTCCCTGCCCTTGTGGTAGCCATGCTATTTCCTAAACTGATACCGATTAAAGGAAAAGAAGTTCTGATTCTAGACCCAGAGGTGGAAGAAAGGAATCAAAGGCAAAAACAAGAGATAGAGAGATATTTGTCTAATATGCGCATCCTGGTTCATACAGAGGGTATGAATAGAGACATCCCAGATGATGATTGTCCAGACATCATGTTCATCATTGAAGAGAAGGAGGATGATAATAGCCTCTTCATTACAGTTGTCCCCAAGGACATAACCCTTGGCAATTGGAGCAGCACTCCTTGCATTTGACCCAATTCTAGGATGTGTTTGTATGGTCTCATGAAGACATGGTCAGTTTGTCCACTGACATCATCATTCATTGCCTTCCCATCAAAGAGGGATTCAAGTCAATCAAACAGAAACTTAGGCGATTAAAACCTGCGTGGAGTTTAAAAGTTAAAGAAGAAATTGTGAAACAATTCTAAGCTAACATCATCATGGTGTCAACATACCCTGAGTGGCTATCCAATATAGTCCCCGTACCTAAACCAGGAGGGAAGGTGTGAGTTTGTGTGGATTACAGGGATCTGAACAAAGCTTGTCTTAAAGATATCTTTCACGTGCCATTTATCCACACACTCATTGATAATATAGCTCAGTATGACATGTACTCCTTTGCTGAATGCTTTGCTGGGTACCATCAAATCATGGTTACTGAAGAGGATCGTGAAAAAATTGAATTCATCACTTGTTGGGGAACCTTTTTTTACAAACAGTTGTCATTTAGCCTCATCAATGCTAGAGCTACCTATCAGCGAGCCATGATGGCTCTTTTCCATGATCTAATACATAAAAAGATATAAGTCTATGTGGATGACATCATTGTCAAGTCACGAAGGGAGGAAAACCACCTAGATCATCTCAAAAAGCTCTTCAGCCGGTTGCCTAAGTACAACTTGAAGCTGAATCCAGCCAAATGTGCCTTTGGCGTTAAATAAGACAAGTTGCTAGGATTCCTAGTAAGCCACAATAGCATTGAGCTTGATCCTACAAAAATCCAGGCCATCATGGAAATGCCCATAACTCAGACAGAGAAGGAAATATGGGGATTTTGGGGAAGAATAAACTTTATCAGCCGATTCATCTCCCAACTCACAGCAACTTGTGAGCCTATCTTCAAGTTGTTAAGGAAGAAATCCTCCATGAAATGGAATGATGAGTGTCAGAAAGCCTTCCTTCTCATTAAAGATCAGCAAATCAAAGCTCCTGTTCTGGTACCTCCCATAGATTGTGTTCCCCTATTCATGTACCTGTCAATCAATTACAATGCCATGGGCTGCATGTTGGGACAAAAAGACGATAGAGGCCAAGAAAGACCAATCTATTACCTCAATAAAAGATTCAGCAGCAGTGAACACAAGTACACTCTGATTGAGAAAACTTGTTGTGCTTTAGCATGAGCTTCCATAAGATTACAACATTATCTCCATGGTCACACAACCCATCTCATATCCCGCATAGTTCCTCTCAAGTACGTGTTCAGCAAACCCATGTTGAATTGTCGACTGTCCAAATAGAAGTTGATCCTACAGTAATTTGACATCATTTATGTGACTCAAAAGTCTATCAAAGGTGAAAGAATTGTGGATCAACTGGCCTTCGTACCTTCAGGGGATTTCAAACCTTTGGAAACATACTTCCCCGAAAAAGGGGTAATGACAGTTCAGCAACACCATCATAACGATACACACCAACCATGGAAGATGTATTTTAATGGAGATGTAAACATGGAGGGTTTTGGAGCTGGAGTAGTTCTGGTATCCATTACGGGGGAGCAGTATCTCGTTGCCGTCAAATTGCAGTTTTCAAGCACCAGTAACACACCTGAGTATGAAGGTTGTATCATGGGGTTGAAACTAGCCCAATCCATGGGCATCAAACGATTAAATGTCTTTGGAGATTCCAAATTTGTGATCAGATAAACCACTGGGATTTATCACACCAAAGAGCTACATTTGCTGCATTACCATCGGTATGTTATATAGATGGCTTCGGAGTTTGAAGAAATATCCTTCCTCCACATTCCTAGGAATAGGAATGACTTTGCGGATGCACTAGCAACTTTGGCCTCATTGATCAACATACTTGATAAGGAAGATGTGACGCCCCCAAATTCGGACCGCCACTTGGTCAATCGAATTCGGTTCGTCACGTGCTCAAAGTATTACCGTAATAACTAAAATCACACATTCACAACGAAAAATCTTATTTAGAATAATATACAATGATTTATTATAATTATTCTCCCAAGTCTCGTAACCTACAGTGCGTAATAGATTTCATAATATTATCGAATAAAGACTTATTACATAATCCTACTTAAGCTTAAACATAGTCTGAAAATAGTCTTAATACAACATAATAGTCTTAAACATAAAGGGACAAGCTAGTTGGTAGCCTTGCCCTTGCCCTTGTCTTTCCCAGAGACACTTCCCTATGCTGTGAGACCCCAAATTTTATGAAATAAAAGTGTTCAATTTTTCTATTTTGGTGAATAGTTAAATTGATAAAAGTTTAAAGTTAAGGGTCATATTTGAAAATTTTTCAAAGTAGACAAGTTGTCATAAAATACCCGGTTACTATTCACGAGTTACTATTCATCGAAATTACTATTCACTCTAGTATTGTTCACTCTAGTATTTGGGACACTTTTTATGTCGGAGTTACTATTCACGGGTTACTATTCACTAAAATTACTATTCACTCTAGTATTTTTCACTCGAGTATTTGGGATACTTTTTGTGTCAGAGTACTATTCACGAGTTACTATTCACGAATTACTATTCATGAGTTACTATTCACCCGAACAAAATATTTTATGAAAATAACGACGGAGGTTTTACCGTTAAAACTGTTGAACTACTCGGTAGTAAAGTACGATGTCTGGCGTTGTAGCATAGTAGCACACGGTATTGATTATTGATATTTATGTAAGAAGTCGGTCAGTTTGACTCAATTATTGTCGATTATTAATATGAATTATTATAACGATAATGACGTTTTGTTTTAATTATTATAGTGATAATGACGTTTTGTTTTATTCATAATAAAACAGAAATATCTTTTTATATAAAACAGAATACTTTATTAAAGTTATTCTATAAATAGAATATATTATATTTTATTATGCATAGTGTTTTGCATAGTGTTTGCATAGTAAAATGTTTTTATATAAATAGAATATATTATATTTTATTTAAAAGATTTTGCTTTAAATATGCACCGTCAGATTAAAGTAAATTAATCTGGACCGTTCATGGATTAGTTACTATGCATTCCATTTTCCTATAAATAGAAGCTCATTCCTTCATTATTTTCTTACGAATTCGTTGAAACTCTAGAGAGAGAAATTATAGAGAGAAGCTATAGAGAGAAAATTATGGAGAGAAAGAAGAAGAGTATTCTGCTACTTCACTACTTCTATATTCAGTTCTTTTACGGTAAGGGATATTATTCTTTTGTATTCAAGAAGAGAACTTCTGTTATTCCATTTCTTTTACTATTCATTGGAATAACTCAGTATGTCGCTGAATACCCTATACTTGGTGACATTCTTCTATTATTACGTCTTTATTATTCCGTTGGAACATCCTCGCATCATGCTTTCACCTTACGGACTGGTTCCGTCTTTTATTATTCGGTTGGAATAATCAGTAAAAGTGGCATACCCTATACATGACTCAGACACGCCATGCATACCCTATACTTGGTGAAATCCATTCTGTTATTCTATTCTTTATTATTCTGTTGGAATAACCTGTATACGCGGCATACCCTATACTTGGTGATATCCTTATGTTATTCCATTCTTTATTATTACATTGGAATAACTCAGTATGCTCGGTTTACCCTATACTTGGTGGAATGACCAAGATATGCGGTTCAATTATACTTGGTGATATCCTTATGTTATTCCATTCTTTATTATTCATTGGAATAACTCAGATGTGCATGATTTACCCTATACTTGGTGGAATGACCAGTATATGCGGTACACCCAATACTTGGTGATCTTCTTCTGTTATTCCATTCTTTATGATTATGTTGGAATAACCGGTTTATGCAAAGTACCGCATACTTGGTGAAACTCTGTTATTATTCCGTCATTTATATTTATGTCAGAATATCCTGTCGGTGTGAATTTCACCTGACCTGGTTCCATATTTATTATTTTGCATTTATTATTCTGTTGAGAATAACCTGTCTGTGCGGTCTCTATCGCATGCATGGTGATGTCTTTTGTTATTCCATTCTTTATTATTTTGTTGGAATAACCTGTCTATGTGGATTACCACATGCATGGTGAATGATCCTTTGTATTCATTCCTTATTAAATTGTGGAAATGATCTCAGATATCGTTGATTATCGCATGGCGGTGAAAATCCATTCATAGATTTCATATATTCTTTATTATACTCGGTTGGTTAGAGTTTTAACTTCTATACTCCATGAAATTAGTGGAATATCCTTGATATTTGCGCTTCATCCAAAGATCTTTTCATGGATCATTTGGTATAATCGTGAACTGTGATGTTATCAGTGATGTGGTAAAAGTCCTCAGTGGCCTATAATACATTGATGGACAGTTTTTGATATGATTATGACCAGGGATTTTTTGGTATAGTCATGACCGTTGATGATTTAATGAATATCTTTGGCCCGTAGTGCAAGGATGATTCAATGATGTGGTTAATTTATTAAGCTGAGTCCCAGCGATAAAAATGATGAAAAACCTTTTAAATCATAAAAGATAGTAGATTTTACTCTCTACTTGACTCTCTTAATGAATTGCTTGTTCCGCTGCAGTTAAACTTGATTTTTGTTATATTGTATCAGTTTAACACTGTTCAAGGCTAACGATAATTTATTCTTCATTATCTTAGTCATAATATTTCTTATTGGGCTAGTTGAGCTCACCCTTTCTTTCACTGTTCTCTTCAGGAAATGAGAACGTAGCAGGGATGAGTCGGGGAATGGAGTGACAGTCCAGATGATAGCATTAGTAGTCCTCACTATTCTGTTAGATAGTGTGACAATAAATGTAATAAAGACTCCTTGAGTATGGATATTGTCTAGATGACAATATTCCTATTAGAACTCTCAGTGTATGTAGTGTCGTATGTTACACGACATTTGTATAATTAAGTTTGTATTTGAATTTATGTACCATGTATCTGACGACCCAAGATGGGTGACGTATACCTAATTTTGGGGGCGTCACAGTTGGTATCAGAGCTTAGGGATATGATCCCTGGCTGAGATGTGAGATAAGAACTAGGAGGGGAGAGACGAGGAATTCCTTCGCTAGTATGACCTACCTAAATTTATTTGGTATTTAATTGGTCGGTCAGTGTATAGGGATAATATGTTGCATGTTAATTAACCCTTGTTTTGTGACAGTGTTTGTATTCAGATGTTGTGAATAGGGCTCAATTATTGGAACACGATAATGAGTCAGCATAAACAAAAGGTAACGACCAACAACACGATAATAATCATCATTTGGTGGCAGCGGCTATCGTAACAATGATAACCATCGTGGGGAAATTACCATGCCAAGAATGGTAACCACTTGGTGGGTAATCATGGGCAAGATAATAGAAGTGGAAATTTCAAGAAGAGAAGGTCATTTAGCTCGATTTTTGTCGTATAGTGAAGTCAAGTCCATTTGGGATAGTGGCACCAAAGGCGGATCTGGACAAAACAAAGTCGGTGGTTTCGGGAAGAGCGTTTTTCGTGACTTCAAAAGTGGGTAACCCGAACGAAGTTAGCGGGTTAGTTAATTATAAATTCTTGCAAAGTCTATACCTTATTAGATACGGTTCTACCCATTCTTTTTATCTCTCTTGCTTGCGTTCAACGTTTAAATTTGACTCAGGAGAAATTAGACTTTGATTTATCTATTGAAACTTCGTTGGGAGAAACCTTCGTTACCTCCTTTGTTTATTAATCTTGTTGTTTCAAATAAACACTTTCGCGTTACTGTCGATCTTATCTCTTTGAAAATACTTGCCTTTGAGGTAATTTTTGAAAACGATTGATTAACTACTCATTATTCTTTTTGTAAGGTTGTTAGCTTTCATATTCCTAACCAACTGTTATACTGAATTCAAAGTAACCAAATCCTAAAGTTAATCCTTTGTTATATCAAGCCATAAGTAAAGAGCCCGATCCTTTCGTTGTTGACTTCCTTGTGTGGAATGTACGAAGCGGACTTTACATCAGAGGGCGACGTCGTGACTGAAGATGGTAAGTTGATAGGTATCATTGTGAGGTGCTATCCAGGTTAAGGGATAGAAGTCACAGTTGGTATTAATGTGATGTAGTATCCAAGTCTTGGATGAGAGTAATAGTTTTGAATGATATTTCTATCATTAATAAATTTCTTGGCGTATTCTTGAAGACTTCCTAGCCTACCCTAGAGCGTGAAATCGAATTTTGTATTGACCCAGTACAAAACCCATTTCTTAAACCCTCAAATATTTCTTCAACTAAAATGAACAGTTTACGTGGTTTATGATGAAAGTCATAATAAAAGAATTGGACTAATGAAAATCATAGGTATACGTGGTATTAGTAAGTGTTATGATGAGTTATGTTGGTTAGTATGTGAAAACATGAAAGTTTCTTAAAATCACAAGGAGTTAAAACCAGATTTTGGTGAAAAGCGTAACATGAAATTCAATTGACCAAATCTCCTATTATATTTTGAATTTTTGAGTGTGGTCAAGTCCTAGAGTTAGATCTATGAGTTACCTAACTAATCCAAGTGGAATTACTGGAAAAGGTGTTGTAGATTTTTGTGTGGACTGATTTTAGCAAAGGAGTGCAAAGCTGCAAAAACCGAAAAAAGCTGCTGCCATGATTTTAGACGGGCTGTTTCGGCCACTTAAATTTTGAGAAAAATTCTGGCCTTTTAAGACATGAAGGTATATGGTATAAAGTACCTCCTGTCCAAAAATGAGCTCATTCTGACTTAAAATGAGCAAGTTATGACTATTTCAATATTTAGGTTTTTCGACGACAAAAATGCTATAACCTGAGTTCTATAACTCCGATGACCATGAAATTTAAACTGGAAGCTCACGTTAACATGTGTAAGGTCCTGCCAAGATTTGGGAATTTTTAGAGTTAAACTTGAGGTAGCTAATTTCTTAAGGAATTAATTAGAAATTGATTTTTAAAAATAGTAAATGAATTTTAAAAATTCGAGAAAAATATATTTTCATTATGGGACTATATTATGCTAAATCCCAGAAAAGAAATATTTTTGGGACTGATTTAGTATTTTCATGAAAATAGTTTAGTTACGAACATATGAGTTAAATATGTTATGTGAAGTAAATAAAGTTGAAAATAGGATTTTATGGCTAGAGAATCCTATATAGAGTGTATGCATATTTTTTTTTGATGAGGGATTTGATAATTGGTGATGATATCTTATGAGTATGGCATTTTTGAATGATTAAATTCATTATATGGTAAAGCGTAAACAATTGAGATAAATTGTTTATAAATTTAAGAAGTGATTAAAATATTGTTATAATATTAATGATATTAGATTATGAGATTATTAAGTGATTGATAACATGGGGATATTCTTGAATCCTGGATAAATTATATTATAAATGTTTAATATTTATCCTTTATCTCATTTGATTGATTCTTTATATCATTATCCTCATGTTTATATTATGTTGAAAGTCATCTGTGGCCTGTAGTGCATAGATGGACTTGGTATGATTATAACCAGGGATTGTTCGGTATAATAATAACCGTAATTGAAAACATGATTATCTTTGGCCATAGTGCATGGATAATTTGTGGTCGTGATACTAATGAATACACGATTATCTTTGGCCGTAGTGCATGGATAATTTGTGGTCGTGATACTAATGAATACACGATTATCTTTGGCCGTAGTGCATGGATAATTTATGGTCGTGATACTAATGAATACACAATTATCTTTGGTCGTAGTGCATGGATAATTTGTGGCCGTGATACTAATGAATACACGATTATCTTTGGCCGTAGTGCATGGATAATTTGTGGTCGTGATAATAATGAATACACGATTATCTTTGGCCGTAGTGCATGGATAATTTGTGGTCGTGATACTAATGAATACACGATTATATTTGGCCGTAGTGCATGGATAATTCGTGGTCGTGATACTAATGAATATCCTTGGCCTGTAGTGCGGGGATGATTCGATGATGTGGATTAATTATTGAAAGTGAGTCTCGAATGAAATATTAATTCATGAATGTGTTCAAAGTCATACGTGGCTTACGTGCATAGATGGACTTGGTATGATTATGACTGAGGATTGTTCGGTATAATCATGATCGTAATTGAAAAAACACAATTATCCTTGGCCCGTAGTGCATGGATAATTCGTGGTCGTGATACTTATTGTCGAGTCTCAAAGCATTATTGGTTTTTCTGATTGTATATCTTTGGCATGTAGTGCAAAGATGAATTGTTAATGAATATCTTTGGCAGGATTGCAAAGATGAATTTAATGTTTTCAACGATAAAGGTATTCAAGGTATCTTCACCTCTTTATCATACCAGGTACGTACCCTAATTTCGAGGGCGAAATTTCATAAGAAGGGGAGATTGTGAGACCCCAAATTTTATGAAATAAAAGTGTTCAATTTTTCTATTTTGGTGAATAGTTAAATTGATAAAAGTTTAAAGTTAAGGGTCATATTTGAAAATTTTTCAAAGTAGACAAGTTGTCATAAAATACCCGGTTACTATTCACGAGTTACTATTCACCGAAATTACTATTCACTCTAGTATTGTTCACTCTAGTATTTGGACACTTTTTGTGTCGGAGTTACTATTCACGAGTTACTAATCACGGGTTATTATTCACTGAAATTACTATTCACTCTAGTATTTTTCACTCGAGTATTTGGGATACTTTTTGTGTCAGAGTACTATTCACGAGTTACTATTCACGAATTACTATTCATGAGTTACTATTCACCCGAACAAAATATTTTATGAAAATAACGACGGAGGTTTACCGTTAAAACTGTTGAACTACTCGGTAGTAAAAAAGTACGATGTCTGGCGTTGTTGCGTAGTAGCACACGGTATTGATTATTGATATTTATGTAAGAAGTCGGTCTGTTTGACTCAATTATTGTCGATTATTAATATGAATTATTATAGCGATAATGACGTTTTGTTTTAATTATTATAGTGATAATGACATGTTGGTGGGAGGAACATCGATAATGACGTTTTGTTTTATTAAGTAATAAAAAGCGAAATATCTTTTATATAAAACATAATACTTTATTAAAGTTATTCTATAAATAGAATATATTATATTTTATTATGCATAGTGTTTTGCATTGTGTTTGCATAGTAAAATGTTTTTATATAAATAGAATATATTATATTTTATTTAAAAGATTTTGCTTTAAATATGGACCGTCAGATTAAAGTAAATTAAACGGACCGTTCATGGATTAGTTACTATGCATTCCATTTTCCTATAAATAGAAGCTCATTCCTTCATTATTTTCTTACGAATTCGTTGAAACTCTAGAGAGAGAAATTATAGAGAGAAGCTATAGAGAGAAAATTATGGAGAGAAAGAAGAAGAGTATTCTGCTACTTCACTACTTCTATATTCAGTTCTTTTACGGTAAGGGATATTATTCTTTTGTATTCAAGAAGAGAACACATTATTCCATTTCTTTCTTGTTACATTGGAATAACTTTGATATGCATGAATACCCTATACTTGGTGACATTCTTCTATTATTACATCTTTATTATTAGATTTGGAACATCCTGTTCAGGCTTTTACGTGGGACTGGTTCCGCTCTTTATTATTACATCTTTATTATTCGTTTGAATAACTTTGTAAAAGTGGCATACCCTATACATGACCTGTATACGCGGCATACCCTATACTTGGTGAAATCCATTCTGTTATTCTATTCTTTATTATTCTGTTGGAATAACCTGTATACGCGGCATACCCTATACTTGGTGATATCCTTATGTTATCCCATTCTTTATTATTCTGTTGGAATAACCTGTATGCGCGGTTTATCCTATACTTGGTGGAATGACCAGTATATGCGGTTCACCCTATACTTGGTGATATCCTTATGTTATTCCATTCTTTATTATTCTGTTGGAATAACCTGTATGCGCGATTTACCCTATACTTGGTGGAATGACCAGTATATGCGGTTCACCCAATACTTGGTGATCTTCTTCATTATTCCATTCTTTATGATTATGTTGGAATAACTTAGGTTTATGCAAAGTACCGCATACTTGGTGAAACTCTGTTATTATTCTATCATTTATATTTATGTCGAATATACTTCGCCGGTGAATTTCACGACTGGTTCCATATTTATTATTTTGCATTTATTATTACATTGAGAATAACCACATGCATGCGGTCTCTATCGCATGCATGGTGATGTCTTTTGTTATTCCATTCTTTATTATTTTGTTGGAATAACTTTGCATCATGGATTACCACATGCATGGTGAATGATCCTTTGTATTCATTCCTTATTAAATTGTGGAAATGATCTGTATACGTTGATTACTGCATGGCGGTGAAAATCCATTTGCAGTTTCATATTTTCTTTATTATACTCAGTTGGTTAGAGTTTTGACTTCTATACTCCATGAAATTAGTGGAATATCCTTGATATTTGCGCTTCATCCAGTATCTTTTCATGGATCATTTGGTATAATCGTGAACCTGTGATGTTATCGGTGATGTGGTAAAAGTCCTCGGTGGCCTATAATACATTAATGGACAATTTTTGATATGATTATGACCAGGGATTTTTCGGTATAGTCATGACCGTTGATGATTTAATGAATATCCTTGGCCCGTAGTGCAAGGATGATTCGATGATGTGGTTAATTTATTAAGCTGAGTCCCAGCGATAAAAATGATGAAAAACCTTTTAAATCATAAAAGATAGTAGATTTTACTCTCTACTTGACTCTTTTAATGAATTGCTTGTTCCGCTGCAGTTAAACTTGATTTTTGTTATATTGTATCAGTTTAACACTGTTCAAGGCTAACGATAATTTATTCTTCATTATCTTAGTCATAATATTTCTTACTGGGCTAGTTGAGCTCACCCTTTTTTTCACTGTTCTCTTCAGGAAATGAGAACGTAGCGGGGATGAGTCGGGGAATGGAGTGACAGTCCAGATGATAGCATTAGTAGTCCTCACTATTTTGTTAGATAGTGTGACAATAAATGTAATAAAGACTCCTTGAGTATGGATATTGTCTAGATGACAATATTTCTAATAGAACTCTCAGTGTATGTAGTGTCGTATGTTACACGACATTTGTATAATTAAGTTTGTATTTGAATTTATGTACCATGTATCTGACGACCCAAGATGGGTGACGTATACCTAATTTTGGGGGCATCACATATGCCGCCTTAACTGAAAGATTTTAAATAAGCAAGAATGATCACACATTGCCCAGGATGTAATATACAATAAGGGTAAAGAGTTTTATAACACGAGTTTGAAATATCGAAGTATCATCTCTAAGATAGTTCAGAGTTTCAGAATAATATCATGAATAATGAATATCAACAATTCTTAGAATAAGAATGATAATTCAATATAAATTAACAGATATATATGAATTCAAAGACTATCAATGTATCTAACTGGATAAACAATCTATACTGAGCAGTCACTAAGGACTATTGAACATCTACTAGAATTACAAATATTAAACTGATAACCCAAAAGAATCAAGTACTATAGATGATTAGTCTATAATACTCTAAGTTATGCATAACACCACAGTAATAAACCATTCATGTGTTGAGGTTTCCAACAACATACACTCCCTTTACCATAAGGGTTGTCCAACTCAAATTTCAAGATTTCCGCACCAATCAATTAGTTAGGACAGTTTTATAAACACGCATATGGTCTAGCCAAATTAATGACATAGACCCTTTCACAATATTCAAGAACAATACCAAGTTCAACATGAATAATAGTTTTCTCAAGAGTTTACATGCTAGCTCATTTGAACGAGAAAGTAATACAACATAAGGTTTGCTTACGATATCCATTGAATAAAGTAATGCAAGAGTTAAGATACTTGCACAATGTAAAGGATAGTTCAGATATTTACCTTAAGCGTAGTTTATTGATGAGTAGGTTTTTAACCTATGATTTATGTTCATTTGGCTTGTTATATTGCTAGTTTTTTTGGCACTTGCATTTACTTTTGATGGGTTTTGCACTTGTTGTAGGTTAATCAGGTTGATCCATCAAGATGTGAGAAGTGGAGGAGTTTTTGAGCACAAATTGCAGTTTTTGTTGACATTGTTGTGAGCGCGCTAGAGCACGACTTGAGTCTTGATGGCTTTGGCTGCATGGAGACACTATGGCTAGCCTTGAACGCAATAAAAGGGAAATTATCTTGGGTAGTCTTTGTGAATTAGGAGAGTCTCTCTTGGGCAGAAGTTAGAAGTGGGTTAGGAGTCATGGTATGAAGGGAGAGGAGATATATGCTGATCTAGACGTACTTAAAAAGGGGTCAATCAATCTAGACTTACTTGGAGAAGGTTTTTGAAGAGCAAGGGCTTGGAGGAACGAAAAAGAGGAATAATTTGACGAAGATTTCATAATCGAAGGGCGATAAGGGTGGTGTATTACTATTCTTCTCTAATTTCTATCTTCTATAATTAGGATGTTGTTTTCTTTTATTTATTCAGTATTTAATTCATTAGTTATGAACTAAATTACTTATTAGGCTTACAATGGATCTTTAAGTGGAATGATGATTATGTAACCTCGGTTTTCAGTTTAATTAAGTTTTTATGCAGTTTATCTATATTAATTGAAGCTTGAATTTATGAATTGCTTGATCAACACTTTTATGTGGATTTGTATGAATTCGAGAGATGAAATATAAATCTATACTTAGTTAATATAGCATGTGTCAAGAATTTTGTGAATATCAGATTCTTGATTATTGTTGAGGTAGAGATATGCTTGACATCACATGTACTCTTGAAGAGAACTTGAACTTAAACCCTACTTAATTAGAATTCACATAGAGATATAGTGAGTTGATTAATTAAGGTGTTTGACTTAATTCTATCTTAATTGTGGATTTGGGTTAATACAGTGTTAATATATCGAGAGGTGGTTAATACTATTTATGTGTTCTTGATTAATAAACTGGGATATTGAATTAAACTGGAATAAGGGGATAATAATCAGAGGGATGCTTAGAGTGAAGTTACGAGCCTAATTCTCTAATACTTGTTTGAAAATTCAGATTTAGGGTTTGTTGGTATTGAGTTGATTTTAATAATTTAAATATTTTCACTATAAACTGGAAATTGGTTAGTTTAATAAAATTAGGATTAATAGAAGATTGGTAGTTGCAAGGTAAATTTGTTGCTAAATCTCTGAGGGAACGATACTTTACTTACTAGTATATTACTTGTTGACCATGTATACTTGTGTGTTGAGCGTATATAGATTTTACCCAACATTTATCCACGTTAAGAAATCAACACTTTCGAATCCTATTTATAATGTATTATATGTTCAAGATGTTCATTAGCTAACACAGTCTTTAATCAAGTTTGACATGATTCAAGTATGCACATATGGTACAAAATCAGCTTATAGATTCATCATGAATCAAATACCTAGTTATTTCATAAGTAAATTAAGAATGCTCAAGGTTAAGACCCTTTTACCCATGGACATTCCTATTACGAGGCAAACACCATCATATCATCTAAGCATCACTTATATACATGTATCGGTAGGTTTGAAACCACTTTTAGCAATATAGGCATCATACAAGTTAGCTGTCCCAAATTAGAATTGTAGAATCTACGATTCTAGCTGGTATTCTTCGCTGCCATGGCTAAGCTTATATTGAAATCTTGATTCTTGTAATCCTCCAAGCTAAGCCAAGACTCAACTGCTTCCTTGTCGTTTTTGTCCGGCTTGAACACAACAATCATACATAATATATTTTGTCATGTTAAAGGTCTTTTCATGTTTCTCAAGTCAATCTAGGTCCCTTCTTTCAGAATAAAATTCTAAATTGATCATTTAAACAATTTAAGGCCATTCAAGGTCATGAAACCATAAAGTCTATCATGCTTGCTCTCTAAACATACTAGGTAGTTATAAAACTCATATTAGGCATGCTTGTGAGAATTCATAACATATATGTGAAATTAGCATCGCTTTGGTTATAAATATGCTTCGTTCATGCTTCACTTGAAATATGATACACAAGCATTGCGTATATACATTTATGCTACACAAGTGAGTCTAAGAGTATCACCAACATGTTTATAAATGTCAGATTCTATCTTTCAAAGTAGTGTTAACATTCACTTCAAAAGTCATATTTTCATTTGTAAAGCTTACTAATATGTTCCACATAATCATGCTCTAAACATAAGTTAATGGGTTATTCATGTATTTCTAAATCATACCAACATGCTTGCAAAGTCAGTATACATACATGTCATTCATACTTATCAAGTTTGTTTCTAAAGCCATAAATACATTTTAAACTATAATCCTTCGTTAATCATATATGCTAGTCAAAACATGCTCACATTAGGTTAATATATCTATATATACCCCTTACATATGCTTGCATGCTAGTATAAGTCATAGTATTATAGCAGATAATAAAACAGAAGCTCCAACTGAACTTAGGGGCCGATGCACCTACGCCGCGGCTTAGTGTTAACCCGGCACAGCTGCGCCGTGTTTGGTTCGAGCCAGTAACAATCTGCTTCGGCAGAAAACTAGCTCAACCATAGAAATTACTCATAAATTTGATTCTAAACAATCATATACCAGTTTAAACATGCTTATATGATTATATAACAAGTATATGAACAATACCCAACCTCATTATCATCCAATTCCATATAATCAAGAAATTGAAATTCATGAACTTAAGAATTCTGTTTTGGCGGAGAATGAAATGGAACGCAAGGAGGAGAGATTATACCTCTGTAATGTGAATTGAATTTGCTCCTAATGAACTCCCAAGTTATTAGAGCACTTGTATGCTCTCAATCAAACACTCAATGGAATTTTTAGCAATGGAAAAATGGAAGGAGAGCGCATACTTATAGGAAAATCAATACACAGACAATGAAATTTTCAACTAAATCAAACTCATGGATGAAAGGATTGCATGAAGGGTAACAAGGAGTTGGTATTTGGTTGTTGATTTGCATCATTATGCCCACTCCCTCCATAATCATCATCTAGGAAGGCTTGGAAGAAAGAAAAGAAAATTGGCCTTAGCTTTTATGTGATTCATGTGGCTGAGAAAATGAAAGTAAATGGGACACTAGTTTTGGGACAAGGCAATTAACTCAGCACTCTTGTACACTTTTATAAATTCCTACTCCTATGTTATATTTTATATACACATTCTCCATACATGAGCTATTTCCTAATGCCACAATATAGTTTAATATTTCAAGGTAGTAGTTGTTATGAAACATACATATAATCCATGTACATTTTATTTTAATGTCTACCCACATGTACATACACATTTCATGATATATTTATACCATATAGTTTCAATAAATCATAATACATGGTTACTATATATGGTAGAGTCACATAAGTGTCACACTACTCCATATAATGTAGTTGTAATTTGTGACGCCCCCAAAATAGGTATACATCACCCATTATGAGTCGCCAAATACATGGTACAGAAACAAATACAACTTCAGTAATACAATTGTCGTGCAAAATACGATAACACATATACTGTGAGTTTGAATACAACTATTGTCTAATAGAGAGTATACAAACTCAAAAGGAGTCCTCATTACAATTATTGATACACTATTTTACAAAATAGTGAGGACTACTACAACAACTATCTTGAATCATCACTCCATACCCCGGTTAGTTCCTGCTAAATTCTCTCCTCCTGAGAAGAACAGTGGAACAAAAAAGAAAAGGGTGAGCTAGCTCAACTAGCCCAATAAAGAATATTATGACTAATAAAATATACAACAAATTATCATTAGTATTCAACAGGGAAAAATATGATAAAATATAATAGACAACAAGTTTTAGATTAACAACTGCAGCGGAAACAACAATCCATTAGAAGAGTCAAGTAGAGAAAGAATTCTACTATCTTCTAAGATTTAAAAGTTCATCATCAATATATTATCCCTGTAACATCAATCAATATACATCTTGAATCAAATATTCATCTTTGCACTACATGCCAAATATATTCATTTGTATCACCAGTTGGTCATGTTAATCTCAATAGCTGTTCATCTTTGCACTACGAGCAAAAGATAATCATTAGGTAATCATTCATCTTTGCACTACAGGCCAAATATATTCATTAATATCATCATTTAGGACTGAGGATGATGAAAAATATCTTAAAGAAAATGAATCCAATGAAACAAAAGGACAAATATTAGGGATTCATATTATAGTTTATCCAAGTTCAATAATACTCCATAACAACTAAATTTGAAGCAAAATTCAAAAATAAAGATCAAAACATGGATACAATCAAAGATAGTAACCATAATAGACATCTTGGACAAAAAGAAGAAAATTTCATTTTTCGGTGAATAGTGTCGTATTCGTGAATAGTGCCGTATACGTGAATAGTAACCCCGACACAAAAAGGTAGAAATTCCACAATAAAATCTATACCAATATTTCGGTATAATGATATTGAAAGAATAACATCATTAGGAAGAAAATAACATCCCTTACCTCAAAGAAACCGTACTTCGGAATGGAATATCGGATATGATGCTGAATGAAACTTGTACTAAATAGCAACTCTCAAAGTATCTAAATACTCACAAAATACGTTCGATAATATAGAGTGAAAGAAAACTTGTTCCTGGTGTGATTTTAATTCTAACTTAGCCCTCTATTTATAGGAAAATGTTAGCACACCAAAGCAGACTTGACCTGCTACTATTTCCACCCACCACATTTGAAATTCAATTTGAGCACATTTCTCACCAACCAAAAGTGGGACCCACCAATTCTAGAATTTTCCACCAAAATGATAAATTCCAAAACTTAAACAATTTCTGAACCAGTCACCTCTTAAAATTCTTACCAAATCATACGTTCATTTTTAACGGTTCAAACACTGTGGACATATACTCAACTTATATATGTATAACATATCCAAAAATCACAACGATCCAATGGTCGGATTAAAAATTATAACTCACGCAATATATCTCAAGAACACTGGTTTGATTTTTAATACCTCCATTCCGACAAAATACGGATAAAACACCTCAATATTAATTCCTTCATTTATAACCACATAAATAAATCCATCATTTAAATCCGCATCAAATAAATATTTCCTTATCATATAAATCAATAATTAATTATTCACAAATAATATTACAGAATCATATTTATGGCAACCAGACAGTTCCCAGGAAAGAGGGGGCTTTTCGATAAAGATTTCTCCTTACTGGCGGGAAATTAGGTGACAAACCTCTCCTTGACAGAACTTTCTAGACATTTCCAATAATGATATCTCATAATATTATTCAAATAATATGAATTATTGATCCGATAATGGGAAATATTGTGCAGTGACAATTATTGAAACAACAATAATACAAAATATCAACGCAGCAAATATTGAACCAATAAAATAAAATATGGAACAGTAATTACTGTAACAATTATTGAGTAATGCCTTCTTACGTAAGAATCAATAATTAAAAAATACTATGCAAAAGCGCAAGTGCTATCTTTGTGCAACCACGCGTGCACATTGTATTTTAACCACGGGTATTCAACGATTGTTAGCAGTAATAACTATGTCGTTATTTGTAAAAACTAAAATTTGTCATTTTCTTTATCTGATCGTTATCAGTTATGGGGCCCACAAATGGTTGCGTCGTCGTACGAATATTCCCCGACAGAAAGAATATTCCACGACCAAACGAATATTCCCTGACAACAATGAATATTTTATAACCACTTGCTTATTTTGAAAAATTCGCAAACTTCACCCATAACCAACGCATTATATCAAATTAACACCTTATTATTCACAATAATAATTAGAGGAAATTCGATTTTATTTATAATAAGTTGGGGTCTTATAAACTCCCCTCCTTATGAAATTTCATCCTCAAAATTGACGTACGTACCTGGTGTTTCGAAAAGGTGAGGATACCTCGCTTTCATTTCTGATTCCAACTCCCAGGTCATTTCTTCAATAGCATGGTTCCTCCACAAAACCTTAACTTGTGGTATAACCTTCATGCGTAGGACATGCTCTTTCCTATCCAAGATCTTAACTAGTACCTCCTTGTACGTTAAATCTTCGGCTATCTCATTCGGTTCTAACTCAATAATGTGGTTCGTGTCTTTCACATATTTACGAAGCATAGATATGTGAAAAACATTATGAACTCGAGACATGCTTGGAGGTAATGCGAGTCTATAGGCTACATTTCCTATTCGGTCAAGAATCTCAAATGGACCAACAAATCATGGATTGAGCTTTCCTCTCTTCCCAAATCTTGTAACTCCCTTCCATGGTGCAACACGTAACAATACATGATCCCCACTATTAAATTTCACGTCCTTTCGATGAAGATCTGCATAACTCTTTTGTCGATCCTGTGCCGTTTGTATACGTTGTCAGATCATTTAGATCTTCTCTGTAGTTATGCGTACCAATTCTGGTCCCATCAACGTTGATTCACCCACCTCGTCCCAGCGTACTGGAGAGTGACACTTTCGTCCATACAATTCTTCAAATGGAGCCACACCTATACTTGCCTGATAACTATTGTTGTAGGAGAATTCCACCAATGGTAGGTACTTATCCCAACTCCCTTTGAAATCTAGGACATAGAGTCTTAATAGATCTTCAAGAGTTTGAATAGTCCTCTCTGATTGCCCGTCCGTTTGAGGATGGTATGCCGAACTGAATCATAAATCTATGCCCATAGCTTTCTTCAAGCTAACCCAAAATTGTGAAGTGAATCTTGGGTCACGATCCGAAACTATGGATACTGGCATGCCATGCAATCTTACAATCTCATTCACGTACATACTAGCAAGACGTTCAAGGGAATAAGTCTCTCGTATAGGTAAGAAATGAGCAGACTTGGTTAATCTATCAACAATAACCCAAATCGCATCAATGCCTTGAGAAACCGTGGGAAGACCCGTAACAAAATCCATGGTAATGTGTTCCCACTTCCATTTCGGAATCTCAAGTGGTTGCAATGGACCCTTAGGCACTTGATGCTCCGCCTTTACACGTTGACAAGTTAAACACCTTGAGATAAACTCTGCGATCTTTCTCTTCATATTGTTCCACCAAAATGTATGTCAAAGATCATGATACATTTTGGTACTCCTAGGATGGATTGCAAATGGTGTGTTGTGTGCCTCCATCATGATTCTATGCTTCAAGTCAGAATCGTTAGGAACACAAAGTTTGGAGTTGACTCGAAGTATTCCTTCTTCATCGATTCTTGCTTCTAGAATAACACCTTCTTGTAGTTTCTTCTTCATACGCATCAGCTCCATGTCTGTAGCTTGAGCAGTTTTAACTTTATCGATTAAAGTCGATTCTACTCGTATGTTTGATATCATCACGTGGGTACTTGGAGCGTTTGCCTCTATCTCCATCCTTTGCAAGTCATACAAAATGGACCTTTGTGTTAACAACATTGCACTCGTACCCGCATATGATCTTCTACTCAATGCGTCAGCTACCACGTTTGCTTTTCCAGGATTATATTGGATGGTATGATCGTAATCTTTCAACAGCTCGAGCCAATTTCGTTGCCGCATATTGAGTTCCTTTTGGGTGAAGAAATATTTGAGGCTTTTATGATCTGTATAGATCTCCAATTTCTCCCCATATAGGTAGTGTCTCTAGATCTTCAACGCGAAAAGGACTGCTACCAACTCCAAATCATGAGTAGGATAATTCCTCTCATATTCTTTAAGTTGTCACGAGGCATAGGCTATGACTTTCCCATATTGCATGAGAACACATCCTAACCCTTTACCTGAAGCATCGCTGTAGATAACAAATCCATCCAAACCAGATGGTATTATCTGAACAGGTGTCGAAATGAGTCTTCTCTTGACTTCTTGAAAACTCTTCTCATAATCCTCGATCCAACCGAATTTTATATCTTTACGAGTCAGCTGAGTTAACGGAGTAGTGATTCGAGTAAATCCTTCCATGAATCTCTGATAGTAACCAGCTAAGCCCAGAAAGCTACGTACTTCGGTCACCGACTTTAGTTGCTCCCAACTTTGTATGGCTTCAATCTTCGTCGGGTCGATAGATACTCCGTGTTTTGACACCACGTGCCCAAGGAATGCTACTTCCTCAAGCCAGAACTCGCATTTCTTCAGCTTGGCATACAACTTGTTATCACGAAGCCTTTGCAGTAACAGCTTCAAATGGTGTTCTTGATCTTCGCGGCTTTTGGAATAGATGAGGATGTCATCAATAAAGACAACAACGAACTGATCTAAATATTCTTTAAACACACGGTTCATCATATCCATTAAAGCAGCAGGAGCATTAGTCAATCCAAAAGACATGACTAAGAATTCATAATGCCCGTACCGAGTTTTGAAGGCAGTCTTCGAAATATCCTCAGTTTTAATCTTCAGCTGACGATATCCAAAATGAAGATCGATCTTTGAAAAGAATTGTGCTCCTTGCAACTGGTCAAACAAGTCATCTATACGAGGTAGCGGATACCTATTCTTGATAGTGACATGATTCAATTCCCGGTAGTCGATATAAAGTCGCATACTACCATCTTTATTCTTTACGAATAAAACAGGAGCACCCCAAGGAGATGTACTAGGACGAATGAAACTGATGTCCAACAACTCCTGTAGTTGGACCTTTAACTCCTAAAGTTCAATAGGAGCCATTCGATATGGGGTTTTAGAAATGGGCTTTTTACCAAGTTCATGGTCAATAAAGAATTCAACTTCACGTTCTGGGGGTAGACCGGGAAGTTCTTTAGGAAATACATCAGGAAATTCACTAACAACAGAAATATTATTCAAATTTGACGTGTTTTTGTTCAAGTCCGTGACATGGGCTAAGAAAGCTTGACATCCGTTTTTTAATAAACGAATAACTTTATGGCTTGATATGACAGTGATTGATTTTAGTGGTTTGGTTGTTTGAATTCGCAAAATAAGTTGGTTAGGAATATGAAAACTGACAACCTTACAAAAATAATCAATTTTAGCATGATGAGTGGTTAACCAATCAATCCCTAAAATCACATCAAATGCAAAAAATTTCAACGAAATAAGATCAGCATGTAATGTGATGGTACAAACTTGAATCAAGCAAGATTTATAAACAGTAGATGTAATAAAAGTTTCTCCTAATGGAGTCTCAACATATAAGTCAAGGTCTAACTTCTCTGGAGTCAAGTTTAAACGTTGAGAACAAGCAGGAGAGATAAAAGAATGGGTAGAACCGGTATCTAATAAGGTATAAACTTCGCACGAGTTTATGATTAGCTTACCTGTTATCACCTCGTTTGGGTTCCTTGCATTTTGGGTAGTCATGACAAACGCCCTTCCAGGAACCACCGACTTTGACTTGTCTGGGATAGCCTTTGGAGTCACCATCCCCGTTGAACTTGGTTTCGCAACTAGACAATCTCTAGCTATATGACCTTCTTTTCCACAGTTATAACACACCTTGGATTATTGTGGGCAGTTTGGGCTGATGTGTCCCTCTTTCTCGTATTTGTAACAAACGATCGGTGCTTGTTCTCCTCCCCTAGAAATAGTTGATGTTTGTGCTGACGCCTTCACGTTATCATTGTTATACCTTCTCCTCTTGAAATCTCCTCCCGACTCACTTCTTCTATTTTCATGGCCACGATTACCACCAGAGTGGTTACTGCTTTTGTCTGAATGCTTTCTTCCCCGCTGGTTGTTATTGCTCCTATGACCGCTGCCACTTGTATGACCCTGGTTGTGGTCCCTTGGTTGAATAGACTCATTATCTCGCTCTAATAATTGAGCCATGTTTACAACATCTGAATATAAAGAATATTTATGAGAGATGAGATATTGTTGAATCTCGTGTTTTAGACTTCTCAGAAACATCCTCGTCATTCGTTCCTCATTCTCGACCAAATGAGGTGCAAACCTGGATAACTCGCTAACCGCCTCGTCTTTGGGACTTTGTCATGTTGTTTTGTTCCGGTTTGATAAACTCCACCTCCTTCATATAGCGAATACTTTCGAGAAAAGTACTTGTCATTAAGCAGATTTCAAACGTTTCCCAAGACATGTTGAGTGCGGCGGTGGGTATGCTTCACAGACTCCCACCGAGAGAGTCCGCCTCACCATGGAACATAAAGGTGGCAAATGGAACCTTCTGTTCCTCCGTGCATCCTAAGACATCGAATATCTTGGTAATTTTCTTGACTCACGTTTCCGCCTTGATCGGATCCGACTTTCTAATAAATTCTGGTGGTCCCAACTCCTTGAACTGCTTGGTTGTGACAAGCTGCACATTGCTATCATTTCCACCCGTATTTTGTGCACGAGTCTCCCTCGTCTAATTTTTCATGAATTGCAAAAAACTTCTAAACATCCCATCATTCATCATTTGTTCGGTAGTGTTGTTTACAGGAGGAATGTTGCCTTCTTGTTGCACGTTCCCCAAGGTGGTGATTAAAGGTGTCTCCACTGTCTCATTCAGTCCATCGTTAATATTTCCCACTGCCATTCTTAAATACTGCAATAAAACAAGGGTTAATTAATATATCACATATTACCCATATGCTCTGACTAACGAACCAAATAACAAATAAGGTCATACTAGCAAAGGAATTCCCCGACTATCCCCTCCTAGTTCTTGTCTCAAATCTCAGACATGGATCATATCCCTAAGCTTTGATACGAACTGTGACGCCCCCAACATAGGTATACATCACCCATTCTGAGTTGCCAAATACATGGTACAAAAACAAATACAACTTCAGTAATACAATTGTCGTGCAAAATACGACAACATATATACTGTGAGTCTTAATACAACTATTGTCTAATAAAGAGTATACAAACTTAAAAGGAGTCCTCATTACAATTATTGATACACTATTTTACAAAATAGTGAGGACTACTAAAACAACTATCTTGAATCATCACTCTATACCCCGGCTAGTTCCTGCTAAATTCTCTCCTCCTGAGAAGAATAATGGAACAAAAAGGAAAAGGGTGAGCTCAACTAGCCCTTGGTAATTTGTTTAACCCACAGAACATAAAGGTGGCAAATGGAACCTTCTGTTCCTCCGTGCATCGCAAGATATCAAATATCTTGATAATTTGTTTAACCCACGTTTCCTCCTTAATCGGATCCGGCTTTCCCTCAAATTCTATTGGTCCCAACTCTTTGAACTACTTGGCTGTGACAAGCCGCATATTTCTATCATTTCCACCCGTATTTTGTACATGAGTCTCCGTCGTCTGATTTTTCATGAACTTCAAAAAGCTTCTAAACATCCCATTATTCATCATTTGTTCGGTAGTGTTGTTTACAGGAGGAATATTGCCTTCCTGTTGCACGTTCCCATGGGTGGTGATTAAAGGTGTCTCCACGGTCTCATTCACTCCATTGTTAATATTTCCAGCTGCCATTCTCAAATACTTCCACAAAATAGGGGTTAATTTAATAAATTAACATATCACATATTAACCATATGCTCCGACTGACCAACCAAATAAGCTTTGGTAGGACACACTAGCGAAGGATTACTCGTCTCTCCCCTCCTAGTTCTATTCCCCGATCTCCGCCAGAGACCATATCCCTAAGCTCTGATACAAACTGTGACGCCCCAAAAATAGGTATACATCACCCATTCTGAGTCGCCAAATACATGGTATAGAAACAAATATAACTTCATGAATACAATTGTCATGCAAAATACGACAACACATATACTATGAGTTTGAATACAAATATTGTCTAATAGACATTATACAAACTCAAAAGGAGTCCTCATTACAATTATTGATACACTATTTTACAAAATAATGAGGACTACTAAAACAACTATCTTGAACCATCACTCCATACCCCGGCTAGTTCTTACTATGTTCTCTCCTCCTGAGAAGAAAAATTGAACAAAAAGGAAAAGGGTGAGCTCAACTAGCCCAGTAAAGAATATTATGACTAACATAATATACAACAAATTATCATTAGTCTTCAACAAGGAAAAATCTGATAAAATATAATTGACACCATGTTTTAGATCAACAACTGCAGCGGAAACAACAATCCATTAGAAAAGTCGAGTAGAGAAAGAATTCTTCTATCTTCTAAGATTTAAAAGTTCATCATCAATATTTTATTCCTGTAACATCAATCAATATACATCTTCACTCAAATATTCATCTTTGCACTACAGGCCAAATATATTCATTTGTATCACCAGTTGGTCATGTTCATTTCAACACCTGTTCATCTTTGTACTACGGGCCAAAGATATTAATTAGGTAATCATTCATCTTTGCACTACAGGCCAAAGATATTCATTAATATCATCATTTAGGACTGAGGATGATGAAAAATATTTTAAAGAAAACGAATCCAGTGAAACAAAAGGACAAATATTAAGGATTCGTATTACAGTCTATCCAAATTCAATAATACTCCATAATAACTAAATTTGAAGCAGAATTCAAAAATAAAGATCAAAACATGGATACAATCAAAGATAGTAACCATAATAGACATCTTGAACAAAAAGGAAGAAAATTTTATGTTTCGGTGACTAGTGTCGTATTCGTGAATAGTGCCGTATACGTGATAGTGTAGTACACGTGAATAGTAATCCCGACATAAAAAGGTAGAAATTCCATAATAAAATCCATACCAATATTTCGGTATAATGATATTGAAAGAATAACATCATTAGAAAGAAAATAACATCCCTTACCTCAAAGAAACGTACTTCGGAATGGAATATCGTATATGATGCTGAATGAAACTTGTACTGAGTAGCAACTCTCAAACTAACTAAATACTCACAAAATACGTTCGATAATATAGAGAGAAAGAAAACTTGTTTCTGGTGTGATTTTCAATTCTAACTTTGCCCTCTATTTATAGGAAAACGTTAGCACGTCGAAGCAGACTTGACCTGCTACCTGATGGCTTTTCCTGCTACTATTGCCACCCACCACATTTGAAATTCAATTTGAGCACATTTCTCACCAACTAAAAGTGGGGCCCACCAATTCTAGAATTTTCCACCAAAATGATAAATTGCAAAACTTCAACAATTTCTGAACCAGTCGCCTCTTAAAATTCATAACAAATCATACGTTTATTTTTAACGGTTCAAATTTGTGGACATATACTCAAATATATATATATAACATATCCAAAAATTACCACGATTCAATGGTCGGATTAAATATTATATCTAACGCAATATATCTCAAGAACACTGGTTTGATTTTTAATACCTCAATTCCGACAAAATACTGATAAAACACCTCAACATTAATTCCTTCATTTATAACTACATTAATAAATCCGCATCAAATAAATATTTCCTTATCATATAAATCAATAATTAATTATTAACAAATAATATTACAGAATCACATTTATGACAACCAGGCAGTTCCCAAGAAAGAGGGGGCTTTCCGATAAGGATTTCTCCTTACTGGCGCGCAATTAAGTGACCAAACCTCTCCTTGACAGAACTTTCTAGACATTTCCAATAATGTTATCTCATAATATTATTCAAATAATATGAATTATTGATCCGATAATGGGAAATACTGTGCAGTGACAATTATTGAAATAACAATAATATAAAATATCAACGCAATAATTATTGAACCAATAAAATATAATATTGAGCATAAAGAATTCGTAATTATTATTGAGTAGTGTCTTCTTACGCATTTAATCAATAATTCAAAAATATTGTGCAAAAGCTGTGTACTCTTTGTGCAACCACGCAGACATCGTATTTTAACCACCGGGTATTCCAACAAGTGTTAATTGGTAATAACTACTGTTGTTATTTATAAAAACTCAAATTTGTCGTTTTCTTTCATCCGAATTTACAGATTATGGGGCCCACAAATGGCTGCGATAATTAAATGCGAATATTCCCGATATACAAAGAATATTCCACGACCAAACAAATATTCTACGACAACAATGAATATTTTATAACCACTTGCTTATTTTGCAAAATTCGCACACTTCACCCATAACCAAATCATTATATCAAATTAAAACCTTATTATTCACAATAATAATTAGAGGAAATTCGATTTTATTTATAATAAGTTGGGGTCTTACATATTTTATATTTTTAATTATTGCTCATATGCACATAATAGCCCATCTAATATTATTATATTAATAACTTACTTAATTGTTTTTGTTCAAATAAATAAATTGTCCACTTCCTTGATTAATTACCACCAATATTAATTAATCCATTCTTCCTTGATTAATGTATTTATGGATCTCCATAACCATTAATTATCTATATAATTCTTATTATATTTATAGACATATTGTTAATAATAATAATCACATATTATCAATTAATTACCATTATCAAGTAATCAATATTCTACCACAACCATTAAAAATTAATATTAATTAATGACTTAATTAATAATTCCTCCGTCCAACATAACATACTTTATTCTGTGCTTTATTAATGTCACACATATCACATAATTGTTCCATTTTATTTCTAAAGTAGAAAATTAATTTTTTCTCCAATGACATTGGCGCAATTGCATTTGATTTATCTTCTTTGGAGACTGGTAGCGATTCTTGTAATCCCCGACAATCTTAAAGGCTGGTTTAGCTTCAAACCAATGTCAACCTCCATTGCTAAACTCATTTTACACGACATGAATTAATGTCTACAAGAGTGATATTACCAGTCTAAGAGTGTATTGATTACTTATATGAAATCACATGATCATACACGATTAATCTTCCTAATTCCCGTTTTTAACTTGCTTAGTGATTTTCCTCATTTCACACTATGCCATACAAGGCATTTCACAATTCTCATTGCCAAATCCACACTTCTCAATACGCATTAATCTAGTGCACTCAATTGAATTAATCAACTTACCAATATTAACACTTATATCCACAGAAATATTATTTCTATTAATATATTCATTTAATAATACGTGGAAATTCTCGGGTATTTCATCCTCCCCCCTCCCTTATAAAAATTTTATCCCGGAATTGCTACAAGGTTACACAAATAGATGGGGATAATCCCTTATCATCCTATCTTCTAGCTCCCACGTTGCCTCGTCGACATTGTGATTACGCCAAAGTACTTTTATAGAAAAAATGACTTTGTTCCTTAAAGTTTGCTCCTTCCTATCTTGAATTTGGACATAAATTTCTTCGTACGCTAAGTTCTTCTCCACTTGAATGGGTTCATAAGAAATCACGTGCTTGTAGTCAGGCTTAAACGGACGCAACACGGATATGTGAAACACGTTATGGATGTGCTCCAACTCAGGTGGTAGTGCAACTGTGCAACTTTGTATGCTACTTCACCCACTCACTTTAGTATCTCGAATGGTCCTATGAATCTTGGAATCAGTTTTCCTTTCTTGTCGAAATGGATCTTTCCCTTCCATGGAGATACCTTCAAGAATACAAAAATGCCGACTTCAAAATCTCGGCCTTGCCGATGCAAATCTGCATACTTTTTCTGGCGATCTTGAACTGCCACTAGTCTGGCCCTTATTACTGTCACCACGTCTGCGATTTGTTGTACTAACTCTGGTCTGAGTATTCATTGTTCTCTGACTTCATCCCAACATAATGGCGTTCTGTACTTCCTTCCGAAAAGAGTTTCATACGGTTGCATGTCGATACTCGCATGGTAACTATTCTTATACGCAAATTAGACCAAGGGTAGGTGGTCATCCCAATTTCCCTTGAAGTCCATCACACAAGTCCTAAGCATGTCCTCTAGCTTTTGTATTGTTCATTCACTTTATCCATCTGTCTGAGGATGATAAGCGGTACTCAACCTTAACTGTGTTCCCATCCTCTCTTGCAAACTTTTCCAGTTAGCAACCTTAACCTTGACGTGAAACGCGGGTCTCGGTCAGAAACAATCGATACCAGTACTCCATGTCGTGAAATAATTTCCCTTACGTATAAACTCGCTAACTGGTTTAAACTGTAGTAGATCTTGATCGGTAGAAAATGTGTGGTCTTTCTAAGTCGATCCACGATAACCCAAATGGCAGCCAAACCTTTCTGCGTGACTGGAAGTCCTACCATGAAATCCATCGTAATATGCTCCCATTTCCACTCTGGTATTTCCAACAGTTGTAGCAACCCACGGCCGCTGATGCTCTGCTTTTACGCGTTGACAAGCCAAACATCTACTAACACACTCTGCGACTTCCCGTTTTAAGTTGGGACACCAAAAATGTTGCCTCAAGTCTCGATACATCTTAATGCCTCCCGGATGAACGGAATACGCCGTATTGTGTGCCTTGTGCAAAATCTCTTCTCTTAACTCGGTTATCGCCAATACCCATACTCTCCCTTTGAATATTAAGATACAGTTTTTATCTATTCAACATTTTTCTACCTCATTTTCTGTGATCCTATTCCTGATTTTCTCACATTCTTCATCTTTCTCCTGTGCTTCCTTTACTCTATCCAACAATGTCGGATAAGCTTCCACTACAAATAACTTCTCTTCAGACCTCTCGGTCCATTTACCTCTATTTCCAACTTCTCCATATCTCTTATTAACTCTTCCTGAATTGTCAATTGTAACAACTTCTCGCTTCCTTTCCTACTTAGCACGTCGGCTACTACATTCACTTTTCCTAGGTGAGAAAGAATATTGCAATCATAATCTTATATCAATTCTAACCACCTTCTCTGTCGCATATTCAACTCATTCTGTGTGAAGATATATTTCAGACTTTTGTGGTCCGTGTATATCTCACATTTCTCTTTGTACAAATAGTGTCTCCATATCTTTAACGTAAAAACTACTGCCGTTAACTCTAAGTCATGATTAGGGTATCGTTTTTTGTAATCCATCAATTATCGTGATGCATACGTAATGACTTTGCCCGCTTTGCATCAAATACATTGATCCTCTATGTCATGCATCACTATACACAACAAATCCTCCGTATCATCTGGTAAAGATAATACAGGCGCCTCGCTTAATCTCTTCTTCAACTCTTGAAAACTCTCTTCGCATTTGTCAGTCCATCCAAATTTCACTGTCTTCCTCATAAGATTAGTCAACTGGGTCGCTATCTTAGAAAAATCCTAGATAAATCTTCGATAGTACCCGACTAACCCTAAGAAACTTCTCACCTCCATCGGTGTTCTCGGTTGTTCCCAATTACTTACCGCTTCGACCTTTTTGGGGTCTACTAAGATTCCATTCTCATCCACCATGTGACCTAAGAATTGAACCCTCTTCATCTAAAATTCGCACTTTGAAAATTTTGCATACATCTTCTCATTTCGTAGTGCTTCCAAAGTAATCTTCAGATGTTCAGTGTGTTCTTCCTTTATCTTCGAGTAGATCAAAATGTCGTCGATGAAAACTACTACGAATTAATCCAAGCATGGCTTGAAAAGTCGATTCATCAAGTCCATGAATGCTGCCGGAGCATTAGTCAAACCAAATGACATTACCAAAAACTTGTAATGTTTATAACGGGTTTAAAACGCAGTCTTTGGTATATCATAATCCCGCACTTTCAGTTGGTGATATCATGTCCGTAGGTTGATCTTCGAAAAACATTTCGCTCCCTTCAGTTGATCAAACAAGTCGTCTATCCTTGGTAATGGATATCTGTTCTTGATCATTACTCTGTTCTAATCTCGATAATCGATCCATCCTTTTTCTTAACGAATATCACTGGTGCTCCCCAAGGAGACACACTCGGTCGAATGTACCCCTTATCTAATAACTCTTGAAGTTGTATCATCAATTCCTTCATTTCAACCGGCGCCATACGAGATGTAGCTTTCGAAATCGGTGTCGTTCTCAGTGCTAAATCTATAACGAATTCGATTTCTCTGTCTGGCGGAAGACCAGGCAGATCGGCCGAAAACACATCTTCAAATTCATTCACTACGGTTATATCATTAATTTCTACTCCCTTTTTCTGAGTATCTATGATGTAAGCTAAATAATCTACATATCCTTTTCTTAACAATTTCTTGGCCTGCATCATCGTAACGCAACATGATTGCTTAAGCGTTGAGCTACCATGAAACACTACCTTGGACTTACTCAGAGTCTGAAGGTTCACACACTTATTCTGACAATCAATTATTGATGAATGATTATATAACCAATCCATTCCCAGTATTACGTCAAATTCTCCCAGTCTAATAAGAATCAAGTCTACGCTCAGTTCATGTTCTCTAATGATTGCGCGATAATTTCGATAAATGTAAGACCCCAACTTTTTATAAATAAAATCTAATTTTCTCTAATTATTATTGTGAATAATATGGTGTTAATTTGATATAATGCTTTGGTTATGGGTAAAATGTGCAAATTTTGCAAAATAAGCAAGTTGTTATAAAATATTTATTTTTGTCGGGGAATATTCGTTTGGTCGTGGAATATTCTTACTGTCGGGGAATATTCGTATGATGGCGCAACCATTTGTGGGCCCCATATCAAAAAATGGTCGGATGAAGAAAACAACAAGTTTGAGTTTTTATAAATAGCGACGTAGTTGTTACCGTTAACACTGTTGGAATACCTGCTAGTTAAAATACACGATGTCTGGCGTGGTTGCACGCGATAGCATACGGTATTCCACGATATTTTGAATTATTGATTCTTACGTAAGAAGGCACTACTCAATAATTGTTACAGTAAGTACTGTTTAATATTTTATTTTATTGATTCAATAATTGCTACATTGATATTTATATTATAGTTGTTTCAATAATTGTCACTGCGCAGTATTTTCCATAATCAGATCAATAATTCATATTATTTGAATAATATTATTAGATAGCATTATTGGCAATGTCTAAGGAAGTTCTGTCTAGGAAATGGATTTGGTCACCTAATTTCGCGCCAGTAAGGAGAAATCCTTATCGGAAAGCCCCCTCTTTCCTGGGAACGACCTGGTTGTCATTATTGTGATTTTGTAATATTATTTGTGAATAATTAATTATTGATTTATATGATAAGAAAATATTTATTTTATGTGGATGGATAGGGAAATATTTATTTTGTGTGGATATAAATGAAGGAATTAATGTTGAGATGTTTTATCTGTATTTTGTCGGAATGAAGTATTAAAAATTGTCCGTATGTGGATTTCGTTCATTTTCTGTTTAGAATTTGGAAAACTTTTCTTGTACAAAGTTGTAGAGAATTCGATTTCCTATGGAATGAACATAAAATTCGTATTTTTCTGATAAAAAGGTTATTTATTATGAATATTGAAGTTTTTGAAAATAAATGTTTTTTTTATTAAAAACATGGGTGGGCCCCACTTTTGGTTGGTGAGAAATGTGCTGAAATTTTATTTCAAAAATATTGGGCGTTAATAGTAGCAGGTAAAGCCATCAGGTAGCAGGTTAGTCTACTATGGCGTTCTAAGGATTTTCCTATAAATAGGGTGCTTAGTTAGAATTGAAAATCACACCAGAATCATAAGCTTTCTCTCTCTATATTATCGAGCGTATTTTGTGAGTATTTAGATACTTTGTGAGTTGCTATTCAGTGTAAGTTTTCTTCAGCCTTATACCTGATATTTCAGCCGGAAGTACTGTTCTTTTGAGGTAATGGATGCTATTTTCTTCATAATGATGTTATTCTTTCAATATAAATATACCGAAACATTGGTATGGATTTTATTGTGGAATTTCTACCTTTTTCATGTCGGGGTTACTATCTACGTATACGGCAATATTCACGTATACGACACTATTCACGAATACGACATTATTCACAGAAATATATATATAAAAAAATCTTTGTCCAAGTTGTCTATTGTGGTTACTATCTTTGATTGTATCCATATTTTGATCTTTATTCTTGAATTTTTCTCCACAATTGATTATTATAAGGTATTTTGAACATGGATAAACTAAAGTATGAATCCCTAGTCTTTGATCTTTTATCTCACTGGATTCATTTTCTTTAAAATATTTTTCATCATCCTTAGTCCTAAATGATGATATTACTAAATATCTTTGGCCTATAATGCAAAGATGAATGATTAACTGATAAATATCTTTGGCCCGTAGTGCAAAGATGAAAAAGTGTTGAGATGAACATGACCAACTGGTGATACAAATGAATATCTTTGGCCCGTAGTGCAAAGATGAATATTTGATTCAAGATGTATATTGATTGATGTTATAGGGATAAAATATTGATGATGGACTTTTAAATCTTAGAAGATAGTAGAATTCATTCTCTACTTGACTCTTCTAAGGGATTGTTGTTTCCGCTGCAGTTGTTGATCTAAAACTTGTTGTCTATTATATTCTATCAGATTTTCCCTGTTGAAGACTAATGATAAATTGTTGTATATTATGTTAGTCATAATATTCTTTACGTGGCTAGTTGAGCTCACCCTTTTCCTTTTTGTTCCATTTTTCTTCTCAGGATGAGAGAACATAGCAAGAACTAGCCGGGGTATGGAGTGATGGTTCAAGATAGTTGTTTTAGTAGTCCTCATTATTTTGTAAAATAGTGTATCAATAATTGTAATGAGGACTCCTTTTGAGTTTGTATAATGTCTATTAGACAATATTTGTATTCAAACTCACAGTATATGTGTTGTCGTATTTTGCACGACAATTGTATTCATGAAGTTATATTTGTTTCTGTACCATGTATTTGGCGACTCAGAATGGGTGATGTATACCTATTTTGGGGGCGTCACAGTTTGTATCAGAGCTTAGGGATATGGTCTTTGGCGGAGATCGAGGAATAGAACTAGGAGGGGAGAGACGAGTAATCCTTCGCTAGTGTGTCCTACCTAAGCTTATTTGGTTGGTCAGTCGGAGCATATGGTTAATATGTGATATGTTAATTTATTAAATTAACCCCTATTTTGTGGAAGTATTTGAGAATGGCAGCTGAAAATATTAACAATGGAGTGAATGAGACCGTGGAGACACCTTTAATCACTACCCATGGGAACGTGCAACAGGAAGGAAATATTCCTCCTGTAAACAACACTACCGAACAAATGATGAATGATGGGATGTTTAGAAGCTTTTTGAAGTTCATGAAAAATCAGACGACGGAGACTCGTGTACAAAATACGGGTGGAAATGATAGAAATGTGCGGCTTGTCACAGCCAAGCAGTTCAAAGAGTTGGGACCAACAGAATTTGTGGGAAAGCCAGATCCGATTAAGGAGGAAACGTGGGTTAAACAAATTACCAAGATATTTGATATGTTGGGATGCACGGAGGAATAGAAGGTTCCATTCGCCACCTTTATGATCCGTGGTGAGGCAGGCTACTGGTAGGAGTCTGTGAAGCATACCCAGCTTGCCACACTCAACATGTCTTGGGAAACGTTTCAGAAACTGTTCAATGACAAGTACTTTCCTGAAAGTATTCGTCATATGAACGAGGTAGAGTTTATTAGACTGGAACAAAACAACATGACGATGTCTCAGTACGAGGCTAAGTTCGTTGAGTTATCCAGGTTTGCACCTCATTTGGTAGAGGATGAGGAACGAATGACGCGGATGTTTCTGAGAGGTGAAAAACCCGAGATTCGGCAATATCTTAATTCTCATAAATTTTCTATATACTAAGATGTTGTAAACATGGCTCAATTATTAGAGCGAGATAATTAGTATGTTCAACCGAGGGACCACAACCAGGGTCATACCGGTGGCAGCAGTCATCGGAGCAATGAAAACCAGCAGGGAGGAAAACATTCGGACAAAAACGGTAACCACTCTGGTGGTAATTATAGCCATGATGGTAGAAGAAGTGAGTCGGGGGGGATTTCAAAAAGAGAAGGTACAACAATGATAACGTGAAGACGTCAGCACAAACATCAGCTGTTTCCAGGGGAGGAGAACGAGCGCCGATCGTTTGTTATAAATGCGGGAAAGAGGGACACATCAGCCCAAACTGCCCACAACAATCCAAGGTGTGTTATAACTATGGAAAGGAAGGTCATATAGCTAGAGATTGTCTTATAGCGAAACCAAGTCCAGCGGGAATGGTGATTCCAAAGGCTGTCCCGGACAAGTTAAAGTCGGTGGTTCCTAGAAGGGCGTTTGTCGTGACTGCCAAAAATGCGAGGAACCCAAACGAGGTGATCACGGGTAAGCTAATCATAAACTCTTGCGAAGTTTATACCTTATTAGATACCAGTTCTACCCATTCTTTTATCTCTCATACTTGTGCTCAACGTTTGAACTTGACTCCATAGAAATTAGACCTTGACTTATCTGTTAATACTCGTTAGGAGAAACTTTCATTACATCTACTATTTATAAATCTTGCTTTATTCAAGTTGGAACCATCACATTACCTGCCGATCTTATTTCTTTGAAAATACTTGCATTTGATGTGATTTTAGGGATTGATTGGTTAACCACTCATCATGCTAAAATTGATTGTTTTCGTAAGGTTGTTAGTTTTCATATCCCTAACCAACCTGTTATGCGAATTCAAACAACCAAATCACTAAAGTCAATCACTGTCATATCAAGACATAAAGCTATTCATTTATTTAAAAATGGATGTCAAGCTTTCTTAGGCCATGTCAAGGACTTGAACAAAAACACGTCAAATTTGAATAATATTTATGTTGTTAGTGAATTTCCTGACGTATTTCTTGAAGAACTTCCCAGTCTACCCCTAGAACGTGAAGTTGAATTATTTATTAACCTTGAACCTGGTATAAAGCCCATTTCTAAAACCCCATATCGAATGGCTCCTATTGAACTTCAGGAGTTAAAGGTCCAACTACATGAGTTGTTGGACATCGGTTTAATTTGTCCTAGTACATCTCCTTGGGGTGCTTCTATTTTATTCGTAAAGAAGAAAGACGGGAGTATGCGACTTTGTATTGACTACCGAGAATTGAATCATGTCACCGTCAAGAATAGGTATCTGTTACCTCGCATTGATGACTTGTTCGACCAGTTGCAAGGAGCATAATTCTTTTCAAAGATCGATCAGCGTTCGGGATATCATTAGCAAAAGATTAAAACTGAGGATATTCCAAAGACTACCTTCAGAACTCGGTACAGGCATTATGAATTCTTAGTCATGTCTTTTGGATTGACTAATGCTCCTGCTGCTTTCATGGATATGATGAACTGTGTGTTCTAAGAATATTTGGATCAGTTCATTGTTGTCTTTATTGATGACATCCTCATCTATTCCAAAAGTCGTGAAGATCATGAGCACCATTTGAAGCTGGTACTTCAAAGGCTTCGTGATAACAAGCTATATGCCAAGCTAAAGAAATGCGAGTTCTAGCTTGAGGAAGTAGCATTCCTTGGGCACGTGTTGTCAAAACATGGAGTATCTATTGACCCGGCGAAGATTGAAGCAGTACAAAGTTGGGAGCAACCGAAGTCGGTGACTGAAGTACGTAGCTTTCTGGGCTTAGCTGGTTATTATCGGAGATTCGTGGAAGGATTTTCTAGAATCGCTACTCCGTTAACTCATCTGAATTGGAAAGATACAAAATTTGTATGGAGCGACGAATGTGAGAAGAGTTTACAAGAGCTCAAGAGGAGACTCATTTCGGCACCTGTTCTGACAATACCATCTGGTTTGGATGGATTTGTTATCTACATCGATGCTTCAGGAAAAGGGTTAGGATGTGTTCTCATGCAACATTGGAAAGTCATAGCCTATGCCTCATGATAACTCAAAGAATATGAGAGGATGTGTTCTCATGCAACATTGGAAAGTCATAGCCTATGCCTCATGATAACTCAAAGAATATGAGAGGAATTATCCTACACGTGATCTGGAGTTGGCAGTAGTTGTTTTCGCATTGAAGATCTGGAGACACTACCTGTATGGGGAGAAAGTGGAGATTTATACGGATCATAAAAGCCTCAAATATTTCTTCACCCAAAAGGAACTCAGTTGGCTCGAGCTGTTGAAAGATTACGATCATACCATCCAATATTATCCTGGAAAAGCAAACGTAGTAACTGACGCAATGAGTAGAAGATCATATACAGGTACGAGTGCAATGTTGTTAACACAAAGGCCCATTTTGTATGACTTGTAAAGGATGGAGATAGAGGTAAAGGCTCCAAGTACCCACGTGATGATATCAAACATACGAGTAGAACCGACTTTAATCGATAAAGTTAAAATTACTCTGTGACAACCCGAATTTTTATAAATTATTAAAATAGGAATTTAATAACTAAAATTCTTATTATGAGATGTTTTGAGTTTAAGTATGTATATATACGTGCTATAGATGTTGAAATATATGATCTGGTGTGAAGAGAAATATATTCATATATTGAGAAAGTGAGGTTTAATAGTTAAGTTAACTATTCAAGTAATTAAATGAATTTAGTAATTAATTTTAAATATTTATTAAATTAAATAAATATTTTTATTAATTTATTTATTGAGGAAATAAATAATTGATAAATTGTGGAGAATTAATTTAGTAACTAAATTGATTAATGTAAATTAAATTGAGTAAAGGTAATTTTATCTCAAGGATTTAATTTAAGGAAATAATTAAATTAAATCAATTGCTTAATATTTAAGAAAATAATTAAATTAAATGAATTGTTTAATTTATTTGGAAATAAATAAATTAAATAAAGTAGCGTTTTTAATTTATTAATTAAATTAGATATATAATTATTTATTAATTATAAGTATAATGATAATAAGATTTTTATTATTATTATTATTATTATAGGTTATTTAAATTAACTAAACTAAAGTTATTTAAATTAATCAACTAAAGGTGTGACATGAATCTATATAATATAAGGTTATTAACATAATCTAGTTGGGAGTTATGTGTTAGCCAAACAAGGCCTTATGGCCTTTGGTTTTTTCAACTGATGCAAACTTTTTTGAGTTTGTACCTGACGTTAGTGGGGGAGTGGGAGTCAGTTTATTTTTACGCTTCTTATTTTTTCCTAAGGCTAGACAATATAGAAATACAGAGGAGGTTTGGAGAGAAGAAGAAACTGGCAAGGATGAGTTACTTAATAAAAGCCAAAGCTCCCTATTCCTTATTCATTTTCTCTCGACTCCTCTTGCCCTGCTATACCCGCCCCTTTCCATCTCATTGTCTAGTGCACTTATTCGGCTGACACAGGGTGAGAGAAGTAAGAATTTGAGCTTTCAAAACTCGTTGGAGCAGTGAGGTTTCAGTTTGGGAGCTAGCAAGAGATCATAAGTGAAGCTAATAGAAGGTATTACAATCTATCTTTATAATTGATATGAAAGTAAAGTTCAAACAAGGTGGTTTATTTGGTAATAGAATGATTACAGTTAGCACTACAAAATGATTTTAGTTATGAATGTTTCATTGTAATGATATTAGTTAATTGTAGCTGTACTAATTAACAAAGACTTGAAATATGTCATGATCAAAAGAATGGGATTTCAAACAGATTGAATTCAAAAAAAAAGAGAAAAGTAGTTAGTTTGTTAATGACTCGGCTATGCTTAATTGTTTGCATATTACACTGTTATGGCTTGAATTAGAAACAAGGGGATAGGCTTGGTTGTGTGGTGATATAAAGAAGCTAAAATGGGATGATAGCACAAATAAATGGCTATGAAATGAGTGTTCCAAAACAGCGCACACCACTTGTTTGATAAAAGTCCTATGTGAGTTTTTTTGGTTAAAAACCAAGTATTAAGTAAATCTAAAGATAAAGTAAGGTATATTTATCCTATATGAAGATAAATAAAGAGTTTGGGCATATTAAATGAAAGCGAAAAAGTCGCTTTTAAAACAAAAAACGAAAAGTTAGAAATAAGTGTGTTAAGCCATTATTGACCCTTTGTTTTGAGCAAACAGTAAAGATTTTGAAATCAGAAGTTTATAACTTTTAAATATAGTCTCATATACTATATAAAACATATTTAAAATTTGTTCTAATTTGGTATACGAACTAGAAGTAATAAGGTCGCGAAATAAACATGTTAGAAACCGAAAAAAATTGTGAACTGCTGACCTTAAGGACAAATTCGGGGCTAGCTACAGTTTCCAGAAAATTGTGGGCTTTTGGGTTATTATAGTACACTGAATAAGATTTTCATATAGACTCTGGAACGAACTAATTCCGACTTCAAAACAAGGAGTTATGACATTTCAAAGTAGTTGCGTCAAATCTGTCCAACAAATTCGGAGTAGTCCCCTTGCACAGATTTTCTAGAATTTTGTGCTTGGAATTTGAAGATGGTCTATGAACGAAAGTTGTAGCCCCAGAAGTTAGCTTCGCGTGGGTGCAATAATCGCTCAAAAATGTTTTAAAACGAATTAGTTATGACTGATTTACCGAGATATGGTAAAGTCGAGAAAAAATTTAAAAAGCTATTATGATTGGGCATTTTAAGTTTGCATTTTGGGCTGCCTATGATGTCTAAAATGGGTGGCATATATTTTCTAAATATAATCTCTTATGATGTTTATAGCATATCTAAATTTTGGGGAAAACTAACTTACGAATTAAAAACTACAAAATCGCAAAGTGGCTTCATCGTGAAGATGGTCACGCCGCCAAACAAAGAACGCGCTCATATAGATTGATCGAGACTCCTTTGAAGCTCTCAATTGACGTGTTTAAAGTACCCAAAATGTTTAGCTAATATTTTACTTAAATAGGTGGGTATACCACCGATATTATATCAAAAACTTGACGTATAAAGGATCAATGTCATGGGAAATATAAAATGGCAAAGCATGGGGTGAACAAGACTAGGAACGCTGCGATAATAAGCAAGTTTGAGTAATTGCTACAATTGGTATTGTATTTTAATACGTGGCTGCACCACCTCTAGCCTACACAAAAGTTTAGGATGATTAAACTAATAAACTAAAATATGAGGAACCTTTATTTGGTGTAAAAAGGTTAAAACAAATTAAGTTTCTAAATAAACTAATATTAGTTGAGTAAGAATAAATAATATTAGTTTGTATAAAACTAATAATTATTATTGATGAATATACATGCATGTTTTTTAACATATTCAATTATCTAATACGTGTGTACATGTAAATATAATTCTGTAGGAATTGTGGAGAAACTCTAAGTTAACTTTTGTGGTAATCTCCAATCAAGGCAAGTTTTTCAGTTCTATTATGTTTGTGGATTAAATGTGATTATGTGGTGAGTTACATACCATGTTTTATGAATTGTTAAAGTCAAAATATGACTAAGTTAATTGGGTTATGGAACTCAATTTATATGTGATATGTGATAGCACATGTTGTATGATGTAACTTGATAAATTAGAAATGTATAATGCATGAATGTATGATTTGTAAGGAATTATTGATGCATGTAGGATATGCATAGTAAAGGAAATGTAGTGCATATAAAATTGTGTGCTATGTGAAATATGATAGACTGTTAAATTTGTTGGGCTGTCGAGCTCAATCTTGCAAACACAAACTTTTTGTAGGTTAATGATGTTACACAATATTACTTGCTATACGGATGATGAAGATTGAACGATGTGCAAAATGAATACATTTCCTTGAATTAGAAATGGTATAAATCTATGATTGATAGTTTTGTCAAATGTAATTGGCAGTTATGTATAGTTTGAAATGTTGAATGGATAAAGAATGTTTATTCTGAATTGAGAATAGATATAATTCTAAAATAAACGAATCATCGATAGAAAAGATATGAAGTATTGAGACTTAAGCTTTAAATACGCTATTTACACAGAATATTATACAAATCATATAATAAATATGATTCTAGTATAAAGAAGAATTGTAAAGGTTGCGATTCAGGGAATGAATGAATGGAAAGAAAGAAAAAAATTTATTCTGCATTTTATAAAGTTTAACATTGAATAATGATGTAAAATCAGAAGGTAGATGTGTTATTAACGACTGAATTTGAGAATTATATTGTATGATTTTTTTGGGGTCGTTACAGTTGGTATCAAAGCTGTAGGTTATAAACCTTAGGTAGGAGTACCTTAGGCTATAACCTTAGAGAAGGAAGGTGAATATAATGAAAGCATAAGCTCAAATAGAGTTTGAACAATAAGAAGTAATTAAAGAAACATATATAGAAGGGATTAAAACATGCGTGAGAGGATTCAAAGAAGAATCTCGCAGAGTTATGAGGTTACCCAACTCCAATAATATGGATGTATGGTGATAATAAATAGACAGTGTCTATAAGAAGAGAATGATAAAGAAGTGAAGAATAAAAAAGGTTATATTTAAGTATGGTATAATTGTACTCTTTAATGGTTGATGTATGGTATCTAGGCTAAACGATTCCTTCATAGAGCGGAGGTATATACGAACTAGTAACTCGGAACCTAGTTTGTTGGTTGTTTGTGGGAAACCACTCAGCGTACCATATGGAAACTGTTAGAGACTCGATGTGTACCAAGTATAGAAAATGGATACATATAATGAAAATGTGGAACTCGATTGGAATTTTGAGCTATGTAAATGAAGTTGGAAATTCTTAAAGCAGGAATTGTTATATAAACAAGAAGATTCAAAGAAGAATCTTGAAGAGATATGTAGATAAGGAATGGGAGTTACCTAACTCCAATAACAAAGATAACGAATAATGTCGTAAATGAAAGGAAAGAAAGAGAATCGTAAAATAAAACGATCACGAGTTAAGAAAAGAATTTTAAGGAAGATGATAATAGAATAAGATCACGACGTGATCTGTTTATGTTATAGAAGAAAGATGGTCTGTAATATTTAAATAATTATAGCCTTATGCTATGAAGGTAATGTACTATGAAATAGTACAAGATAAACTCATGAGGAGTTATAGATAATGTGATACGAGGAATTCGTATCGAGCAAAGAACAAGTTAAGAGTAAGATAGAGTTAGGTGGGATTTCAATTGAGGACTCATGTGACGGCTGAGTTGTACAAATCTTTGTATGGGAAAGGGTTTTTGCTTGCTTTCGCGGTTTATCATATTGATAATCATTGGAATGTTGGTGTCGCGCTATCAATGTATATGTGATTTAAAAGGTGATTCTTTTCTCATGTGTATATTTGATAGTTAGAAACTATTAAGATTAGACAAATTATTAGGATTAGGCGCGGTTCTTAAAACTAATGCATATGGTAAGTTCGTGACTCATAATAATATGGTATATTTTGAACCCTCAAATGAATGGACGCCTATGGTCTGACTAGGATAAGTTCTTAAACTCATATTATTGTGGCAAGTCCTGAACTTCCAATGTGCGGTAAGTTTGATGAACTGGGGTATAATTAAGTTATGAATGAAGAATTGAGGATTATGGGAATAGATAGAATTATTAAGCAATGGATCAGTATAGAAAGTGGAGGCAAAAGTTTTTCCAAATCTTCTAGCTATGCTAGACTTCAAATTTTTGACAGCAAGCTAAATTCGCACTATGTGCCTTTTTAAAATGAATTTTTACTCTCAACGCATGGTGACAAATGTGTATGTGTGGACTTCGGGACACTGACACATCGTTACCTATTGAGATATGATATCACTAAAACTGATTTTCAAAGATTTTTGAACTATTTAAAGAATAGTCTATGCTAATTGTTTCGGCTAGACGAAAATGATTTGAAAATATCAAAATATATTTTATATCATTAATGCATCATGGAACCTCGTGAAAAGATGATAAAAACGATGGAGTTATCAATGCAGAATTTCTTAGTGTTGGATGTGATCTAAGGATCAACAAGACAATGGTATGGTATGATGTAGTATGACAAAGTCACAAAATGACGGAATCCTCAAAACAGATTGTAAATACAAGTATGTATCATGACGTCATAAAAATATTTTTGAGGTTTCTTTAAGATATGAGAATATATATATATATATATACGTATATATGTATAATTCGATTGATGTCCGAATTGTTGTAGATGTCTATGCTATTTGATTCAGCTAGACGAATATTGAAAGATGTTCATGAAATTCAAGTATTTCTTGAGAAGTTATGCCAAACCAAATTATTTTGGTGCGGATTCAGATGTTGAAAAGCTGAGGTGAACAACCCTGTAAAAAGGGGACATGTTATCGGAGACAATGGTTTGAAAGTAACGCATATAGTCGTTACGATGTTAAGATGTAATACGTTGTGCCAGCACGACGTAGGGGTACGACGATAGGTGATCACCTAGAGTACTTGCAGAGAGTGTTTTTCGACCGTGTGATTGCTAAACATTCTTTAAAGATGGTTTATGGTGGTGATGCACTGTTAAACCTGGAGAAGAGTTCAAGGTCCGTATAGTCTTATGACTGTTAAAGGTTCAAGTCGAGATACTTGATAACCTAGGGACGTAGTTCAAGGTCTTATGACCCCTCGGCATGAACTTTTAATTTCCTATTATTCATATCGCTTCCCAATTATTGAGCAATTGAGGAAGATTCTTGTTATTCTAAAAGGTGAAAGTGGAAAGGATGAGACAATTAAGCAAAGCATAATAATTTCAAGAAAGAAATGAAATTTCAGAAAGAAGAGAAATGTGAAACTCTTAAAAGAGGATGAGGTGAGGAATATGATGATCTTAGAAAGATCCGTAGAGAAAGAATTTGGTTGCAGAACCTAATGAATAAATAGATATTAACATAAAATCTATTTTGATAAATGGAATGAATGAAAATTAGTAAGTCAAAAAATTTCGAGGACGAAATTCTTAGAAGAAGGGGTGAATGTAATGTCCCGAGAGTTTGAGAATATAGTATATGATAATGATCCTTAGGGAAAGATAATGAACGAGTCAAAGAATATGTAATACTCAAATATAATTGAGTCTAAGTAAATGTTATGAAATAAAACTTACAAAAATTTATTATCAAAAATGGTGGGAGTAGGAAATATAAAACCTATATTAAGGTAATGTGTTGAAGTTATTCAACGAAGAGATTTGATGAAAACCCGAGTAAGGTAGGTTTTGGTGATTCCGAGGACTAATCCTTATAAGGAGGAAAGATGTGACAACCCAATTTTTATAAATTATTAAAATAGGAATTTAATAACTAAAATTCTTATTATGAGATGTTTTGAGTTTGAGTATGTATATATACGTGTTATAGATGTTGAAATATATGATTTGGTGTGAAGAGAAATATATTCATATATTGGGAAAGTGAGGTTTAATAGTTAAGTTAACTATTGAGGAATTAAATGAATTTAGTAATTAATTTTAAATATTTATTGAATTAAATAAATATTTTAATTAATTTATTTATCGAGGAAATAAATAATTGATAAATTGTGGAGAATTAATTTAGTAACTAAATTGATTAATGTAAATTAAATTGAGTAATGGTAATTTTATCTCAAGAATTTAATTTAAGGAAATAATTAAATTAAATCAATTGCTTCAATATTTAAGAAAATAATTAAATTAAATGAATTGTTTAATTTATTTGGAAATAAATAAATTAAATAAAGTGACGTTTTTAATTTATTAATTAAATTAGATATATAATTATTTATTAATTATAAGTATAATGATAATAAGATTTTTATTATTATTATTATTATAGGTTATTTAAATTAACTAAACTAAAGTTATTTAAATTAATCAACTAAAGGTGTGACATGAATCTATATAATATAAGGTTATTAAAATAATCTAGTTGGGAGTTATGTGTTAGTCAAACAAGGCCTTGTGACCTTTGGTTTTTTCAACTGATGCAAACTTTTTTGATTTTGTACCTGACGTTAGTGGGGGAGTGGGAGTCGGTTTATTTTTACGCTTCATATTTTTTCCTAAGGCTAGACAATATAGAAATACAGAGGAGGTTTGGAGAGAAGAAGAAACTGGCAAGGATGAGTTACTTAATAAAAGCAAAAACTCCCTGTTCCTTATTCAGTTTCTCTCGACTTCTCTTGCCCTGCTATACCCGCCCCTTTCCATCTCATTGTTTAGTGCACTTATTCGGCTAACACAAGGGGAGAGAAGTAAGAAATTGAGCTTTCAAAACTCGTTGGAGCAGTGAGGTTTCAGTTTGGGAGCTAGCAAGAGATCATAAGTGAAGCTAACAGAAGGTATGACAATCTATCTTTATAATTGATATGAAAGTAAAGTTCAAACAAGGTGGTTTATTTGGTAATAGAATGATTACAGTTAGCACTAAAAAATGATTTTAGTTATGAATGGTTCATTGTAATGATATTAGTTAATTGTAGCTGTACTAATTAACAAAGACTTGAAATATGTCATGATCAAAAGAATGGGATTTCAAACAGATTGAAATCAAAAAAAGAAGAAGAGAAAAGTAGTTAGTTTGTTAATTGCTCGGCTATGCTTAATTGTTTGCATATTAAACTGTTATGGCTTGAATTAGAAACAAGGGGATAGGCTTGGTTGTGTGGTGATATAAGGAAGCTAAAATGGGATGATAGCACAAATAAATGGCTATGAAATGAGTGTTCCAAAACAGCGCACACCACTTGTTCGATAAAAGTCCTATGTGAGTTTTTTGTGGTTAAAAACCAAGTATTAAGTAAATCTAAGGATAAAGTAAGGTATATTTATCCTATATGAAGATAAATAAAGAGTTTGGGCATATTAAATGAAAGCGAAAAGCCTTTTTAAACCAAAACGAAAAGTTAGAAATAAGTGTGTTAAGCCATTATTGACGACTGTTTTGAGCAGCGTAAAGATTTTGAAATCAGAAGTTTATAACTTTTAAATATAGTCTCATATACTATATAAAACATATTTAAAATTTGTTCTAATTTGGTATACAAACTAGAAGTAATAAGGTCGCGAAATAAACATGTTAGAAACCGAAAAAAATTGTGAAACTGCTGACCCTAAGGACAAATTCGGGGCTAGCTATAGTTTCCAGAAAGTTGTGGGCTTTTGGGTTATTATAGTACACTGAATAAGCTTTCCATAGACTCTGGAACGGACTAATTCCGACTTTGAAGCAAGGAGTTATGATATTTCAAAGTAGTTGCGTCAAATCTGTCCAACAAATTCGGAGGAGTCCCCTTGCACGGATTTTCTGGAATTTTGTGCTTGGAATTTGAAGATGGTCCATGAACGAAAGTTGTAGCCTCAGAAGTTAGCTTCGCGTGGGCGCAATAATCGCTCAAAAATGTTTTAAAACGAATTAGTTATGACTGTTGTAGCGAGATATGGTAAAGCTGAGAAAAAATTTAAAAACTGTTATGATTGGGCATTTTTAAGTTCTGTTTTGGGCTGCCTATGATGTCTAAAATGGGTAGCATATATTTTATAAATATATTCTCTTATGATGTTTATAGCATATCAAAATTTTGAGGCAAACTAACTTGCGAATTAAAAACTACAAAATCATGAAAGTGGCTTTATCATGAAGATGGTCACGCTTGCCTTAAACAACGCTTCTATAATGTGATTGACCGAGACACCTTTCAATTTGTCAATTGACGTGTTTAAAGTACCCAAAATGTTTAGCTAATATTTTACTTAAATAGGTGGGTATACCACCCATATTATATCCAAAACTTGACGTATAAAGGATCAATGTCATGGGAAATATAAAATGGCAGAGAGCATGGGGTGAGCAAGACTAAGAGAACGTCATGACAATAAGCAAGTTTGAGTAATTGCTACAATTGGTATTGTATTTTAATACTTGCATTTTCACCTCTAGCCTATACAAAAGTTTAGGATGATTAAACTAATAAACTAAAATATGAGGAACCTTTATTTGGTGTAAAAAGGTTAAAACAAATTAAGTTTCTAAATAAACTAACATTCGTTGAGTAAGAATAAATAATATTAGTTTGTATAAAACTAATAATTATTATTGATGAATATACATGCATGTTTTGTAACATATTCAATTATCTAATACGTGTGTACATGTAAATATAATTTTGTAGGAATTGTGGAGAAACTCTAGGTTAACTTTTGTGGTAATCTCCAATCAAGGCAAGTTTTTCAGTTCTATTATGTTTGTGGATTAAATGTGATTATGTGGTGAGTTACATACCATGTTTTATGAATTGTTAAAGTCAAAATATGACTAAGTTAATTGGGTTATGGAACTCAATTTATATGTGATATCACATGTTGTATGATGTAACTTGATAAATTAGAAATGTATAATGCATGAATGTATGATTTGCAAGGAATTATTAATGCATGTAGGATATGAATAGTAAAGGAAATGTAGTGCATATGAAATAGTGTGCTATGTGAAACATGATAAACTGTTAAATTTATTTGGCTGTCGAGCTCAATCTTGCAAACACAAACTTTTTGCAGGTTAATGATGTTAGACAATATTACTTGCTATACGGATGATGAAGATTGAACGATGTGCAAAATGAATACATTTCCTTGAATTAGAAATGGTATAAATCTATGATTGATAGTTTTGTCAAATGTAATTTGCAGTTATGTATAGTTTGAAATGTTGAATTGATAAAGAATGTTTATTCTGAATTGAGAATAGATATAATTCTAAAATAAATGAATCATAGATAGAAAAGATATGAAGTATTGAGACTTAAGCTTTTAATACGCTTACACAGAATATTATACAAATCATATAATAAATATGATTCTAGTATAAAGAAGAATTGTAAAGGTTGCGATTCAGGGAATGAATGAATGGAAAGAAAGAAAAAAATTTATTCCGCATTTTATAAAGTTTAACATTGAATAATGATGTAAAATCAGAAGGTAGATGTGTTATTAACGACCGAAATTGAGAATTATTTTGTATGAATTTTTTGGGGTCGTTACATACTCAAGCTACAAACCTGAAGTTGATGCGTATAAAGAAGAAAGTGAAAGAAGGTGTTATTCTAGAAGCAAGAATCGATGAAGAAGGAATACTTTGAGTCAACTCCAGTCTTTGTGTTCCTAACGATATTGACTTGAAGCATAGAATCATAATGGAGGCACAAAACACACCGTTTGCAATCCATCTTAGGAGTACCAAAATGTATCATGATCTTCGACATACATTTTGGTGAAGCAATATGAAGAGAGAGATCGTAAAGTTTATCTCGAGTTGTTTAACTTGTCAACGTGTAAAGGCAGAACATCAAGTGCCAAAGGGTCCATTGCAACCACTTGACATTCTGAAATGGAAGGGGAACACATTACTATGGATTTTGTTACGGGTCATCCTAAGGTTTCTCAAGGCATAGATGCGATTTGGGTTATTGTTGATAGATTAACCAAGTCTGCTTATTTCTTGCCTATACGAGAGACTTATTCCCTTAAACGTCTTGCTCATATGTACGTGAATGAGATTGTGAGATTGCATGGCATGCCATTATCCATAGTTTCGGATCGTGACCCAAGATTCACTTCACGATTTTGGGTTAGCTTGCAGAAAGCTATGGGCACGGACTTACGATTCAGTTCGGCATACCATCCTCAAACAGACGGGCAACCAGAAAGGACTATTCAAACTCTTGAAGATCTATTAAGACTCTGTATCCTAGATTTCAAAGGGAATTGGGATAAGTACCTGTAATTGGTGGAATTCTTCTACAACAACAGTTATCAAGCAAGTATAGGCATGGCTCAATTCGAGGCGTTGTATGGATGAAAGTGTCACTCTCTAGTATGTTGGGATGAGATGGGTGAAGCAATGATGTTGGGACCAGAATTGGTACGCATAACTATAGAAAATATTCAAATGATTCGACAACGTATACAAACGGCACATGATCGACAAAAGAGTTATGCGGATCTTCATCGAAAGGACGTGGAATTTAATATTGGGGATAATGTATTGTTACGAATTCCTCCATGGAAGGGAGTTACAATATTTGGGAAGAAAGGAAATCTCAATCCAAGATTTGTTTGTCCATTTGAGATTCTTTACTGAATAGAAAATGTGGCCTATAGACTCACATTACCTCCAAGCATATCTTGTGTTCATAATGTTTTTCATATATCTATGCTTCGTTAATAGGTGAAAGACCCGAACCACATTATTGAGTTAGAACCAGACTAGATAGCCGAAGATTTAACGTACGAGGAGGTATCTAATAAGATCTTGGATAGGAAAGAGCATGTCTTACGCACCAAGGTTATACCACAAGTTAAGGTTTTGTGGAGGAACCATGCTATTAAGGAAATGACCTAGGAGTTGGAATCGGAAATGAAAACGAGGTATCCTCACCTTTTCAAAATGCCAGGTACGTACGTCAATTTCGAGGACGAAATTTCATAAGGAGACGAGGTTGTAAGACCCCAACTTTTTATAAATAAAATTGAATTTTCTCTAATTATTATTGTGAATAATATGGTGTTAATTTGATATAACGCTTTGGTTATGGGTGAAATGTTCAAATTTTGCAAAATAAGCAAGTGGTTATAAAATATTTATTTTTGTCGGGGAATATTCGTTTGGTCGTGGAATATTCTTGCTGTTGGGAAATATTCGTATGACGGCGTAGCCATTTGTAGGCTCATAACAGAAAACGGCCAGATGAAGAAAATGACAAGTTTGAGTTTTTCTAAATAACGGCGTAGTAGTTACCGTTAACACTGTTAGAATACCCAGTGGTTAAAATAGAGTAATACGCGTGGTTGAACAGTAGCACACGATATTGCACAATATTTTTGAATTATTGATTCTTACGTAAGAAGGCATTACTCAATAATTGTTACAGTAATTACTGTTTAATATTTTATTTTATTGATTCAATAATTGCTACGTTGATATTTATATTATTGTTGTTTCAATAATTATCACTACACAATATTTCCCATTATCAGATCAATAATTCATATTATTTGAATAATATTATTAGATAGCATTATTGGCAATGTCTAAGGAAGTTCTGTCTAGGAAAGGGGTTTGGTCACCTAATTGTGTGCCAGTAAGGAGAAATCCTTATCGGAAAGCCCCCTCTTTCCTAGGAACAACCTGGTTGTCATTATTGTGATTCTGTAATATTATTTGTAAATAATTAATTATTAATTTATATGATAAGAAAATATTTATTTTATGTGGATGGATAGGGAAATATTTATTTTGCATGGATATAAATGAAGGAATTAATGTTGAGGTATTTTATCAGTATTTTGTCGGAATGGAGGTATTAAAAATCGTCCGTGTGTGGATTTCGGGTATTTTCTGTTTGGAATTTGGAAATATATTCATCTAAAAAGTTGTAGAGATTTCGATTTCCTATGGAATGGATATAAAATTCGTATTTTTCTGAAAAAAGGTTATTTATTATGAATTATTGAAGTTTCAGAAATAAATTTTTTTTTATTAAAAACATGGGTGGGCCCCACTTTTGGTTGGTGAGAAATGTACTGAAATTTTATTTCAAAAATGGTGGGTGTGAATAGTAGCAGGTAAAGCCATCAGGTAGCAGGTTAGTCTGCTATGGCGTTCTAAGGATTTTCTTATAAATAGGGTGCTTAGTTAGAATTGAAAATTACACCAGAATCATAAGCTTTCTCTCTCTATATTATCGAGCGTATTTTGTGAGTATTTAGATACTTTGTGAGTTGCTATTCAGTGCAAGTTTCCTTCAGCCTTATACCTGATATTTTAGCTGGAAGTACTGTTCTTTTGAGGTAAGGGATGTTATTTTCATCATAATGATGTTATTCTCTCAATATCATTATACCGAAATATTGGTATGAATTTTATTATGGAATTTCTACCTTTTTCATGTCGGGGTTACTATTCACGTATACAACAATATTCACGTATACGACACTAATCACGAATACAACACTATTCACAGAAAAATAAATTTTTTCTTTCTTTGTCTAAGTTGTCTATTGTGGTTACTATCTTTGATTGTATTCATGTTTTGATCTTTATTCTTGAATTTTTCTCCACAATTGATTATTATAAGGTATTTTGAACTTTGATAAACTAAAGTACGAATCCCTAGTCTTTTATCTTTTATCTCACCGGACTCGTTTTCTTTAAGATATTTTTCATCATCCTCAGTCCTAAATGATGATATTACTGAATATCTTTGGCATGTAGTGCAAAGTTGAATGATTAACTTATGAATATCTTTGGTCCGTAGTGTAAAGATGAACAGGTGTTGAGATGAACATGACCAATTGGTTATTCAAATGAATATCTTTGGCCTGTAGTGCAAAGATGAATATTTGATTCAAGATGTATATTGATTGATGTTATAGGGATAACATTTTGATGATGGACTTTTAAATCTTAGAAGATAGTAGAATTCATTATCTACTTGACTCTTCTAATGGATTGCTGTTTCCGCTGCAGTTGTTGATCTAAAACTTGTTGTCTATTATATTCAATCAGATTTTCCTTGTTGAAGACTAATGATAAATTGTTGTATATTATCTTAGACATAATATTCTTTACTGGGCTAGTTGAGCTCACCCTTTTCCTTTTTGTTCCATTTTTCTTCTTAGGAGGTGAGAACATAACAGGAACTAGCCGGGGTATGAAGTGATGGTTCACGATAGTTGTTTTAGTAGTCCTCACTATTTTGAAAAATAGTGTATCAATAATTGTAATGAGGACTCTTTTTGAGTTTGTATAGTGTTTATTAGACAATATTTGTATTCAAACTCACAGTATATGTGTTGTCGTATTTTGCACGGCAATTATATTAATGAACTTATATTTATTTTTGTACCATGTATTTGGCGACTCAGAATGGGTGATGTATACCTATTTTGGGGGCGTCACAATAAACGTAATCAACAGGGATTATTTCCTTATTCACAACTTCTACGTTCAAGGAATCTTCTAAATGTTCTCGGGGTGTACTAAGTTTACTAGCAAATTCTTCAGATACAAACGAACAGGTAGCACCTGAATCAAATAATACATAAGCATTTATATTATTGATTGGGATTATACCTGACACCACGTCCTTTGTAGCTACTGCATCCTGGATGGTCCTATTAAAGGTTCGGTTGGGTTGCACAGGTCCACCAATCATTAACTTGCTTCTTCCTCCCTGGCCTTCGCCTGCTCCACCGCTTCCTTTCTTCGGGCAATCCTTTATCTGGTGCTTTGTTGATCCACAAGAAAATCATCCTCTGATCTTCTTTGGCTTTGGGCAATTTGGCGATATGTGCCCCTCTTGGCTGCAATTATAGCAACTGCTCTTTCCCTTCTAGCACTTCCCCTGATGACTTCTTCCATATTTGTTACAAGCTTCGGTCATTTTCTTACAGTTTCCCTGGTGACTTCCACCTTGATTATTGTTTCTGTTGTTGTTATTATTTTCCCACTTCCTCTTTCCAGAATTACTCCCTCCGTTGTTGTTTCCTCCACGATGCTCACTACCATTGTTCTTGTTTTTCTTCTCCTTATGATATAGACTTAAGGCCTCACTTCCACCTTCCGCAATGACTGCTTTCTCTAACAAGGTCACAAAGGAATCAATCTGAAAGACTGATACCTTATTATACAACCACGGTTTTAATCCTTGCTCGAAGCGTCTCGCCTTCTTTTCCTCATCCCCAACTTGGTGTTCCGCAAATCTCACTAGTTCATTAAACTTAGCTGCGTATTGCGCCACCATCATATCTGCTTGTTTTAACTCTAGGAACTTCACTTCCATTTTACTCTTCATACTCTTCGGGAAATAGTTCTCGAAGAACAACGCCGTAAACCTCTCCCATATTATCGTTCCTTCCCCCGCTCTCTGCTGATTAGTTTTCCACCAATAGTTTGCTTCACCCCTCATCATGTATGTGGAAAATACTTTCTTTTGGTCTTTACCCACGTGAGCTATAGTGAAGGCCTTCTCGATCTCCTTGATCCAAGTTCGCGCAACTATCGGGTCAGTGGTTCCCGCGAACTCTGGGGGTCCTACACTCTTAAAGTCCATGAAGGTCATTACTGGGACAACTTGGGGAACGGGTGGTACGAGTTCGTTTCTTCCCCCCAGAGCTTCTCCCAATAAATCTATAAGTCTCTATATCGGATCTAATGGTCCTCTCTCATCATTAACTGACTCTTTTGGGACATTTATTCTACGTCTGGGCAGCATTTTCTGCATCACAAAATGTGAGACCCCAAATTTTATCAATAAAGATTTAAATTTTGTCGAAATAATTTTTAATATTATGGTGTGAATTTGAGATAATATTATAGTTGTGGGTAGTATTTATAAATTTTGCAAAGTATGCAAGTGGTTATATTATATTCGATTGGTCGGGGAATATTCGATTTAGCGAGGGAATATTCGTACAACGGCTCAATCATTGGTGGACCCCTAGCGTAATTATTGTCGGATTGAGAAAACGACAAAAATATTTTATTGAAATAACGGCGGAAGTTTTTACCGGGTTGATCTTGTTGAACTACTCGGTAGTAAATGTACAAGATGTCACGTGTGGTTGCATAGTAAAGATACGATATTGATTATTGATGCTTATGTGAGAAGTCACTCGGTTTGATTCCATTATTGTCGATTAATAATATGAATTATTATAGCGATAGTGATGTTTTGTTTTATTCGTATTATTAACGTAATAAAACGAAACATCTTTTATATAAAGCAGAATACTTTATTAAAGTTATTCTATAAATAGAATATATTATATTTTATTATGCATAGTGTTGTATAGTGTTTTGCATAGTGTTTGCATAGTAAAATATTTTTATATAAATAGAATATATTATATTTTATTTAAAAGATTTTTCTTTAAATATGGACCGCCAGATTAAAGTAAATCAATCTGGACCGTTCATGGATTAATTACTATGCATTCTATTTTCCTATAAATAGAAGCACATTCCTTCATTATTTTCTTACGAGTTCACTGAAACTCTAGAGAGAGAAATTATAGAGAGAAGCTATAATCTATAGAGAGAAAGAAGAAGAGTATTTTGGTACTTCACTACTTTGATATCCAGTGTCTTTTACGGTAAGGGATATTATTTGTTGTACCCGTAAGGGGTGTTATTCTTTCTTATTCATGAAGAAAACTTCTGTTATTCCATTCATTATTATTCTGTTGGAATAACCTGTAAAAGTGGCATACCCTATACATAACCTTTGATCACGGCAGATACCCTATACTTGGTGAAATCCTTATATTATTCCATTCTTATTTATTACATTGGAATAACTTCGTATATCGCTGAATCCCCTATACTTGGTAATTTTCTTTTGTTATTCAATTCTTTATTATTACATTTGGAATATCACATCGTCGTGTGTTTTTTACAGGACTGGTTAAAATCTTTATCTTTTCGTTGGAATATCCTATTCGTGTGTTTTACACCGATCTGGTTCCATCTTTATTATTACGATTGGATCATCTGCCGTGTGAATTTCACGACCGGTTCCGTTATTAATATTCTATTTGAATAACCTGTCTATGCATGGTGATTTCTTTTGTTATTCCATTCTTTATTATACCCAGTTGGTTAAAACTTTGACTTCTATACTCCATGAAATTAGTAGAATATCCTTGATATTTGCGTTTCATTCAAAGATCTTTTCATGGAAATATTCTTCCGATCATTCTTGAATTTTACTCTACAAAACAAAGATCATGTTGACAATTTGGACGTTAATAATTCTCGGATTAAATAATTCTTGAACTTGTTTTATTGAATTATTATGTCATTGTCATCATCCTCATGTTATATTATGTTATCTTTGGCTTACGTGCATAGATGAACTTAGTATGATTATGACCGAGGATCATTCGGTATAATCATGGCTTGATATAAATGATGTGACAAAAGTCCTCGAGGGTGGCTGTAATGCGTTGATGGCTAGTTTTTGGTATGATTATGACTAGGGGTGATTCGGTATAGTCATGACCATTGATAATTTGATGAAAATCCTTGGCCAAGTGGTGCAGGGGATGATTAGATATTGTGGTTTATTCATTAAAGCGAGTCTCGGTGATAAAAATTGATGAAAACCTTTTTAAACCTAAAAGATAGTAGACTTTATTTTCTACTTGGCTCTTTTAATGGATTGCGTATATTCACCGCAGCTAAAGCTGGTTGTCTATTGTATTTTATTAGTTTAACACTTTGTTGAAGGCTAATGATAATTTATTACGCATTATCTTAGTCATAATATTTCTTCATTGGGCTAGTTGAGCTCACCCTTTCATTCACTATTCTCTTCGTGAAATGAGAACAAAAGTCGGGACGAGTCGGGAGCGGAGTAATGGTCCGGAGGATAGCATTAGTAGTCCTCACTATTCGTGAAATAGTGTGATAATAGTTGTAATGAGGACTCCTTTTGAGTTTGTATAATATCTAGTAGACAATATTTGTATTCAAACTCACAGTTTATGTCGTATTATACACCTTACAGTTATATTAGTAAGTTGTATTTGAATTTATGTACCATGTAAGTGGCGACCCAAGAAGGGTGGCGTATACCTAATTTTGAGGCGCCACGGTTGGTATCGAGCTTAGGATATGATCCTAGTAATGAGATGTGAGATAAGAACTAGGAGGGAGAGGCGGGAATTCTTTCGCTAGTATGACCTATCTAAGTTTATTTGGTATTTAATTGGTCGGTCAGAGTATAGGGATAATATGTGATATGTTAATTAACCCTTGTTTTGTGTCAGTGTTTGAGAATGGCATCTGAAAATGCTTAGATAAGCAATGAAGTACATGAGAGTGTTGATTCAGCTCAAACAAAAGGTAACGACCAATAACACGATAATAATCATACTGGTGGCAACGGCTATCAGAATAATGATAACCATCGTGGGGAAATTATCATGCCAAGAATGGTAACCACTTCGGTGGTAATCATGGCAAAGATAATAGAAGTGGAAATTGCAAGAAGAGAAGGTCATTTAGCCCAATTTTGTTGTGCACCAAAGTCGAGTCTAGCTGGGACGGTGGGACCAAAGGTGGATATGGACAAAACAAAGTCGTTGGTTTTAGGAAGTGCATTTTTTATGACTTCTCAAAAAGCGAGTAAACCGAACGAAGTTAGCACGGGTTAGTTAATTATAAATTGCGAAGTCTATACCTTATAAGATACCGGTTCTACCCATTATTTTATCTCTCTTGCTTGCGTTCAACGTTTAAATTTAACTCCGGAGAATTTAGACTTTGACTTATTGGTTGAAACTTCGAGCCTTCGTTACCTCCACTATTTTTTAAATCTTGTTTGATTCAAATAAACACTTTCACGTTACCTGTCGATATTATCTTTTTGAAAATACTTGCCTTTGATGTGATTTTAGGAATCAATTGGTTAACTACTCATCATGCTTTTCGTAAGGTTGTTAGCTTTTATATTCATAACCAACCTGTTGTGCGAATTCAAGTAACCAAACTACTAAAGTCAATTATTGTCATACCAAGCCATAAGTAAAGATCCCTGAACCTTTCGTTGTTGACTTCCTTGTGTGGAATGCATCGAGGCCAGACTTTCTCTAGGCGACATCATGAAAGAAGATGGCGAGTTGATAGGCATCATTATGAGGTGCTATCTAGGTTAAAGGATAGAAGTCACAGTTGGTATCAATGTGACGTATTATCCAAGTTTTGGATGAGAATCACAGTTTTGAATGATATTTCTATCATTAATAAATTTCTTGACGTATTCTTGAAGACTTTCTAGCCTACCCTAGAGCGTGAGATCGAATTTTGTATTGACCCTAGTACAAAAACCCATTTCTTAAACCCTCAAATATTTCTTCAACTAAAAGGATCTGTTTACGTGGATTATGATGAAAGTCATAATAAAAGCATTGGACTAATGAAAATCACGGGTATACGTGGTATTAGTAAGTGTTATAATGAGTTATGTTGGTTATTATGAGAAAACATGAAAGTTTCTTAGAAATCACAAAGAGTTGAAAATCAGATTTTGGTGAAAAACGTAACAAGAAATTCAATTGACCATATCTCCTATTATATTTTAAATTTTGGAGTGTGGTCAAGTCCTAGAGTTAGATCTATGAGTTACCTAACTAATCCAAGTGGAATCAATGAAAAAGGTGCTGTAGATTTTCGTGTGGACTGATTTTAGCAAAGGAGTTAAAACTTCAAAATGTCCAAAAAGCTGCTGCCACATTTTTTGTAAGGGCTGTTTCGGCCACTTAATTAGTGAGAAAAATTCAGGCCTTTTGGGACATAAAAGTATATGGTATAAAGAACATCGTGTCCAAAAATGAGCTCATTCCGACTTAAAATGAGCAAGTTATGACCATTTCAATATTTAGGTTTTTGACGAAAAATGCTATAATCGGAGTTCTATAACTCCAATGACCATGAAATTTAAATCTGGAGGCTCACATTAACATGTGTAAGGTCACGCCAATATTTGGAAATTTTGGAGTTAAACTTGAGGTAGCTAATTTCTTAAGGAATTAATTAGAAATTGATTTTTTGAAAATAGTAAATGAATTTTAAAATTTCGAGAAAAATATATTTTTATTATGGGACTATATTATGCTAAATCCCAGAAAAGAAATATTTTTGGGACTGATTTCGTATTTTTCATGAAAATAGTTTAGTTACGAACATATGAGTTAAATATGTTATGTGAAGTAACAAAGTTGAAAATAGGATTTTATGGCTAGAGAATCCTATATAGAGTATATGCATATTTTTTTTGAGGGATTTGATAATTGGTGATGATATCTTATGAGTATGGCATTTTTGAATGATTAAATGCATTATATGGTAAAGCGTAAACAATTGAGATAAATTGTTTATAAATTTAAGAAGTGATTAAAATATTGTTATAATATTAATGATATTAGATTATGAGATTATTAAGTGATTGATAACATGGGGATATTCTTGAATCCTGGATAAATTATATTATAAATGTTTAATATTTATCCTTTATCTCATTTGATTGATTCTTTATATCATTATCCTCATGTTTATATTATGTTGAAAGTCATCTGTGGCCTGTAGTGCATAGATGGACTTGGTATGATTATGACCAAGGATTGTTCGGTATAATCATAACCGTAATTGAAAACACGATTATCTTTGGCCGTAGTGCATGGATAATTTGTGGTCGTGATACTAATGAATACACGATTATCTTTGGTCGTAGTGCATGGATAATTTGTGGTCGTGATACTAATGAATACACGATTATCTTTGGTCGTAGTGCATGGATAATTTGTGGTCGTGATACTAATGAATACACGATTATCTTTGGTAGTAGTGCATGGATAATTTGTGGTCGTGATATTAATGAATACACGATTATCTTTGGTAGTAGTGCATGGATAATTCGTGGTCGTGATACTAATAAATATCCTTGGCCTGTAGTGCAGGCATGATTCGATGATATGGATTAATTATTGAGCTGAGTCTCAACAATGAAATATTAATTCATGGATATGGTAAAAGTCATCTTTGGCCGTAGTGCATTGATAGACTTAGTATGATTATGACAAGGATTATTCGGTATAATCATGATCAGATTGAAACACGAATATCCTTGGCCGATTGGTGCATAGATAATTCGTGGTTGTGATACTATTAAGCTGAGTCTCAGTATTATTGGTTTTACAGTTATATATCTTTGGCCTGTAGTGCAAAGATGAATTGTTAATGAATATCTTTGGCCGGATTGCAAAGATGAACTTAATGTTTTCAACGATAAAGGTATTCAAGGTATCCTCACCTCTTTATCATACAGTCGTACGCCTAATTTCGAGGGCTTAAATTCCATAAGGAGGGAGATTGTGAGACCCCAGATTTTATCAATAAAGATTTAAATTTTGTCGAAATAATTTTTAATATTATGATGTGAATTTGAGATAATATTATAGTTGTGGGTAGTATTTATAAATTTTGCAAAGTATGCAAGTGGTTATATTATATTCGATTGGTGGGGAATATTGGTTTAGCGAGAGAATATTCGCATGACAACTACTCAATCATTGGTGGACCCCTAATAAAAGAATTATTGTCGGATTGAGAAAACGACAAAAATATTTTATTGAAATAACGGTGGAAGTTTTCTTTGTTGATCTTGTTGAACTACTCTCGGTAGTAAAAGTGCGAGAATACGTGTGGTTGCATAGTAGACACGGTATTGATTATTGATGCTTATGTGAGAAGTCACTCGGTTTGATTCCATTATTGTCGATTAATAATATGAATTATTATAGCGATAGTGACGTTTTGTTTTATTCAGTATTATTAACGTAATAAAATGAAACATCTTTTATATAAAGCAGAATACTTTATTAAAGTTATACATAAATAGAATATATTATATTTTATTATGCATAGTGTTGCATAGTGTTTTGCATAGTGTTGCATAGTGTTTGCATAGTAAAATGTTTTTATATAAATAGAATATATTATATTTTATTTAAAAGATTTTGCTTTAAATATGGACCGCCAGATTAAAGTAAATCAATCTGGATCGTTCATGGATTAATTACTATGCATTCTATTTTCCTATAAATAGAAGCTCATTCCTTCATTATTTTCTTACGAGTTCACTGAAACTCTAGAGAGAGAAATTATAGAGAGAAGCTATAATCTATAGAGAGAAAGAAGAAGAGTATTCTGGTACTTCACTACTTTGATATCCAGTGTCTTTTACGGTAAGGGATATTATTTGTTGTACCCGTAAGGGGTGTTATTCTTTCTTATTCATGAAGAGAACTTCTGTTATTCCATTCATTATTATTCTATGGAATAACTCCGTAAAAGTGGCATACCCTATACATAACTCAGTGTCATGCCAGCATACCCTATACTTGGTGAAATCTTATATTATTCCATTCTTATTTATTACGGCTGAATAACTCAGATACGCTTGAATCCCCTATACTTGGTGATTTTCTTACGTTATTCAATTCTTTATTATTCATTGGAATATCCCGTCGTATGTGTTTTACAGGACTCGGGTTCCATTGTTTATTATTCCGCATTTATTATTACGTTGGAATATCACTGTTCGTGTGTTTTACAGGACTGGTTAAAATCTTTATCATTCTGTTGGAATATCCTATCGTGTGTTTTACACCGGATCCGGTTCCATCTTTATTATTTCGATTGGATCATCATGTGCGGGTGTGAATTTCACCTAACCCGGTTCCGTTATTATTATTCTATTGGAATAACCTGTCTATGCGAAGTACCGCATGCATGGTGATTTCTTTTGTTATTCCATTCTTTATTATACCCAGTTGGTTAAAACTTTGACTTCTATACTCCATGAAATTAGTAGAATATCCTTGATATTTGTGTTTCATTCAGTATCTTTTCATGGAAATATTCTTCTGATCATTCTTGAATTTTACTCTACAAAACAGTATCATGTTGACAATTTGGACGTTAATAATTCCTGGATTAAATAATTTTTGAACTTGTTTTATTGAATTATTATGTCATTGTCATCATCCTCATGTTATATTATGTTATCTTTGGCTTATGTGCATAGATGACCTTAGTATGATTATGACCAGGATCATTCGGTATAATCATGACTTGATATAAATGATGTGACAAAAGTCCTCGGTGTATTCAGAATGCGGTGATGGATAGTTTTTGGTATGATTATGACCAGGGGTGATTCGGTATAGTCATGACCATTGATAATTTGATGAAAATCCTTGACCGTGGTATGCGAGGGATGATTAGATATTGTGGTTTATTCATTAAAGCGAGTCTTAGTGATAAAAATTGATGAAAACCTTTTAAAACCTAAAAGATAGTAGACTTTATTTTCTACTTGACTCTTTTAATGGATTGCATATTCACCGCAGATTAAACCTGGGTCGTATCTATTGTATTTTATCGGTTTAACACTTTGTTGAAGGCTAATGATAATTTATTCTCGCATTATCTTAGTCATAATATTTCTTATGGGCTAGTTGAGCTCACCCTTTCATTTGTTCTCTCTTGAAAATGAGAACATAGCCGGGACGAGTCGGGAACAGAGTAATGGTTCAGAGGATAGCATTAGTAGTCCTCACTATTACGTGAAATAGTGTGATAATAGTTGTAATGAGGACTCCTTTCGAGTTTGTATAATATCTAGTAGACAATATTTGTATTCAAACTCACGGTTTATGTCAGATTGTATACCTATGCTTATATTAGTAAGTTGTATTTGAATTTATGTACCATGTAAGTGGCGACCCAAGATGGGTGACGTACACCTAATTTTGGGGGCGTCACACAAAATTTTTCATTTTATTATCTAATTATCATATTTAGACATTTCTCAATTGAAAAGAACTAAAGGTTTATAACATATTTCTGAAATAAGATCATTTATATTCATATGCCAAATGGTTACAACACATGTTCTTTTCTAGCATACTACTATAAATGAAAACACATATCCCCTATTATCACAAAAGACGGGGACAATACTAGTTTACTACCCCTCAAACACTTTTTAAAAGTTGGGGTTACCCTCATCTTACATCTTACACAAAAGACTGAGATTACAACAACATAACACATAAATAAAATACTTCACGACTGAGCTTTTTCCTCTAGACTCAATCTAATATCCCACGCACCACGGCGCTATGATATTCCTTCTGCGTAATGTGTACCACCATATATTGACTTATGGTATATCGGGTTTGTCCTTGCTCAGTTGGGTAGTGATGTACCCCATCGATCAACCTCTCCATGGTCGTGCATAGAGCATAGCCCATCTTGTTCATCTCCCTTCTCTTGCACCGCACCTCATCCTCTAGATCATCCACCCTATCATTGGTTCCCTATCTCTTGCTCCTCCTCCACAGGCTCATCCTCCGGATTAGACTCCTCAGGTAGAGGCTCCATCTCCTCCTCCTCATCATCATCATCATTAGGGGCCACTACTGATATGGGTTCTGCTATCAATGGTGCCTCATGTACCACGTGCATATCACGCGGCTCCTCCTCTACTACTCGACTTGGTTCTCCAATGTCAGTCATCCTACAATCACCAACACAAGATAAAACAAACAACAACTCCATCAGAATGTTAAATAAACATGAGTTGATTATATAGAATGAAGTTACATTTCATTACACGCCAAGTCTCTCAAGGAAAACTCTACATGAGTTTTATCCCCTTCCTAACTTCTAAGTTTTCCAAAGTTATAATCTAAGGACTCTCGTTCCTAAGGTTTATAACTATAGCTTTGATTCCAACCTATGACGCCCCCAATTTTGGACCGTCACTTGGTCACTCAAATTTTGTTCGTCCTGTGCTCAAAGTATTACCATAATAACTAAAATCACAAATTCACAACGAAAGATCTAATTTAGAATAATATAGAATGATTTATTATAATTATTCCCCTAAGTCTCGCAACCTACAGTGCTTAATAGATTACATAATAATATCGAGTAAAGACTTATTACATAATCCTACTTAAGCTTAAACATAGTCTAAAAACAGTCTTAATACAACATAATAGTCTTAAACATAAAGGGACAAGCTAGTCGGTAGCCTTGCCCTTGCCCTTGTCTTTCCTAGAGACACTTCCATGTTCCGCCTTAATTAAAAGGTTTTAAATAAGCAAGAATGAGCACAAATTGCCCAGCAAATAATATACAACAAGGGTAAAGAGTTTTATAACACGAGTTTGAAATATCGAAGTATAATTTCTAAGATAGTTCAGACTTTCAGAATAATATCATGAATAATGATTATCAACAATTCTTGGAATAAGAACGATAATTCAATATAAATTAATAGATATATATGAATTCAAAGACTATAAATGTATCCAACTGGATAAAAAATTTATACTGAGCAGTCACTAAGGACTATTGAACATCTACTAGAATTACCAGTATTAAACTGATAACCCAAAAGAATCAAGTGCTATAGATGACCAGTCTACAATACTCTGAGTTATGCATAACACCATAGTAATAAACCATTCATCTGTTGGGGTTTCCAAAAACATACACTCCCCTTACCATAAGGGTTGTCCAACTTAGTTTTCCAGATTTTCGCACCAATCAATTGGTTTGGACAATTTTATAAACATGCATATGGTCTAGCCGAATCAATGACACAGACCCTTTCACAATATTCAAGAATAATACCAATTTCAACATGAATAGTAGTTTTCTCAAGAGTTTACATACTAGCTCATTTGAACGAGAAAGTAATATAACATAAGGTTTGCTTACAATATCCATTGAATAAAGTAATGCAAGAGTTAGGATACTTGCACAATATAAAGGATAGTTCAGATACTTGCCTTAAGCATAGTTTATGCACGTTAAGAAATCAACACTTTCGAATCCTATTTATAGCATATTATATGTTCAAGATGTTCATTAGCTAACACAGTCTTTAATCAAGTTTGACATGATTCAAGTATGCACATATGGTACAAAATCAGCTTATAGATTCATCATGAATCAAATACCTAGTTATTTCATAAGTAAATTAAGAATGCTCAAGGTTAAGACCCTTTTACCCATGAATATTCCTATTACGAGGCAAACATTGTCATATCATCTAAGCATCACTTATATACATGTATCAGTAGGTTTTAAACCACTTTTAGCAATATAGGCATCATACAAGTTAGCTGTCCAAAATCAGAATTGCAGAATCTCAGATTCTAGACTAGCGTAGCTGCGCCATGGCTAAGCTTAGGACCGGTAAGAATCTGCGTAGATCCTTTAGCTAAGCCAAGACTCATTTCTTTGCCTTTGTGGTTTCATTCTGCTTGAACACAACAATCATACATAATATATTTTGTCATGTTAAAGGTCTTTTTATGTTTCTCAAGATAATCTAGGTCCCTTCTTTCATAATAAAATTCTAAATTGATCATTTCAACAATTTAAGGCCATTCAAGGTCATGAAACCACAAAGTCTATCATGCTTGCTCTCTAAACATTCAATGTAGTTATAAAACTCATATTAGGCATGCTTGTGAGTATTCATAGCATATATGTGAAATTAGCACCGCTTTGGTTAGAAATATTCTTCGTTCATGCTTCACTTGAAATATGATACACAAGCATGATGTATATACATTTATGATACATGAGTGAGTCTAAAAGTATTACCAACATGTTTATAAATGTCAGATTCTATCTTTCAAAGTAGTGTGTTAACATTCACTTCAAAAGTCGTATTTTCATTTGTAAAGCTTACTAATACATTCCATATGATCGTGCTCTAAACATAAGTTAACGGGTTATTCATGTATTTCTAAATCATACCAACATGCTTGCAAAGTCAGTATACATACATGTGATTCATAGTCATCATGTTTATTTCTAAAGCCATAAATCAATTTTAAACTATACTCCTTTATTACACTACAAGAAAATGCTCTAACAGCGACCAACAATATCGTACCTCAGCACATCCCGGTCAGCAGATATTTATAATCATCGATCGCCAGCCATTTTAAATATGAAGGAAATGTAGTCGTTGTTATATTTTAATGACCGCGTCTGATGGTCGCTAAGTGGTCGCTACTACAATTTCACCGCCTAAAATTGGTCGGAAATGTTGGCGCCTTTATTTTTTCTGCGACCTCTCACTATCAATCGTGATACTGATCATTTAAAACTCCACATCATTAAATATTCAATGATCGTATGCGGTCGCTATTATCGATCATTGATTCTTTTAATCTATCGCCCACACCTCGCTCGTGAAGAGTATTTGAACCGGAAGAGAAAAAAAAGAGAGAGAAAGAAAGGGAGAAGAGGAGAAGGGAAGAAGAGGGAGAAGGTCACGTCACAGGAGAGAGAAGCCGCCGCCACTGCTGGTAAACCGACGCCCACCACCGCCACCCACCGCTTTTGAGGTATTGATTTCAATGTATAATGTTTCAATATTGAATATGAATTTTATTATATATGCATTAGATTGATATATATGGATTTGATTATGTTTGTAAGTAATATGATTATGATTTTATTAGTATTTGAAGTCGATTTGGGTAATATGATTATGTTTGGTTTATAAGTTTTGATTAGAGTAAAATTTATTTGGGTAATACGCAGTACTTTGGGTAATTTGATTTTGTTAATTTTCTAGATGAGAGGGGAGGATTCACAAATGATGGTAATTCACAATTACACCAAAGTATAAATTTTGGGTGTATGTTACTATAATGAATGTGGGACTAATTTTACTTGTTTTATTATACTCCCTCGGTACCACTTTGCATGTCATAGCTTTTGAGATCTGTTTTTGGCATGGATTTTAAGGCATACTTGAACTATACTTTTATACTTTCTAAAGAGTCCCATTTTGACTTTCTAAAGTCGATTTTTGTGAAATCTTGATGTTCAAAATTGATAAAATGGATATGAATGTATTAGATTGTAGTTAGTATAAAATTTATATTTTGGGATTCTTTTTGTGCAATAGAGGTAGTAACAGTTTGGTTATTATAGGAAGTCATGCACATGATATAGACTCGTGAATCCCATGTTTATGTTTGTAGTTTAACTAATTATATTGGTCATTGTGAAAAAATCATTTGTAGATCGAGAACTTGACATTGACATCATAATGTGAATCAAAAGCGTGAATAATTGCTCCCACGAAAAATGATTGGGTTTCAAAGTTTACAAGTTTGATCCTCACATCTTTGTGGATACCGCAAAACTCTTTTGTAGTAAATCTCTAGATTAAAACTGTTTTGCGGATAGTAATTCTTTTTTTTATGAGCATAGGATTCGATAAGTTCATAATTTCCATCCAATTCCTATGGTATCTCATATGGACTGTTGGTTTATGTCTTGTGTTCCTAGAAATGACCTTATATACATGCCAGTGCGTGCATGTGGTTAATCCATATTATGTGGGGGAGACTCGCTAAATTTTTTATTGGTCGGGTTATTTGCGAACATTTATACTATTAATCTGAGCCTATTGGTGATCCACTAGAGCCTATTAAGGGATGTTAGAGCGAATGGGTGGGCTTGGGTCCCATGAGGCCACACGAGGCTACATGCCAAGCTTAGCTAAGCCTCACAGGGCCAAGCCAAGCTTGGTTTTATGGAATTGGTTACATTGATTGTGTTATTTGTTCCTATATATAGAAATTAGCTTATTGGTAATGTTTTGATTGATATGTATGCTAGATTGGAATAATTTGATTTCGTGGTATTGTTCAAATAGATATTGGAAGGAAGCATTGGGAATATTTTAGCGATTAGGAATCTTAGGGTATTGTTCAATGAAACTTTTCAATTGTTATCATTTCTGATATTATCATTATGTGTTCATTGTGTTCAATCATGTTGTGACTATCCCAAAACATAAAAGATTATAGAAATGGACCGTGAGGGTATAATCTTAAAACATGTTAGGCGCGCTTTAGCACACTAGTTGATATGAATGAATCTCCAAGATACTCAAACATGTTAATCATATGCTTATAAGTATGCTCAAGTCATATGGTTACAAGTATGCTTAAGTCATATGCTTAGAAGTATGCTTAAATGTTAATCATATGCATGCTTACAAGTATGCTCAAGTCATATGGTTATAAGTATGCTCAAGTCATATGTTAACATTTATAATGTTGTCTCGTAGTATAGGTACTAGTGGAATCATGGACCTCTATTCGCATCAAGTAGTTGGATGGCACGACGAAAGTCAAGTACCCAGATAGTGCTACTGATTGAATTTAGAGTGGTTGCCAAGTGTTTTTGGAGTATGCGATAGTCACCCGTAATGAATGAATGGTAAGTCGCAGATCACGATGTCCATGTTTAAAGTGTAAAATGTAAATTATATGGATGAGACATGGTAAACTATCATTTACTTGTTTCGGGTTCATGAGAAATTACGAAGAATGTTTGGTGGGCACATGGGCGGAGAAGAGATGGTGGCATCACACAAGTACACAATAAAGGCAAGAGTACTCATCGTATGAATGAAATGGTCCATGATATTGCGGGGCGATTTTGATTGGGGAGCAAAGAGAGCAACCTATGAATTCTGATGCCAAAGACTTCTTTAAGTTGTTAGACGAGGGTAGCAAGCCATTGTGGCATGGTTGCACCAAACACACTACATTGTCTGCAGTGGCGACATTACTTAACATCAAGGCTGATCACAACATGAGCCATGAGTGTTTTGAGTCGCTCTTGAAGGCAATTAAGAGTATGTTGCCTGACGGTGAGAAATTACCTGGTAACTATTACTTTTGTAAGAAAATGGTGAAGAAGTTGGGTCTTGGATACCAAAAGATCGATGCATGTCCCAACGACCGCATGTTGGTTTTATAAGGAAAATGACAAGATGATAAGGTGCACGTTTTGCAGTCATGATCGGTTTAGGCCTAATAAAGAGGGTGTGACTAAAAAAAATCAAGTATAC